>CAMRHE010000081.1:2717000-3923000 GCA_947044405.1 Leptodactylus fallax | reverse complement strand
ATAAATGGTTTGGAAACATTGTCAGTGGCTGTTTGAAAGGAATTTTATTGACTTGAGCATTTTTGGATTGTTCCTCCTTTGTTTTCTGCTCCTGGTATTGTATGTATTGGAGGTGAACCCTTTCTTTGACTGTTGTATATTGGGTGTATTTTAGATTTTTGCAGGTTTGGGCTAATCCAGGAAGCGAATTATAATTATACATCTAACAAAATCATTACTGATATCTAACCTTTGGGAGTAAATGCATAGACATATTTCCTGTCTTATGAATGGGGTTTTCTGGATTTATGTAATAAAGGTTTAATCACATTATAATGAAAAATTCTTCAACTTGTGTTTTAATTCGCCTTTTTTTAATGTCTCTGCCTGCAATTAGTGGTAAAAATGAATTCAGTTACACCCACATGCTGAAAAAACCTGCATAATACATCTCACAGCTAAGGGTTTTGCTTCAATTGTGTCCAGTCTAGACAATCATGTCGAAATAACCCCAAAAATGTCTAGCTTGTATTTGATGGGCAGTCAGGGCAGAAAATGCTGGTTACTAATAACTGGAGGAATGTCCTATTCACGGACACAGAAGAGTTACTGCATGTTTTTGCATAGGTTATAGCTCTAGTACTGTGGGGCTTCTGTAATGATGTGGAGATGTACAAGGGGTTTTCAAGATTAAAAATAATTTGTTGTTTTTGCTGTCATTTTGTTTTTTTATTGGGGAAAGGTGGTTGCCTGTATCCTTTTAGACACGTGTGGCATTATACAGCAAAAAGCAATATAGCCTCTCTTGATGCTTTGTAAGTGCTACTTGAGAGACAAATTTGTGGCTCTGAGCCACTTGAAAAGTGATGAAGAATTGACTTTTCAAAAAAATGAAAAAGCCATAAAAAATTATCCCTTTATGGGAGCAGATGTGAAATCAAAATGGTTTTGGTTTTTTTTTGGTTTTTTTTCATGCCAACACTGTGGCACCAACAGTGTGCTATAGTGGAATGTGATGGTGGACCAGGCCGCAGGACATGTCTGGCTGAGTGGTGACAGTGGTAGCTGTGGCAACATGTGTGGCAGTATGGCATGGAATGATATGATGGACCAGGCCATAGTACTTGTCTGGCTGAGTGGTGGCAGTGGTCAGTGCTGGAGTTAGCACCTGGCAAACCCGGGCAGATGCCAGAGCTCACTGAGCTCAAGGGGGCCTACTGTTCAGATCAGAACTCAAAACATCAATTTTATTAACAAAACCCTTGCTAAACTTGCTGTTAGTCTACAACCTCGTGTCCTAATGTTTCCTCTGTATGACTCCTGAACCCTCTGTAGCTGCTGTCTTCTCCAAGTGATGTATAGTGCTTCTGTAACAGCTGGTATGTGAGTGACCACAGATAAGTGATAGATGGGCAGTGAATGTTTTAATCCCGTTAATTTGCTAATGTTTATTAATCCATTAATTAATTTGTTCTGCCCTGGGACTTGTAGTACCTCACCCTTGTTACACAGCTGTCAGTGTTTGTGCATATCTGTAGCTGTAATGAAGAATCATTTACAACAAATATTCAGTGTGAAAGCATGAAATGATACAACTCAACTGACCGCATTGTAAGTCAATGGGATCTGTTGGGTAAAGGTGGTGTCTGCCAAGAAACAAAGCCAACACTATGTTGTGGTTTGCATTTATAAAGATGTGAATGGAACCTTAGGCCAAGACCCCATGTGGCGTAAATGCAAATGCCATCCACACATTTCAGAAAAATATGTGCAGCAGAAATGCTACAATTTCCAAAACCGTCTCGTTTTTGGAAATAGCTGGCAATTATACCTACGGAAACACCGACGGTTTCCCTATAGGTATAATTGAAGCAGAAAGTCTGCAGAGGAAAACTCTGCGGGCTTTCTGTGTAAAGCTCTGCAGGAAAAACAGCAATGTGTTTCTGCCACGTTTTTTCCCGCATTGCTTTTTCTCTGCAGCCCTACGTGGGGCCTTAGCCGTAATTACTGTTTTTTTGGGGTACAAAGTTTGTTAAAAATTGTTTTGAGACTACAATATATATAATGTTGTATATGTATGATAATAGTATTGATGTATACATCCAACCAGTCATTACAGTACTGTATGAGTAAGACTAGGTTCACACTTTTCAGTTTGTTGTTCTGACAGAATGGCAGACGTTGCACCCTCAGTTTGCATCCATCAAAATTCACTGAAATGTTAAAAAGACTAAAACTTTCTTTGTCCACTTTGCCAACACGAGAGGCGAGAGTGTGTGCGGCATGGAATGATACCATTGACACTGCTTTTGCTCCTTAAGGAGGATGGTTGATGTCAGAACACTGGGCGGGGGGGGGGGGGACAAATTTCACTGCACAGGGTGGTGCAGGCAGGAGACAGGAGATGGGTGTGATCTGAGTGGTAAGAGCAATGCTCCAGGGAGCTAAAGGCCCGCCCCCTGTGTACCAACAACCTCATTTGCATAAGACTTCAAAGTTATTTTTCTCCACATCTACAAAAGAGACATAGAAAAAAGATAATGTAATGTGCTTTGTAACACAGTGTTGGCAGTTTACTATGCTTAGTAGTACGCTTGGTGGTAGACTCCTTTTAAAGACCAGCCACAGCATTCAATTGGGTCAAGGTCTGGACATTGACTGGGACATTGCAAAACCTTCATTCTTTTTTTTTTTTGTCATTCTGTTGTAGATTTTCTGGTGTGTTTGTGATCATTGTCCTGTTGCATGACCCAAATTCGGTCAAGCTTTAGCTGTTGCGTAGATGGCCTCACATTTGACTCTAGAATACTTCTCTTATTAGAAAGAAGAGGCTTTTTCCTGGCTGCCCTTCTAAATAAGCCATACTTGTTTAGACTTTTTCCAATTGTACTGTCATGAACTTGAACGTTTAACATACTAACCGAGGTCTGTAGAGTCTTAGATGTAGATCTTGGGTTTTTGTAATTCTCTGAGCATTGCATGGTCTGATCTTGGGGTGAATTTGCTGAAAGACTCCTGGGAAGCCTTAGCCTTATAGAGGTAGTCAGGATTGCTGATGATCAATTAATTTGGGACATGTAATTGGCAGCACCTGGCTGCTACTTACCCTCTTAATTCCTATGGAAGCAGTAAGGATATTTCACACATTGCTTCTCACATTTTGGTCTAGTTTCTATTAAATAAATAATGACATGGTGTAATTTGTCATGTGTTGTTCATCTGATTCTCAGGTTATATTTACCTAATTTGAAGATTGTCTAAGGACCAGATGTTTTTTATTATGTCCTTATACATGTTCAGATGCAGCACGGTGGCTCAGTGGTTAGTACTGTTGCCTTGCAGCGCTGAAATCCTGGGTTCGAGTTGGAACAAGGACAACATCTGCATGGAGTTTGTAAGTCTTCTGGGGTTTGCATGCATTGTTTCCTCACACACTCCAAAGACATACTGATAGGGAATTTATATTGTGAACCCTACTTAAAGCTGGATCCCCAGGTTGCAAATACGAGGTGTTTTGGCCACAGCAAAAAACAGTACCTGCACCTGGCTACGTTACCTGCACAGAATTCTGGCTAATCCCATCTGAAGCGAAAATGCCACGATTTCAAAAACAATTGTGTTAATTGTCATTGTCGTCAATTATACCTAAGGAAATGCTGTGTTTTCTGTATAGGTATAATAGAAGCAGAAAGTCTTCAAAGGAAAACTCTGTGGACTTTCTGTCAAAAGCAATGCGGAAAAAAACGCGATGCGTCACGCTACATGGGGCCTTAGCCTAAGACAGTATGTGTTGACAATGTCTATAAAGCACTGCAGAATATGTTGTATATAAGCGAGAGAAATAAACAAGAAACTATAGCATGTGTAATTTGTATTTGTCATGACTGTATGTATTTCCAAGTCAAAGTGGATTCCTAAAATGATGATAAATTCATCACCATCACCACCATATTAGAAAGAATTATTGCTCTTACACCACTTCATGGCTGGAGCATACTGTATAACAACATTTGTCAGCTCTTGATAAATGTGGAGCATTTCACAACTTCTCTTAGTCTCTTTCTCTAAACAGTCGAGGTAGGTGTAAAAGTGTCTGAAGCCTAATAAATTTGGCTCACAACATGTACTCTACTTTTGTGGCAAGTTCTGACACATTTCTATTAGTAAATCCCTGCTCTAGTGTTACAGAATGTGCAGAAGTCGGTGTACTTTCTGGATTCAAAGCCCAAACAAGAGAGTAATGTCACCTGCAATGCATTTGCATGCCCCATTTCTCCCTATGATCCGCTTGTGTGGAAATAATTACATCTCAGCTGGTCAGAGAATGGGACATCGCTGATTGATTACGGTGGTTTTAGTAATTTGGGATGAACTGATGTGACCTGTCTGAAGGCCGAAACAATTAAAACTCTGCATAAAATGTGTGGATACACTCATTACTGGTGAACAATGGAGAAAGTATAGACAGCACTCAAGTGTACCAGGTCAGTACAACAGATGCATAATAGAGTCTTCCAATAAAAAAGAAACTTAATTCTGTGACTTTCCTGGGCTAAACGTCAAGTGTTTTCCTAAAGGTGATGGCAAAATGCTATGATATATATTGTAGATCCTGTTTAACTGGAGGAGCACTTAGGGTATGTTCATAGGGAATGTTAGGGTATGTTCAGTTTGAAAAAGCGTAATAAAATAAGTGTTATGGTGCAGAATTTGCATATTCCATGGCGGAATTTGGTCAAGCAGAGATATTCAGCTTCAAATTTGGGAAGGTGAATATTTCAGTTTTTACAAATTCTGCTGTGTGAACATACCCTAATAGTGACCACACATTTCTCCTGCTTTCCTCAGCAGTAATAACTATTTGCAAGTTTTTTCAAAAATAGGACATGACACATATTTTGATGGTCCGTTCCAACGGATTCATGTGAATATCCCCCATTCACTGACAATGAACTTAATGCTGCTGTGTTTTTTTAACGGACGTCACACTGCCATTTATCACTGTTGTGTGAATGTAGCTTAAGGCCTCTTGCATACAACAGTGAAAAAACGGACATGTGACAACAGTGAAAAGCCGCGACTGAATGCCAATGCCAATGCCCTGTATCAGCATCCCATTGCAGCTAGACCGCAGCCAGAAACCAGCAGCAGAAACTAAAGAGGAATTCAACTTCTTTTTCTGCTGTGTAAACTTACCCTAAGAGAGCAGACTTAAATACACCCAGAGACACACGGATAGGCTGGAGGAAGTTAAACAGATGAATACTAATTCTTAAAGTGACACACCTCCTGAGGAAGCATTGACACCAAGCACATGGGAACGCTACTCAGGGAATTGTTTCAGGGTATGTTTCATCTATTTGAACTAGCTGTATGTGGCTGATAGTAGTGTAGTTAGTGATTGACGCAGAGTATAGTTGCCATTGTGAGTGACACCAATGAGGCATTTATAACAATATAGTACTGTGCAAATGCTATATGAATTAAGTAACCATGGGATACGGATGAATTGCACTGTAGGGTATAGATGAAATGTTTGTAACTTATTTATGATGTATTTACTAGTATATTGGGTGATAAATTATTTTCCTACTCTATTGCAGAAGGTCTACATGTATTCACTCTGGTTGATTTGTTTTTGTAGGTATATGATAATTCTTAAAGTGACAGGAGCACACACAGGGGTAGCAGGCAGCTAGGTCTGCTGGGAAGTCAGAATGCCAGTAAATACAAAGAGCTGGTGTTACATTTTAGAAGAAAAAAAGCTTTCAAAAATAGAAGTGTTAATCGTTTATTTCTGTCAATTAACAAAATGAAGTGAATTAACTAAAGAGGAAATCAAAATCGCATCAGTATTTGGTGTGACCTCCCTTTGCCTTCACAACAGCATCAATTCTTCTAGGTACACTTGCACATAGTTATTGAAGAAACTCGGCAGGGAGATTGTTCCAAACATCTTGGAGAACTAAGCACAGATCTTCTGTGGATGTAGGCTTGCTCAAATCCTTCTGTCTACAGTATTAATATAATTGCAGACAGACTCAAAGTTGAGACCAGGGCTGTGGAGGCCATATCATCACTTCCAGGACTCCTCCTCCAAAGGGCGGTCACATAAAATATTGATGTAATTTAGATTTATCTTTTGTATTTTGACTTTGCACTTTGTTAATTGTCAAAAATAAATTATTAACACCTCTATTTGTAAAAGCATTCTGACATTGCAGCCATCTGCTCCTGGCTCCATACACTATATAGTGCAGAGATCAGATGCAGCCCCAAACAGTGGGCATAAAACCAATAATGTGTCTCATCTTTGGTTCAAAAAAGGGCTCTGCACCAAAGATGTACCACATCTACATCCATGTACATCAGAAAACTGACGTAGATTGGTTAGTAAATTCCGTCCAGTATCTGCCACAACTTGTCATGGTGTTTGAGTGATCACCCTGTGTTGACTAGTACATGTTGGTCTATTGTGGCATTGTTTTTTTTGCTCTTTATGGTTATTGATTGTATTGTCGAATTTTTTTTTGGGGTGGCCATAGTATTTATGCCAATCTTTTGCGGACATTTCACCAATTGGATTTGGATTTTTGGATTTCAGATGATGTCAGTGAGGAAGGGTTACGCACTTATCTCGACATATTGTAATGCATTTAATGTAGTTATGACTTTGCCACATCTAGGAGGAATTTGAATTTGGAAATATCAGGATAAGCCCTGAGATAAGTCATTGAACAAGACAACGCACTTTCTCGGAGAGCAATTCAACATTAAAAGGTTGCCGTTTAAATGGCCCTTTATTCCCAGCGATCAGGATAATAACCTGGCAATTAAGCACTTGTTGGAAGTGCATTTATGAAATGCGTGCAGCACACAAATGGTTAATGATAATAACAGTGCATAAGCTCCTGTCTGTGGCGCTGACAGACATGTTATCCATAGTCTCTTTATTAACTCTGCTTCCCTCCGAGTTTGCAAATTGCTCTGATCTGTAGAGACAAAGGCATCTCTCATTCACTGAATCACCACATATCCTGCACAATAATGTGGGAATTGGAAGGAAAATATCCTGTCTCACATCAAAGCTGCGCCTTCTTGTCTCTCCCAGGTATCTCATCATACAGCACCCTTTCTTAACCGTGGTACAACAGCATTGACCGATCATAAAGTGATACACCAAATATACTGGTTGCTATTGATAGAGAGATTTAGTTTACTTACCTTTAGTTTTTTGCTATAATGTACTGACATATGGAATATATTCAATGGCTGATACACTGACTGGTATATGACCTAGGTATGCCCTAATGGAAGCCACTACAGTATGAAAATATATTTTTATGGTTCTTCAATACTGTAGATCCTGGACTATCTGCCCATATGTTATAGGCACTGATGGCATGAAATACATATGGAAATGCATCCCTTTACAAGGGTGATTTTCTTTTTGTTTTTCTTATGTATACCAGAGTCAGGGCTGAAAACTTTCATATTAGTGACAGCTAAAGAGAGGAACATACCTCCCAAGTTAAGGATAACCCTTTTTTTTGAAGTTTGCCTCCAATCTTGTCATGCCCATATGATAATATGCTGCCATAATGTCTTAAAGCCCATGGATAGGCTGTAAACACATGGCCAAGAGAGAGCCAGTGATTTATCTGTCTGAGAACAAAAGGATTGGATATGTTGAAATTCAACAGCCTATTCTTTCCCTTGTCCCCAACATCTGTCATTAGAGAGTCAGGAGGTCCCATACACATAGATAATGGCCAGTCCCAATGATATTGGTGGGTTTGGAGGGTAAGCCTCAAATGTGTATGGCAGCGTAAAGTTGACAATGCACATGAAACTGGCTATTTCTCCGTATTCCACCATAAATATGCACATTCTACTTCTTTGGCAGCAGGATCGGGCATGCTTCATCTTTTTCTTGGCATCTGCCATTGAGGAAGAGTCAGAAGGCCACCATACAACTCCTGCGGGAACTATTTCCACGGGACGAAGCTAAAGGCTGCACATTGATGAAATGCAGACTTTTCAGTTTATTTTTTTAATGGATATCTTTACTGAAATCAGGCAAAATGCCTTGATCATATTACATTGATGATGACACTATTTGCATTACTTAGAGTTGAGCAAAACATTTTGGCACCATTCTTAAAGCATACAACTTGGGCGTTACCAGCCCTACAAAAGTCAAGCTGAAATAAATAGACTTAAAATGCATTTTAATTTGCCAAGGATGAAAAAAAAAATCAATTTCTTAAAAAAATGTTCAAGAGATTATTTATTGTTCTTTTATGAATTTAGTGAAATGTTGACTCGATATTAGAAAATATTCCACAGACTCAATCTCTGGAGACCATATGAAGGAATAATAATAACCAGAATATTGTTGTTCATTTGTTTCTTAAAAACAAGTATCTTGTCCTCCTCTATTACCCTAATCTAAGCAACAAAATATGTCAGGGTAGGGGTCACACTTTATGTGGAAAGGAGGAAACCGTATCAGTAAATAACACAGTGGAGACAGATTTCATGGAATGCCCCTAAAGATTTATCATGCCTGGGTTTTTGCCCTATATAAAATGGCAACTACTTGATCCAAAATATATTTAGCTTCCTTTGTACATGGATGGGGGCAACAGGATTTCTCTAACCAGGACGATTTCTGCTGCAACTAGTTCTGTTTTAAAACTACTTTATTATATTTCTGTATTTTTTTTTACTTTTTTTACTATAAAATTATAGTACTTTATTTGTTTTTATTAAAATGTAATTTGTATTAAACATATTTTTCAATATAAAATACAAAAACAGAAATGAGGAAACAGGTGGGGAAGGGCGAATACCCACAACCCTAAACAAAATGAAATGCAATCGCACAATCAAAGCCCAAAGGCTAAGTAGAGGGAAAGGGGAGAGACAAACATGAGACAAAGGAGAAGGACAGGGGGAAAAACAAAGTGGGAAATGGGGGAAGATCTGGGATCAGAATGTGTCCCAGGGGATGCAGTATGTGTCCCAGGGGGTCCAAATAGATTGAAAGGCATCTAGGGTATTATTAAGACTAGTAGTCAGAAACTCAAGGAACCTCACATCCTTCATCCTGGCCAGCAATTCTGGACCTGTAGGGGGGCTACACTCTTCCATAGCACTTTATTTCTATTGTGCATCATTTTTCTCTTTCTGCTTTCTATTAAATATAAAATAATTTCATTCTGGCTGCCAAGATGTAGTGCAAAGATCAGTACAATACCATGCAATGTTTCCAGAATGCAAAGCAGTTGTGGGAAGGCTCAGTCATTCTCACTTCCATGGCTATGTTCAGGGACACTAATATACAGTTTTTGCGAAATGTAAGCGAATCTCTTTTATGGCTCATGCACACTGTCATATTCTGATGAGAGTTGTATGTATCTATATTACAGTGTTCATAGCCTACTGTGGCTCCAACATACAGAACCTATAATAATATATAGTGCTGGCCAAACGTATTGGCACCCCTGCAATTCTGTCAGATAATACTCAATTTCTTCCAGAAAATGATTGCAATCACAAATGCTTTGGTAATAATATCTTCATTTAATTTGTCTTCAATGGAAAACCACAAAAAGAATTGTCAAAAATCCAAATTGGATATAATTCCACACCAAACATAAAAAAGGGGTGGACAAAAGTATTGGCACCCTTTGAAAAATCAGGTGATGCTTTTCTAATTTGTGTAATTAACAGCACCTGTTACTTCCCTGTGGCACATAACAGGTGGTGGCAATAACTAAATCACACTTGCAGCCAGTTGAAATGGATTAAAGTTGACTCAATCTCTGTCCTGTGTCCTTGTGTGTACCACATTGAGCATGGAGAAAAGAAAGAAGACCAAAGAACTGTCTGAGGACTTGAGAAGCAAAATTGTGAGGAAGCATGAGCAATCTCAAGGCTACAAGTCCATCTCCAAAGACCTGAATGTTCCTGTGTCTACCGTGCGCAGTGTCATCAAGAAGTTTAAAGCCCATGGCACTGTGGCTAACCTCCCTAGATGTGGACGGAAAAGAAAAATTGACGAGAGATTTCAACGAAAGATTGTGCGGATGGTGGCTAAAGAACCTCGACTAACATCCAAACAAGTTCTAGCTGTCCTGCAGTCCGAGGGTACAACAGTGTCAACCCGTACTATCCGTCGGCGTCTGAATGAAAAGGGACTCTATGGTAGGATACCCAGGAAGACCCCACTTCTGACCCAGAGACATAAAAAAGCCAGGCTGGAGTTTGCCAAAACTTACCTGAGAAAGCCAAAAACTTTGGAAGAATGTTCTCTGGTCAGATGAGACAAAAGTAGAGCTTTTTGGGAAAAGGCATCAACATAGAGTTTACAGGAAAAAAAAGAGGCCTTCAAAGAAAAGAACACGGTCCCTACTGTCAAACATGGCGGAGGTTCCCTGATGTTTTGGGGTTGCTTTGCTGCCTCTGGCACTGGACTGCTTGACCGTGTGCATGGCATTATGAAGTCTGAAGACTACCAACAAATTTTGCAGCACAATGTAGGGCCCAGTGTGAGAAAGCTGGGTCTCCGTCAGAGGTCATGGGTCTTCCAGCAGGACAATGACCCAAAACACACTTCAAAAAGCACTAGAAAATGGTTTGAGAGAAAGCACTGGAGACTTCTAAAGTGGCCAGCAATGAGTCCAGACCTGAATCCCATAGAACACCTGTGGAGAGATCTCAAAATGGCAGTTTGGAGAAGGCACCCTTCAAATCTCAGGGACCTGGAGAAATTTGCCAAAGAAGAATGGTCTAAAATTCCAGCAGAGCATTGTAAGAAACTCATTGATGGTTACGGGAAGCGGTTGTTCGCAGTTATTTTGTCTAAAGGTTGTGCTACCAAGTATTAGGCTGAGGGTGCCAATACTTTTGTCCGGCCCATTTTTGGAGTTTTGTGTAAAATGATCAATGATTTGACTTTTTTTTTTCATTCTATTTTGTGTTTTTTCATTGCAAGCAAAATAAATGAAGATATTATTACCAAAGCATTTGTGATTGCAATCATTTTCTGGAAGAAATTGAGTATTATCTGACAGAATTGCAGGGGTGCCAATACTTTTGGCCAGCACTGTATATTGTGATACGCTTCAAAGGCCTATTAGCAGCAGGTACTGTATTTGGTGCTTTATGGAGTACAAAGACTGCCTGATACAGAGACTCCATGTGCCACTGCATGCTTGCAACAGTATATAAATTTACGCCAAGTCCACACTAGCGTCGCCTCTCCATTGTTCTGGTCTGTTAAAGGACTAGAACAACAGAGAGGTGTACCGCGGTAATATACAGAGTCTGGAAGACCCTATTGGCTATAATGGGGTCTTTCGTTTTAAAACTGAAACCAGCAGAGGGAAAAGTCCAACAGAGACAATTTTTGTGCTATTTTGCCCACCAGGGTCTTGCCCTATTTTCCTTGGACAACAATGGTGCTGAACTGGTCACCTCCTATTATAGTCCATGTTAATTGTGGCACTAGCATTGTATTCGGCTGCAGTTTGCTTGACTGTGCACTGCCTATTCGTAAAAACAATTCTTGGCCTCCTCCTCTGACTGCTTGTTTACATTTCCAGGATCTCTTTTTGCTGGATGCTTTTCTTCGATCACACTCGATCATCATTCTCTGTATACTCTCTTGTTGCACAAGAAAATTCCATAAGGTTTGTCATTTTTTGAAATATTGGCTCTGGCTAGTCAAGCACCAGTGACCATGTCTCATTCAAAGTAGCTCAGATTATGCAATTTTCCCATTCTGGGCTAAGGCCTCACTTAGCAGGCCGCAGGAAAAAGCTGTTTTTTTCCGCAGCACTTTTCACAAAAAGTCCGCAGAGGTTTTTTCCGCGGACTTTCTGCTTCCATTATACCTATAGTTAAACCGCTTGCATTTCCGTAGGTATAATTTACATGCTGTGATTTCCAAAATCGCAATGGTTTTGGAAATTGCAGAATGTCCGCTGTGCGTATTTTTCTGCAATGTGTGGATGGAATTTGCTAGAATCCCATCCACTTTGCAGGGACTGTAAAACGCCACATTTCTTTCCATTGGGTTTCCGCTGCAGCCAAACCGTGGTGTTTACACCATGTGGGGCCCCGGCCCTAATGTGGATTAACAGAATTAAACAGCACATGACCTGTTTGAGTGCCATTGCTGTTCAGGGAAAAAGAAAGACAAGACTTCAGGGTACATTACTTTTTAGACACAGTTTTTCTCAGGTGAACCTCTGACCATCTTTGCTTCTGAGAGACTCTGCCTCTCAAACATGCTCTTTTTATACACAATCGTGTGACTTAGTTGAAAATTGACCCTCTTTTATCACCACTTACTTTTTCAGCCTTTTGTTAACCCAGTCCAAACTTTTTTGAGATGTGTCGCTGCCTTCAATTTCTAAATGAGTTATATTTTTTCAAATGAAGTTGAAAAATGTCTTACCTTCAACTTCTGATATGTGTCCTATTGTTAAGAAAATATGGTTATATGAGATTTTTAAATCATTGCATTTTTGTTTTCTTTATACAGTGTCCCAACTTTTTTGGAATTGGGGTTGTGTTTTGTGCTAAGAGCCCCTGTAAGAATGGCGCATACATGTCATCTATGGTGATGTCACCTCAGCAAGCCTACAACCGGTCACTTTACATGCTGTATGTGTGAACAGTGATCACATACAGGAAGAAGCATTCAGCAACAATCAAATAGAAACAAAAAAAATAATCTATACAATAAGCAGATTGCTATTTTCCCATTTTTGGCAGGAATGCCTCTTGTTGGAATTACATACACCTGTAAAGAAAGTGATTCCTGCCATATTGGCCTGAACTATTATTAATGTATTTATGCTAAATCTATCCAGATGTTTTACAGTTTAATAATCTTCTGCTGCTCTTTGGTGTTTTCACCCAAATGACTATATGATTTTTTTTTAATTATTTGAAGGACATATAAACATTACTAATTAAAATCAATTAAGACTGAGGTCCCACGTTGTGGAAACGCAGCTTATTTTGTTGCAGATTTGGCTGCATTTTTTTGAGCCAAAGCCAAGAATGGATACAAAAGGAATGGGAAATATCTAGGAAGCTCTTATACTTCTCCCGTCTGCTCAATCCACTTCTGCCTTTGGCTAAAAAAAAAAAACGCAGCAAAATCTTCAACAAAAAAAGCTGTTTTCCAGGCTAAAAATATTGATAACCTAATCTTAGAATAGGCTATTAATATAAGATTGTTGGGGTCCATTATCTAGCAGCCCCACTGATCAGCAGTTCTCAGCGGCGGAAACACAGAGAATGGAGCAGGAATCAGACAGTTATGTTCTCTGTTCTCCGGGAGTTGATCTGCAGTAAGCTAGTCTGGCAGCTACACAGAGAACAGAGCTGTCTGCTTCCTGCTCCATTCTCTGTGTATCCGCTGCTGAGATCAGGTGATCAATGGGGGTGCTGGGTGTTAAAGCCTATCAATTTGATAATGATGACCTATCTTTGGCATAGGTCATCAGTATATTTAGCTGGGAAAACTCCTTTAATATTAAATATTTTGTAAACTACTAGAAGGTAACACACTAAAGTGAATTATTATAATGGACATCCTGGACCCTTTTAATGCTGCCTAAAGATTTCTGTCATTAAGATTCTCTTCATAGGTCCATGTGCAAAAAAATCACTAGACTAGTTTCATGCGCTGTGTCCAGGTCGGGGTCTGTTTATCACCCAGATTTACCATTAAAAAATACCTCAGCATGTCAGTTAAGCTGCAACGTCTCTGCCTGTTTGGGTCTCTGCATCATACTCCGCCCGCATGCGGCGGCGCAGGAGGCGTGATCAGTTTGATTCCTTGTTTAAGATTCTTGTTGCTCAGTCTGAACACTGTCCTAGACTATGTAATTGATTTTCTGCCACACCCGTCTCCTTCACCTTGGTTTTCCTCTGCTCCACTAATAGTTAATCTCAGCCTTGCCTGTGTGACTGACAGCCTATCCTCCTATCAAGTCTGGGGCAGATCCTGATTTTCTATAAACAGGTTGTCAGCCCTCACATGGGCGCTGGTTATTGATTCTGTCTTGTCACTGCTAGCTCCTATTTTGTTACCTATATTCCTATTTCTGACCTCTGGCCATGACTTTTCACTATTCTCTTGGATTTGATTCTGTACTGCATTGCTCGTCTGTTACCGAACCCTTGGCTAGCTGACCTCCCTTTTTGTTGTTTTTCCTGTCTGCGTTCTGTGTTGTCACTTATATTAGGAAGGGACCGATCGACCGGTTGCTGGCTGTCGCCTAGGACAGATCGGGCAAGTTAGACAGGGACAGTGGGGGGGTTCAGCTTTAGGGCTCACTGTCTTGTTGTGCCCCTCCCCCCAGGTTTCTGCAGCAGCACTGGGGAATTGCTCAACTGGCAATTCCCTTACATAAGCCAAGTACCTTGATGACCAGTAAATGCAACCGATACATAGACCATTTTTCCTGGGCCAGACATAGCCGTGTTAAACGGCATAAACTGCATCAATGAAACATGGCAGTAAATAATATACAGTATATAGATTCGGTGTCCTTATAACAATGACAACCCATATACGAAAAATTAGAAATGCCTATGCACATCATTATGCATAAACTTGGTAAGACATTTATCAATAAATTTTACATGGCGATAAAAAAAATATACAGCATATAAATGTGGTATCTTATAAAAATAACAATTCTTACAGTAAAAATAACACTTAATTTATGGTATTTATTTAAAAGAAAAAAAGGGTTTGTATGGCATTTCTCCCATAGTATAAATGTCTGTAAAGGAGTATCCCAAAACAATACAATTCCTCTGGTCATTCCAGCTAAAATGGCTGGGCCTTTAAGGGGTTAAGTGTAGTAAGATCATTTATTATGACTGGTCACAGACGCTATTCTCCTACCATAGACTACTAGAAATAGTTGACATACAGAGGATTTGACACATTACTAGACTGGCTCCAGGTGGCAGATGGGTTAACAATCCCCATTACTTTTTTAGTTTCACAGCAATGAGTATTTTAGTCAGATTACTCATGTCTGTTACAAGAGGACTGACTGTATACATACACAGCAACACAACCAGCTGGGAACAACCCATTCAAGCAGCACGGCTTCAGTATCCTCCCAGGACAGTGAAAAGGTCCTTTGTTCTGGACCCAAACACCTGGGTGAGCCCTGGCTGCGGCTGTTTTTTCGGAGGGTATAGCAGCTGCTACACGCATGGGAGAACATGGCTGAACCACAGCCAAAACCAGGGCTCCCACTATTCCTTTCCATTGCATGTCCCCAGAGGACTGGTACAAAATCCATGGTTGTTATGTGGTCTCACAGATGGACAGTAGGTCTCCACACTGACCACAGTAGATAACACTCATTGTCATATCTTCTTCATAATTTCCAGTCTTCCATTTAGAGTCATTAAGAAGTATAAAAATTAATCATAGAATCATATTAGCTGAGCTGAGATAAAATTGTTAAAGGGAACAATCACATTGTACATGTAGTGCGATCTGCGGGCAGAATTTTATAGAGCAGGAGGGGCTGAGCAGATTGATATATAGTTTTCTAGGAAAAGATTCAGTATAACCTGTCACTTCATCTATATCACTTCTCATTCTGAGCTTAGGAGTCCAGTAGGTGGTCCTATTCAGTGACTGATAGCTTTGTCTATGTACATGTGTGCATACAGTGATAACTGTCAGTCACTGTGTAGTAAAGGCCTTGGATTGCTAACTGCTAATGAGCAAAAGCTCATTAAAAATTAGAAGTTATATTTAGTTTTTTCCTAAAAAATATATGTCAAACTGATAAGCGCCTCCTGTTCTATAACATGCTGCCTACAGATCGGACTACATGCTCAGTGGGACAGGTTCCCTTTAAACAGCACTGGGATTCCCTGATAGATTTGCCTACTAGGTGGAACCACCTTCTACGAGAATGTAGCAGGTATATGTGTAGCACATGTGTAGTACGTATGTAGTACATGTTGGTGCCCCTGTAGACAGTTTGGCATGGAAGTTGTTTCCAGAGGAAAATATTCTCCATGAATATAAAGAATTGGCATCATGCACCCAAACACATCAATACCTTCTTATTTATGATGGCAACCCATCCCACCTCTAATACACTAGAAGAGAGATTATATAGCCCCTAGGTATAGAAGGCCATATAAATATAATGTTTGTTCTGAATTTGCAGTGATCAATTGTAAAGGCCTTTCCATATTTAAAGGGCAATACTTTTAAGCCATGACAAGTCTTATTTTAGGGGAATTCCCCTGAAAACTGGAGTTTCCCTGATGAACAGAGAATAAATAATGATGTCTGAAACCATTGCTGTTTTTTTTCTGGCTTTCTGCTCTAGTCTATAAAAGCCCTTGCTAAAAAGAATAGCTCCTCATCCCCCACTGTCATCAGCTGATGTCACAAGGAGATAGGACCATTTTTTTGGTGATCTGGTGACCGATAGCATAGTTATCACAGTGATCTAGTGACCAATAGCATAGTTATCATTTTACACAGGTCAACAAGCGGTACTATGATAAGGAAAGGAGTTTCCTAGGAAAGTTCATTTCTGATCATAGCAAGCTCATTGGCTGCATTTACATGCAATGAATCATTCAGCTCCACTCAGTTAGCAATTGTCAGCAGCACATCACCCTGTTTACATGGGCAATCTACTGCCAAAAAAAATCAATATTTTTAGTTGCTGAATAAAAGATGACATCACCAAACAAAGGAATGTTTGCTCCTATGCCTGATGATCACTAGAACCGTGACATGGGTCAATTATCACGTTGTTCCCAAAATTTGGCCTGTTTAATGGACCTATACCACAATTCATTGTCATTTATGTATGGCTATTTCTCATGAGAAGCTGTTCTCTTCCTATGGCCACCTTCACATCAACATATTTGGCACGTGAAATATGGACCGTTGGCCGTACATTTTTCATAGACGGGACGGGACCAGAACTCCAAGCATCATAGTCATCTATAATGGTAGAAGTACTTGTCTCCCTGCAGGACTACTGTCCTATACTGAAAACATAATAATGGTAAGGGACAGTTATCCTATGGGATTCCTAGCTTAGTCATATGGTCTGTATTTCTGGGATTGAACACACCCATGAGAGGCTGAACCTAGGCATTTAGTAATAACACTGTATCACAGCATCCTGTCACTTCAGGCCTGTGTGGTTTCTGCAACCAATATGGCGGCATAAAACTCAACTGCAGTATTCAAGAATTACAACTTTTTACAAATTATTTGCTTTGCCTTAGTTTGGAACATTTCATGGCAATTCTAAATGCTGGTTGTTGCAATTATCAGTAGAGACCATGTATAACCTTTAAGCAGGTACAGGTGAACAGGTTTCCATCTGTCTCTGTTTACTTTATATTTATGTATGAGTTTGCCCAAATTATTGGTACATCTACAGTCCACTTTAGAAATTCTCATAAAGTAGAGGTTTGGGATCATGCCAAGTGACCTGGATATGGCAGCTCCTATTGGTGACACTTAAGAAAACTATTCCTATGATATAATCTACAAATATTATACAGTGGGTATGGAAAGTATTCAGACCCCTTTAAATTTTTCACTCTTTGCTTCATTGCAGCCATTTGCTAAAAGCAAAAAAAGTTCATTTTATTTCTCATTAATGTACACTCAGCACCCCATCTTGACAGAAAAAAAAAAAGAAATGTAGATATTTTTGTAAATTTATTAAAAAAGAAAAACTGAAATATCACATGGTCATAAGTATTCAGACCCTTTGCTCAGTATTGAGTAGAAGCACCCTTTTGAGTTAGTACAGCCATAAGTCTTCTTGGGAATGATGCAACAAGTTTTTCACATCTGGATTTGGGGATCCTCTGCCATTCTTCCTTGCAGATCCTCTCCAGTTCTGTCAGGTTGGATGGTGGACGTTGTTGGACAGCTATTTTCAGGTCTCTCCAGAGATGCTCAATTGGGTTGAGGTCAGGGCTCTGGCTGGGCCATTCAAGAATGGTCACAGAGTTGTTCCGAAGCCACTCCTTTGTTATTTTAGCTGTGTGCTTAAGGTCATTGTCTTGTTGGAAGGTGAATCTTTGGCCCAGTCTGAGGTCCAGAGCACTCTGGAAGAGGTTTTCTTCCAGGATATCTCTGTACTTGGTCGCATTCATCTTTCCTTCAATTGTAAACAGTCGTCCTGTCCCTGCAGCTGAAAAAAACCCCCATAGCATGATGCTGCCACCACCATGTTTCACTGTTGGGATTGTATTGGGCAGGTGATGAGCAGTGCCTGGTTTTCTCCACACATACCACTTAGAATTAACGCCAAAAAGTTCAATCTTCATCTCATCAGACCAGAGAATCTTATTTCTCATAGTCTGGGAGTCCTTCATGTGTTTTTTTGGCAAACTCTATGCGGGCTTTCATATGTCTTGCACTGAGAAGAGTCTTCCTTCGGGCCACTCTGCCATAAAGCCCCAACTGGTGGAGGGCTGCAGTGATAGTTGACTTTGTGGAACTTTCTCCCATCTCCCTACTGCATCTCTGGAGCTTAGCCACAGTGATCTTTGGGTTCTTCTTTACCTCTCTCACCAAGGCTCTTTTCCCACAATTGCTCAGTTTGGCTGGACGGCCAGGTCTAGGAGAGTTCTGGTCGTCCCAAACTTCTTCCATTTAAGGATTATGGAGGCCACTGTGCTCTTAGGAACCTTGAGTGGTGCAGAAATTCTTTTTTAACCTTGGCCAGATCTGTGCCTTGCAACAATTCTGTCTCTGAGCTCCTTTGGCAGTTCCTTTGAACTCATGATTCTCATTTGCTCTGACATGCACTGTGAGCTGTGAGGTCTTATATAGGCAGGTGTGCGCCTTTCCTAATCAAGTCCAATCAGTTGAATTAAACACAGCTGGACTCCAATGAAGGAGTAGAACCATCTCAAGGAGGATCAGAAGGAAATGGACATCATGTGAGTTAAATATGAGTGTCACAGCAAAGGGTCTGAATACTTATGACTATGTGATATTTCAGTTTTTCTTTTTTAATAAATTTGCAAAAATATCTATATTTGTTTTTTTTCTGTCAAGATGGGGTGCTGAGTCTGCATTAATGAGAAATAAAATGATTTTTTTTGCTTTTAGCAAATGGCTGCAATGAAACAAAGAGTGACAAATTTAAAGGGGTCTGAATACTTTCCGTACCCACTGTACATTCCCTATCAGTATGTCTTTGGAGTGTGGGAGGAAACCAGAGTACCCGGAGGAAACCCACGCAAACACAGGGAGAACATACAAACTCCTTGCAGTTGTTGTCCTTGGCAGGATTTGAACTCAGGACTCCAGCGCTGCAAAGCTAACCACTGAGCCAACGTGCTGCCCACTTAGATTACTGTAACAATCTTCTCTGTGGCCTAACAGCATATACTCTTGCTCCCCTCCAGTCCACCCTCAATTCAGCTGGTCACTTAATCCACCTTTCTCCTCATTTTTCATGAGCATCTCCCTTTTGCCAATCGCTCTATTTCGCTGGGCAATGGCTAGTCAGACCTTTCCCTGTGCATAGAGTTTAAAATGCTAACGCAGACAGACAAGGCCACCCATGACCTGTGGATAGTCTTCTATACATCTGACCAAGTCTCCCACTACCCCCCAACACGTAATCTCTGATCTCTTCTTCTTTCTTATCCATGCTTCACACAACTGCCTCCCGGATTTCTCCTTTGCATTCCCTAGAGTCTGGAACTCACTACCATGATACATAAGACTATCCTCAACAATCACATCCTTCAAGAGGACCCTGAAGATTACCTCTTCAGGAAAGGCTACAATCTCCAGTAACTGCTGCCACTACACCATCATCTGAACAGCTTGTACCCTCATCTACGGTTGTAAGGGAATCACTAGAGGAGCGATTCCCCAGTAGCTGCTGGAGAACTTAGGGGGGAGGGGCACAACAAGACAGTGGACCCTAAGCTGATCCCCCCACTGTCCCTGGCTAACTTGCCCGATCTGTCCTAGGTGACAGCCAGCAACTGGTCGACAATCCCTCCTTATAAGTGATAACACAGAACGCAGACAAGACGAACAACAACAAAGGGAGGTCAGCTAGCCAAGGGGTCGGTAACAATCGAGCAATGCAGTACAGAATCAAAATCCAAGAGAATAGTCAAAGGTAAGCCAGTGGTCAAAAAATCAGAAGAGCAGGTAACAAGGAACAAGGAGTATAGCCAGTAAGCGAAATGCAATAGCAGGCGCTAATGGGAAAGTGAGCAAACAATAAATAGGGAGAAAGAACCCATCCCAGACTTGATAGGAGGACAGGCTGTCAATCACAAAGGCAGGACTAAAGTTAACTCTTAGTGGAGCAGGGGGAGAGCAAGGTGAAGGAGAAGGGCGTGGTGGAAAAATCAATTAAGGAGGTGAGGGAATAGGACCGTGTTCAGACAATACAAGAAAAACCCAAAGGAAAGAATCACAACCGGGCACGCCTCCTGTGCCGCAGCATGCGCCTGGAGTACGGCGCCAAAGCCTGGACAGGCAAGGACGTTACAACGGTCTTGTTCTTCCTTCCTTTTTAGATTGTAAACTCTTGTGGATAGAGTCCTATGTCTGTCTGTAACATTTGGTCACTAAGTTAGTTTATTGTAGTTTACAATTTGCATTATGTATGTAAACCCTTTTCATTAAGTGAATGGTGTTGCATTGTGACCGAGAGGGTGCTGTAACTGCAACTTCTAGTCTCAAAAGATTTAGCACTGCTGAGTTGGAACTAGAAGCCACAGTTGCAGCACCCTTACAGAGCTGAAGAAGTCTCAGGGTGGCACTGTGGTCTTTGGACGCACAATGGGAATCGCGGGCAAAGTCACTGTCTAGCCTTGAATAATTCTTGAATCCTAGGAATACTACTAACTTAGAGACATTCAAATATGAAACTTTAATTTAATATATTTTAGATGTGACTAAATATTTGCATTAATTGACATATGCATTCTGGTGTGTATCCATACTGTATATTTGGATGTCATTGATACAATACCATAATAATCTACTGGGCCGTTCTGGATGAAGCAGTGTCTATGCATTCTTACATCTCTGTAAAGTTATGTGCTTGTTTACAGTATTTGTACACGTCTGCATTTGAACATACTTGAATACATATATATTTTCTGATGTAGGTTTGCTCCTCATTTTGCTCAAGGCTGGGCTAGTTATGGCTCTACACAGAAGAAATTTCTTTTAATTAACAGAATAATAGAGTGTTTCATCCTGCCATTAACCCCTAACAATAGTTGGCTGATCCCGGACCCTCCCAATTAGAGAGCGTAGGATGTGTATTTGTGTTTATATTGGTTCAATTTCAAATATTTACTAATTGCTTCACACGCTGAAAGTATCACTAGCTTCACACTTCACACAAGCGCATTTTCCTACTCCCACCCATTGGCTGAGGCCGGATCCTGGGGACTGCATACAGGGAATATGTACAATGTGCTGGACAAGTAATTACACACCCAGAATCCCAATCTATTCCTAGAATACTTATTATTAATTCTAGACAGTAGCAATTTGTTGTCTCTTGTGTTTGACTTTTTTATCTGTGGTAACAAGTTCATTCCAAAAATATTATATATTTCATGTAGCATGCTAATGTTTGTAAATATGATATTTGTATGATAGCATAACATAACATCAACAACAGGGGGTTTCTCGCCATTCCCCACCTTGGGGCCTTGGTGTCCAGTGTCCCACATCCCTGGCCAGCAGGGGTGTAGCTATAGGGGGTGCAGAGGTAGCACTTCTTTCTGAGCCCTGGACACTGAGGGGGCCTGAAAGTTTTCTCTGCCACATAAAACATACCACTCTTCTGAATGGGACATAGTAGGTAGGGGCCCAGATTTTGCATTGGGGCCCAGGGACTTCAAGTTATTCATCTGCTGGTCAGCCCTTTTGGGTATATGGATGCCAAGACCAATATCCCACTCATTTTGGCCACACTCAAGGAACTCTGTGTCCCACTATCTTCTCCCCACTGGATCTCTCCTAGGTCTTCTGCTATAGGTACACACAAACACACACTGACTTTGGTTCATAAATTGCCAGCACATACTAATGCATGTTCTCTCCAGTCAATGCCAAGCTGTCACAGGTTTCATAAGGACCCTTCCTCCATTTTTCTGTGCCTGAGAAAAAGGTCCTTCAGTACCAGTAGTTGCAAAGGCATTCTCTAGTTCCATATTCTTAGCATTTGACTCAGCCTGTCCTTACCTTTGTGCCACTACACTGCCAACCCTTACCATGGCCTGTCCATTGTTGTATGATATCCGACAAATGCTCAGATAACATCAGCTGTTGCTAATAGAGACTACTCCTAGAATAGCAAGCTGAGGCATTCTGGCAGTGAAATCTAGAACCCTGTTTTTAGTTAAAGGGAATGTGTCCCCATTTTTTTTTTTTCTAATTTTTTAAATTCTATTTTCTATACATGATTATGTGAGCTGCCATCTTGCGTCAACTTCTCCTCTGCTCTGTTAATAGCATTTAGTGATACAGTGGGGAAAAAAGTATTTAGTCAGCTACCAATTGTGCACGTTCTCCCACTTAAAAAGATGAGGCCGGCCTGTAATTGTCATCATAGGTAGACCTCAACTATGAGAGACAAAATGAGAAAACAAATCCAGAAAATCACATTGTCTGATTTTTAAAGAATTTATTTGCAAATTATGGTGGAAAATAAGTATTTGGTCAATAACAAAAGTTCATCTCAATACTTTGTTATATATCCTTTGTTGGCAATGACAGAGGTCAAACGTTTTCTGTAAGTCTTCACAAGGTTGGCACACACTGTTGCTGGTATGTTGGCCCATTCCTCCATGCAATCTCCTCTAGAGCAGTGATGTTTTGGGGCTGTCGCTGGGCAACACGGACTTTCAACTCCGTCCAAAGGTTTTCTATGGGGTTGAGATCTGGAGACTGGCTAGGCCACTCCAGGACCTTGAAATGCTTCTTACGAAGCCACTCCTTCATTGCCCTGGTGGTGTGCTTGGGATCATTGTCATGCTGAAAGACCCAGCCACGTTTCATCTTCAATGCCCTTGCTGATGGAAGGAGGTTTGCACTCAAAATATCACGATACATGGCCCCATTCATTCTTTCATGTACACGAATTAGTCTTCCTGGTCCCTTTGCCGAGAAACAGCCCCAAAGTATGATGTTGCGACCCCCATGCTTCACAGTAGGTATGGTGTTCTTTGGATGCAACTCAGCATTCATTCTCCTCCAAACACGACAAGTTGTGTTTCTAGTTTGGTTTCATCTGACCATATGACATTCTCCCAATACTCTTCTGGAACATCCAAATGCTCTCTAGCAAACTTCAGACGGGCCCGGATATGTACTGGCTTAAGCAGGGGGACACATCTGGCACTGCAGGATCTGAGTCCCTGGCAGCGTAGTGTGTTACTGACGGTAGCCTTTGTTATGTTAGTTCCGGCTTTCTGCAGGTCATTTATTAGGTCCCCCCGTGTGGTTCTGGGATTTTTGCTCACCATCCTTGTGATCATTTTGACCCCACAGGGTGAGATCTTGCGTGAAGCCCCTGATCAAGGGAGATTATCAGTGGTCTTGTATGTCTTCCATTTTCTAATTATTGCTCCCACAGTTGATTTCTTCACACCAAGCTGCTTGCCTATTGCAGATTCAGTCTTCCCAGCCTGGTGCAGGTCTACAATTTTGTTTCTGGTGTCCTTCCACAGCTCTTTGGTCTTCACCATAGTGGAGTTTGGAGTGTGACTGTTTGAGGTTGTGGGCAGGTGTCTTTTATACTGATAACAATGTCAAACAGGAGCCATTACTACAGGTAATGAGTGGGGGACAGAGGAGCCTCTTAAAGAAGAAGTTACAGGTCTGTGAGGGCCAGAAATCTTGTTTGTTTGTAGGTGACCAAATACTTATTTCCCACCGTAATTTGCAAATAAATTCTTAAAAAAACAATGTGATTTTCTAGATATGTTTTCTCATTTTGTCTCTCATAGTTGAGGACTACCTATGATGACAATTACAGGCCTCTCTCATCTTTTTAAGTGGGAGAACTTGCACAATTGGTGGCTGACTAAATACTTTTTTTCCCCACTGTATGCTTTATGGCACAGTCATGTCCATAGTCTGGAGCCGACTCATTGAGGTATATGGGAGAGTTTTCTAGATGTTCTCAGTGCAGGGAAGAGGAGAAGATAAGCTGTAACATCCTCTATTGTCAATAGTGGATGAAATGATGAGTGTTATGTAGCGTTATCTATCAATGTGTTATGCTGAGGTCCTATATCCTGCATTCATCAGGAATGGCTGAGAGATAATAAATATTCCTACTCAAATCATCGTATCATGAGATCACAGTGACAAGTCTATGAGTGAAGAGATCCTGTTTAGTGTACATTAAAGCCAGTGTCTTATGAGTTAGGAACAAGTAGACATACAAGCTGACAGTCCCATAGGTGAAGATAAGTAGCTGCAGCATCTATCGTGACAAGAATTCCAGATACCTTATAAATTGTCTTAAATGGTAAATAAATAGACTAATTCATACATATTTATTATTTATTTATTTATTATGGTTACTTATATAGCGCAATCATATTCCGCAGCACTTTACAGATATTGACAGTCACTGTCCCATATAGGGCTCACAATCTACATTCCTTATCAGTATGTCTTTGGAGTGTGGGAGGAAACCGGAGTACCCGGAGGATTGGCATATTGGTGATGACATGCCAAGCTGTGCATGCTGAAGTAAAAAAAAGAAGGCAGAGTGAATTTCCCAATACATTACATGGATGAGAGCTGTGTCAACCAGGCAATCTGTATAAGTATTAAATAAAATATTGATTTGTTATAATGAAATATTAATGTAATATTGATCACCTATCTTTAGGATAAGCCATCAATATCTGATTGGTGGGGGTCTAGTACCTGGGACTCACAGATCATCTGCTCAAAGTAGCAGCATTCAAGAGAGTGCCGCTTCTGCTTCACAGGTCGGGGATGTCACGTTCATCATGTGGCATCGGTAGGCTTCCAGATTATTGGACTACTCCCAAACTGATATTCATGATTTATCCTAAGGAGAGGACATCTATATTACAATCCCAGAAAGCCTCTTTAACTATAATGTATATGGAGTAAATGCACCACATTTGTCCGGGTTGTACTGATATAAAGTCCTTTTTAAGAGAATGGAAGTGGACTGAAGTACCATAAAGATCCTATGTTTCAGTAAAAAGAATTTTTTGTCAAAATTTAAGAGAACAGAATGTTTAGGAATGGGACAGGGCTTATATTGTGTGGTTTCCAGCTAGGATGTAGTGGTAGCCTCTGCTGTGACTACAAATGATACCAAATCAAACTAAACCCCACACTAAAACTGGTCAGAAATTCATGATGTGATATGATCGCTTTTGGCCAATGGCTATCTCACCTAATGGCCTCAGGCGTTGCCTCATGAAATAAATGGGGCGGCAGCCTTTTTTTTTAATCGGCCGCTACTTATTGTATTATTGCAATAGGTAGCAGCCAATAATTTACTAACTCCACGCTCCTGTCCAGGCTGGCCTCCACGCTCTCTAGGCGGCGCTTCACTTACGTCACAACGCTGAAGAATGCCAGGATGCTACGTCCAGTGTCCTGGTGTTCTTCAGCGTCAGCCCCAGAGGTGGCAGAGGAGGCTGGCCTGGACAGGAGTGTGGATAGGTGAGTAAATTATCGGCAGCTACCTATTGCAATAATAAGACAATAGGTAGTGGCCTAACATAAACTGGTAGGGGCGGTAAAAAAGGGGGATCATATACTGTGGGGGGAGAAAAAAAGGGGGATCATATACTGTGGAGGAAGGGGCCATATACTGTGTGAGGGCCATAAAAAGGGGATCATATACTGTGTGGTGGGCCAGAAAAAGGGGGTCATATACTGTGTGTGGGGTCAGGAAAAGGGGGTCATATACCGTATGGGGGCTAGAAAAAAAGGGGTCATGTATCATGTGGGGCGCCAAAAAAAAAGGGGTCATATACCATGTTGAGGGCTAAAAAAAGGTGGTCGTATATCGTGTGGTGGCCAAAAAAGGGGTTGTTATTCTCTGTGGGGGCCAAAGAGGATTTTTGAACTGCAATTGGAGGGGCGTGTCCTACAATTTCAATTAGGGGGGCCCGTCACACAACCAAAGATAGCCGCAATGGGTATTTCTTTTGGGGGTGGGGCGCCTTTCTATAGTTTGCCTCAGGCAGCAGAGAGGTTAGGTTCACCCCTGAGTTAAATAAATAAACCCTTCTCCCTTCTAATATACCAATAGACAAATGATGATGTGAAAGGCTTGCTTTAACTCCGTATTAACCCCATATCAACACCATACTGGCACATAGACAAGTGCTGACATATTTGTTTTATCATTACCTGTATTTCCCATTGATTTTTAGGTTTACTGTAACATAAAGTCATTTTTTATACCTCGGTACAGCTGGATGACTCAGTATTTTAGTGAATGGAAATAAATCTAATACAATATCACATGGAAGTTCCCTAGAACTGTGAGGAAATCCAAAGTCATTTTAATTCAAAGAAACTGGGAAATCGCTGGATATAACCCACAGACACCTAAACAGTTTACATTACTCTGAACTACTGTATATTACAGAGATTACTTTTGGTTTTTAATTCTGACTTTCTTGACAGATGAACCTCAGCTTGCATGGCTTATGATATTGTGTAAGTGTTCTCTACATAGCTATGTTGTTTTTTTAATGGGGTTTTCCCACCATAAAAAGTGATAGCATATCACATTGGACCTGCAGTCAGACCCTTACCGATTCGGTGGGGGGGGGGGGAACTGCAGCTCAGCATGATTCTTAACTGTGAAGGGACTGATAAATCAGAGCTGTGGCTACTTCTTTCTCATGTTAGACCAGTGGTTCAGAGATGGGTCAACCACTGATCAAAATTATATCCTAATCTACAATATTTTACTTTTTCAATCCTTATTATAGGTCTATCACTATAAGAGCAGTGGTTGGCATTGTAAGCGTGCAAGACGCATGTGGACTGTACAGCTGTCGCTAAACTCCTGTGTAAAAGTGTTTGTATATGTATTATGTGGTTGAGGTTGTCACTTCCCTGCGTAGGTATAGTGTGGAATAAAAGACGTCTTTTGGGTTACTAGCTGTCAATGCCAGTACCAGAATACAAACAATTTTTTCTTTATACCATCTTATTGATATAACAAGCCCTGGTGCATCAGATATAAAAGTATATGAGCACTGGTGACATTGCCTGTTTCAGGTATTTGGTGGCTTAAGCCCAGCAGTGCCTTCTTAAGGCCTGCACTATGGTACCGAGGCTTCCTTACTGTCTGGAACTGGACACCCTGGGTGGATGTCTGTAGTAACCTGTAGAAGGCTGAATGTCAACTACACCACACATATCCTTATCCAATAATATATCATCTGTGGGGGTCCGACTCTGGGACCCCCACAGATCAGCTGTTTGAAGAGGCCACAGTTTTTGGGTGAGTGCTATTGTTCCTCCACTGAACATCAAGCATAGCACCGTATATATCATAGGGGTTGTGCTTGGTATTGCAACTCAATCCAGTTCACTTGAATAGGACTGAGCTGCAAACAGGCCACATAACAAATTAATGTGATGCCACTGGTGGGGGAAGCGGAAGGAGGGAAAGGCAATACCTTATATGGCAGCTGCCACAGGGTCCATGTAAGTGATGCAAAAAAAGCATTTGTTTTCACACTGGTATGGACCAACATTGCGATGTTTACCACCTTATCTATACACAAGACTGGCAAAGATATATGGATGACAATACTGACTATGGCTATAACATTCCACCCACAACTACAGTCATGGCCAAAAGTTTTGAGAATGATACAAATATTAATTTTTACAAAGTCTACTGCTTCAGTTTTTCTAATGGCAATTTGCATATACTCCAGAATGTTATAAAGAGTGATCAGCTTAACAGCAATTACTTGCAAAGTCAATATTTGCCTAGAAAATGAACTTTATCCCCCAAAACACATTTCAATATCATTGCAGCCCTGCCTTAAAAGGACCACCTAACATCGTTTCAGTGATTGCTCCATTAACACAGGTGTGGGTGTTGATGAGGACAGGGCTGGAGATCAATCTGTCATGATTAAGTAAGAATGACACCACTGGACACTTTAAAAGGAGGATGGTGCTTGCCATCATTGTTTCTCTTCTGTTAACCATGGTTATCTCTAAAGAAACACGTGCAGTCATCATTGCACTGCACAAAAATGGCCTAACTGGGAAGAGTATTGCAGCTAGAAAGATTGCACCTCAGTCAACAATCTATCGCATCATCAAGAACTTCAAGGAGAGAGGTTCCATTGGTGCCAAAAAGGCTCCAGGGCGCCCAAGAAAGACCAGCAAGCGGCAGGACCGTCTCTTAAAAGTGTTTCAGCTGGGGGATCGGGCTACCAGCAGTGCAGAGCTTGCTGAGGAATGGCAGCAGGCAGGTGTGAGTGCATCTGCACGCACTGTGAGGCGGAGACTCTTGGAGCAAGGCCTGGTCTCAAGGAGGGCAGCAAAGAAGCCACTTCTCTCCAGAAAAAACATCAGGGACAGACTGATATTCTGCAAAAGGTACAGGGAGTGGACTGCTGAGGACTGGGGTAAAGTCATTTTCTCTGATGAATCCCCTTTTCGATTGTTTGGAACATCTGGAAAACAGCTTATTCGGAGAAGAAGAGGTGAGCGCTACCACCAGTCTTGTCTCATGCCAACTGTAAAGCATCCTGAAACCATTCATGTGTGGGGTTGCTTCTCAGCCAAGGGAATCGGCTCTCTCACAGTCTTGCCTAAAAACACAGCCATGAATAAAGAATGGTACCAGAATGTCCTCCAAGAGCAACTTCTCCCAACCGTCCAAGAGCAGTTTGGCGCTCAACAATGCCTTTTCCAGCATGATGGAGCACCTTGCCATAAAGCAAAGGTGATAACTAAATGGCTCAGGGAACAAAACATAGAGATTTTGGGTCCATGGCCTGGAAACTCCCCAGATCTTAATCCCATTGAGAACTTGTGGTCAATCATCAAGAGACGGGTGGACAAACAAAAACCAACAAATTCAGACAAAATTAAAGCATTGATTCTGCAAGAATGGACTGCTATCAGTCAGGATTTGGTCCAGAAGTTGATTGAGAGCATGTCAGGGAGAATTGCAGAGGTCCTGAAGAAGAAGGGTCAACACTGCAAATATTGACTTGCTGCATTAACTCATTCTAACTGTCAATATAAGCTTCTGTTACTCATAATATGAATGCAATTATATTTCTGTATGTGATAAAAACATCTGACAAACACACATAAACACCAGAGGGCAGCAGATCATGTGAAAATAGAATATTTGTGTCATTCTCAAAACTTTTGGCCATGACTGTACAGTAGGACAAGCAGCTCTGGAGCAAAAATTGCTGCTCTAGTGACTTACACACCATATAATACATTCAAGATCAAGTTTTATTATTCTGTAACAAACAAAAATGTGATTTTACTAATCCCCAGGCTAGCATTAGAGAGATCTGTTCTCCCCTCAGTATTTCCTCACCAAAAATTGGTAATGGACCTATGGAAAAACAACAGTTTCCCAAATGAAAGTTTTGAGAATGTGTCCTACCTTGGTTAGACTGAGATCCATTCCCCTTGTTAATCATAACATACAGTAGCGAGAACAATGAAATATGTTGTAATGCTCCAGCTTCAATAATGGAAAATGTATTAATATATTCTGATTGAATAATCTCAGATCCATTGTTTTCTCATTGTTTTGGTGACTTTTTTTTTATTTTGAATGCAAGTACAAAGAATGAATGAGGAGAATGCAGGTGGTAGCAGTTCTGCGGTTAGTAGACTTTGATAATCGACCTTGGTGACCCTGTTAAGTGGCGCCCTCTGCCCCCTTCTATATAAAGCTCTCCTGTATGGCTCCCAACTCTCATCATCATGCACACTCACAGGGCTCTCTAAACCTCCCATCGTTAGGAAGTGTTAGAAAGCTGGTGAAGTGACAAATGAGCCTGTGAAAGCTCGTTGTCCTAATTAAACTCTGACAAGGAGAAGTGACAAGAGGCAATGGAGGGGAAACAATGAGAACAGTGTGTGAGGACAGAGCCTACGCTGGGAAAAGCTCTGTGACTAGGGACAAAAGCTCTTGTTTCCATGTGGTAAACCATATTAGACTTTACCAGTGCCAACATCATTCAGCACCAAGTTCTTGCACCCAATCCCTCCATCCTCAGTGAGCAACCACATCCAATCCAGATGCAGGAAAACACAGTAGGAAGATGCTGATGATGAGGCAAGACTGTCATGGCACCAATAGGCATGTCATGTGAGCTCTATTTTTTATATATTTTTTATTTATGGAATTTCAGCATAAAATGAAACATATAAATATATATTCTTGGTTATACAAATAGAGTATAGCACATTCAATAAAGGAAACAAAAACAGAAAACTTCTAAAGCCAATGTAAATAACCAATCTAGACTACAGTGATATGCTTATACAGTAAATTAGAAAAAAAAAAAAAAAAATATATATATATATATATATATATATATATATATATGTATATATATACAGTATATAGATACACACGTGGACAAAATTCTTGGTACTCCTCGTTTAATGAAAGAAAAACCCACAATGGTCACATAAATAACTTGAATCTGACAAAAGTAATAATATATAAAACTTCTATGAAAATGAACAAATGAAAGTCAGACATTGCTTTTCAACTATGCTTCAACAGAATTTAAAAAAAAAGAAAACTTATGAAACAGGCCTGGACAGAAATGATGGTTCCCTTAACTTAATATTTTGTTGCACAACCTTTTGAGGCAATCGCTGCAATCAAACGAATCCTGTAACTGTCAATGAGACTTCTGCACCTCTCAACAGGTATTTTGGCCACTCCTCATGAGCAAACTGCTCCAGTTGTCTCGGGTTTGAAGGGTGCCTTTTCCAGACGGCATGTTTCAGCTCCTTCCAAAGATGCTTAATAGGATTTAGGTCAGTGCTCATAGAAGGCCACTTCAGAATAGTCCAATGTTTTCCTCTTAGCCATTCTTGGGTGTTTTTAGCTGTGTGTTTGGGTCATTATCCTGTTGCAAGACCCATAACCTGTGACTGAGACCAAGCTTTCTGACACTGGGCAGCACATTTCTCTCTAGAATCCTTTGATAGTCTTGAGATTTCATTGTACCCTGCACAGATTCAAGACACCCTGTGCCAGATGCAGCAAAGCAGCCCCAGAACATAACAGAGCCTCCTCCATGTTTCACAGTAGGGACAGTGTTCTTTTCCAGATATGCTTCATTTTTCCGTCTGTGAACATAGAGCTGATGTGCCTTGCCAAAAATTTTGATTTTTGCCTTATCTGTCCATAGGACATTCTTCCAGAAGCTTTGTGGCTTGTCAACATGTAGTTTGGCAAATTCCAGTCTGGCTTTTTTAAGTTATTTCTGTGACCATTGTGGGTTTTTCTTTTATTAAACGAGGGGTACCAACAATTTTGTACATGTGTGTATATGTATGTATATATCGTACCTCAAGTTACAATATTAATTAGATCCAGGACAACCATTGTAAGTTGGACCCATTGTAACTTGAGGCCATGGGAAACTTGTAACTGGTTGCAAATAACCCAAAATATCACCAAAAATATGAAAAAAATAAAGATTAAAGAAAAATCAGCAGATTACCCAAAAAGTAACATGGATCTGCTCTCACCTGGAGCGGCTCATTCTGGCACAGAAATGACCATGTGAATTTGCTGGAACCTCCGGCCAACCATTGTATGTTTAGTCTGATTTCAAGTTACAATGGTCCAGAAAAATCATTGTATATTGACAATATTGTATCCTGAGGCCATTGTAACTTGAGGGACCACTATATATGACAGGTAGATTCTTAGTAGAATCTAGAATTTTGATAATTAGTTTCTTGAAGTCATGTTTTTCTTGTCTTTGTGTTCTCTGGTTTCCTCCCAATCTCCAAAAACATTATAATAGGCTAAATGACACCATTTGACACTGAAACTAGCATATGTGTTTGACATAGGGAAAATTAGATTGTCGGTCTAATTATGGATATGGATTGATGTGAATTGTGATTATCTCTGTACAGTTCACCTGAATGTGTTGGTGATATATAAGCAACAGAAAATGTATACTTTAAAGCTGATATTAAAGATTTTTGAATAACTGTCTTTGTGCATTATCTGACCTGTTTTTAACTTTAGTTTCTCCACTGACTGTGTAACATTGGTTTCTAAAATTTACCAATATTTAACAGAATCCTTTCTTTCCTCTATTTGCACAATTTTTTCTAGTAATTGCAAAGTGTATGAATGATTATGAAAATATTAATTGAACAGCAAATATTTTCTCCAACATTTCTGTAATTTACTTAAGGGTAAGGCCCCATTCACATCACGTTTGGGCTCTTTCATAGCCTCTGATTGTGGGATATGGCTGAAAGCTAGTAAAACTTATTGAAACATATCCCAAGGGATCCATTGCTCTACAGTAAAGATATGTTAAGAAATTAACAGCACAGAATGTGGGAGATAAAATGACATGATGTGAAAATGTGGACATTCTACTTACAGGGAATCTGTCAGGTCAATCTGGGACACTAAACCACCCACAGGTCCTTATAGTCCTGGGGTTTAGTGTCCCAAATCGCCCTGTTGTAATGTAATCCGCAGGCACATTAAAAATAAAAAACCTTTATACTTTCCTAGAGAAGGGTCCGATCGACACTGATTGGCAAGAACAGTCCGGCTTATTCATGAGATTCTTCGTTGGCACGCCTCTCGGCGCGGGGAGTACAGCGGCAGGGTGCGTATAAAACTTTTTTATTTTTAATGCGGCCATGGATTGCGTTATAACAGGGTGATTTGGGACACTAAACCTCAGGTCCATATGGATGTGTGGGTGGTTTAGTGTCCCAAATTGCCCTGACACATTGCCTTTAAGGAACGTGTTAGATAGAAAGACATAACTGTTTTCTTATAGAACGAACACTACACCTATCCGCGGGTTGTATGTTGTAGGCTGTATATTTTCTAATCCCCTATAAATTTGGCACAGACCAGGATGTCTAAGAAATCACACTTAAATGGGGTATTCTGTTAAATGCATGATAACTAAGTGATTGAGTTTAGGGTCCAATCACTGGGACCTTCACAGATCACAAGAAAGGGGGTCATGTATGTGTAACCTGATGCTCCATTATATTCTATGGGACTTCCAAAGATATCTGACCACTGTACTCAGCTATCTTCGACAGATCCATAGTGATGCATGTGCGACTTGCTCCTCCATTCATACAGGGATCATGGGACTTCCACTCTTGTGATCAGTGGGAGTCCCAGCAGACCCTTTATGGAACTGCTGGAGGTAACCATCTACTGTACTTGGCTATCCTAGGCAGTCCTATAGAGATGCATGTGCGACCTGCTGCTTTCATACAGGGGGTACATGGGACCTCTGTCATGATCAGTGGGAGCCCCAACTCTCAGACCCCCACTAATCAGATCATTTATTCTGTTATATTGTGGCTAAAACCCCTTAAAGGGGTTATGCAACAAAGAATATTCTCTATCCATAAATAGTTGATCTGTGGGGTTCTGACCACTGAGACCCTCACAACTTGAGAGCAATCACTTCCATGGAGAGAGGGAGATAGCTGAAGTACAGCACTCTTTAGCATTCAGGCTGAATTCACAATGTGGTGGTGGAAACACCCACTGTTCTTGGGATTAATGGGAGTCTAGGTGGATAGACGATAAATATTCTTGGTGACATAACACCATTACACTCTGTAAAGAGGCATGGACTTTTCCAGTTGGATGCCAATGTGAGCCATCAAATAGTCCCTTGTAAAAGACAGCATTTAGAAGTCTAAAGAAAGGCACCAAGTAGATAGATAAAGCCTTAGTAAACTGTAGCAGTGGTGGTGCAGGCAAAAGACTCTGGTTTGTAGTGACTGGTTGGACTAGTAACCACGTCAAAATGGCTTATAACAGAAACAAAAAAAGAAAGATAGGTTAGAGTCACACAGAATCCTAAACACAGGATGCAACCATGAACCAGAAGACTACTTAGGGACCAGCAGCAGGCACCAGGACAAGATAACAGTGATGATCTTGGGAGGCACCAGTTGCAGACCTTAGGAGAAAATCAGGCAGGGCTGTTTTAGAGAGGGTGGAGTACGTACACATGTCCTCCCCTACAGTACCAAGATCAATGTTGAAAGACAGAATTTTAACATACAGTATATTAAGAAATCACAGCAAGTGTAGAGCTCTATTTTTTCAGCTTTGTTTATACATTATCCCTGAGAACCCCATTAACTATCCTGTTAACCATGCAGAAATATCATGTGAACTATTATATAAAAGCGGGCAACCTAGTTATTCAAGCTGCTCTGCCAGGGGGTCACATAGATCTGACAACACCAGATGCTACCGAATTCATGAAAACAGCTGGAATTAGGAAGCAGGTGTATTTTGGAATGAAAATAAAGGAGAACGATGACTTCCTTCCTAGCTAATTTTTATCTTGTTGATTTATACTCATGAGATCTGTTTTCTCACTTATGTCCAAAAAAACTTGGAGACAAGAAGCAGTTCCAATGCCAATGCAGGGAGCTCTGTAACATCACAGGGAGATGCACGAAATCTCAAGCAGAATTTCATCAGTGCGATTATCACAAATGTGTGAGGGTTTTTAATCCTTAGCCTGTCAAACCCAATTCTGATACTTGTCAACTCCAAATCTGACTGTTGTTTTATTAGATGGTTGCCTATTTTAGCATATAGCCTGTGATTAGCCAACTGTAAAGCTTGGTTCCGTCCTGATTTGCTATATACTAATTGCCTGAATTCCCTAAACCGTGCCCTCTTCTCATTATGTACTGACATTGGCATATATCTACAAAAACGTGGACGTCATTTATTTGTTCCAATTTATCCATCTGGACACATCATGTTTTTCCAATGAATTTCTCATAGACCCTTGTTGTAATTAACAAACCTATTGCCCATACTACTTAATGGCTTGCTGTTTTGTAGCATGAGGGCATCATGACTGTGGCCCCAATGGTAGTTGGCAACATTGCCACACAGTTCTCATGCGTCTTTACTTCATCAATTGGCAACAGATGTACAAAGGCTTGGACTGGCCTATCACAGTATCCTCCAATTGCTAATTCAATAAGGCAGGGGCATTGCTGGGGGGGAGCAACTAATGAATGTTACCCAGGAAGGAGCACTGAACAGCATCATGAGAGCTAATGGTGCTCAGTAGGTGGTTTGCATAGCCGTTTGAGGCTCTGGGAGCTCAAGACTCTGTGTGTTTAAGGACTTGATCCCCATTGTAGTTTTGTTGTGGGTTATGTCATATTTAGCGGTGAAAAGAACAACAAAAAATGTTTCTAAAGTGATCAGTAGGATCTGCAGAAGATCCTGTACACACTTTATCATAAAACCACATTTGTGCAAGTCATATGAGGCTCCAGAAAAACTCAAGGACTTGATCCACATGGCAGTGTTGTTGTGAGTTATGTTACTTATAGCATTATTATTTAGTTATTTGTACAGCACCATTAAATCCATTTGAGGATTTATATACAAAATGCACCAAGTACAATACTAACAGTGACCAACAGGTACAGGGGGATAGTGGGGCCTGTCCGAATGGCTCATAATCTTTGAGGGAAGGGGAATAGAGATAGTAGGTGAGAGTAGAAGCTGTTCAGATGGTGGTGTGATGGCAGTAGGGTTACTGAAGGTGGTAGGCCTTCCTGAATAGGTGAGTCTTCAAGGTCTTCTTGAAGCTTATGATTGTGGGGGACAGTCTTATGTGTCGTGGTAGTGAGTTCCAGAGAATGGGGGATGCACGGGAGAAGTCTTGGAGGAGGATAAGAGCACAAAAGAGTAGAAGGTCTTGAGAGGTTCAGAGTATACGTGTGGGCAGGTAGTGGGAAATTAGATCAGAGATATATGGAGGGGTTAGGTAGTAGATGGCTTTGTATGTCAGCGTTAATATTTTAAACTCTATTCACTGAGCAAGGGGTAGCCAGTGAAGGAACTGTCAGAGGGGAGCGGCTGATGAAAAACGGGGGAGAGGTGGATTATATTTTGACGGTCCATTACATCGGACTGTCAAACTAATGGTAATGTGAGTAGCCCCCATTCACTGACATTGAATTTAATGCTGCCGTGTGACATCGTTAAACGTAGCCTTAGCCTTTTTTGGAGTCTGTAATTTTGTAGGTAGTCTGGTCTAAGTTTTTTTGTTAATATAGAAGATGTGGTTGACTTCAGGAGCAAGAGGCCAAAGTTTTATTGCTAGCAAAATCTGCATTTGCCTGTAGAACTCATTGTGCCAGTCTGGGCCAGATAGAGAAGAATAGGAAAGAAATGGTCTTGACATTTATGTTATAGTAAATGCTTGTTATATCTATACAGTATCAGAAATTCTACGTATGGCTCGGGCCAGTTGTCAGTGCTAGGACAAAAAGGTGGTGATAACCACTTTAAGACCAGGCCATTTCTACTGTTTCAGGACTGGATATATTTTTGATCTTTTGGTATATGTGGTTCTGAGGATTAGAACAATTTTTTTTTCGCTCGGATTATTAGTCTTTTTTTTATGATAAATAGGGCTTTTTCAATGTTAGTTTATTTTTATGTATTTTTCACATTTTTCATTTTTTGTTTGGTAGCACAAAATACTACAAAAAAAAATTTTTAGGCTACGGCCCCACGGCTTTGCCTCAAAAAACCGCAACAAAATCTGCAACAAAAAAATCTGCGTTTCCACAATGTGGGGCCGTAGCCTCAAGAAGATTTTCCTCTCCTTTACGGTAATTTTTATGTAGTTGACACATAATTTTGTATCACCTGCAAAAAAAAAAAAACTCTGTGTGAACTTACCCTGAGGCCGGGGCCCCATGTTGCGAATAGGCATTGTTTTAGCGTGGCGGAAGCGCCACAGTAAAAAACAGGGCGCATTTCAGTACCTGCAAAGTGGATGGGGTTTCTGGCTAATTCCATTCACACATTGCAGAAAAAAATCTGAAGTGGAAATTCTGTGATTTCAAATCGCAGCATGTCAATTATACCTACGGAAACGCTGCCATTTTCCACATAGATATAATAGAAGCAGAAAGTCCGCAGAGGAAAACTTTCCGTGAAAAACGATGCGGAAAAGGAACGCAATGCTTTTCTGCTGCAGTCTTTTTTCCGCAGTGGTTTTTGGCTGCGACTCGCTACGTGGGGCCTTAGCCTGAAACAGCAGTTTCTGCCTCAAAGCAGCTGGTGATGTAGCTGCCCAGTCTGGTGCATGTACACAAGAACTACCCTACAGGATATATACGTGTATATATATATATAGAGAGAGAGAGAGAGAGAGAGAGAGAGATACAGTATTGTGCAAAAGTTTTAGGCAGATGTGGTGAAAAAATGCTTCAAAGTAAGAATACTTTCAAAAATAGAAGTGTTAGTTTATTTCTATCAATTAACAAAATAAGGTAAATGATCAAAAGAGAAATCTAAATCCCATTAATGTTTAGCTGTGATCTGTTTGCTCAGCTCTCCACAGAGACACAAGCAGAGCAGTCAGAGCAGCATCTGATTCTGTACAGCCTTAGCTAAGCTAAGCAGAGACAACACAGCTGAAGGGACACATTGCTCAGCTGACTATTTCTGTTTCTTTGTCTCAGTGATTGGTAGGGGATCTCAGGACTCGGACCCCTACCAGTGAAAACATCAAACATGTCACTATACATTTTTAGTCACCTTCTAAATATATTATTAAGCAGGTTGATACAGTTGTAGGAATATATATATATATATATATATATATATATTCTCTACTGTTAAGTGGTATAAAACAAACATTATTTAGAAATGTGTCTATTTTATGACTTTTTTTGCACAGCACTTTTCCCCCCCCCCAATTTTATCTCTTTTTTCATCATAGATATTTATTGTACAAGTACCATATGAGCTACCAAAATACAGTAGATCAGAGTCTTAGCTTTATAGCGTATGCATGAATGCACAGGCAAACATTAGAGAATACAGTACTTAAAGAGGTTTCTCATCTCAGCAACTTATCCCCAATCTACAGGATAGGGGATAAATTGCATATTGCTGGGACCCCCACCGATCACAAGAATGAGGTGTTTTGCTAGTCAGACTGGGAAGTATAATGCACCTGTTCTACCTATGCGAACTTTCTGTGAAAAGCACTTCAGGAAAAACCGCCATGTGTCACCGCCACGGTTTTTCCCTCAGCGCTTTTTTGCTGCAGGATGTTACGTGGGGCCTTTTTTTGAGGACATGTAGTGCTTTTTAGGCTAAGGCCCCACGCAGCGAATCACTGGAAAAAAACACTGTGGAAAAGACCACGGCGGAAACACATCGCTTTTTTTTTCCATGTTGCTTTTCACAGAAAGTCTGCCAGCATTTCCATAGGTATAATTGACATGCTGCAAGCGTTTTTGAAATCACAGAATTTCCGCTGAGGATTATTTTCTGCAATAGGTAGATGGGATTAGCCAGAATCTCAACCACTTTGCAGGTACTGTAATACGCATTGTTTTTTGTATTCGCAACGTGGAGCCCCGGCCTTAGGCCCCTTGTAGACGACCATGGCGTAGGTCAGTGTGCTATCTGACCCATTCATTTGCATCGGACCACGGATACGACCTGTGAACTGGCTGTGCCGTTCAATCACAGCCAGTGGCGAGCACATGGTCATGTGCAATTAGCTTTTGGGTGTAGTGACCCCCTTAAATGATTTCTAGGTACAGCAGCTTTTCCCTTTGTGGCAGTGCTTGGTATCTGATTTACTTGGACACGCTTGTCTGTGCCTTGACAAACAGTGAAGTGAGTGCCTCAGCACCATAGAGTATGGACACATATTCAGGTTTTGTTGAAGCCGTGTTTTAAGCCAAAACCAGATGCAGCGGTGTAGAAAAAAACTGCAGAGTAAGCATGCTTTCAAAAATATAAGGGTTAATAGTTTATGTTTATCCATTAATAATATTAAGCGAATGAACATAAGAGAAGTCTAAATGTCAATATTTCCACACCTGCTTAAAACTTTTGCACAATGCTGTAGTACCTATCTTTTTTAATCCACTTCTGGTATTGTCTTCAAAAACGACATCCATAAAACCTGGATGTGTGATCTTGCCCTTAGATCTGCTGAGGATAGGCTAGTAGATCATATTACAAGGCAATATAGGCTGGTTTCATGCCTGTAAAAAGCTGTGTGTTCAGAGTTATGATTCTTCCACTAAGTGAGTTTCCACGAGCATGGTGTGGGAATATCACAGCTAAACTAAATAAGTACATAAATGAATGAAGTTATGCATGGAGGTAAATCTGGTGAGTTTTATAGGAGACCCATACAGACCTGTGTATGTATACAGCTCTACATGGAAATCCTGGAAGAGATTCTTGTCTTTTCTGACTGTGATCACACTAGATCTCAGCAGCACATCCTGCACACAGGAATCCCAGGGTATACTGTCATATATAGTGTAAGTGTGATATTGGGAAGTTGTGAGGGGCTGGTGGGGGTGTGGAGGGGCAGCTCCTTCATCCAATCACATCCCTGTCCTCCTCCTATGTCAGGATGCCTCTGAACTTGTCTTATTAAAGGGAGAGGAGCTCCCCTACAGTCCACAGAGCAGGACACCCAGCAACACAGGCTGAACAGGGAAATAAGGACACATAGCCTGCTGCCTATCATGACAACCAATGGCACTATAGAGAATGGACTGGCCGACAAGAAAATCCCAGTGCTGCCCAGACCCATCCCCAACCTGGAGATCCTGCACACTCAGGTAACACCTGCAGGCTACGTGCTGTATATGCATCACTACTACCCAGACTGCTAAAGATGATAACTACTGGATAGTGGGGATATTATCATACAGACTACAGGGCAGATACTACTCCTGATCCATTCATCGCTTATCTATGTGTTATATTGTATCTTATATAGTGTATGAGCACAGTGATGGCACCTGATGTATTGTAAGGTGCTCCTTGTAGTATATTAGACATGTACTAGATGTGTGATGATAAATACTTTACATCATATATAACTATGCTATTGTTATATGTTATAGTAACAGCGACCGGTAGATAATACATAGATACATTTAGATCATCTATATAAATAAACAATGATACATAATCTATGACAGTGAAAAATAAAATAGATACATAGATCTGGATCATATATACTATACATAAAATAACAGCGACAATATGATAGATTGTATACAAATATACTATGCATATAATAACAGCAGCATAAGATAGCTAACTAGATAGACAGACAGACAGATCTGGATCATATATAAATATACTATGCTTATAATAAGAGCAACATTAGATAGATCATATATTATGCATATAATAACAGCAACATTAGATAGATAGATCATATACTATGCATATAATAACAGCAATATAAGATAGACAGACAGACATATCTGGATCTTATATAAATATTCTTTGCATATAATAACAGCAACATATGATAGATAGACAGATCTGGATCATATATAAATATACTATGCTTATAATAAGAGCAACATTAGATGAATAGATAGATAGATCATATATTATGCATATAATAGCAGCAACATTAGATAGATAGATAGATAGATAGATAGATAGATAGATAGATCATATATAAATATAATATGCTTATAATAACAGCAACATAAGATATAAATCCCTTCTATACACAAAGGATTTGTCTTTACAATTATATTTCATATATAGAAACTACAGCAGTCATTATATATTTTATACATACTTGCATACTGTTAATATATCCATATTATGTGCATATATTAACAGTAACATGGATAGATGGGTCATATACAATAATACTTTGCATACAATAACAGTAACATATGATAGAGAGAAACTACAAGCAGTCTACAGACTGATATAGTAAAAATACTATGACATACATATATGTAGAAGATGCAAATGTATCATATACTCCATTTATGTACTATGATTGTAGCTCAGCTCAATGAATTATATCAAATAAAAAGATGTGCCACATTGACAAACCCAACCCTGCTACACCTGTAGATTGAAACATGTTGCAAAATAAGTGGTAACAGAATTGAATGTGCGCACATGGAAGGACAGCCAGTACTATTCTATGTAGTAATATATATAGAAAAAACGCCATGTAAAATCTATGTGTGAAGGTAAACTATAGTAATAATGTTATTTATTATATTGGATTCCTGCGTTCAGAGTTGTATATGATATCATAATTATATATTCAGCTCTGCATAGGAAACTGTGTCTCTCATTGCTGGCAGGTATAAGGCCAAACAGTTTACAGGTGCTTGGACAGATGGACTACCCCTATAATAAATTGGATTTTTGCAACATATGTGTGTTGTAACCGTGGGTGTATGTATTGTATAGAGGCTAAGTATGAGTGGTTATCTATGTAGTAGAGATAAGCACGTGTCAAATTGTATCTCCATCCTATACAGATGGACAAAATATTTTTAAACCCCATTTTGTGTCTATACAGATTGGTGTGACTATAAGCAAACATCAGTATATCCTATAAGTAGAAAGGTTTAATGCATATCATCTGCATAAAACATATATAATAAAACTACAGATCGAGCTTAACATGCAACATAAATACTCATACCAAAGCTTACAAAGTATAGGTTCACTATGCCTACACCAATACACTGTATCAAGGTATGGCATTAATAGCAAATTCATATAATGCTAGTTTATTATCAGGTTAAATCCTATGACAAGTGTGATTAGTCTGGGAATGAATTATAGAATCTGTTTTTCTTAACAGCCAGAAAGCTGTCACAAACTGTTTTATGACAGCCTGCATGTGCTCCTTCATACACAGAGTATAGGCTGCTGCAAACAACAGCCTATATTATTTTGAGGCTATCACATAACCGTGTTGGAAGTGGTGAACTCCTTGAAGCTGCCTGGCTTTTAAAGGGAATGATTTCAATTTTGGCACTATATTAGGAAATTTCTGTGTGAGACTAAGGCCACGCATGACTGGTCCACTGTGGGATTTCTGACGGGAATATCCCATAAAAGACTGGTGTGTGGCAAAAAAAAAAAAAAAGGCCACAATTTGCTGTTTTTTTGCCATGGCTTTGCGCTTTGATCCCTAGGGGGCTGGCTTGGCTTTCAATCTTTGCATTACAAAGGTTAAAAACTGTTACCGAACACACAGCACATGCCGTATGTTCAAAACCCGCAGCACAAGACACTTTGCAATGCAAGTTTTTGGCAGTGTGTGAATAGTATTTGTTTAAATCCTATCCACTGCACTGCTACTGTACATTGCAGCAGTTTATCCACTGGCAATTCTTCCATGGCTAACACGCTGTAAATTTGCCATGTTTGCTCTATGACCTACTCATGGGATAAATCGTCAATAAATGTTCACTTGGGGCCTGACACCTGACCATCACATGACCATGGGCCGTATATCACATGACCATGGACTGATTTCTATCCTCTGGAAGTAAGCAGAATGAATGACAGCAAGCAGAGATGTAGAAAACAGTGAGGAATTGATAACAGAAAGTATATTGGAAAATTGTATAATTTTTTATTATACAAAAATATAACATTTGCCTCTCAATATTGGTCTGAAAGTGGCCAACCCCTTTAAGTAATAGGTGCAGAGCTAGAGCCCAGTCCATTGTATAGCATTGGCACTGGGGTGCTGCAGCTCTGGTCCTATTACTTTAATGGTGCTGTACTTTGCTGTAGCTTCTGTGCTCAGAGACAGCTGGAGTAGCTGATCGGTACAGGGTCTGAGTGTCAGAACCCACTGATCAGACACTGATGGCCTATCCTGTGGAGACAATCAGTGGCGGGTAGGCTGGGAAAATGGTACTTCAAATATAAATGGAACGGAGATGTTTCCTTTAATGTTAAGGCTGATTTGTGTACAAGGGTCTGTCAGTATAGGTAATTTAAAATTGAGATGGACAACCCCTTTAAATATATTACTGTTATAGTGACCATAGTCATGTTTTATTTGGCCAACAGCTACCACACTATCCTACCAGGTACCAGCAGCTCCATTAACAAGTGCCTTCAGTTTTGTCAAAATTGCACATTATAATATAGGAGAGCAAAGCAGTCACCAGATTTGTTGTCCCTTATATCCAAGGTAGATTGTCGTGTCTTTGTCTATTTCCAAGAGACAAGTGACTATTAATGCAGATTCTTTTTCATTCTTTGGTTGCATTCACATTACATACAGGTTCAAGTGGAATTATGTGATACACATATTACAGAGGTTGGTTAATTATATGGAAGCAGGCAGACTGAGTGTGTATTGTGCCATGTATGATACATGACATGTCACTGTCTTGTTATTGCATGTGTAGTAAAGGTTTTAGCATTCAGTAGTGTATGTAGGGCTCCTTCATAAATGTCTTGACTATATTCCTGTATGTATTAAAAATCACAATTATCACATCTTTGTTACTATATATTGTTATACAGCATATTAAGGAGCCATCATGTCTGCTCATTCGTTCATTCATTCATTTAGATATTCCTGAACAATGACTGGCACCAATCTATTAGTGGAAGAACATTCCCTGTGCATAACCCAGCCACTGGTAAGAAGATCTGTGATGTGCAGGAGGCAGACAAGGTGAGAAATAAAAGCAAAAACAGTATGCAATCCTTCATCAATTCACTTTAATGGAGAAAGAGAACTCTAGGCAATGTATCTTAATATAACAATATGATATATATATATATATATATATATATATAGTGTTGTGGGAAAATATTCAGTATAACTTGTCATTTATTCATTTAAAACTCTGCTCATTCAGGGCATAAGAGTCCAGTGGGTGGTCCTACTCAGTGATTAACAGTCTGCACACTCATACAGGGAGACCTGTCAATCACTACTAGGACCACCCACTGGACTCCTGCGTCCACTGTCAGAAGGGCGGGCCTTATAGCCTAGCGACTATACTCTAACATATCCTTGTACTGTCAGAGGGGGTGTTCCTTACCACCTAGCGATGACACTGATCTGTGAGGAACACCCCCTGCTGACATTACAAAGCTAAGTTAGGTACAGAACAGTGGATATGGCGCATTTTTGGCTCAAAAAAGGGCCATGCACTAAAGATGTGCCACATTAACACCCATTTACGCCAGAAAGCTAGCATAGGTGGGTTGATAAGCCCTCCCCAATGTATATGGATAGCAGATGCCTCTATAGAAAAGGCAGTACATATTGAGAGCTGATGTTAGAATATAGGAGAAATGAATTCTAGTATATGGACATTCACAGCACTACATATAGTTGTAATGAGGCACTCAAGATGTAACACAGACACTCAGAATGTCTAGTGTATGCCATCCTAGAGGGTAATGTATATATGGAAAAGTTGTATTTTTTTAATTGATTTTCCAAGTGTGTTGGTTCCCATGGTAGAGATGGCAAAATTACCGCCTTATATGTACTGTCAAGAAATATGCTGATGTTTGGTTATCCATGTTAACATCTAACATCTTAGGTAACTTGAGATGGTGAAATCGTTAATGGTGGTAGTTTAAGATAAAGTGTACCTATAGTTTAATTACATGTGTCAGTGCTCCATTACCTTATAGAACCAGAAGAGAACTTTATTACCTTAGAAATACTTTTAGGTGTTCACGGGACTTGCCCTCTATCCCCTCTTATTTTCACCCTTTGTATTGAACCTTTAGCATCCAATATACGCTCCAACCCTGATATCACGGGAATTCCTGTCTGTGATCAGGACTTCAAAGTCAGCCTTTTTGTTGATGATGTCCTCCTGACCCTTTCTAATCCTCACATTTCACTCCCGAATCTCATGTTAACCTTGCGAGACATTTCTCTGGGTACAAGGTGAACCCCTCGAAAACGGAGGCTCTCCCCTTAAACATCCCTGACCCCGCCCTCCAACTCCTCCATCACAACTACAACTTTCAGTGGAGAGACTGTTCTCTTCGCTACTTAGGCATACAGCTGTCCTCATCCTATACACCCTTATACTCGGTCAACTACCTTTAGCTATTCCATGATCTTTGGGTTCTCCTAGACAAATGGCATCCCCTCCATATCTCCCTGATAGAGCGTATCACCGCTGTTAAAACGATGCTTGTCCCTAAACTCCTCTACTCCTTTGAAACCCTGTTGGTGGCTGTTTCCAAATCCGAACTGTTCTCCTTCCAAAAGGCCATCTTTCAATTTATTTGGAATGGTAGGCTACATCGCATTCCACGTTCAGTTATGCAGGCTGGTAAGGTGGAAGGGGGTCTGGCGGTCTGACACTTACTCCACTATTTTTTGGCGGCCCATTTACGCTGTATTCTGTTTTGGGCGTCAGCCCAGGCTTACACTAAGTGATGGAGATAGAAAAGCTCTGGCTGGCTCCTATCCATCTTAATGAATTCTTGAAGACCCCCCCACCTCCCATTTGTCTTTTGGGACCCATTCGCTTCACAAGGGCCATCTGGATTACCTGCCATAAGCTCTTCCAGCTTGCCTCACCTAATTCCTCCATGGTCTCATTTCTCTTTAACTCTCTCCTTCCAGGGGGGCTGGGCCCTGAAATGGTGCGCCCATGAAGCAGATTGGGTCTGTTTTCACATCGCTGACCTAATTGACCCGTCAACCCTGTAGCTCTGGCCTTTTGACTACTTCACATCCAGTTTGCACTTGCCATCCTCGGAGTGGCTTTACTATAGACAGATAGCCCACTTTATGACCACTCTGTTTGGGGCTTCACGGGTGTCCGTTCCTACTCTTTTTGAGAAGATTTGCCGTGCTGTTACCTCTACGAAGGGTCTCATCTCGGATGTTTACCGTATTCTTTCTTCTCTGGAGGGATGTACGTCCCTTGTCCACAAATACATGGTCAGATGGACAGAGGCTTTGGGTAAGCAGATCTCCCCAGCTCAATGGCAGATTATATGGTCCCATGCGGCCAAGTCTTCTACACGCATAACATTTTGTGAGACTCAGTATAAGTTACTGATGTTCTGGGACCATACCCCGGTCTTACTTCACACCCTCAACCCTAGTATTCCCAGGACCTGTTGGAGATGCCTCACTGAGGAGTGCAGGTTGTTTCACATCTTCTGGAGCTGCCCCTTGATTCGACCTTTTTGGTCAGAGGCAAGACTATTAACTGATGAGCTCTTTCTCCAGAGTGTTCTGCTCGATCCCCTCACTTATATGCTCAACCTACCTCCCCGATACCTTGGTAAAAAGACCTCTAAGCTGTTCCTGTATCTCTGCACCGCTGCAAAAATGCTTATAGCCCTTCACTGGAAAAATGTGCAATCCCCTACTGGCCCTGCCCTTATGGCTCGTATCAAGGATGTACGCAGCCTGGAATATCCCACTGCTATGCTCAACAACACAATGGATGCTTTCCAATCCACCTGGAATTCATGGGATACATATTGTATTCTTCGTGGTCTCTGATCCACCCCCTCTACTCTTTTTTTTTTTCCCTCCCTTCCTCTCGTTGGTCTCCTATTCTGTGTGTGTTGTGTTCTGTGTTTTGTGCTCAGGTTTTGATTATTGTTTTCTTGATTTATTGCCTAGTTGGGTGCTTTTGGATGCTTTTTCCTCAGGTTTGTGGTGCCCACCCCCTTCCCCCCTTCTGGTTTTCTGTTTTGTACTTGGTACGATTTGCCTCTCTGCAATTGTATAACATTTCTGAAAAACTCTGAAAAATAAAATTACAGTTTATTAAAAAAAAAAAAAAAAGAAATACTTTTAGGTGTTCAATGTTCTGTTCTGTGTATCACTATGTATTACCTAAAGGCTATTACCTAATGTGCACCCTTGAAAAAAAGTGAAAAATAAATCAACTTTGCATATGTTGTTTTATTACAAAATGTTCTACTGCTTTGAGTCTACAACAACTATTCAGATCTTTGCATCTCCATAGCAACAGACAACAAACAAACCTTGTGTAGTCTGATCCTGCAGTCATATAACTGTCTTATATTACTTTTTTATTAATTTATATATCATATTATTCGCTAATATACCAAATGTGTGTTAGGAACAAATAAAGGACAAATGAAAATGTGTATGGCTGCAGGATCAGGCTACTAGCATGGAGACATATTGGCACCTTGTGATACTGCAGAAGCAAAATGGTGGGGCATTTTTAATGAACACCATTTGCATAGTTGTTTTTTTTTTATTTTAGATGCACTGGAGCAATTCAAAAATTTGGTTGAAAAGACGGACATAGCCTTTAAGGTTTACCATAGACGTTTTATTTACTTGAGGTCCCATGATGCAGAATTCTCAGGATTTCTTTCCACCTGCATCCCTAATAACACAACACTGTTAACACCTGCACAGAGTAAATGCAGATGTATAAATAAATCCTTTTTCTGCTGGATCTTGTAATATCTAGCAGAGGGAATATTAACTTTTACATATAACAAGGCAATTCATGAGGCCACATTGTGCAGGTGTAGACGGTGTTGTGATATGGGCTAACTTGTGGGAAGAAAGTCTGAGATGTCTTATGGAACCTCAGGAGAATACAGTTTTAGAAAAGGAGATGGATCCACCTCTTATTAAAAACAGAATTTCCAGTCTAGACCAAGTTTCTAATAATTACTAAACTAACTTGTGTTTATCCTTTTCTATGTACTGTATGTAGTCTGAACACATGTAGTCCTTGTTGCTTTGACACCTCATTTGTTAAGAAAGAGAACTTGTAGCACAATGAAAAGTGGTGTAATAACTGTCTGGACTCTGAACATAGTCCTTGCTTGATTTACTTCCAGAGAGGTTGCTAGGGGAAATATAGTGAGGTGGAGCTTGATCATAATGTGGTGGTGCTCTGTCATCCTCATTTCATGTGCTTGTATGTTTTTTTAATAACACAAAGGTACTTTTACCCCTTGGAGAAACATCTATGCTCTCCAGGGACAGATCAGCTATCAGTTTTCAATTGCACATGTCAACTGTATTCAGTTCTCTCCTTTTATCCATGATACAAATCAGCACTTGGATGGAGAATCAGCTTAGAGTGGAATACAGACGTCTGCTAACATAGAACAGTTTAGCTTTGTTCATGGTTGCTCATTGCCAAAACACTCTTGAAGAACTGAGCTGGAGTATCTATGAGAACAAGAGATTCAGTAGACTATCCTATAGACTGTATGGTAGGGCCAGATTACAGGGAGGAGACTTGGAACATGTGCCTCAGAGCTTCCACCACCTTGGGAACTTTGGTAGCCATCATCCTTACATCAGTATTTTGTATTTATGCTTCTGGCAGTACCTATTTATATTGACAGTGATCACCCTGGGACTTCTTCTTTAAGGAAAACATGAATCCTTTGCTAGCTTCCCATTTCCTCCCAGCAGTCTTCAGAGGTTCAGCTACCATCTTCCTAGCAGATACATCTCCATACTTCTGGCCTGACCAGCCCCGCCAATGCTAGCCCCAGGCTATGCAGTTACTTTACCCACTTGTTTGGAAGCTTTCGATTATTGTAAACCTCTTTCTCCATTAGTAGAGTAGTATTAAATGATCAAACCAGTTCATTCATTCAAAAATTTAGGGGTTCTATAAAACCTATGCCATTAAAATAATTGGGATCTTCTCTGTCCTACACTTAATGATAAAACCTCTGAAGAGGCCAGCAACGTGTGAGTATCATATGGACAACTATTACAGCTCTATTTTGATGTTTTGCAATGTTTTCTAATAGGCAGATGTGGACAAAGCAGTGGAAGCGGCAAGAACAGCGTTCAATAAAGGATCCCCATGGAGGAGACTGGATGCCAGTGGTAGAGGGAAGCTTCTTCATAAGCTAGCTGACCTTTTGGAGCGAGACAGAGTTATTCTGGCTGTAAGACCACTTATTACATACCAATTTTATTTCAGTTTTGTTCATAGACTGTTGTACGGAATATTGTATAGCAGTGGGATGTAGAGTCCAAAATATATTCTGGGAAAGACAAATAACAGAGGACCTGTCACCAGGTCTGAAAAGCTCCATGTTATACATCATACAGCATTTTGGTGTTTTGTGTATGCAAATGGAAGTAAGCAGAATGAATGACAGCAAGCACAGATCTATAAAACTGTGAGGAACTGATACAGATAGTATATTGGAAAATTGTACAACTTCATTATACAATCAATAATATTTGTCTCCTAATATTGGTCTGTAACTGGACAACCCCTTTAAGCTGTGAAAACCTGTTATTTGAAATGAGTGGATGACAGGACATAAGTCTTCATAAGACAACCCGTATAATTGTATATTTTGTATCTTATGACATTACCATATTTTACTTATAGCCACAACTATTACTTTGCAGACTTTAGAGACAATGGACACTGGAAAACCATTTCTTCATGCCTTCCTGATAGACCTGGAGGGCTGTATCCGGACTTTACGTTACTTTGCTGGATGGGCTGACAAAATTCAGGGAAGGACAATCCCAGTGGGTACGTTCTAGTTTTTGGTTTACTGTGAGGCTTTCTGTTCTCTATGCTGAAGCATTTTCCATTTGCATTGTTGTAATGTATGTATACAAAGGGTGGCAGAGAAGATCTTCAGTGCATTAGGGCCCTTTTATGCTAGGACTCAAGGCGATTTTGACCACAACTCTTATTGCATGACTAAAGATGGCTGTGGAAGAGTGAAGAAATCAGGCGATACCTTTTAGAAGCTAACTGAGTATATTTGATAAGTAAGCTTTCAAGAGTCTAGCTCTCTTCTTCAGTCACAAAATAAATTGAACACTACTCAATCTTTTTGCGATTAGATGTTTAAGTCGCAGGACCCTTGGGTCGCAATGTGACTCCATTCTCTTACATGAGAGAAGGACACAAAAATCTTTGGTTGCGTGACAGGAGTTGTGGCCAAAGTTACTGTGTAGCCTTACCCTTACAGGGGTCAATAATCGCTTGTTCGAGTGTAAATGAAAGCAGTGATCAAATGAAAAACAAAAATTCACTGGACTGTCGTTGATGACATCTTACACCTAAATCCATCATTGGTCAGCAGTAAATCAATAACCCTGTAGATGTCTTGTAAATCTGAACTTTATAGTGTCTTAATGCCATAGACAATCATAACTACTGTACTTGCAAATTGAAGACACTGAAACAATGAGACCGCCTCTAATACATAGCTCATTCCTTTAGCCTTTAGATTGTGTTTCTGAAGGCTGAGGTTATAGAAACCACAGTGTAAAAGTCCTCTGTACACCTTGCAAAGATTGTATGCCTTGTATAGTTCGTTATTAAAACTTTGCACAGTGGAGGAACAGTGAGAACGGTTAAAAATGTATTTTAATATTACCAGAGAAACATTGAAAACCATTTCCAGGCTGCTTCTTTGATAGGTTTAGTATGGAGACAGTGGAGAACTGACAATATAATAATATAAATGGTTTATAGTCATTCTTCTCACCATATTGTCAGTATGGCATTTTGTTTTAATGTTTTGCCAAGAGATTATTTTCCCAGAAAAAAGGCAAACTATTGTTACATGGTAATATGTTTAGAACAAAGGCTCTACTTTGCTCCCTTGATGGTAGGAACACCCCTCCTACTTGTGAGAAACTGAACTACAGGCCATATGAAAAGAACACCTTTTGAACATACATGGTCGCAGCTTTTATCTCCTGCCAGGCATTCACAAACTTTTATCACAAGTGATGACCTTTATAGGAGTGAGGATTTCTTTGTATGATAATATATCATTATGTTGTTTTAGATGAAAGTTATCTCTGCTTTACCGTACACGAACCTGTTGGAGTTTGCGGAGCCATCACACCTGTGAGTATTCTCTGCATAGGCAAATAGCTCCAGGCATTATAGGCTATTGTTGTGCTATATCAGGTCATTGCAACTTCTAATATTTCAATGTATATAATCCTTACAGTGGAACTTTCCTCTTCTAATGCTGATTTGGAAGATGGCCCCAGCTCTATGCTGTGGTAACACTTTGGTGGTAAAGCCGGCTGAACAAACTCCACTTACATCGCTCTATATGGGATCTTTAATTAAAGAGGTAGGTCAAGGCTACACCTTGTATACCTGAAGCAAGATGATAGAATATTACAGAAAGTAGATCACAGTTGCCCATTTTTGTGAAACAGAAAGATCTTGGTGGGTTATCTTTTGTACGTTAGAAATTAGTTTTGGGGTTGATCGTTTTGTAAGAATTATTAAAAGTTATGTTTAAGCCAACTTTTTGTGATATGCTTTGGTAAAATAGTTGATGTGAATTGTAAATGGATTTTTTTATTTTATTTTGCAGGCTGGGTTCCCTCCTGGTGTAGTTAATATAGTGCCAGGTTATGGGCCCACAGCTGGGTCCGCCATATCTCACCACCCTGACATTGACAAAGTGGCATTCACTGGCTCTACAGAAGTAAGTAGTGGAAATGATCAACCTCAACCTAGCACCATGTATTATAAATCAACATTTCTAATCTAATCTAATCTAATCTAATGAAAAATATACTAGGTTTTCCGATGGGATTCTTGTACATGGTCACATTCATGGAATTCAGATTGGCCTGGCAAAAGGAAATAGATTTCAATTAGGATTTTAGTTTAGTTGGCAAAGAAAGTGTTTTGGAATTAAAAACATATAAGGAGTACTCATTTTTGTAGTGTTTTCATTGCCTTATAACTGCAAATCTGTGAGTCAAAAATGATAATTTCATGTGGAATACAACAGTGTCAGAGAAGGTTCACATCTGCATTGGAGTCTCCGTTGGATGGAGGACTTTTCTCTCCACTGGTTTCATTATAAAAACATCAGAAACCCGTCGGACCCCATTATAGTCTAAAGGGTCCATGGGTAACCGCTGTTTTAGCGGACGGGCTCTCTGCCAGAAGACCCGAATGACAGGGACCCCGACTCAAGTGTGACCCTAGTCTAACATAACAGGAAAGCCGACCAGTTCTTTTTAATAGCCTATTCATTTTTAGTACTTGATAACAGAACATGATGAAAGTCTGAGTGTAAAACTACGGCGCCATCTAGGGCTTCTAAAGCATAATGAACATAATGGGTGTAAGTGGTATAAAATGTGACCTTATTTGTGCTTTTCTGCATTCAGGTTGGAAAACTGATCAAAGAAGCAGCTTCTGCAAGCAATCTGAAACGCGTCACTCTGGAACTCGGGGGTAAAAACCCCTGTATTGTCTTTGCTGATGCTGATTGTAAGTTTTAATGTATTGTGAATCATTGTGAATTATTTTGTACCCTTTCTTGCCCTCAATTAATTACTTTATATTCAGCACAAATATTATGAAATTATCCATATTTACATACATTTTTAAAAAAATACGATGAATATTGTTTTTTTCTCTATAAGCGTATCATGAAAAATCTGCAGCATGTGTGCCAGAAATTTGCAGAAGCAAAAAAAAAAAAATCACCATGTCATGTAGCTTTTGTAGTTTATTTTATTGCATAAATTTTGCAGATCTACAACAGATTTTATCCTATGATTGCCTAGATGAAATCTGAAGCATAAGTTGATATGCAGGGGCTAAGGCCCCATGTAACGAACCGCAGCTAAAAACTGCAGCAGAAAAAAACTCAGCAGAAACGCATCACGTTTTTTTCTGCATCGTCTTTTATTGAGTTTTTGATGCGCTTTTCTCTGCGTTTTTTGTTCCCTTAATAAATCTTTAGGGAAAACGCAAGCATTTCCACAGGTAAAATTGACATGCTGCGTTTTTAAAAAACCCATGCATTTTTTAAAATCGCTGTTTTTCCACAGAGTTTTTATTCTGCAATGTGTGGATGGAATTAGCCAGAATTTCATTCATTTTGCAAGTCAATGTCTGATTTTTTTGACAGTGTGTGAACAAGACTTGTCCAAATCTCATCCACTTTGCTGCTACAATGAGGGTTTTCTGCCTACAATTACACAACAAAAAAAGTGTACACATCCCATGTAGACAAACTCTTATTGGTTTAACAGAACACATGCATCCTCCATGTTGCAAATGGCTGCTATAACAAAATTCTGGTGTTACCTACATTTTGCTGCCATTAAACCCCTTAAAAGTCAAAATGTAAAGCTTCAAAAATTGGCCAAAGTGAATAAATATGATAAAATAAAAGAAGTGATATTCAACACTTCACTCCTGCCTCCCGCTGGCGTTCTGGTCCTTACCACCAGGTTTTGTTGCAGTCACTGGCCTCAGCGGTGATGTAGGGTATAGAACACATCATTGCTACAGTGCTACAAGGACCAACTCAGCAGATGGAAGTGGCGGGGAATTAAACTTGTGAGCTTCTTCTTATTGCATCACATTTACTGACTTTGGACCGCTTTTGGAATAACTTGGAAAACTAATTTATAGATTATATATGATATAGTCAATTCAGAAGAAAAACATTAGTGGCATTCAACTTATGTTCTTCAGTGAATATCATTCTCTAATATCTATGTAGATAAATTTATTTATTTATGTTCCTTACTTATATGGCGCCGTCATGTTCCGCATCGCTCTTGCTGTGTTAAGCATCCTGTTTTTGTTTCTTGCAGTGGAGCTGGCAGTAGAATGTGCTCATCAAGGCATCTTCTTCAACCAAGGCCAGTGCTGCACAGCAGCTTCCCGGGTCTTTGTAGAGGAATCTGTGTATCCAGAATTTGTCAGGCGGAGTGTGGATTATGCAAAGAGACGGCTTCTTGGAGATCCTCTTGATCCTAAGACTGAGCAGGGTCCCCAGGTACATGCATGGAGCAATGGTGTATCTGATAAGTATTTGAATTGGGACCTGATATAAATGCTTGACTATGTTACTATAATAAATCAAGAACAGAAATAAAAAAACATTATATTGATAATGTTATTTTCCAAAAATGTAGATATATTTGTAGAAATACATACTTTAGGTAGATAGATAGACTTTAGTTATTACCTTATGATCTGACCATATTCGTCTCTATAATCCACAGATTGATGAAGAGCAATTCAACAAGGTGTTGGAATATATACAGAGTGGAAAGGATCAAGGTGCAAAATTAGAGTGTGGTGGCTCTGCCGTGGGAGAACGAGGATTTTTTATTAAGCCCACTGTATTCTCTGAAGTAACCGATGACATGAGGATAGCAAAAGAAGAGGTAACTTAGTGTAGTGTGTGGCTGGCGTAATGAATAGTCAGTGGTCACACAATTGATGGCCCTATAGAAATGCACACACATATTATTCCAGTAGTGGAGGTTGCCAGACCCTTCTATTACAGCTTATAAAGTGTCTGCTATAATAACAATAGTCATGCAGGGTCTGCTTCTTAGCTCATGAGGAGAATAGACAAGAGTTGCTTGATGTGTTTTTACATAACATTAAGTTATGGCATATTTCTACGATGTGGGGGGCCTACTATCTTTAGTAATTCACTATATTAGCCCAATTTTAAAGGGGGTTTCTGAGATTGTATTATTGCTGATCTTTAGGATAGGTCATCAATATCAGATTGGTGGATTCCTGCGTGTTGGGTGAGTTATGACCTCTTTACTGAATATCAAGCACACCGCTGTGCATTGCTTAGGGGCTGTGTTAGGTATTGCACCTCAGCCCCATTCACTTGATTGAGACTGAGCTGCAAACAGGCCATATGACAAATCAATGTGACATCACTGGTCTGTGAAATTGAAGCAGTACCCTCCTGAGCTCCACTGTAACTTCGAACAGCTGATCTGAGGGGTTCTGGGGTTTGGTCCCCAACCAATTAGTTATTGAGGACTCCTCCTAAGGATAGTTTATCAATATTGAACTCCTGGAAAACCTATTTAAATTGCCAACTCTGAAGACAGAAGTGGAAGAAGGTTTGTCAAGACATAGTTTATGTTTGTGCTCAAGTTTATGTTTGTGCTTACTGCAGATTTTTGGACCTGTTCAGTCTATCCTGAAATTCAAGAGCATAGAAGAAGTGATAAAGAGAGCAAACAGCACAGAATATGGACTGACAGCAGCCGTGTTCACAGAAAACCTAGACAAAGCGCTCAGCATCACTTCTGCTCTGCAGTCTGGAACAGTATGGTGTGTATGAGATATCATGTGGTGTGTATATGGAATATTTTTCCTATACATTTCTTGGTATATACTTATATATTTAGTTTATATTATCTTATTATTATTATTATTATGATAAGTATTGACTGCTTTTCAGTCTTATAATAAATGCAAAATCATTATGATGAGCCCCATTATCCCACTTAGTCACAAGCTATACCTTTTGGGGTGCAGGAAATAATGACCCACATTTACTAAACAGATTATACCAGTTTTTGATAAAGAGAATATAGCAAACGGAACCTGAGAAGTTTGTGCTACATTTTTGCAACTTTTGCATTCTATCTGAAAAGGGATTAGAAAAGTGGCCATGGTTCCCAAGCATGCATTGTTTTAAGGGTATTATTAATTTGATCTTAATTTGATGACCTATCTTTAGCATAGGCAATCAATATCAGATCGGTGCAGGGTTGACTTCTGGTGGTCCCACCAATCAACTGAATGGGAAATTGAACTTCAGAACAGGCACCATAACAGTACACCATTGTAGTGCACTACAGGCCCCCACCCAGTGAATGGTGCTGTGTAGCTCCAATACCTGTTCTGGGGAACAGCAGCCATTCAAACAGAAGATCATAGAGGAGGGCCAGGAATCAAACCCTCTGCCAATCTAATATTGACCTTTCCTAAGGATTTTTTATCAATATTAGTATCCACTAAAACGCCCTTAAGCTAAGGCCTCACGTACCAAGCTGCAGTGAAAAAGCACTGCGGGAAAAACTGCTGCAGAAACGCATCACATTTTTTCCCGCAGCGATTTTCACAGAAAGTCAGCAGAGTTTTCTTCTGTGGACTTTCTGCTTAAATTATATATAACCTACATGAAATATTTCTTTGAATTCCTATTGTGGAGCACGGAGGATCCTATTTACAACATACTGTATATTAACCCTATATAGAATCCATGCCACTAAAAAATTTTTACACCATCACATTCAAGATATACAAAATATTAAATATTTATTGAAACAAGGAAAAATTCAGAATTCAAAAACACCACAAAAGGTGAAGATCGTGGCACCATCCGGGCATATAATAATAGTAAATATCAAAAAGATGACATGCCAAATCACATTAGCAATGAATGATGTAGTTATCAATATATCCACATGTGCGTGCGAACAGTATCAGCAATACAACATGCCCTAATAGAAATTTTATGTGTCACCATAAGTCTATAGATAGTATAAGTATAAATAATATGATAATTTATATATTTACATAAATGTTATAATATTGTATACAGATGGTATAGATAATAATGCATACAGTATATTTACATCAATATTATATTTACACCGTCACAATTACATTTAAACAGGCAAAGTTGTATACACATATATTGCTGCATCCATTAGTCACCCCAGTAATCGTAAATAAATAAATAGATACCCAGGTGATCACCACGACCTCCACCTCGAGCCCCAACGCGCGTTTTGCCCATGCTTTGTCAGGGGGCTGTGAAATATACTTTCCTATCTATGGTACTTCTATTTGTTATAGTGGAGGGCCAATAACATACAGTGGCGCTCACTCTGATGGACCGAGCCAGTCTATATTAGATGAGCATCTGTTCATTTGAATGGCCAGCAAGAAATAGTATATTTTGTCCGCTGCAGGGGAAATATATGGTTGGCTGTAACTTTTCTTATTGGAGGTTTCTTAAGCTGTATCTATACAATCAGCTGATCGCCCTGTATCATTCTGAAAAGGGTTTGTCTTCATGAGCCAACCACTTTATGGATGAAGAAGTTGACTGAAATGTGAATTTATATGTCTACACAATGGATGGTGAGGCAAAGCTGGTCTAAATTAAGCACTATGGCCATCAAAATTGCCATGTTTGTCAAGGTGAATAAGTCTATAAACTAACTTTTTAACTTGTTTTGTAGGGTTAATTGTTACAACGCTCTCCATGCACAGACCCCATTTGGAGGCTTCAAGATGTCAGGAAATGGCAGAGAACTGTAAGTGAATCTGTTGTCTTTCTTCTTTTCATTTCAATCAGAATATTTTAATATTTGAGATCACATTTTAATTTTCCATTTTCATGCTAATATATAATTCAAGCAAAAAGTTATCCTTTACTTAAAATCTCCCCGATTTCTGTCTCTGCCATAGACTTTGAATGGAATGGTATGGCTCATGCTCTTCCGCTACTCCATTTAAACTTCACCTAGTCTAGAAGTCAGAACCCACCATCATTTAATATATGCAGTGCACAATGCTGGTATATGTACAAGGGTTGACAAAGTTGAAGTAATATTTTGCCTGAAAGGTCCCTCTGAAATATTACATGTCTGCTGGACCAAATATGGTCCATGATTGTTGAGGAGAGCCTGATAGATATTTAGCATTATGGCCCAAGTTCTGCAAGCCACGTATCTATGAGCTTGTTCATTTGTGTACTGTAAGCACAATGGCATTCAGGAATATGGACAGTGGAGTTGTTATTGTTTATTGATAACTGGTTCCTAGCTGTGTATTCCCATGTGGACATCGATCGCTCTGGTGTACAATACTCTTACTATCAACTATTTTCCTTCCAGTGGTGAATATGCTCTGGCAGAGTACACAGAAGTTAAAACTGTGACAATCAAATTATCACCGAAGACGCTGTGAAGAAAACCGAAAGAATGACATGGAGTGGGTGCACTATTCTGCTCCAGCAGGACACAAAGCTATAAAGAACTCAAAACATTCCAGAAATGTCTTCACCAATCTGACCCCTGGCTATGGAAGTATCTTAATCCTTGTGATCCAGCAGAGTGTACGACATCAATATTGCATTTTTGAGAATATGTGGATGGAGCATGTGCCATCTGAGTGCCTCATCATGATATGGACACAGCTTTGTAAAATATCCAATACCCAAACATACCCATTACTTGCTTACTGAATGAACTCTGCCGTTCTTCACAAATTCTCACAAATTGGATAAACTATTCGAAATGAAAAAGTTTTTTGACAATAGATAATTTAGGGAACTTGGCGGATGTGGCATTTGGCTTAAAGTCGCTCTCACTTAAAGGTTTCTAGAACTCCCAGGTATTTCACTTGAGAATGAACATTTCTCCATGGGCACATTTCAGATTGATATGTCATAAAAGTGATTTTCAAGATTACCAACTTAGGCTGTGGCCCCACATTGCAGAAACGCAGCTTTTATTTTTGCACATTTTGCTGCATTTTTTTGAGCCAAAACCAAGAGAGGATAGAGCAGAAGGTAGAAGTATAAGAACTTCCTTAATATTTCCCATTCTATTTACTGGGCAAACAATCAAACAACCCCTTTATTCAGTAAATAAGGATTTGCATATAAAAAATTTAAGTGGAATGGGGTCCCAAAATTCTCCTTTCACCAAACAGAATTGTCCGGTTCCAGGCACTTTATTGAGGCATTAGCTTTCTTGATTGATTATGGCTTAAAGCAACACAGTTATAGTGAAAGGACAAGGAGCATGTAAAATAAAAGTAAGATCTCTGTATGATTCTGACTTCCCCTATGTTCATGTTTTATTCTCTGCCTTATGTATATGACATACAGTTTATATACCTCTGATAGAAAACTCAGCGCTAGTTTTAAACAAAGATAAAAATATCCATAAAGAAAAACACATCTAATGTATAGTAAAAGGGACATATATGTTAATATAAAAGGCATATCTGAATAATTAAAGCTCTATAAACAAATCAATAGAAATGAAACGGAAGGATCATATTATGACATCAATATGAAAGCCACATTAAATGTACATCCTATGTGCGGGTGAAAAGTCTAGCAGTCAAAACCTCAAAGGGTTTTTATTTTAAGAGGTTGTATGATCTGCGGCAGTATGTTATAGAGCAGGGCAATTGATGTATAGTGTTGTGGGGAAAAAGCTCCTTTAAATTCCTGCTTATTCTGTGCATAAGAGTCCAGTGGGCGGTCTTACCCACTGACTGACAGCAAGCTCTGTATGCACACTTATACAAGGCAGAATGTTAAATACTAATAACTCCACCCACTGGACTCTTAACAACAGAATGAGCAGAGATTTAATAGAATTTATGACAAGTTATACAGAATCTTTTTCCCAGAAAACTATATATCAATCTGCTCAGCTTCTCTTACTCTATAACCTAAAGATTGGTTTCCAGTGTGAGAGTATTTCTACTTCATCTGCCCAGCATATAACCTGTGTACACTTCTTGGTGTCCATTTCTGGTCCAATTCCTTGCTTGTATTAGTATAATCTTGTTCTGCAAAATGAAATGTCATTGTTACCTCCAGGCATGAAACACAGTTCACATTCAGGGTCCCTGCACATGGGCAGTTCTGGCCTGGAAAATATGGTCTGTTTTCTCTCGTTCTGCTCTGTGTTCTCAGACTCACAATATCACAGTTATCTAAGATTCTGTAAGTCACTGCTGGACTACTGCAATCATAATGGGATAGTAGATTTTAGATAACTAATAACTGTGAGTTTGGGTCTCTGGACACAATGCAGTCTGGGATACACACTCATATACAGACTGTATGTACAGCTTACCAAAGGATGCCTTCTTGTGTGGCAGATTTTGTTACAAATATTTCCACAATTGAAAATCAGTTCCATTCATATGAATGGAGCTAATAGAAGCACAGGTACTTGCTGTTGAAGCCACATCATTCAGATGAGTGAATGAGCTGATTTTTAGCCACTGAATTTTCTGCAATACAATCTTCTGCTTGCGAAGGCATATTAAATCTTCTGCTACTTGCCCCTTTCTCAAGATGGAGATAAGAAAGTGGAATGAGTACATATTGCATGTATTTTCCAGAAGTAACCCTTACCCTTTAATATTTTAATCAGAACTTCAAAACCACATCTGGTCATACCACCTAAATTATACTGATATTTTATAATAGTGCCCATAGCACCAGTCTATCAGTAATGCCTATAATGCCAGCCAGTAGAGCCTATAGTGCCAGCCATATAGTGAAGCACAAAGGCTTACCTGTTCCGCATTTCCACTCTGTTCTCAATGTATGCAGCCAGGAAGTTACATATGACCATAGTTTTTAATGACTATTGCATGTAACTTCCTGTTCTGCTGTTATGAGAGATCACCACTAGACAAGGATGTTGTACAGCAGGAGAGATCACTGTTGCTGGGAAAGTGCCAAGTTTAGAGATGGTCAACTTATCTCCACTACTAATAACATATTGAATTACATCTATAAGGTCTGGATATATTGCCGTTATAACACTGTTTTTCCAAGGAAATATTGGGAAGAGATCCAAAAGCGAGAATAAATTTCCTTCCATCCAGACTGTATGCGCCTAAGACTGCACCATATTGCCAGCAGACATGTATATGATCCACCAGCAATATTGTTAAATATCCATGAATGTTGCTGTTATATGTAAATTCTGGGTACAGAATATTTTATATTGTGATAAGATAGACTGTATTCCGCTTTTTTTTTTTCTATGAACCAGTAAGATATAAAGATGATATATTTATGGAATAGAATGCAATTAATCAACTATGTTTTTGTATTTTCATAGTGCAAAATAAATACTATATAATATTTCGAGGACTGAAGTTTTTGATTTTATTGTAACATCACTGGAATTAGGGTTTAAGGCCAGGGCCCCATGTGGCGTAAACGCTGCGGTTCAGCTGCAGCGTAAATGCCATGGCAAAAAATGCAGTGTTTTACAGTCCCTGCAAAGTGGATGGGATTCTAGAGAATCCCATCCATACATTGCAGAAAAATACAAGCAGTGGAAATGCTGCGATTTCCAAAACTGTTACGTTTTTGGAAAGTGCAGCATGTCAATTATACCTATGGAAACCTACGGCAGTTTCGCTATAAGTATAATTGAAGCAGAAAGTCCACAGAGGAAAACTCTGCAGACTTTCTGTGAAAAGCGCTGTGGCAAAAACCACATGCGTTTCCGCCGCAGTTTTTCCCACAGCACTTTATTGCAGCATTTCTTATACTGATGACCTATCCACCGGATTGGTCATTAGTATCTGATCAGTGGACATGAACCTTGCACTGATCAGCAGATCAGTGCGCCCCCAGGAGATGTAAGCTACTCCTGTGGGTGCAGCTCTACTTCTACTCAAGTAATATGCACAAACCTGCAATATCCTGATGCCGCCGCAATAGTTACCAGGGGTGCAGCTCTGCGCCTATTACTTTAAAGGGAATCTATCATTAAAAAAACAACTTTTAAGCTAATGGCACGTTGGAATGGCCTTTAAAAAGGCCATTCTTTTCCTACCTTTCATTGTTGTCTTCTCCTAGCCCTTTCTGTAAAAATCCGTTTCTTCAATTATGGAAATTATCCTCATGGAGCACCCGGGGCGTTCCTCCTTAGCAGCGAGTACCGACCGCGTCATCGCTTGTCACAGTCCATTAGTCTGTTGTGGTGACTCCCATCTTGGTCCTCTCTGTATCTTCTTTCTTCTACTTCCTCTGATGCAGCGCTGGACGGCAGCGACTGTGCATGATGGGCCGCCATTTTCCGGTGGTCTGTACTGCGCTTCTTGTGAAAGACCACTGGAAAATGGCGGTGGTCCAGTGCCATTCCAATGTGCCATTAGCTTAAAAGTTGTTTTTTAATGATAGACTCCCTTTAAGGCTCCCATATTGCGGAAAAGCTGATTTTTGTTGCAAATTTTGAAGTGTTTTTTGTTTTTTTTTTGTGTTAGCCAAAGCCAGGCGTTTATTGGACAGAAAGGAGAAGTATAAGACTGTCCTTTATATTTCCCATTCCTTTTGTAGCCACAGCTGGGTTTGACTCAAAAAAATGCAGCAAAATCTCCAACAAAAAAGGCAGATTTTCCACAATGTGTTACATTAGCCCCAATGTAACTAATGTGTTTTGTCAATACAAAGTGTTATTTTGGCCAGCATATGCAATAACATAGTATATACCAGTGATGTGAGCTGAGTATGACTGGTCAAGTGTACCCAGCTGTTAGCGTGGCACTGCTAGGTAGACATTTTTGATAGAAATATCTGCTTTAGCAATATAACTGACTCCTTTTCTGCTTATCTTAATGTGATACCAGGGTCCAGGAGACAAATTTGTAGGATAAATTGAAGTTCAGTACTTTTTTAAAATATGTTGGCATGGACTGTGATCACTGGTGCAGGAGCAAAATGTCCTGGCTGCTGAGGACCTGCTAGAAAAAGATTAAGGCTATATTCACACAACTGGATTTTATGGTCATGTACTGTCTGACTTTTTCACGGATCAGAAACACAGCTCTATTTTCACAGACCAGGCTCGCCCATTGAAAGTCAATGGGTCTGTGAAAAAAAAAGGATGTCACAGTGCCCAGAATTGGCATGGTCATCTGAATATAGCCTATAAAGCTATGGTATATACAGTATATGGCACACATATGTGATTTTATATAGACAGGAAGCATACATCTGGGACATGTAATTAATGATATTTATCTAATGTGCCTACTGAATAGAATACAATGCATATAATGACTATGATGTCAACCTAGTCTTACCTTTATAAGTACAATTTCATCTTTACCAGCAATGTTTTTTTCAGGTTAATAAATGTGTAATAGAAAATTATGGATCTTTCTAGTATGAGTTGTATTTCAGTTCCTGACAGACACCTGCATTCAGGGTCTGCTGAGTCTGAAAATCTGTCTTGATCTTAAAGAGGACCTGTGGGCACAATTCTGAATCATCTTTTCTGATAACTCTGTAATGTATAGCACCTCTATTTACTCCTAGAAATATTGACAATTGGGTGCTACCATTTGGATCTGTATCCCTGCACAGTCTGATACCAATCTGTGCTGATAGTGTCAGGTTGTGCAGGACAACCTTAGGCCAGTTGCAGACGACTGTGCTGCAATCGGCCTGCCGTGAATTAAAAGCACGGGCTGCACATGGGGGACACGGGGATGTCCCTGTGTGCCGCCCGTGCCATGCTTCTGCAGCTCCTTTCATTAAATGAATAGGAGCCACGGAAGCACGGGCCACAAAATAGGACAAAACCGGACTGTCGGTCCACACACAGGACCGTGAAAATCATGGTTGTGCGTACAGGCCCATAGAAAAGAATGGGTCAGTGTGCGATCTGTGAAATACACGGATAGCACACTGATCCACAACACGGTCGTCTGCAACGGGCCTTACTGGGAGCCACGCTATCCCTGAACAGCTCTGTGGGGTCCCGACTGTCAAATCTAATATTGATTAGAAAGTGTATACCCCTTTATATCATATATAGTTATGATGATTCCTCCATGATCAACTTGCTATATTGTTAATCGCTACAATATACACCACTGTAAAAGGCGCTGTAGATACATGTACAAAGTGTTTAGGTTGTCAGAGTACTGTTTTACTCCATCTCACATGCAGCCTACACAGATGCTTCACCCCTTAAAAGCAAATCCATTAATTCCCCCTCAGAGGTCTCAATTTACAACCACAACTTACAGTCAGCAATTTCAGTAATAGGAATATATTAGGGTATATTAGTGTATTGAGGAAATATAATTCCATATTCTCTATTGGTCACTTCAGGTTCATTAATTTTGTCTTCTTCTTCTTCTTTTTCTTCTTCTTCTTCTCCCCACTTCCCTTTTTTCCTAAAACAAACTGTTAAGTGTGCAGATAGTAACCAATAGAACATTTTCCAAGAACACTTCTGTGAGGAAGAGCCTTAAGTCTTGTGATATGTGTTATAATGGAGAATTTAGTGCAACAACTTCATGCCTTTATGCTTACAATTTATTCAGCCTAGAAGACAGGAACACTTCTTTATAGACTGAAATGCATGCTCATCGTCCACATTGTTGATTCTGAGCTGTCCATAGACTTACAGTGAGTGTTGGCTGAACACTCCTGAGCTGACAGCCAGGGGTGTAACTAGCAAAGACTGGGCTCCCCAGCAAACATTTGACTTGCCCCCCCCCCCCCACAGCATAGCACCCTCTTTCCTGGTCTCCACACAGTATAACGCCCGATTTACATACACTAAAATGTCCCAAAGTGGCCTCCAGACAGTATAATGTCCCATAACGGCCCCTCCGCACAGCATAATGTTCCATAGCAGTCCCTTCACATAGTATAATGTCTCATAGTGGCCCCTTCACATAATATAATGTCCCATAGCAGCTCCTTCACATAATATGTCCCATAGCGGTCCCTCCACATAGTATAATGTCCCACAGTGGCCCCTCCACACAGTATTATGTCCCCCAGCGGCCCCCCCACACAGTATTATGCCCCACAGTGGCCCCTCCACACAGTATTATGCCCCACAGTGGCCCCTCCACACAGTATTATGTCCCAAAGTGGCCTTTTCACACAGTATTATGTCCCACAGTGGCCTCTCCACATAGTATTATGCCCCACAGTGGACCACCAACAAACTATTATTATACTCTGGAGCAGAGGCGTAGCTAGAGGTTCGGCACAGGGGGGGCAAACATATCCAAGTGGGCCCCTACCTGGGTATACGATGTTATCACTATACGGTAACCGTATAGTGATAGAGACTGGCTGTACACAGGGCTCTGCATACAGTTGAAGTAAATACAGTACAGGAAAATATTGTTACTTACAGGTGACGTCTCTGACTGTAATCTTTCACATTTCTCGTCTTTTCCATCTGGACCGCCATGACCACTTCTTCCATTCGCAACTTGTCTCTGTAAAGTGTGCAACACAGACATTTTTGGCTCCTGACTTTTCCAGACATGTGACCCACATTTCCCTTGCCTATACAAAGTCTCCATCCTGCTGCTACCCCCAATTATAAAATACATGATATAAAAATCTCCTGTAAACATATGATACCCCCATATGTATCTTAAATTAACAATGCCTCTTTGTGCCCCTTAATTAATTCCTCCTGTGTACCCCCTTAAAGGGATTGTTCAGGATCAGAAATATTAATGCAGGCAGCAGGACAGGGTTGTAAATAAAAACACACTGACACTTACCTGCATCCTCCCCTCTGTCCCTGCCCTGGGCCTACCATCACCTTCACTGCACTATTTGTATATGGAACGGCTGCAGCACTGATGTCTAGTTGACGGGACCGCTGCAGCCAATCACCGCTCTCTACAGTGCAGCAGTATATAGTGTTGGGTTGCTGCGATTCCGCTGTTGTTACATCTCGCTGCAACCGCTCTTTATACAAGCAACGGTGACAGACAGCCCAGTGCAAGTAAAGGGGGGAAAGTGCATTATAATGCTCGCCTGCTGCCTGCTTTAAAATGTATGATAGTACAACCCTTTAAATTAATAGTGTCCCTCAATTAATAATGCCCCTGTTCCCCCCCAATTAATAATACTCCTGTATGCCCCCTTAAATCAATAATGCCCCTGTACCCCCCAATTGATAATACTTCTGTATGCCCCCTTAAATCAATAATGCCCCCTGTGCCCCCCCCAAAAATACTTCTGTATGCCTGCTAATGCCTCAGCTAATAACACCCGTTAATTAATAGTTCTTCTGTATATTCCCTTAAAGGGGTTGTCCAGGAAATGCAGAACTGGTGCAGGAGGCCGGGGAAGGTGAAATATAAAAAAAAACAAAACATACTCTCCTGTCCCAGGCACTTCGGTGCCCCCGTGTTGCTGTCAGGTCCAGCATCGCCCGGGGGCTTGTTCTGGCGGAAGTCCTTGCTGTACGTGGCCTCAGCGGTCACAGGAAAGGACCAGGGATGTCACTCGCATACGTCACTGGTGACCTCATGGGTCCTTTTTTGTGACCACTGAGGCCACAAGTTGGCCTCAGCAGTCACATGTGGCGAGGACTTCTGCCAGAACAAGCCCCTGGGCAGTGATCGACCAGACAATGGTAGGGAACCCCGCCCCCCCGGGAAAAAGGTGATGTTTTTTTTTTTTTTTTTCCCCCCCCCCCCCCCCCCCCCCTCCCCCATTCCCCCCCCCCCCCCCTTTTAAAAAAAAACCCCCCCCCTCATTTTAGTACCCCCCCCCCCCCCCCCCCCCCGCCCCTAAATCCCCCCCCCCCGGCCGGGGCTAGCCGGAGCTTTCCCCCCCCCCCCCCCTCCCCCCCCCCCACCAAACCCCCCCCCATGGCCCCCCCCCCCCCCCCCCCCCAACCCCCCCCCCCCCGCCCGGCCCCCCAGAACGACAGGACGTGTATCCCATAGCTCCTGTTGGACCCTGTTGCTATCTCCTTCCAACCACGAGAATCTCACCCATCTAGGACCCAAACACACCCAGGGGCATTCCCCCGTGCCCGAGTCAGTATATTCTGGGTGTATCGCTCCTACTGCAGCCACTACAGCGAAAATCTGGGACTGAGGCCTATCCATACCTCCCCTCTTCACCCGCCATCTTACCTGCACGCGCGGCCGTCGGGGGGGAGCCGCGGCGGATCCCCCGCTGCCTTACCCGCCTCCAACGCTGGTGCTCCCGGCTCGGGGACACGGTCATCTGGCTCGGCGGTGGCTCTGGTTGATACCGAGTGCTACGTGGGACACAGAAACGACGGCCCGTCCGGGCGGAGGCCGCCATCTTGGGGCCTTGCTGATGCGTCCTGGGATACGGGAGACCTTACCACAAGCGGAGGTGGCGTGGCTGTGTCTGCGGGCGGCTTCTCGTATCCTAGCCCCCTGAAGTGACGCCCAGGTGGGGGGTGAATCACCAACGCGTGGGGAGAAAGGAGTGCGGAGACCCTACTCCAGCATCTGGGGGAATCCTCACTCCTCCCTGCCATAACAAAGGGCCTCCTCTATACCCCAACCAGGTGTGTAGTACGCACATCCGTAGCTCTGCAAACATCGCAAAACGGGAAACCGTTTCCTCTGCTGCTGGTCAGAGAGGAACGGGCCCTGCACGGATCTCCATCCTCATTGCACCGTGCATGCATATAGGCCGAAACTGGGTCTAGAAATATAGCTTCCTGGCTATAGTAGCAGTAAGCTGCAGTCTGCATCCCCTACACCGATTTCTCAGTGGTACCCTTCTCTTTACACTATGGCAACTTAACTCTGGGGATTAAGTGCACCTTCTAGCAACACTCAGCGACTAACAGCCTGTATTGGAATATCTCTCTTCGAGACGCTTCTTGTAGGATACTCATAACTGGCACTATGGTGAAAGGTAGGAAATCTATAAGACGACCGGACAATAATCTGACTAACTATTTTGATTGGGACCGTAGCGGAGAGGGAGACCCAGGCACTTCGCACTCGGACCATGTGGAGCTCACACCACCAACACCCATGTCTGCAGTAACCATCATGGCGGCGCCGGGGCATGAAGCAGCCCCCGCGCACTCCGTAAATACGCCGGCTTTACATTTTCCTCCAACTCCTGAAGACATACGTGCGGTGGCACAAAAATGCCCCAGTGCCTCATCTCAATCCTCTGCGGAGCAAAATCCCTCACGCTACTCACTATCTCCAAGCACAAGCCCGATAAAGCAAAGACCACGTATAGAACTCTCTGGAGACTTAGACCTCTCCGAAGATCAGACTTCTCCTAGTGCTCCTTTACCTCTCCCAACAACTGACCTGGATAACTTCCAAACTACTAGTGGTCCGGCTTCTGAACATACCTTAAGAGAAATGCTTTTGGCTCTCCGTAGTTCCCTTAAAACGGACATGTCACAACTACTTCAACCAATTCAATCATCCGTTAAGGCTCTAGACGGAAGGGTAACTCACATCGAAACTAAGATGGGTGACTTGGCTACGTCACACAACAAAATCATCGACGCTCACAACGATATAGCGGAAGATGTCGAGGACCTGAAGGCGAAATTGGCTGATATGGAGGACCGTTCCCGAAGAAACAACATAAAATTTAGAAGCATATCTGAACAAGTCTTACCATCTGAGCTGCTCCCCTACTTGCAAGAATATGTCAAGCTCCTACTCCCTGATACTCCAACAATGGAAACCATCATCGATAGAGTACACAGACTCCCTCGACCTAGACATCTAGGAGACGATGTTCCGAGAGACGTGTTGGCAAGATTCCACTTCTACCATGTAAAGGAAAAACTGCTAGACGCCGCTCGCAAACGGTCAACCTGGCCCCCCAAATTTCAAGATATACAACTTTACTCAGATCTCTCAGCAACAACTCTCCGCCTTCGCAGGGAGCTGCTCCCGGTTACAACAGCACTCCGCCGGAACAAAATCCAATACAGATGGGGGTTTCCTGTGAAGCTGCTTATTATGAAAGACGGGACCACCTTCACTATTCGCGACTTAAAGCAGGGAACGGCGTTGCTATCGACATGGAAGATGTCAGTATCTCTCCCCCAAGATGCAGATAATCCTACTTCCCGTCCAGATCCTGGACGTCTATCTCCTCCAAGTCGCAATTGATGTTCCAAGAGGGCTACCACTCTTCTAATATGGTGCATGCCTCCCCTTGTTTTGACAGCTTATCCGGCTAGTCTCTGAACAAGACCCTCCAAAACCATACAGTGAACCTGTATCTGTCTCTGAAATATTCGTTTCTATATTTTGTTTATTGACCACACTACTTGTGATACTACACCCCCCTTCCTCTGCTGACTCCACTATACTTTTGATATCTTTACCCTAAAGTGGCAACATGGTGCTCAAACTGGCATCTCTTAATGTCCGAGGCCTAAATAGTCCACGGAAGCGCTCTTACTTTTGGAAAGAAGCTGTCTCACTATCCGCAGATATATTCTGCGCCCAAGAAACCCACCTCGTACAAAAAGACGCTTTCAGACTAAGGCACCCCTCCTTCCCGGCAATATACCATGCCCATTATCAATCGAAGAAACGTGGAGTCCTTGTCGCTTTCAGGGATACATTGGCATTCTCACTGATGACGCAAAGGGCAGACCCCCAAGGCAGATTCCTCATAATTGTAGGTCTTATCAACAACGTTCCTTACACCATAGTTAATATCTACGCCCCACAACGTAAGACCCTGGCATTTCTCCACAAAGTCCAAAGACAACTTAGAGATATCCAACAAGGTGCATTAATCATCTGTGGCGACTTCAATAACATAATGGACCCCTCTATGGACTCGACCAACACTTGCAGAGATGACTCCTCCTGCCTATACCAATTTCAGCTGCATGGAAATCTCTACGATATCTGGAGAGCGCAACATGCGGGTGAAAGGGATTATACATATTTCTCAGCAGCTCACAGCTCCTACTCCCGCATTGACATGTTCTTGGCAGACTTCCATACCCTCATGAGCTCGAAACAATCAACAATTGAATCAATCACCTGGTCCGATCACGCATCCATCACTCTTACAATAGAGGAGAAGATTACACCCTCTGCTACTAGATTATGGAGAAATAACACGTACCTCTTAAGCCATCCTATCGTCCAATGATAGAAAAAGACCTCAAGGATTACTTCCAGAATAATTCCTCTTCTACAGACAACCCCTATATTCTATGGAATGCACATAAAGCATACATCCGCAGTACCCTTATTAAAATTGCACATAGAAACAAGCAGGAACGTCAGGAAAAAGTCAATGCTGCGTTGGTAACACTCCGTACCCTAGAAGCTACAAACAAAGCCAATCCCAACTCGGCTACCTCTGAACAAATCTTTCAGGCCAGACAACATCTACGTCTTCTCCTTCTACAAGACTACGAAAAAGCTCTGAAAAAATCCAAAGCTCGTTTTTACTCCCAAAGCAACAAGGCTGGTAGATTATTAGCAAGACAACTGCGAGCTAGAACAATCAAATCAAGGATCCCATACATTAAACATCCTTTTACCGGAATGCATTTCACAGACCCTAGAGACATTGCCAACTCTTTCAAGGATTACTACGCGCGACTCTACAATTTACAGGAACATACCCCTCTCCCAACAGATCACGCCACCTTGGTGTCTAGTTTCCTAAACAACGTTAGACTACCAAGTCTTACAGACGATCATCTTGTGGGATTAAGTGCGCCTATCACTCTCACAGAAGTGATGAACACCATAAAGTCTTTACCTAAGGGTAAATCCCCAGGACCAGACGGTTTCTCCAATGAATACCTACAACACTTTCAACAAGCACTTGCTCCATCTCTTCTAAAGTTCCTTAACCATGCTATGTCAGGCGCACCGCTTCCGCATGAGTCTCTAGCAGCGCTGATTGTCACTCTTCCCAAACCTGGCAAAACAGCCGATGTCCCACAAAACTTCAGACCAATTTCGTTATTGAATTCGGACCTTAAACTATACGCAAAGATACTGGCATCTCGTCTGGCTCCTATCCTTCCAGACCTAGTTGGCACGGATCAGGTGGGCTTTGTGAAAGGTCGTCAAGCCCCAGACAACACCAGGCGTGTCCTCCATCTGGTGGAACTATTGGAGCGCAGAAAGATTCCATCCCTCATGGTCGCCTTGGACGCCGAGAAGGCGTTTGACAGGATCAACTGGACGTTCGCCTTCTCGGTCCTACAGAAATTGAGATTTTCTGGCCCTATTCTCAACGCTATTTCGAATCTCTATTCTTCTCCGTCGGCTAGGGTATTTGTTAACAATACGCTATCAGACAGCTTTAACATCAGAAACGGAACAAGACAGGGATGCCCTCTTTCCCCACTGATATTCATACTCACCATGGAACCTTTAGCACAGACCCTGAGGCAACATGAGAGAGTGCAGGGAGTGAAAGTGGCAGACTCTTCTCATCTTATCTCCTTATACGCGGATGACATCATACTATCTCTAACTCAGCCAGAAACATCGTTACCAGCGGCTATCGAAACTCTTAAACAATATGGAGCCCTCTCCTTCTACAAAATTAATGAATCTAAAACACAAATACTTCCTCTAATCATTCCCGCGCCACTTCTGGAGCTTCTCAGGAAGAACTTTCCTTATGATTGGAGATCAACTGAATTGGATTATTTGGGGATCAAGATCACTCCCTCCATTGCACTGGTGTCCAAAGTCAACTATACCCCACGACTGATTGGTTTGGAAAAGGAAATTCAGGCCTACGCAAAATATAACCTGTCATGGTTAGGAAGAATTTCTGCATTTCAAATGATACTACTCCCAAAACTACTATATTTATTTAGAACTATCCCTGTAGCACCTCCTCTCGTATTCCTTCAAAAGATCAACGCTATACTCAATAAGTTCATCTGGAATTCTAAAAAACCAAGACTTCCGTCCTCTATCCTATACAGGAAGCGGGGCGTAGGAGGCATAGGAGTGCCCAACATCTTCGATTACTACGTAGCCGCTCATCTTTCTACTTTAAAGGACTGGTGGCACAACAATACTCATAAATCCTGGATACATCTTGAGTCCCATATGATACCACAGCACAATCTTAAATCTTGGCTCATTTATTCACTTTTGACGGAGGAGGCGCTTTTTCTCCCATCCCCTATTCTACAACACCTCACGGACAGATGGCGCCACACTCACCATGCGACTGGCAAGAAACAGATATTAAGCATCACGCAAGCCCCGATTGAATTATTGGAACTAGCAATCCTAGACCTGGACTTGTCTCAGTGGAGAGCATGCGGCATTACTTCTATCTCACAGATATGGAGTGCAGACTCGATAATCCCATTTCAGTCTTTGCAATCTACCTTCTCCTTACCATCTAACTGCCTCTTTCCTTATCTGAGAGTCAAACACTTTCTATCCTCCAATCACAATAAACAGGTGACCTACAATAAATCTTTATTGGATCTTCTCAAAACTCCGAATGCCTCTACCAAAATTCTCAGCTCTATCTACAACACCATGGGTTCCAAAAACCACTTGATCAAATCCACACCACTGCTTAGCTGGGAAGCTCAATTCAAACGAACATATTCGACCTTGCAATGGCAGAAAGCTTTGGCTTTTACTAAGAAGACCTTCAGGTGCGTGACCCACTATGAAACCACCACCAAAATTCTCCTACACTGGTACTATACCCCAGAGCGACTCCACCGAATGTACTCACAGGCCTCGGACGCTTGTTGGAGAGGATGCGGCGAGAAAGGGTCTCTATTCCATATACTGTGGACATGCCCTCAGCTGGAGCTATACTGGCAAGACGTTTTCCGATGGATTTCATCCTTGGTTGGATTCTCTATTCTTCCCTCCCCAGCCTTAGCCTTACTATTCCTGCAGATTGATTCCTTCCCGACAGCCTATAGAGTGATGATTGGTCATGCCTTACTAGCAGCAACATTGGCTCTTTTACGGAACTGGAAATCAGCTACCATTCCGTCTCGGAGAGATTTGGAGAAAATGGTGGAACAGACGTATCAACATGAAAAGATCCTCTCCCATGGAGTCTTTGGAGACAGCAAGTTTGAGAGGAACTGGCTTCCATGGACACTAACTGCCCACACCCAACCGCTGTAAAACTGTCCTTATTTATCCCAGCCTTGAACCTTCTTCTGTAGTATCACATTAATTTTACTATTTCTAATGGTTTTTTTTTTTTTTTTTTTTTTTTTTTGTTAATCTAGGTTACTCTACAACAGCCTTCATTCCAGTACATTGGTCAAGAGACTTTTTAGCTTCCAAGTAATAGAATATAACCCTTTGCAAGTCGTTCCATTGATTCTTGATCAGTATATATATATTGTAACCTATAGTTACTCGACTTGAATATATGCTAGTATATTTCTTGTATGCACTGTTATTTAATCTTTGAAAACTTAATAAAACTGATTGAACCTCCTCCCCCCTCCCCCCCCCCCTTCATTTTTCCCCTCCCCCCCCCCTCCCCCCCTCACCTTTTTTCTTTTTACTTTTTTTATCTTTCCCCCCCAACCCCCCCCACAAAAAACAAAACCAACCTCCCCCCCCCCCCCCCACCCCCCCCCCCCCCCCCCCCCCCCCCCCCCCCCCTCCCCCCCCCACCCCCCACCCCCCCCAACCCCCCGACAACACCCACACCCGCCCGCGCGCCGCGGCCGCGGGGCGCCGCCCCCCCCCCCCCCGCGCCGCCGGCACGGGACCATGACCCGCGAGGAGGCGGAAGGGGGGGGGGGCAGGGGACGCCAGGCGCCCCCCCCACACCACCACCGACCCACAACCAAAAAAACACAAAAAAAAAAAAAAAAAGAAAGGAAAGGCAAAGGAAAAACACACCCTTTTATTTATATTAAGAAGAATTCGGTGGAGTGCGCTTACACCCCCCCCCCGCTCCCTCTTTCCCCACAAACACAGAAACGCAAGCAAAACCTTGCTACCCAACAACAACATACAACCCCGAGAGGGGGGGGGAGAACGCCCCCCCCCACCACCCTCACCAAAACACAATAGATTTATTTTAAAACGTTTCCTTCCCTTCCCTCCCCCCCCCCCCCCCCCCCCCCCCCCCCCGTTTTCCGCCCGGTTTCGGCGGGGCCGCACCCCGCCCCCAGTGCGCCCCCCCCCTCCCCCCCACCCCCCAAAAGCCCGGGGCCCCCAACCTTTTTCACACCAAGGACCAGTTTTCCGCAGCCCGGTGGGGGGGTGGAGGGTGTTGCAGGGCCACCCCACATCTAATAGTGCCCCCCTCTACGGGTAATAGCCTCCTCACATAAGTAATGCTATTACCTGTGGGGGGCACGATTACTATAATAGTGCTCTAATAGCACCCCCCAAAGGTAATAGTTCCCTCCCCCACATAAGTAATGATGTTACTTATGGGGGGCACTATTACATTATATATTGTACTTACAGAGCACTAATGGAGTGGGCGGGGCCTCCTCTTGCACACAGTCTGTGCGCATCTAGTATTTTCTTCCCACTGGAAACGTAGAATAGTGGTCAAGGTTCCGGGCGGGAGCTCCTCGTGCACACAGCCTGTGCGCATCTTCTACTTTCCTCCAGGAACCTTGACCCCCTATTCTATGGTACCACTAGAAAGAAAATAGTAGATGCGCACAGGCTGTGTACAGGAGGAGGTACAGCTCACCCCATCACTGCTACATGCACAGGTTATAGAATGGCAGAACTGAAAGCTAAAAGCTTTCTGCTCTGTCATGTATTTCAACTGCATCGGTGTCCTGTGCCGATGCAGTTAAAATTTTTATGTGCAATTGCGGCGGCCCCGAAGTGGGCCCCACAAAATCACTGGGCCCGGGGCCGTCGCCCCCCCTGCCCCCCCCGCTAGCTACGCCTCTGCTCTGTAGTCTTTTCAGACCCCAGAGTATAATGATTGCAGTCTCAGAGGAGGTGACAAACATAAAAAACAGTGTTACTTACCTCTCCTGGGCTTCCTGCGCACTCCCTGCTGCTTTCGGCCCTCTTCAATGTCTCACAGACATCACGTGGGCCAGGCTGGTGTTGCAACGCCCAAAGATTGCAGGGAGTCATGCCGGAGAGGTGAGTAACACTGGTTTTTATGTTCACTCACCTCCCCTGAGCCTCCGATTATTATACTTTGGGGTCTTTTCAGAGTATAATAGCAGTATTTGTTGTGGTTCGTTCAACAAATACTCTTGCTGTGGGCCAGCGGCCTCACTTACCGATCCCTGCTCCTTCTCACACTCACATCCGCTTCTCTTTCTGCCATCCAGGGGGCCCCAGCAACATGATATGGGATGCAGAAGGGGAAGCAGAGACGGCCGTGAGCAGGAGTGGGGATCGGTAACTAAATAGGGCCTGTTACCTGCTGGGGTTACTCCCAGGCCCTGTGGCAGCCAATACAGCTGCTACCCCAATACTTACGCCACTGCTGACAGCCATTCTTTCCGACTCCCCTGCGCATGCATGCTTGGTTCAGTGTGCATACATTTTCTATGGAGAGACAGGAATGAACTACTGCTAGTCTTCTGGCAGCAGCTTATTTTACACAGTAAGAAAGGAATGGGCATGTTCAAAACCAACAAGCCCAATCCTTCAGGAATATGCTGGGAGATCAACATATAGATAGTTGTCAGTGGTGACTAGTTAAGGTACACTGGCATTCACGGGATCACAGTGGCTGACAAAAAAGGGATTACACTTATTGGAATTATTTGGATCAATGGTTGAAACCGATAGGCTGTCTTTATTATATACAGTGGGGAAAAAAAAGTCTTTAGTCAGCCACCAATTGTGCAAAAAAGATGAGCTCAGCCTGTAATTGACATCATAGGTAAACCTCAACTATGAGAGACAAAATGAGAAAACAAATCCAGAAAATCACATTGTCTGATTTTTAAAGAATTTATTTCCAAATTATGGTGGAAAATAAGTATTTGGTCAATAACAAAAGTTCATCTCAATACTTTGTTATATATCCTTTGTTGGCAATGACAGAGGTCAAACGTTTTCTGTAAGTCTTCACAAGGTTGGCACACACTGTTGCTGGTATGTTGGCCCATTCCTCCATGCAGATCTCCTCTAGAGCAGTGATGTTTTGGGGCTGTCGCTGGGCAACACGGACTTTCAACTCCCTCCAAAGGTTTTCTATGGGGTTGAGATCTGGAGACTGGCTAGGCCACTCCAGGACCTTGAAATGCTTCTTACGAAGCCACTCCTTCGTTGCCCTGGCGGTGTGCTTGGGCTCATTGTCATGCTGAAAGACCCAGCCACGATTCATCTTCAATGCCCTTGCTGAAGGAAGGAGGTTTGCACTCAAAATCTCATGATACATGGCCCCATTCATTCTTTCATTCACTCTCCTCCAAACATGACGAGTTGTGTTTCTACCAAACAGTTCTACTTTGGTTTCATCTGACCATATGACATTCTCCCAATACTCTTCTGAAACATCCAAATGTTCTCTAGCAAACTTCAGACGGGCCCGGATATGTACTGGCTTAAGCAGGGGGACACGTCTGGCACTGCAGGATCTGAGTCCCTGGCGGTGTAGTGTGTTACTGACGGTAGCCTTTCTTACGTTAGTCCCAGCTTTCTGCAGGTCATTCACTAGGTCCCCCTGTGTGGTTCTGGGATTTTTGCTCACCGTTCTTGTGATCATTTTGACCCCACGGTGTGAGATCTTGCGTGGAGCCCCTGATCGAGGGAGATTATCAGTGGTCTTGTATTGATTGTTTGTTTGTTTGAGTTGGAAGGGACCTCAAGGGCCATCGAGTCCAACCCCCTGCAAAGCAGGAATTCCTAAAACATCCCAGCTATATACCTATCCAGTTTCCGCTTGAAGATTTCAATTGATGGAGAACTCACCACCTCCCGTGGCAGCCTATTCCACTCTCTCACTACCCTTACTGTTAGAAAGTTTTTCCTAATGTCTAATCTGAATCTCCTTCCCCTTAGTTTCATCCCATTACTTCTCGTGCTTCCTTCTGCTAATGAGAATAGGGTAGATCCCTCTGCACTGTGACAACCTTTCAGATATTTAAATACCGCTATTAAGTCTCCCCTTAGCCTTCTCTTCTGCAAACTAAGCAGTCCCAATTCTTTTAGCCTCTCCTCGTAGGACATGGTTTGTAGACCTTCCACCATTTTGGTTGCTCTACTCTGGACCTGTTCCAATAAATCGATGTCTTTCTTAAACTGGGGAGCCCAGAACTGTACACAGTATTCCAGGTGGGGTCTGACCAGGGCAGAGTACAGCGGAATAATTACCTCTCTTGATCTAGCTTCAATGCTCGTCTTGATACATCCTAGAATTTTATTAGCCTTTTTAGCCACCGCACCGCACTGTTGACTCATGTTGAATTTGCGATCTATTATTATGCCCAGATCCTTTTCCCCTGTACTCTCACTTAGTACTATTCCTCCCATACTATATATGCTTCTTGCATTTTTGTTACCCAGATGTAGAACTTTGCATTTGTCCCTGTTGAATACCATTTTGTTCACCTCAGCCCATTGTTCCAGTGTGTCCAAGTCCTTTTGGATGCATTCTCTCTCCTCTCTAGTGTTGGCCATTCCTCCTAGCTTTGTATCATCTGCAAATTTTATTAGTTCCCCATTAACCCCATCATCCAGATCATTTATAAAAATATTAAAAAGTACTGGGCCCAGGACAGAGCCCTGCGGCACCCCGCTTTTTACTTTCTTCCAGTTTGATGTATAGCCATTTAGAATTACTCGTTGTGCCCGATCATTAAGCCAATTGTGAAACCACCTCACTGATATTTTATCAAAGCCATACTTGATCATTTTTTCAATAAGAAAGTTATGTGATACTTTATCAAAGGCCTTACTAAAGTCAAGATATACTATGTCCACTGCATTTCCCTGGTCCAACCATTCAGTGACTTTATTATAGAAGGAAATAAGATTAGTCTGACAAGATTTATTAGGCATAAAGCCGTGCTGGCTCTGATTAATTAAAGCCTTCCCATCCAGGTACCTAATTAAATGTTCTTTAACGATTTGTTCAAAGATTTTTCCTACTATCGAGGTCAGACTTACCGACCTATAATTTCCTGGGTCGTCCCTATTCCCCTTTTTGTAGATGGGGACCACATTTGCCCTTTTCCAATTTAGAGGGACCACTCCTGTTTCCCATGACTTATTAAAGATTATTGCAAGGGGTTCTGTTATTTCCTCTGCTAATTCTTTTAAAACTCTAGGGTGTAAATCATCCGGTCCTGGGGACTTGGTTTCCTTAATCTTAGCTAAATGTTCTCTTACCAAACCTTCGCTTATAATCAGCTTGGAGTCCTCATTCCCCTCATCACTATCACCATTAATGTTGATATTTCCATCCATTTCTTGGGAGAAGACGGATACAAAATATGAATTCAGTAACTCCACCTGCTGATCCACCATGTTAACTTTTTCACCCTTTTCGTTCTTCAGGACTCCAATGGTTTCCTTCACTTTTCTTTTGCTCTTAACATATCCCCAAAAACCTTTTACATTACTCTTAACTTCTTTTGCAAGCTTCAATTCGTATTCAGCCTTGGCTTTTTTAATGCTTATCTTGCAGAGTCTGCAAACTGCTGTATACTCTCCCTTAGATATAGCTCCCATCTTCCACTTGTTGTACGTTTCCTTTTTCTTTTTTAGTAGGTTATGTAATTTTTTGGTCATCCATCCTGGAGTTTTTAGGTCATTCCCATTTTTCTTGCTTCTAGGTATTGTTAGTTCCTGTGCATTAATGATTTCCCTACGGAAAATTTCCCACCCCTCATGTGCATTTTTGTGCTTAAGTAATTTTCGCCATGGAATTCTACTAACCCTTACCTTTAGGCCCCTAAAATCTGCCCTACTAAAATTGAGCCTTCTAATCTTTGTCTTCTCAGGTCTTCTTCTTCTTACAACCCCAAACTCGAGTATAGCATGGTCGCTGAATCCCAATGTCCCTGCTACCCTTAATTCCTTAACCATGTCCTCCTTATTAGTTAAAACTAGGTCCAGAATGGATGTTCCTCTCGTGTTTTTTTCTACTAACTGGGCAATGAAGTTGTCTGCTAGAGAGGATAAAAATTTGATAGAGCCTTTACTCGTAGCTGTGTGAGTTTCCCAATGAATATCTGGGTAATTAAAGTCTCTCATGATAACAATTTCAAATTTCTACGAAAGCGTGGTCATTTGCTGTGAAAAAATCTCATCCCTGTCTTCTGTCTGTCCTGGTGGTCTATAATAAACCCCTATTATGATGTCCTTATCATTGTTTTTCCCCTGAATTGTTACCCAAATATTTTCCAATAAGTTGTCATTTTGTAAAACTGTGATTTCCGTGGAAATGTGATCTTTTTTAACATACAATGCAACTCCTCCCCCTCTTTTATTAGTTCTATTTTTTTTGAATAAGTTGTATCCTTCCATCTGTATATTCCAATCATGCTTATCGTTCCACCAAGTTTCTGTAATACCAATGACATCATATTTTTCCTTCTGTATTATCAGTTCTAATTCTCCCTGTTTATTTCCCAAGCTTTGCGCATTTGTGTAAAAACATTTCAGATTGTGCTCTGATACTTCCTTTTTCTTAATTTCCTTCTGAGTATCCTGTCTTAGGTCCTCATTACCACATCTAGTAACCTTGTTTAGTATATACTTTAGCGGCATGTTCTTGTCTTTCTTTTTACTTCCCATCCCCTCCTCTTCTAGTTTAAAGCCCTCCTGATAAGTGTGGCAAGTCTTCTGGCAAATATGTGTTTCCCAGGCTTTGTGAGATGTATACCATCTCTAGCAAGGAGTCCATCATAGAGGTAATTCACTCCATGGTCCAGAAATCCAAATCCTTGCTCTCTGCACCACTGCCGAAGCCACTTGTTTACCTCTAGTATTTTATTCCATCTCCTGATACCATAACCATCAACTGGGAGAACTGATGAAAATACTACCTGCGCATCCAGTTCCTTCACTTTCTTTCCTAGATTTTCAAAGTCTTTACGAATAGTTGCTAAATAATTTTTTGCCGTGTCGTTTGTACCCACATGTATCAGCAAAAATGGGTAGTTATCCTTGGAGCTGAAGAGGCATGGAATCCTATCGGCCACATCCCTAACTTTTGCTCCTGGGAGGCAGCATACTTCTCGTGCAGTTATATCTGGCCTGCAGACAGCTGCCTCTGTGCCTCTTAGCAGTGAGTCGCCCATAACCACTACTCTTCTTTTTTTCCTCGCTACGCTATTTCTTGTTGCTCCCTCTTGTCTCTGGGTGACTTTTGTTTCTTCTTTTGCTGATAGATTATTCTTATCATTTTCATCAGTCTGCATAAGAGTTTCATATCGGTTACCTAGCTGTGTAAGTGGTGATGGCCTTGTGATCCTTTTGCATCTCTTGGTCACCTGTATCCATTTATCTGTCTCTGTAGGTTCACTCAAGTATTCTTCCCTTACTACATTTAGGAGGTTTGCTTCAGCCTCCACCACTGTAGGCTCTCTCATACTTTCTTCCCTTACTATATTCAAGAGGCTTGCTTCTGCTTCATCAATAAAAACCTCACTTTCTTTGATGCCTCTCAACGTCTCTATTCTTTCTTCCAACCTCTGCACTTTATCTTCTAAAAGATATGTCTTCCATATGTATGTCTTCCATTCTCTAATTATTGCTCCCACAGTTGATTTCTTCACACCAAGCTGCTTGCCTATTGCAGATTCAGTCTTCCCAGCCTGGTGCAGGTCTACAGTTTTGTTTCTGGTGTCCTTCCACAGCTCTTTGGTCTTCACCATAGTGGAGTTTGGAGTGTGACTGTTTGAGGTTGTGGACAGGTGTCTTTTATACTGATAACAATGTCAAACAGGAGCCATTACTACAGGTAATGAGTGGAGGACAGAGGAGCCTCTTAAAGAAGAAGTTACAGGTCTGTGAGAGACAGAAATCTTGCTTGTTTGTAGGTGACCAAATACTTATTTTCCACCATAATTTGCAAATAAATTCTTTAAAAATCAGACAATGTGATTTTCTGGATTTGTTTTCTCATTTTGTCTCTCATAGTTGAGGTCTACCTATGATGACAATTACAGGCCTCTCTCATCTTTTTAAGTGGGAGAACTTGCACAATTGGTGGCTGACTAAATACTTTTTTTTCCCCACTGTACATAACGGTACAGCAGGGGTGGATTATAATATGTGTGGTTACCCTGGGACTGAGGCTGTAAACCCAGTGGCAACTGCACATTTACCGCATTATAATCCGACCTTGTAATGAACTGTATCATGGCAGGGCACAAGAGTCTACTGCAGGTGAGTACATGTTGGGATATTTGTCTTGCGAGGTTCGTCTGGAAGTTTGTTCAGACTGAACACATCCAAATCAGAACTGCCATTATTATACCGTGGGGTCTTTTCAGACCCCAGAGTATAATATGCGGAGGCCCACGGGAGAGAGGCAAGCAAACATAACAAACATCACCTCCCCTAAGCACTAGCTCATCCTCTTTAGGCCTCCTGAATAACATCAGGGACTGCTGAGAATGTGATTGCAGTCATGTAGGTCACCCTGGCATAAAGACCCCAGAGTATAATAGTAGTTCGTGATGAACCCCAAAATGTTGTGTTTGGTCGAACACAAAATGTTTGGAAAATTTGTATCGAGAACCTGTTCAGCCAACCCTATGTGTGTACATTATACTGTGTGGAGGGGCCACTCTGTGATATAATACTGTGTGGAGGGCTGCTATGGGACATTATACTGTGTGGAGGGGCCACTTTGAGACATAATACTGTGTGAAGGGCCGCTCTTGGACATTATACTATGTGGAGGGGCCACTATGGAGCATTATACTGTGTGGAGGGGCTGCTATGGGACATTATACTATGTGGAGGGGCCACTATGGGACATTATACTGTGTGGAGGTCACTATGTGACATTATACTATGTGGAGGGACCACTATGGGACATTAGACTGTGTGAAGGGCCGCTATGGGGCATTATATTGTGTGGAGGAGCCACTATGGGACATTATACTGTGTGGAGAGACCACTATGGGACATAATACTGTGTGGAGGGACCCCTATGGAACATTATACTGTGTGGGAGCCACTATAGGACATTATACTGTGTTGGTGCCACTGTGTGACATTATACTTTGTGGAGGGGCCACTATGGGATATTATACTGTATGCAGAGACTACTATAGGACATTACACTGTATGGGGGCTGTTATGGGACAATATTCTGTCACAGGAATCTTTGGCGTAAAAGGGGAAGTGAGACCCCAAGTTTCTGAACAGCCCAGGGCCCATGTTACCCTTAATCCACCCCTGCTCTACAGTGTGCCTGAGGCCTTACCATTACACCACACTCAGACATGGTGGAATGCTGCACATTTGTGGTGCAGATTACTGTAATGCAATATTTTACAGTCGCATTTAAAGCAGTAACATAAAAAAAAGCTAGTGAAAAAATGCCACTGAAAGTGCATCAAAGGCGTTATCCAAAAGTTATCAGTTTAATCATTCAGCACAGATTACAGGACTTCTTTATCTTTGTGACAAACCAGAATCTGCTTAACCACATCCTGTCTTATGCCATAAATGTATGGTGCTGCGAGAAGGTAGTAAATTCTCACAGTGCATTAAAGGTTGTGCACTGCGATCATGCAGGAAATAGGAAACAATGGTATTGATTTTTTTTTACACTTTATGTTAAAAAATATAAATAAAATGCTAATTAATATACACAAAAATACCCAAACATCCAGAAGGCCAAAATTAGATATATCTTTAAAGGGGTTTTTCTGGGCAAGAAATCTTTTTTTTTAAAAGGACTGTTAGTGCTATTAATGGGTTAATAAGTGCAACCAAATACCTTTAGCAATGTTTTGAGTGATTTCTGGGTTTCTCTGGGAGCTCCTGGCATCCTCTGCATTTGTTTACATGGGCCAGAGTACTGGCACTCCAGCTCTATTGTGCAGGCGTGGGAGGCCAGCAGGCATCAGAGGAGAGGAGGACCAGCTCCCCTGAAGGAAGTGATATTTTGTGCCCAGAAGATCTGAGCAGGAAGACAGGTAAGTATGGCAGGGTGAGGGGATGGTGGTATTGGTGATGTTCCGTTTCCAGAAACGGGGAAACAGAATGTCATTGGAAAATCATAAAATGTGCCTGGGACATGACCTCCCTGGCAATCTGGGTAAATATACATTTTTGGCAAACTAAGTTAGAAGGTAGGTGGGGGGAGGGTGTTTAGCTTAGTGTAGCAAGACCATTTTATCCTGGACAACCCCTTTAAGAAGGACCTCTCATTACCTGCAATTCTTTGAATCCTTTAATGAATCCTGAATCCTTTTTCCTGCACCACTGATTCCAATGCAGTTGTAATTTTTTCTCTAGTCTCCACTGTTCCTGAGCAATAAGTGCTGTTAGTTTTGGTGTCTGATATGCTAATTAGGCTTTACACTGTCAGGAGGGCGGTGTCAGGTAGGAATAGGCAAGGGTGCATGATTCAGAGCTTTCTCACGATGTCCAATCAGAGGCATACAGTGCCAGAGATCAGAATCACGTCTCCATGTCGGCTCTGCCTGAAGACCACCCACTTGGCAGCAGAGAATCTAATTATTATATTAGGCACCAATGCTAAGGGAGCTTTAAAACATAGCACTAATTCCAGCACAGATGGATTTTTTTTTCTCTAGTTCCACCATTCCTGAGCAATCAGGTTAAGGTTATGGCCACCACATAGCGAAATGCATCGTGTGCAGGGCTTTTTTCACTGCCAATTTTCAGCAGATCATGTGAATGACTGGACGGGAATTTCTAGGCATTTTCTGTGTATAGAGATGGATCCAAGAAGTATAGACCAGGTGGACCTGAGCATCGAAATGGGGATGTGTGAGTTACCTTTTTGTTTTTAACCCACTATGGGCTTTGAAAAATGTATTTTCTTGCTAGAAAACCCCTTTAACGCCGTGGGAAAAAAATTGCACCGTTTTACAGTCCCTGCAAAGTGGATAGGATTCTAGCGAATCCCATCCACACATTGCAGAAAAATACCCACAGCAGAAATGCTACAACCGCCATGTTTTTGGAAATCGCAGCATGTCAATGATACCTATGGAAATGCTGGTGGTTTCCCTATAGGTATAATTGAAGCAGAAAGTCTGCAGAAGAAAACTCTGTGGACTTTCTGTGAAAAGCACCGCGGGAAAAACCACAATGTGTTTCTGCCACGTTTTTTCTCACAGCACATTTTGGCTGCGGCCCGCTGCGTGTGCCCTTCGCCTGATAGTGAAGATGAGCATTAGATTGTTGCAGAATAATAATTAAAGTGTTAGATAAAAACATTCAAATGGATATACAGTACAGACCAAAAGTTTGGACACACCTTCTCATTCCAAGAGTTTTCTGTATTTTCATGACTATAAAAATTGTAGATTCACACTGAAGGCATCAAAACTATGAATTAACACATGTGGAATTATATACTTAAAAAAGTGTGAAGCAACTGAAAATATGTCTTATATTCTAGGTTCTTCAAAGTAGCCACCTTTTGCTTTGATTACTGCTTTGCACACTCTTGGCATTCTCTTGATGAGCTTCAAGAGGTAGTCACTTGAAATGGTTTTCACTTCACAGGTGTGCCCTGTCAGGTTTAATAAGTGGGATTTCTTGCCTTATAAATGGGGTTGGGACCATCAGTTGTGTTGTTCAGAAGTCAGGTGGATACACAGCTGATAGTCCTACTGAATGGAGTGTTAGAATTTGTATTATGGCAAGAAAAAAGCAGCTAAGTAAAGAAAAACGAGTGGCCATCATTACTTTAAGAAATGAAGGTCAGCCAGTCCGAAAAATTGGGAAAACTTTGAGTGTCCCCAAGTGCAGTGGCCAAAACATCAAGCGCTACAAAGAAACTGGCTCACATGAGGTCCGCCCCAGGAAAGGAAGACCAAGAGTCACTTCTGCTGCGGAGGATAAGTTCATCCGAGTCACCAGCCTCAGAAATCGCAGGTTAACAGGAGCTCAGATTAGAGACCAGGTCAATGCCACACAGAGTTCTAGCAGCAGACACATCTCTACAACAACTGTTAAGAGGAGACTGTGTGCAGCAGGCCTTCATGGTAAAATAGCTGCTAGGAAACCACTGCTAAGGACAGGCAACAAGCAGAAGAGACTTGTTTGGGCTAAATAACACAAGGAATGGACATTAGACCTGTGGAAATCTGTGCTTTGGTCTGATGAGTCCAAATTTGAGATCTTTGGTTCCAACCACCGTGTCTTTGTGCGACCCAGAAAAGGTGAACGAATGGACTCTACATGCCTGGTTCCCACCGTGAAGCATGGAGGAGGAGGTGTGATGGTGTGGGGGTGCTTTGCTGGTGACACTGTTGGGGATTTATTCAAAATTGAAGGAATACTGAACCAGCATGGTTACCACAACATCTTGCAGTGGCATGCTATTCCATCTGGTTTGCGTTTAGTTGGATCATCATTTATTTTTCAACAGGACAATGACCCCAAACACACCTCCAGACTGTGTAAGGGCTATTTGACCAAGAAGGAGAGTGATGGGGTGCTACGCCAGATGACCTGGCCTCCACAGTCACCAGACCTGAACCCAATCGAGATGGTTTGGGGTGAGCTGGACCGCATAGTGAAGGCAAAAGGGCCAACAAGTGCTAAGCATCTCTGGGAACTCCTTCAAGACTGTTGGAAGACCATTTCAGGTGACTACTTCTTGAAGCTCATCAAAAGAATGCCAAGAGTGTGCAAAGCAGTAATCAAAGCAAAAGGTGGCTACTTTGAAGAACCTAGAATATAAGACATATTTTCAGTTGTTTCACACTTTTTTGTTAAGTATATAATTCCACATGTGTTAATTCATAGTTTTGATGCCTTCAGTGTGAATCTACAATTTTTATAGTCATGAAAATACAGAAAACTCTTGGAATGAGAAGGTGTGTCCAAACTTTTGGTCTGTACTATACATGTAGAATTTTTTTTTATATTCTGAACATTAGCTGCTGTGTATAAGCAGAAGCTCAGCACATATTCACTAAGAAGTTAACTACTGAATTTCCCATGCAAACAAAAGAAACAGAACAGGTAACTTCCACACATATACTAAGACAAATAAGCCTCAGTAAGAGGAGGGGGCTGGAGTTCTGCTTTAAAGAAGACAAATGAGTAACACAAAGGACAAAGGCTTGGGTTTCTTCAAGTCTATGAAACTTATAAAATAGGGTTACAAAAGAGACAAAGAAATGGAATAATAGGAAGGAATAAAAAGAGAGAAGTATGTGGGCAGATGCTAATTCAGTTGCCAAAGAGCTGACTGTTTGTCTTATATTATCTCTAGTTAGCATAGTGATGTTTGGTACTAGCGATACACTTACTGTATTATTTAGTATGTACACACTGTATTATTTAGTGCTGACCTTAGTTACAGTCAGCAGTGTGTCTACAGAGTGTGCAGAGTTTGGTGTCGCACCTGGACAGATGTTACATGAATTTAGAATATAGGGCTGGGTAATTGACCAAAAAATAACCCTAGTATAATGTGTCACTTTGTTGTGTTTTTGGACCCATGGTGTGTTTCTCTGCGCCCAGCATGCTCTATATAAGGCATTTTTTCTGGTGTTTAACCCTTAGACTTCTCTATAGCCAGGACCAAACATACGATAAATATAATGAAGTACTAAGTTTCCAAAAATTGCTTGTAATGCTGAAGCCACACCTTGTAGAAAGCGTTTTTGGCTATTGCAAAAGCAAACGTTGAGTCTTAGGCTAAGTCAACATGGGTGAATCTGCCGTGGATTTGGGAGCGGATTCGGTGGCAGATTGCTTTCAATGGGAGGAAGACATTGCAGTAGGATGCAGAAAAAATCAGTGTCCTGCTCGATCTTGCTATGGATTCAACAGCTCCGAAGTCTCTACCAGTTAAACCCATTCTAATCAGCAGAGGAAAGTCGCAACGGAATGCCAATGCCCTGCAATCTCGCAGCCGAATACGACGGTGGAACATGAATAGGTATTTCTCTTCGTTTTCCGCCATGTGAACCTAGCCTTACAGCGCTGAGTGATTAAGATTTTGGTTACTCTTATCCACATATTACAACACGGTGGCTCAGTGGTTAGCCTTGCAGCGCTGGAGTCCTGGGTTCGAATCCTGCCAAGGACAACATCTGCCAGGAGTTTGCATGTTTTCCCTGTGTTTGCATGGGGGGTGCCCCAGTTTCCTCCTACACTCCAAAGACATACTGATAGGGAATGTAGATTGTGAGCCCTATATGGGACAGCGACTGTCAATGTCTGTAAAGTGCTGCGGAATATGATGGTGCTATATAAGTAAGCATAATAAATAAATAATGTGTGCGTTTATGAACAATGCAGCAGGTTCATTTTACTTGCAGAGATGCTGTATTCTCCCCAAAGATTTTTTTCGCAGCATTTTTTAGCTGCAATTCGCTACGTGGGGGTTTAGTCTTTTCAGTTGTTTTCTGCAGAGTTTTTAGCTGCATTTTGCTATGTGTAGTCATAGCATGAAAAAGGTAAAGAGAAAAGTGTTTGTGAATGAGACCTTAGTATAGCAGATGGGTCTTACCAACTATATTCACACCTAGTGGTTGAGGTGCGTTTTTTACACAGTTTTGCTAGGTGGTAGTTGACCATATTGGTTTTTACAGGTGATACACAAGTTACACGTTTCATCCTTCAGAAAATTGGCAAACCGCCTAAAACCACATGTGGTTTTTCATATGTGGTTTTCAACTGCCACATGTGAGTATATCCTATGTCAGTCAGTAGTACATACACAGATTAAATGTATTGTCTATAGTCAATATGATCGGACCAATATTCTTCGCGTCTATGCGATTTAGTGCCTGAATAGTGTTTTCTAGGAATGTATACTATCGGTCTGGGCACAGTCACGACTGTCGCGATAGCCTTTCTATGTATACAAGGCAGCCGGTGACAGGGCGGACGGCGGGCCCTACGGCTCCTCATAGCGGCTCTCCCCTCCAGTCAGCCCCAGCCCCAGGGCCGTCTCCCGCCTCGCCGCCCTCCCTCCTACATCTCTAGGAAATCGCGACACTCGCTCCTCCCCGTGAGGATTGAGGAAGTAAAGTCGGAGTCCGATACGGAGAGGATGGGGTGACAGACAGATTACTAGTACTGACTGACTGCCCGACAGACCGGCTACGGAGCACACCGGGGAGGAGACGTCCCGCCATCCAGAGTACATAGCAGGTCAGTCAGTGCCGGGGGAGATGTGCACATTGCACGGGTCGCAGTGAGCTGCATACTGTGTGGTTACATGAGGAGATAATCCCTGTGGCTCCAGTTGTGGATTATAGATTATCAGATTGAGGGCTCATGCACTGGGTTGTAATATTGTCTCTTTATAACTAATCTGTATGTGGCAGCCCCTATAGAAGGCTGTGCCGCCATACTGTACCTCTGCATACAAAATCTTACTGAAATATTGTGTTTTGTGCCATGACACATGGTACTATGGAGAGTTTGCATGAAACACCTAAAGTGCCATACCAGAGCCGCCTGATGGCATTGTATGGCGACTTGTGTGCAGCTATAGGGCACCATATACATGAGGTTTACAACCAGGTCTAAGGTAGACGGGTTTATATGTCAGTGGGATTGGGTGAATTCTGCAGCAACTGATTCGTACCCTATTGAACGTCATAGTCTGGGGCTCAGGGATCCCCCTTCTATCATGGACAGCCGATGCCAAGAGCTGCGGAGGAGAAGGCGCACCCATCTATTACGTGGTCCTCTATTACCTTCAGCGGGTACCTTGTACTACTACATTGTTAGGCTGAGGTTACATGTAAGATGCGGTTTCCTCTCATAAGAGAAACTGTGACGCGGTGCCAGGTCTGTCACACGACAGGTGCCAGTGGTGCCCAAAAAACATTTGACTTAAAATGAAGTCCACCAGAACCAGCTGGGGTGTGCGCCATTTGCTGGAAGAAATAGTGCTGCATGTAATGTAGTGTCGAATGTGACTGCACTTAAAGGGGTATTCCCATGATCATGACCATATCTATACTTGTAGATAATTAAAAGTTAGACATTGTTGCAAATATAAGTAGTTAAAAATTCTGCAGAGTTTTAAAGATTTTCTCTAACCATTTTAGCGGTGACAGCTATTGTCTTGATCGGTTGCCAATGGATATGACCACAAATGCAGAAACTTTCTGTGGTCTAGGACTTGTCAAAAACTCAGCCATGATTTTCTTATTGTGGACAGGTTATCAGGCAGGGACACAACATGTATGAGAAGATATCCCGGCCACAATAAGGAAATCATGACTGATTTTCTGACCTTAGAAAAGTCCTGCATTCATGGTCATATCCACTAGCAACCAATCAAGACAACAGACTGTCACCACAAGATATTTATAGAAAATCTTTAAAACTCTGTAAAATGTTTAATTACTTATATTTGTAAAAATGTTTAACTTTTCATTATCTAAAAATGTAAAAATGACTATGTTCCTGGGAATACCCCTTTAAGACAGAGGCTCCGCTGCAGATGTGAATATGGCTTTACACGACGTGCTGCAAATGTGGCCAAAAATAGGACATGATTCATAATTTCTGGTCCTTGAATATGGCATGGACATACGGCTGCAAAAATTACGGTCATGTATCTTGGCCCATAGAAATGAATAGGACCATACTTTTATCTGCAGTTGCTGATAAAACCTACAATCGTGTGCATCAGGCCTAAGGCTGCGTTCACACTTGCGTGGTGTATTATGTTCTTTAGTTTTGTCCTAGGAACAGAAGAACAAGCTTCATTGTGCAGGATGTTCTCATCTGTGATTTTAGACGGTCTGTGATGGAGTTTACAGACAGAGACTCTGATACAGATAGGAAAATATCCTGAGAGCAAATGGCAGCCTGCAAGCTAAAGATGGATAAGGGTAAATTCACACATGGTGAAAAAACAAAAGAAAAGCAGATTGGCACAAATTCATACCTTCATCTACAGAACTTGCCTTCTACTTGAACTCTGCACCAAGCATACGGAGGTGCTCATGAGATGAGAAACAGCTTCAATGAGACACATCCAAGAAGATAAAGAAGAATCTTGGCACTCACCGTTCCATGCACAAGTTTTCTTCATGGTCTAGATGCAAGGTGTACAACCTTATGTCAGGGCAGGAGCGTGAAACGGCCTTAGGTTATAATCTAGACCAAGAATAAAACTTTTGCATTGAATGGTGAGTGCCGAGATTTTTCTTTATCTTGGATGAGGTTCACACATGGCGTTTTCACCACATTTCTGCTGCATATGCATATGGCACAACATATGGCACAAATGCTGCAACTAAGTCTGCTTATGAACATCTTATATTTTCTATCTGCTACAGAAACCCACAAAATAGAGCTAGACAGCAGAAAGTTACCACCGACATCCTTCATAGATGCTGCATTGACAGAAGTTACACCCGTGCAAGCGTTATGAAATATTTGGCACAGAGTATTGCAGCATGTAGGGGCCAAAATGCAAGCTCCTGTACTGTATACTGCAGCCAGTATATGAGTGGGAGGCCATGATGGAAGGACAGTCAGATACAGAAGTACAACATGAAATGCTCCCTATATGATGGGTCTTTAGACATATACAGTGGGGAAAAAAAAGTATTTAGTCAGCCACCAATTGTGCAAGTTCTCCCACTTAAAAAGATGAGGCCGGCCTGTAAGTGACATCATAGGTAGTCCTCAACTATGAGAGACAAAATGAGAAAACAAATCCAGAAAATCACATTGTCTGATTTTTAAAGAATTTATTTGCAAATTGTCGTGGAAAATAAGTATTTGGTCAATAACAAAAGTTCATCTCAATACTTTGTTATATATCCTTTGTTGGCAATGACAGAGGTCAAACGTTTTCTGTAAGTCTTCACAAGGTTGGCACACACTATTGCTGGTATGTTGGCCCATTCCTCCATGCAGATCTCCTCTAGAGCAGTGATGTTTTGGGGCTGTCGCTGGGCAACACGGACTTTCAACTCCCTCCAAAGGTTTTCTATGGGGTTGAGATCTGGAGACTGGCTAGGCCACTCCAGGACCTTGAACTGCTTCTTACGAAGCCACTCCTTCGTTGCCCTGGCGATGTGCTTGGGATCATTGTCATGCTGAAAGACCCAGCCACGTTTCATCTTCAATGTCCTTGATGATGGAAGGAGGTTTGCACTCAAAATCTCACGTTACATGGCCCCATTCATTCTTTCATGTACACGATCAGTCCTGGTCCCTTTGCAGAGAAACAGCCCCAAAGCATGATGTTGCCACCCCCATGCTTCACAGTAGGTATGGTGTTCTTTGGATGCAGCTGAGCATTCACTCTCCTCCAAACACGACGAGTTGTGTTTCTACCAAACAGTTCTACTTTGGTTTCATCTGACCATATGACATTCTCTCAATACTCTTCTGGATCATCCAAATGCTCTCTAGCAAACTTCAGACGGGCCCGGATATGTACTGGCTTAAGCAGGGGGACACGTCTGGCACTGCAGGATCTGAGTCCCTGGCGGTGTAGTGTGTTACTGACGGTAGCCTTTGTTACGTTGACAGCCAGGCCTGTGTGATTGACAGTCCTGGCTGTCAATCACACAGGCCAGGAAGAGATTAACTCTATACCGTCCAGAGAGAAATGCTCCTAATTACACGGGTGTGGCTTTACACAGCAAGGGAACTAGGACCATGTTCAGACTGAGCATCAAGAAACTTACACAAAGAACCAAACTGAAGACGCCTCCTTCGCCACAGCGTGCGAGCGGAGGGCGGCGCCGAGACCCGAAACGGCAGAGACGTTACAATATAACATTCTCCTAATACTCTTCTGGAACATCCAAATGCTCTCTAGCAAACTTCAGACAGGCCCGGATATGTACTGGCTTAAGCAGGGGGACACGTCTGGCACTGCAGGATCTGAGTCCCTGGCGGCGTAGTGTGTTACTGACGGTAGCCTTTGTTACATTAGTTCCAGCTTTCTGCAGGTCATTCACTAGGTCCTCCCGTGTGGTTCTGGGATTTTTGGTCACCGTTCTTGTGATCATTTTGATTCCACGGGGTGAGATTTTGCGTGGAGTCCCTGATCGAGGGAGATTATCAGTGGTCTTGTATGTCTTCCATTTTCTAATTATTGCTCTCACAGTTGATTTCTTCACACCAAGCTGCTTGCCTATTGCAGATTCAGTCTTCCCAGCCTGGTGCAGGGCTACAGTTTTGTTTCTGGTGTCCTTCCACAGCTCTTTGGTCTTCACCATAGTGGAGTTTGGAGTGTGACTGTTTGAGCTTGTGGACAGGTGTCTTTTATACTGATAACAATGTCAAACAGGAGCCATTACTACAGGTAATGAGTGGAGGACAGAGGAGCCTCTTAAAGAAGAAGTTACAGGTCTGTGAGAGACAGAAATCTTACTTGTTTGTAGGTGACCAAATACTTATTTTCCACCATAATTTGCAAATATATTCTTAAAAAATCAGACAATGTGATTTTCTAGATACGTTTTCTCATTTTGTCTCTCATACTTGAGGTCTACCTATGATGACAATTACAGGCCTCTCCCATCTTTTTAAGTGGGAGAACTTGCACAATTGATGGCTGACTAAATACTTTTTTTTTCCCCACTGTATATATATATATCTATCTATATATATATATATATATATATATATATATATATATATATATATATATATATATATTGTGAGAAAGTGAAGGGTGTGGTTTGGGAGAACAGGTATGTTCCAGCCAGGCAGTTAAAGGGTGTCTGGTAGAAGCCCACAGCAGGGAGGTCAGCTGACTAATTAAGGCCTGATATAGGGTGTGTGTCAGGACTAGGAGGTGTGGCACTACACTGAGGAAAAGTGTGAACTGTGTAGCTGAACCTGCATGAAGGTAATTCTGTGCCACCCGTTTAAAGTAACCTGAGCGAGAGTCTGGCAGCCAGGCTCTTGTATAGAGAGGGACCGTTTCCTTGTATTAGTTATTTCTCAGCCGAGAAAGTTTTGTTTTTGTTTGTGCCTTTGTAAAGGCAAAACCTGTTATTACACCTGCAAGTAAATAAATTCTAAACTTGAGTGTGATCCAGTCTCTGTGTCCCTGTTTCCTGCACTGCTACCAAGCATCTACCTGAGCAGTTCCCCACAATATATATATGACACAGGCACACAAGGCACATATGAGTTAAAGGGGTTGTCTGAGCATATCATAAAATCGTAAATAAAAGTGCCTGCATTATATATATATATTAGCAAAAAAAAAAAAAAAAAAGTCCCACCACTCGGTGGTCACATCAGGTCTCTGGTTACTTTTGCTGTAGCAAAGACATGGCTTACGCCCTTGTTATCACTGCAGCCAAACACTGGCCTCAGTGGTCTTCTGTCATACACTACATGCTAGGAGTCAGTGACTGGCTGCAGCGATCACATTGGTGTATAGCATATAATTGCTGCAGCAAATGTAAACAGAGACCAGTAGGACCAGCGGAGCGGCAATGCTGGATTTGACAGGTGAGTAATGGTTGGTTTGTTGTTGTATAACATTTCCTCTAAATGCTATTATTTATGATATTCTCAGACAGGCCTTTTAACTGATAAATGACATTACTGAAGTAAAGAGTGATTACTTTTATAACCCTTGTGATATGACTTTGAAGACTTGTCATAAAAAGTCAATGACTGGAAAACCCCTTTTATCCCTCAAGGACACGGCAGTTTGTACGTTAGTGCTTGGTGACTTTTTTTTTTTCACATTTTCCCTCCCCGTCTTCCAAAATTCATAACTTTTTTTTACTTTTCTGTCTACATAGCTATGTGAGGGCTTATTCTTTGCGTGACAAGTTGTACTTTCATTTGACACCATTTTGGGATACATATAATGTTTTGATTAGCTTTTATTTGCATTTTTTTTTGTGGTCCATGTGAAATAACACCCAATTCTATCGTAATTTTTTGCGTTTTTTTTTTTTTTATTATTTTTTTTTATTTTACGGCGTTCACTCTGAATTAAAAATGTCATGCCAGCTTCATGTCACACTATGTATGAACTGTGAGGGTCACAAATCACCTCCTGATAGCAAACAGTTAACAGATCCCTCTGTCACACACCACAACTTTCCAGATTGTTTTTTGACCTGTTGTAAATAACTTCTCTACTTAGATTGCATTTTGTTTTGTTTTTTTTAAGGACTCTAAAATCCTTTGAAAACCATGTGTATAAAAATCTGTGAATTTTCAGTTCTTGTATCACACCATGTCTGATGAAGGGAGCTAGTACTCCTGAAAGCTTACTTATAAATATACTCAGTTAGCCTCTAAAAGGTATCGCCTGATTTCTTCACTCTTCCACTACTTTCAATGGCTAACACGGTACAACATTATACTACTATTAAAAATTACATGGCAGCTTTGTCTGGTGGGTTATTACTATTATGGCGATACCATATCTATATTGGTTTTTATTACGTTTACCGCTTTTACAGATAAAACATCACTTTTTGAAAATGAATAATTTTCCTGGGGTCTCTGTATTCTGACACCTATAACTTTTTTACTGTACTGTTGACAGAGATATTTCAGGGCTCTTTATTTGTGGGACAAGTTGCACATTTTATTGGTACCAATGTTTGGTATGTGTGACTTTTTGATCACTTTTTATTGTTATTTTTTGGGGAAAGCAAAGTGATCAATTTGCGCATTGCGGTATTTTATTATTTTTTTTACGGCATTCAAAGTACGAGATAAATAACACTATTTTTGGATAGTGGGGGCTTATACGCAAATGAGGATACCTAACATGTTTATTTTTGCTTACATTATATATTTTTTAAACATAAAGGTGTTTTGTTTTTTTTTTGTTGTTGTTTTTGTGTGTTTTTGCTGTGTGTGTTTATTTATTTTTTTACTTTTTCCCTTTCCCACAATGGGACTTGAAGCTGTGATCACAGATCCCCAGTTCAGTGTCCTGCAATACATATTGCAGAACATCGCACATTAGTTCCTATGGGAACTATGCATAGGCAGAACTCCTGGCTGCCATGGCAACCCCTCAGTACCCACAATCTTATCGTAGGGGGGTCATAGTGGTGACAGGGAGCGGCGATCTTGCCCCTGAATTCTGTGATCGCTATTGATCATGGCATCCAGCCATAAACTGTGTAACACAGCTGAGAGCAGGATGTAATGCCGCAGATACAACTTCTGTTCCCATGGCATTACAGCACCGTACTATTATGGCGCTGAGCGTTAACTATATGCTCAGCGTGACGTAATAGTACGGCGCAGAGTGTGAACGGGTTAATGTTTGTACAAGCCTTACTTACACAAGTGGGGTGTTACATAGTAAATAAGGTTGGATGAAGACACAGGTCCATCAAGTCCAACCTATAACTCTACAGTGTTGACACAGAGGAAGGCACAAAAAAACACCATGAGGCTGATGTGAATTGCCTCATGTCAAGGAAGAAAATTTTTTTCCCATATAGCTGTTTGAAGTAACCCTCTCCCATCCTCATTTTCTCTTCACTTCACACAAGCCCATACTCCGTACACAATGAGATAGGACAGATTCCTTATAATCCCATGCTGATTGGGTGTTATAAATAAGATTATTTACATTGAGATACTCCAGGATAGCATTTCTTACCCACCACAGAGGTCAAACTTACCGGCCTATGGTTTACGAGATCATGTTTAGACCCCTTCCTGAATATTGACACCACATTTTCAATACGCCAGTCCTGTGGAGCAGACCCGGTTATTAGTGAATCCTTAAATTTAGTTTATCCAGATTATGTTGAAGAGTGCCCACATTGTCCGTTTTTATTTTCTTTTTATGTAGTTAAGGAATAATTTTGAATTATTTTTTATCTTTCCTTGGCAATTATTCTCTCAGCCTCTTTTATTTGTCTTTTACACAATTTATTTAGGATGTTTTTGAAAATGTCTCATGTGTTTGACATGAATCCAAAATATGGTGCTAATGTTTTTTAACGGGTCTCTGTGTAATTTCTCATAAAGGTTAAAGGTCACATGATAAACCTGCAGCATAAATTGAGATCTTGCAGGTTGAAAACATACAGTACAGGTTACTTTGTGCTGTGGGTCTTAGTTGGGGTCTCATATGCATTGTTTGGTCCGTTCTTTTGTTCTGTGGTAGGAACAGAAGAGCAGGCTATAAGACAACTCACCATATTGTGTTACATACGGTGATGTGACCTCCTTGTACCATAGAAACAGTACTGGGAATATTACTCTTAAAAATAAGAGTTAGTATTAAACTTTGAGTGTTACATCATCTTTTTGTTTGCTATGCTTTGTGTTCTGTGTGTTTGTGGTGTGACAATGTCAGTTTCAGTTTTACACTCTTTGCAGATCATTCATTTTATCTATTTTGTTGAAGAATGATACTAATATAATGTTACACACATTATAAGTAGTATAATGTTGTACCGTGTTAGCCATTGAAAGTAGTGGAAGAGTGAAGAAATCAGGCGATACCTTTTAGAGGCTAACTGAGTATATTTATAAGTAAGCTTTCAGGAGTACTCGCTCCCTTCATCAGACATGGTGTGATACAAGAACTGAAAATTAACAGATTTTTATACACATGGTTTTCAAAGCATTTTAGAGTCCTTAAAAAAATTGCAATCTAAGTAGAGAGTATAGTTATTTACAACAGGTCAAAAAAAACAGTCTGGAAACTTGTGGTGTGTGACGGAGGGATCAGTAATTCTTGCTGTTATCTGTTTGCTATCAGGAGGTGATTTGTGACCCTCACAGGTCACACATAGTGTGATTTGAAGCTGGCATGAATATTGAGTTCAGTTCATGGTTCAAACATAGTGTGACATGAAGCTGGCATGAATATTAAGTCCAAATTGCAGAGTTTGAAATTTTTGCATAAATTTATACTCCATTTCTTTTCTTTTCTCCTGTGTCTTAAAATGTCCCATTAAAACCACAACCCGCAAATCTTCAATAGAGTGGTTTTCTCCGGAGAAATGTGCGGCCACTGGGAGATCGGTTCTGCTGTTATTAATGGTGGATCTGTCTGAGTTCATTCGTTGACTGAGTCTCTGCCCTGTTTCCCCCACATAGAGGCCTGTGGTGGGACATTGCACACACTTTATGAGGTACACCACATTGGAAGACCTGCAGGAAAATGTCCCCCTAATTCTGTGCACCTGTTGTGACTGTGGGATAGGTACACTGTCAGCGGTGTGGATGTGCTTGCAGGTCATGCACCTTTTATGTAGGCAAGGTGAGGTGCCATTTTCAGTTGGGGCCTTCAGGGCACTCCGGACGATAATGCGCCTCAGGTTTGGTGGTTGTCGAAAGGAGAGGAGAGGGGGGACTGGAAATATGTCCTTGAGTCTGTTGTCCCTATGTAGTACAGGTTGGAGCTCCTTGGTAATCCTTCGTAGGATCCCCAGGTGTGGGTTGTAGGTGACAACTAGGGGCACTCGGGCTTCTTTCTGGGTCTCTCTATATGTGAGCAGACTGTCTCTGTTAATGGCTGCTGCTTTGTTTAATTGGTTGTCTGTCACTTTTGGTTTGTATCCCAATCTGAGAAATTTCAACCTCAGATCCAGGAGGTGCTTGTCTCTACTTAGATTGCAATTTTTTTAAGGACTCTAAAATGCTTTGAAAACGATGTGTATAAAAATCTGTTAATTTTCAGTTCTTGTATCACACCATGTCTGATGAAGGGAGCGAGTACTCCTGAAAGCTTACTTATAAATATACTCAGTTAGCCTCTAAAAGGTATCGCCTGATTTCTTCACTCTTCCACTACTTTCAATGGCTAACACGGTACAACATTATACTACTATCAACTTGAAAGATACCACAATGTACCGCAAAAGAATGGAACTGAAAAACCGGCTTAAGAAACTTGCACAACTCAACAGCGACATCTTCTTCTTAACAAAATGCAAAAAGGAGAGACTCATCCCAAAAGGCTTCAATTTACGTAACCCAACCCGGAACACCTACAACAGCCGATATGCAGAACAACTATGTATTCGGACATCTGAAAGGCTGCGGAACAATATGATAAAAATTTCCTATAACAACAAAAAAAGAACACAGGATGAGATACAGGCCCTGAAATCATCATTGGCTAATGACACAGAGGAAATGAAGGCCAGACTCCACACATACTACTGGAAACTTCAGGATATGCTTATTAACAACAAAAAGAAAAAGCTCCACAGACTGAGACAAAAAGGCCTCATTACTACAACCGCAAGTACTAGCCCAGCTCAGCAAAGCTGTGTTGTGAATCTTTCCTCTTATGAGCCAAACAAACACGAAATGTCAGTTCTCTCCAAAGGTCTCTCCTTCTGCCCCTCGGCACATACTGACCATATCCAACTCTGCAATGATATGGAGGAGTTTTTCAGAAAAATTAGATTAAGGGAATATTTTTATGACAAAGACCCTCCATACAGCAGCGACTCTGAGATGGAACAGCCCATAAGGAATCCTACCAAAAAATCTACCTGGACCCCACGCCCTGGAGCTAATGCAGCACTGGATAAATATATTGACTGTTTCAGAAGCAAAGTAAAATCAGAAATCCTAGAGAAACAAAAGAAACAGGTGCATAACCTAACCCTGCAGGAACAGAAGGCTATTACATCACTGAAAGAAAATCAGGATATAATAATAAAACCAGCTGACAAAGGGGGCGCAATAGTCATAATGAATACCTCAGACTATATCCAGGAAGCAAACAGGCAACTGTCAAATCCCATCCATTACTCCAAACTTGGAAGTGATCCCACAGAGGCCTATATGAAAGAACTAAAGAGTATGATCAAGGAGTTTCCAGTCCAGATCCAGAATCAGGTAAAAGGACTTATCCCCCAAGATCCCAGGCCGGGCTGCTTCTATATGCTCCCAAAGATACACAAAGATGGCAACCCTGGGAGGCCTATCATTTCTGGCATTGGGACACTGACAGAAAACATCTCAGGTTGGGTGGAAAATCTCCTAAAACCCCTTGTCAGGGATACTCCAAGCTATATCCAGGACACCACTGACCTTCTTAACAAACTGAATGCCCTGGGCCCTCTACCTGAGGGTACCATTTTGGCCACCATGGATGTGGAATCCCTGTATACTAACATTCCCCACAAGGATGGAGTTGCAGCATGTCGGGTACACCTGGCAAAACAAAACCTCCCAACAGAACCAGTAACACAGCTCATACAATTCATCCTTAGCCACAACCATTTTACCTTTGGAGAGGATCTATATCTACAGCGAATGGGAACTTCAATGGGGACCAGATGTGCACCCCAATATGCAAATCTCTTTATGGCAGAAATGGAAAGAACATATTTATCAACATGCACCACCAAACCTATGATTTACCTTCGTTATATCGATGATATCCTTGTCATCTGGACTGCAGGTGAGGAGGCCCTACTTCAATTCCATAATGACTTCAATGACTTTCACCCGACCATCAACCTTAAACTTAGCTATTCAGGGAGTGAAATTCACTTTCTGGATACCACAATATACATTAAAGACCACCGGCTACTCACATCAATATACCACAAACCCACAGACAGAACGGCCTACCTGAGAAACGACAGCTTCCACCCCAAGCACACAAGACAATCTATAATCTACAGCCAGGCTATACGATACAATCGTATTTGCTCCGACAAAACAGACCTGGACAAGCACCTCCTGGATCTGAGGTTGAAATTTCTCAGATTGGGATACAAACCAAAAGTGACAGACAACCAATTAAACAAAGCAGCAGCCATTAACAGAGACAGTCTGCTCACATATAGAGAGACCCAGAAAGAAGCCCGAGTGCCCCTAGTTGTCACCTACAACCCACAGCTGGAGATCCTACGAAGGATTGCCAAGGAGCTCCAACCTGTACTACATAGGGACAACAGACTCAAGGACATATTTCCAGTCCCCCCTCTCCTCTCCTTTCGACAACCACCAAACCTGAGGCGCATTATCGTCCGGAGTGCCCTGAAGGCCCCAACTGAAAATGGCACCTCACCTTGCCTACATAAAAGGTGCATGACCTGCAAGCACATCCACACCGCTGACAGTGTACCTATCCCACAGTCACAACAGGTGCACAGAATTAGGGGGACATTTTCCTGCAGGTCTTCCAATGTGGTGTACCTCATAATGTGTGTGCAATGTCCCACCACAGGCCTCTATGTGGGGGAAACAGGGCAGAGACTCAGTCAACGAATGAACTCACACAGATCCACCATTAATAACAGCAGAACCGATCTCCCAGTGGCCGCACATTTCTCCGGAGAAGACCACTCTATTGAAGATTTGCGGGTTGTGGTTTTAATGGGACATTTTAAGACACAGGAGAAAAGAAAAGAAATGGAGTATAAATTTATGCAAAAATTTCAAACTCTGCAATTTGGACTTAATATTCATGCCAGCTTCATGTCACACTATGTTTGAACCATGAACTGAACTCAATATTCATGCCAGCTTCAAATCACACTATGTGTGACCTGTGAGGGACACAAATCACCTCCTGATAGCAAACAGATAACAGCAAGAATTACTGATCCCTCCGTCACGCACCACAAGTTTCCAGACTGTTTTTTTTGACCTGTTGTAAATAACTTCTCTACTTAGATTGCAATTTTTTTAAGGACTCTAAAATGCTTTGAAAACCATGTGTATAAAAATCTGTTAATTTTCAGTTCTTGTATCACACCATGTCTGATGAAGGGAGCGAGTACTCCTGAAAGCTTACTTATAAATATACTCAGTTAGCCTCTAAAAGGTATCACCTGATTTCTTCACTCTTCCACACATTATAAGTGCAATATACTGCTCGGATGTTATATTATGAATTGGAGATTAGGGAAGGGGGCTGCACATATGCCATTCCTGGTTATTTCTGATGTAACTATTAAAAGGGGGCATGTATGCAGATTAGTTTTACGCCAGAAAGAAGAAAGCAGTATTCCTAATGCCAACTATAGGCACTCTTTTCCTGGGGAGATGAGTCTGCAAGACTTTCTACACTAGGAAATGGGCGCATTCACGTCCACATTGTTTAATCCATTCTGGTGCATTGCAGGACCAGAAGGACAAATTAAACAATAAAAACGGCCTGTCTCATGATGGACTATAAGGGACCCCATTGACTATAATGAGGTCTGTAGGGTATCCATTACTTCTCACTGACCTTACCAGATATAAAAAATAAAAAAATGCCAGTCCTGCAGGATTTTTTTCGTTTGCAATTTCAGATGGACTCTTTGCTGGCCACGCAGATGTGAAAATAGCCTAACTTTTACATTCCAAGAGCTATGTCAGACATGTCACTCAACCAACCAGAGCCCTACACTGTATTGATGAGGAGCAGAAACCCCAAAACAGCACTGTCTGCTTGTTCTCCTTACAGGCTGGTATTTTTTTTTTTTTTTTTAGTCTTGGATAACTCCTTTATGGCCCAATACACACTACCATAGTTTTGGACTGTGTGCTACCTGTTATAACGGATCCTTAATAATGGATTGCATACAGACCTATTTATTTCACATCGGTAGCTTTTACAGATCTATGTGGTGGCTGTAGGACAAAGCCACAAACTATAAAGCAGGCCCTATTCCTGACTGCTTTTGTGACTTGGTCTGTCTATTCTGATAATAGGACCCAAAAGGTGCCATAGGATTCCATCTGTCTGCTATACATTTCCATTTTTCATGGACCTGCACACAACTATGGTCATGTGCATGAAGCGCTAGGCTGGATTCATACGGTCATATTATGTCTGCGTTACATGAACCGTATTATAGTAGCAAATTCCCTCCTGACTACAATCTAATGGAGGGCATTCAGGAAAAATTGGGTATTTTATAGGGCCCATGCACACGACCAAGTGTGCATCCCAGTTTGGGGCCGAGTTTATCAGGGAATGCAGTCATCCAGTCATGAGTGACCAAGTGCATTTTGTGGGGCTTCTGGATTCATTCCTTTCCAATAACACAAAGCAGAATAGGATCTGCTCTAAAATCTTCTGTGTTATTGGACATATTTTTCATGATTTTTTCGTTCAAAGGAAAATGCATTTTAATGGATAATATTGGGATTGTGGAACGAATGTAGTACGTGAGCAAAGGCAAAGCTAACAAGTTATGTGGCTAAACCAGCGGGCACTCCAGGGCTCTAAACTGATCACTAGGAAGCGGTTCTGGTCTGTGACCTTACTCTGTAAACCATTCACATACACTGGTGTTTTGCTACATTCACGCCCAACTGATGCAAACAATTGGTATGTCAGACTGGAATGCTTTGTGGTAAAAGCCAAAGTCACTTTTTTTTTTCAACTTGGGCCTTTTTCTACTCCAAATGATATCATCGTATATTGCCTCATGATTCATTCCAGATTTAGTAAGAAAATACATTGAAATATCCTGCTTAATAAATACATTGTGCTATAAATGTGTCTTATAACCTGCAGTATGACTGCTACAGAAACACATTCACCGTGCTGTATTACAGGGTCCCAGTACAATCACCATCAGGATCATAATACTGGCCATGTATCAGTGCTGTGATTGGTCCATGTTGGTGGCCCTAGACGTCCATACATGCCCCACAATGCAGTGCAGGATTTCCAGATGTGGGAATAAGGCCTAAATGAATAGCTTTATAATGTTTGCCCCCTTCGTTGTTAGAGGTATTTGGATATTTTGCAAATATTTTTCAGATGTACAGTAAAACTTAAATTACGCTAGGTTCACACTAGAATTCAGGTCCGCACGGGGACCTGAAAGACGGAGAGCCTGTCCACTTAAAAAGTGGTTACCTGAGGACCCTAGTGGACACCATATACTATAATGGGGTCCGCTGGGTGTCCATCGGGTTTCCGCCGCTTTTATACGACTGATTTGACTCCAACGAAGATGTGAACCTAGCCTTACAAAATAAAAAAACATATTAAACCCCCAACACACTTATATTTTTGAAAATATACCTATGCCACTCTATACACACAAGCACTTTCATAAAAATGCAAAACAATGGCAATGTCTAAAAGCATGACCCAAACAGGAAGTTATATGCGCAACATATCCTAAAAATAAAAGTTTAATGTGTGTGGCATTCATACATATCACTTAGACTTATGTCTACATTCACATGTTTTTAGAAAATCACTAGAACTATAAAAGGCCAAAAATTAGCTTTTAGGCTGAGGCCACAAGTTGCAGAAATGCAGTGTTTTTTGGCCTTTGCAGAAACACATGTTATTTTTACCTGTGAAAATGCTGCTTTTCCCCATAGAATTTCATAGGGGTGGGCAAAAATGTAAAACACAGCAGAAAAGCAGTAAAAAAAGTGCGTTATTTTCACTGCGTTTTTTTTTTTTTTTCTGCAACATGTTTTACTTGCAATATATGTATGGCCTTAGCCTTAAAGAGGACCTTTCACGTCCTCATAGATGTGTGGTATTCTATACTGGTAATGAAGCTGAGCTGTAAGTCCGCTCTTCTGATGGTGACGTTAATTTTCGGCAAGATATCTCCGCACCGATATGTCCAGCACCCGGGCACATACCGGGAAAGCCAACAGTGCACTGAATTCAGTGACCAGCAGGTGTGACCCCACCCTTAATGCAACAGACAGCTCATTTGCACATAGAATAAAAGTTGATTTTCTCATCAGCAGGTTTGTACTTTGACACAAAAAAGGTACAGTATGTTCACTGCGTCTGTAACTGTCCCTACAAAAGCAGTTTTGGTGGTGATTTACTCCCTTTTAAAAAGTTACGACCTGGGAATTGCATAACTGTGTCCATAAACCATATATATACTTATATACAGTATATATTCCCTTCTCATGTTATTGACAGCCGTATCCACCTTAATGAACGTTTGTAACAAACAGGAATTTAATAAATTCATTAAAATATACTTTTTCACCCAAAACTCACATCCAATTTGTGGTTTACACAAACTAAAAAAACCAATATTAAAATAATAGTTACAGGTGTGCAGATTTCATATATACTGCACTCCGCAAGCAGTTAGTTTGAGAGCACAGAGGATACCATACGATACAGCTTAAAACAACCTACTTTGCAGCAAATAGTTATAAGCAGAAACTGCATTAACCCATTAGTGTCTGACATATAGACTTTCCATGTCAGTCATTCGTGGGCCACCTGCGCTGTCAGAAGCGGGTGTCCAGCAGTGTATACACTGCCCTACAAACAAGATTGTAGGGGTCTTTTTACATGGTAACTAGGGGCCTAATGAAAACCCCGGGGCTGCCTTCTGTAAAGTCCTAATAGAATGCCTGTCAGACTAGTCAAGGTTATGAAATGGATTATACAAGTGATCAAAAGATTGCAAGCTGGAAAAAAAAAAAACCCACAATAAGATCAACTCGCACATTTGGTATTGACGTGTCTATAATGTTCTTAAGCAATACATCTGTAATGTTCTTTCACCTGTATGGTGAATGGCGTGAAACAAAATCCATAAAAATGATACTAGAATTGCCATTCTTTGTCTGTTGCCTCTGAAAACAAAAAAATAAGACCTCACACAATTCCATTGGTAAAAAAAAAAAAATAGTCCTGGATCGCTGTGATAGTTGTCAAATTACTCTTTGTGGATTGTGGAACAGTCACCTGGATATATACTGGTTTGTCTGCAGTAAGCGATGGGTTAAATACAGTAGACTTCAGGAGTTAGTTTGACCTTCCAATGTCTCAGAAATAAGAAGTTTTATAGACATCAACAGCAAATAATCCATAAAGTGAGTTTACTATGGTGCTGTGTAGTAACTTGTCTGTGGGGCCCTGTTTATCTGCTGAGCTCGGCAGAATTGACCTCCTGTCATTCACTTGTGGAATCCGAAACCAAGATATAAAAGGGGAACTTTTATGATACTCGGGGTGTGTGCATATGTGACTGCCGCTCATTTATATTCATTCTTTCATTTTCTATTATTAGCTATTACATCGTTGCTTACAATAAAAAAAAAAATCAAAATGAAGCCGCTACCAGGGCATTGTAGACATTTATGGGTGCAATATTGAGGGAGTACAAGTCTTGAAAGCAGTTGTGCAGTTCTACGACTTAGCTAAGGGCAAGTTCAGAAGTGGTGGATTTGCTGCAGGTTCTTCACCACAAATCTGCAGCAAATACAACGCCTGTGGATAAGGTTTAGTAGACCCCATCCATGTTCAGTTTTGTTCAGGTCTTGATAATTCCTGCTCTACGAGAGAAGGCACCTATTTTATCGCAAGGCGCAGGTTTCCTCATAAATTAGGCACATCCTCCGACGGGCCGTGCACCTACACTGAAATCCATGTCATTTTGTAGCTGGTATAAAATTTGGGCATCATTTATTAAAGGGGTTGGCCACTTTCACACCAATATTGAGAGACAAAGGTTATTGTTTGTAGAATAAAAAGTTCTACAATTTTCCGATACACTTTCTGTATCAATTCCTCACAGTTTTCTAGATCTCTGCTTGCTGTCATTTATCCTTATTACCTCTAGTGGATGAAATTCTGACCATGGTCATGTGATGTACAGTCCACGGTCATGTGATGTACACACAGGTGCACGGCTCGTTATAGTCACATCACAGTAATCAGACATCTGCCTGGTAACGAGCTGTGCACCTGTGTTAAAATAACATAACCATGAACTGTACATCACATGACCATGGACTGTATATCACATGACCATGGTCAGAATTTTATCCACCAGAAGTAACAGAATGAATAACAACAAGCAGAGATCTAGAAAACCGTGAGGAATTGATACAGAAAGTATATTGGAAAATTGTACGATTTTTTTATTATACAAACAATACTATATGTCTCTCAATATTGGTCTGAAAGTGGCCAAACCCTTTAAGCAAACTGGGGCATATGATGGTAAATCTGGCGGGACTGATACCCTTTCAGGAAAGTGGACTAGGTGGCGTACAGAGAACAGTTGTGACAAATTTTGATGTCGGGTTTTGATTTTTAATGTCACAAAACCAATGAAATTTGTTCATAAATTCTCCTCCCCCCGCCTACTTTGGATTGTATATACGTTTGACGGAAGGCCTCCATGCATCCCACTTTAAAAACATGGATCCATGACCTTGTAGACCGTTAAGTATCCCACTTTATATACATGCATACAAAGGAATATGTTGCTTATAGTATGTAGACTATGTAGCATAGTCTACCACAGAAGAGGTATATGGAAGTATACCCACCAGATGGAAGACACTCGCTTAGATGAATGGAGCTTTCCCCAGAGTATATGCTAAATGTAGGCTCCAAGCAAGATGTGGATGTAGCCTAACCCGAGTTCACTTGATAAAAAGGGTAAATCTAGGTGATGAAACACTTAACCTTGACTGTGACAAGCCTTTCTCTGTTCCCAACCAACGAGAACTAGGAGCATGAATAATTCATCTGAGTGCTCCTAGAAGCTGCGATCTATAGCCATTAGGCGCATTCCCTCATAGTAATTTGATTTGTTCTTGTTTGTGAACTAGAGATATCTCTTCATACATCCGCCATGATACATTACTGTCACATTTCCCTACTTTTTGCCATCTTTGCAAGCTTTTCTAATTCTTTTTTTTTTTGATGCTTTGCTGCTCTAAGTATTTGGTTATGAATGTTATACGATGAACAATTTGCAGCAGAATACTCAAAAAAAATTGTAATTTTGGACTAGTAAAGTAACAATCATCTTGACTATGTGGTTATTCTAATCTGGTCTCTTACTTATTGACAGATGGGGATTTCCAGCAAGACAACTTCTGGGTGATTTGGAGTTGAACCCATTGCGGTGCCAACAAGCTGGTTGTTGACGATGTACTGGTGTGTGGGGGCAGAAGCATGTGCCGGAAGTCGCGCTGGAAGCATGGATTCACACAATGGTAACTGCACCACCCATATATATATATATTTATTATTATTTATTTATTTATTTTTTTAAAATCTTTAGTTAACTATGTTTTATAACAATAAGTAACAACATTGAGAGCATCAGAGAGGTGAGAAGAAACGTCAGATAAGGCCCCATTCACATTACAAGTTGGCTCTCTGCTGAACTTTCCCCTAAGGGAAATGTCTGAATACCCAAATATGATATTCAGATGTATCTGTTTGCCCTGAAAATGTAAAGCACCATGGAATTAATGGTGCTATATAAATAAACAATAATAATAATAATAATATTCAGATGTATTCCATAACAGGCCCATTGACTGTGTAATGGAGCAAACTAATGTCAAGTCACATTTTCCTCTGTTTTCTGTCTGTGTCCATGTTTTCCGTTTGCCTCATTAAACTCAATGGGTCCGCTGTTGGATATGTCTGAATAACGTTTTTGGATATTCAGACATATCCCTATGAAGGAAGGCTTAGAAGAGAGACAAATGCCCTCCCGCAATAGTCACGTATGAATTACTGCTAATTCCCAGCTGCTGATGTAGTTATGTGGCTTAACTTGCAAGCAGAGGCGTAGCTTCGGGTTCTGCACAGGAGGGGCAAACACTTCCAAGTGGGCCCCCAACTCAGGTATACCGATATCACCACTTTATGGTGACCATATAGTGATAAATACAAGCTCTGCATACAATTTAGATGAATACAGCACAAGAAACATTTCATGACTTACAGATGATGTAATCTGTCTCTATCTGGACTGGACCACCATGGCCACCTCTTTCAGCTATGACTTGTCTCTGTAAAGTTTGCAAGACAGACATCTTTGGCTCCTTTTCTAATAAAAAAAAAAAAAATAAATCAGTGGAGTTCTGACACCCGGTATCCCCACTGATCAGCTTTTTGAAAGGGACCACAGCACTTGTGCAAGTGCCGTGATCCCTTCTCCGTTTTTACATTGTATCATTCGTTTTATAGAGGCCATGTAATGTAACTATAGCCTCGTCCTATACACTTCTATAAGACAAGGCTGTAGTTACATCACACAGTCACTATAAAACAGGCAGCGTGCAATATAAACAGAGGAGGGGTAACTTTGTCTGCATGTGCACCATGGCACCTTCAAACAGCTGATCAGTGGAGGTCCCAAGTGTCATAACCCTGCTGTTCAGGGCAAACAGATACATCTGAATATCATATTTGGGTATTCAGATGATTTATTGATGATTTATGCTGAGGACTGATAAAAATGAACTGGAAAAACCCGTAATAAAGGCCAAGTCCTTCTTAATTTAATACTGCCCAGTTGCCCTTTTATATCATGCCCCCTGAGATAAATACTGTCCGTCAAAGCCCCCTTATATTAATGACCCCTTATATTCATAATGCCCCTAACAAACACATTTCTAAATAATGCCACTTATATTCTTTATGACCCCTTGTATAAATGATCTCCCCCTTATAGTCATAATGACCCCTTATATTCTTTATTGCCCTTATATAAATGCTCTTCCCCATATATAAGTTACACTCACCTGCCTGTGATCCCTTGCTGCACAGAGCTGCCGCTACCACTGTCTCTCCTCTTCTTCCTTACAAGGCGTCTCAGCACAGATAGGATGTCTGCGCCTCAGCACAGGAGGCGCAATGCTGTGACGTCATTGCGCCTGTCTGTGTCGGGGAGCAGACTTCTTGTCTGTGGTCCCAGCACCTTGTAAGCGCTCAGGCCTGAAGTGGCTTGTAGCTTACAGAATGGCAGAGCAGGAAGCCTAACGCTTCCTGCTCTACCATGCATTTCAACTATCCTTTAGACACCATTATAGTTGAAAGATGTGTTTATGACAGCCCCGAGGTGAGCCCCAAAGAGTTAGTGCGCACGGGGCCACTTCCCCTCCTGCCTACCTGCTAGTTATGCCACTGCTTGCAGGTATAGGAGCAACCTATAATTTAGAGACAATTAACATGTGATTACCACAGACACGCCTCACTGTGTATGGGTATCCGAAAGGTGCTTGTTACTTTTTAACATCTGTATGTTTTTGCCAGGAAATGCAGTAAACCTTGTAATCATTAACTAGTAAGAAGCAGTAAACAATAAATTGTTGAAAAGGTATAACTGTGCTGTCACATGGTATACTGACTGCACCACATCCGCAGTCAGTGCTGGAGTAACACTAAAGTCAGTGGAAACACTAACTGATTATTGGAATTTCCTCATTACTTGCCTCTAATTAGTGCTTTCATTTACTTTAGTAAAAGCATTGGGTGCCCCGACACTTGGTTGCTGCTAAACATGTTCTACCCTGTTTCCCCGAAAATAAGACAGCGTCTTATATTAATTTTTGCTCCCAAAGATGTGCTGTGTCTTATTTTCAGGGGATGTCTTATTTTTTTTCAATGAAGAAGAATTTACATTTATTGCTGAACAAAAAAATGAACATTTATTATATACGGTACTGTACAGTAGTTGTCATCACAAACCAGCATAACCAGACAAACTGTGAATCCTATCAAGAATTTCTTACTACCGTACCATTATTTCCATAAACAACAATTAACAGTATGGTACATTTACCAATATTTACAGTATGCATAGAAAGTAAAATTTATTCAATGACAGTTATGTCATCATCTTCTAGGACATCATCATAACAATCCAAACCATTAATTTCCCTGCACACAGTATCATGTCCCATAGTGGCCCCTGCACACAGTATCATTCCCCATAGTGGCCCCTGCACACAGTATCATTCCCCATAGTGGCCCCTGCACACAGTATCATGTCCCATAGTGGCCCCTGCACACAGTATCATCTCCCATAGTGGCCCCTGCACACAGTATCATTCCCCATAGTGGCCCCTGCACACAGTATCATGTCCCATAGTGGCCCCTGCACACAGTATCATCTCCCATAGTGGCCCCTGCACACAGTATCATGTCCCATAGTGGCCCCTGCACACAGTATCATTCCCCATAGTGGCCCCTGCACACAGTATCATTCCCCATAGTGGCCCCTGCACACAGTATCATTCCCCATAGTGGCCCCTGCACACAGTATCATCTCCCATAGTGGCCCCTGCACACAGTATCATCTCCCATAGTGGCCCCTGCACACAGTATCATGTCCTATAGTGGCCCCTGCACACAGTATTATACCGGTATGTCCTATTGTGGACCACCCATGAACAATTATTATACTCTGGGGTCTTTTCAGACCCCAGAGTATAATGATCGGAGACCCAGGGGAGGATAGAAACATAAAAAAACAACGTTGCTTACCTGTTCCTCGATCCGGTCCACTCTCTGCTGCTTCGGCCTTCTTCAATGCTGGACCAGGCCGGCGTCACGTGATGCAGGCCAGCGTCGCGACGCAAAGTGACGTCCCCAGCAGAATCATTCCGCAGAGTCGCGCAGCAAGGACAGGCTCTGCTTCCCGACACCAGGAGAACGCTCACCACTGCACACTCATGCGGTACAACGCATCAGGGACATCGTACAGGATAACGGCAGCGGGACAAAGGGGGACAACAAGGAAAGCAACAGGCTCAGGATGCTGAATGGTGAAGGTAGGGGACGACAGCAGTATTACGGTATACCATATACTGTACCGGTATGTTATGTTCGGGAATGCTGCGAAACGAAACGTCTCCTACGGTACGTCTTACTTTCGGGGGATGCCTTATATTGGGCAATTCTACAAAACCTCTCCTATGTCTTACTTTCGGGGGTGTCTTATTTTCGGGGAAACACGGTAGTGCTAAGACTCCATGCACATGAACATTGTGCTTTGTAATTGTGCTGATTAGTTTTTAATGGCACACCAACCCATTATTTTCTATGGCCCCATATACAAACTTGTGTATTGTCAGGAGTCCATATAGGGGGCCTTTAGGGTAGTGCCTCATAGTGTTCAGGACGCAGTTATAACTGCACTGGGACCACACATACTTTCACTTATCAGTAAGGGAAACACAATTACAGACTACAGTGGGTATGGAAAGTATTTCAGACCCCTTTAAATTTTTCACTCTTTGCTTCATTGCAGCCATTTGCTAAAAGCAAAAAAGTTCATTTTATTTCTCATTAATGTACACTCAGCACCCCATCTTGACAGAAAAAAAAAAACAGAAATGTAGATATTTTTGCAAATTTATTAAAAAAGAAAAACTGAAATATCACATGGTCATAAGTATTCAGACCCTTTGCTCAGTATTGAGTAGAAGCCCCTTCCTTTTGAGCTAGTACAGCCATGAGTCTTCTTGGGAATGATGCAACAAGTTTTTCATATCTGAATTTGGGGATCCTCTGCCATTCTTCCTTGCAGATCCTCTCCAGTTACCTCAGGTTTGATGGGGAACGTTGGTGGACAGCCATTTTCAGGTCTCTCCAGAGATGCTCAATTGGGTTGAGGTCAGGGCTCTGGCTGGGCCAGTCAGGAATGGTCACAGAGTTGTTCCGAAGCCACTCCTTTGTTATTTTAGCTGTGTGCTTAGGGTCATTGTCTTGTTGGAAGGTGAACCTTCGGCCCAGTCTGAGGTCCAGAGCACTCTGGAAGAGGTTTTCTTCCAGGATATCTCTGTACTTGGCCGCATTCATCTTTCCTTCAATTGCAACCAGTCGTCCTGTCCCTGCAGCTGAAAAACACCCCCATAGCATGATGCTGCCACCACCATGTTTCACTGTTGGGATTGTATTGGGCAGGTGATGAGCAGTGCCTGGTTTTCTCCACACATACCGCTTAGAATTAACGCCAAAAAGTTCAATCTTCGTCTCATCAGACCAGAGAATCTTATTTCTCATAGTCTGGGAATCCTTCATGTGTTTTTTGGTAAACTCTATGCGGGCTTTCATATGTCTTGCACTGAGGAGAAGCTTCCTTCGGGCCACTCTGCCATAAAGCCCTGATCAGTGGAGGGCTGCAGTAATAGTTGACTTTGTGGAACTTTCTCCCATCTCCCTACTGCATCTCTGGAGCTCAGCCACAGTGATCTTTGGGTGGACGGCCAGGTCTAGGAAGAGTTCTGGTCGTCCCAAACTTCCTCCATTTAAGGATTATGGAGGCCAGTGTGCTCTTAGGAACCTTGAGTGCTGCAGAAATTCTTTTGTAACCTTGGCCAGATCTGTACCTTGCCACAATACTGTCTCTGAGCTCCTTGGGCAGTTCCTTTTGACCTCATGATTCTCATTTGCTCTGACATGCACTGTGAGCTGTGAGGTCTTATATAGACAGGTGTGCGCCTTTCCTAATCAAGTCCAATCAGTTGAATTAAACACAGCTGGACTCCAATGAAGGAGTAGAACCATCTCAAGGAGGATCAGAAGGAAGTGGACAGCATGTGAGTTAAATATGAGTGTCACAGCAAAGGGTCGGAATACTTATGACCATGTGATATTTCAGTTTTTCTTTTTTAATAAATCTGCAAAATATCTACATTTCTGATTTTTTTTCTGTCAAGATGGGGTGCTGAGTGTACATTAATGAGAAATAAAATGAACTTTTTTGCTTTTAGCAAATGGCTGCAATGAAACAAAGAGTGAAAAATTTAAAGGAGTCTGAATACTTTCCATACCCACTGTAAACCCAGTTCCTAACTGGGTTTTTAACAAGTGGTATCTCCAGATTTTTATGACTAGAACTGTAAGTAGCATATAAAAGCTGATAATCTTATTTTTCATATGACCCCAGAACCGCTGTACTAGGTGGTATAAAAACCAGAGATACGTCCATTTGAAGTGACCATCCCCTCCCTTTTGATGACTGCTACATGTTTACCCACTGGCAATACAAATGTATACATGTTTTCCCTGCCAACAGCTTAGTTAGAGGGTTGCTAGAGAGAACTTTAGAGCATGTTTTCTACTAAAAAGAAGTAAAATAAAGTAGACTGCAAAAATGTTCACCAAACGCCCTCCTGCACAATAGTAAAAAAAAAAAAAAAAAAAAAGAAAACAGTACTGAGAGTTTAATAACCTATCTGACTTAGATTTCACAGCTCTGTTATAACCAGAAGTTAGGCCTTGGGGTGGACGTTGTACCACACTGTCTAGTTCCTAAAATAGACTTCTGGGAAGGGAAAATGTTACAGGTTTTCTACTCTGAACGTGACAAACAATACAGGGAACATTTGTTCTGTTGGTTTCAATTCCAGGATATCATTACATTAACATATTTCTCCAGAGAAACACATTCTGTGGCATCGCCTGCCACTTATAAGGAAGATTTCCCATACCAGCCAATATCGCCTCCTCTATTATACTGGAATATTCAGGGCTTATGTGTTACACTGTGACTATTCTCACTTGTTATGGTCACAAATACAACTCAACTAAATCCTTGCAGTCAGTAGACACAAATGAATACTATTATTGCATAGTCTTTGTCAAGGCACTTGTTGTAATAAATGTACTGAAGGGGTTTTCTAGTGGGATAACGTTTTTAGAAAATGGGCCATCTGTAGTAGGACATTATATATGGACATGCAGCTTCATGTCAGCTTTCTCTATACTGTATGAGGTCATTCACCGAATTATATATCTGGCAGATGGTTAGCATTTCAGAAGAAACAACACCCTTACATATATTTGTCTTTTTACTTTATGAGTTTACTGTTTGTCACGCAATTGGCTTATAAAGATATTATGATTTATATACTTGCTTTTATCGAAACCACTGTATATCACTCAGTATCTCCTAGTTACCTTAAAATTGAAGTCTTAAAGGGGTTGTGCCACAAATGATACTTTATTTCCTACCCATAGGTTATGGGATAAGGGTTAGATCACTGGGGGCCCAACATACACTTGCACTAGTGTACCATTTGCATGAAGCGTTCAGGGAAACTTTCAGGTCCTTATTCTCCTGATTTCTGGGAGTCATAGTGCTCAGACCCCATTAGATTGGAGTTATGATAAGCTATTTGCAGCATCCACAGTACACCAGAACTACGACAGCTCCGTACACTGTGTAGTGGCTCTATACACTGTGTATTTATGTCAGTAAGCCTGTGCTGGCAGTGTGTAGTGGCTCTGTGCACTGTATATTTATGTCCATGTTCCTGTGCTTGTACTAACTTCCCTGGTCTCCGCACAGTGTACTTGGCTGTACTCTATGGCCACTGTAGACAGCTGATCACTGGGGGTGCTGGAAGTTGGACCCCTACCAGCCTGTATCCCTGCCCTCTGCAGACAGACTACCCCCCTTCTGTTTCCTTGTGGCTCGGTCAAATTTAGGAGATTTTTTTCTTTTTTTTGCTATCACCTTAGTTAGTCTCCAAGTTTCATTGTAAAATTGTCCTTTTACTTTTAGGCTAGGGCTATATGTGGAGTTTGGCTGTGAATCCCATCATGTGAACAAAGATCGCTGGATCTCCCTGCGACTCCTTCACGCATGTTAGTGTGGAGTGGAGTCACATTGTGACCCTGAGGGTACTGCAACTACTAGTTGCAAAAAAGTTGAACATTGCTCGATTGTTTTTTTTTGCAATGGTTGGGGTCACCCTCTGGTTTCCAATGCTACGCCATTCACTATCATGAAGGAGTTGCACAGCGACACGGCGATCTAGCTTAAATACTGACCTTTTGTTGGCTGCTGCCACTCTGGTGGTGACTTTTCTGTTAGGTAAAGAAAGATCAGGCTTGCTGAATTTTATCATGTCCCCAGAGGAGAGTCAGGAGGCTCCTATACACATCATATAGACGACTGGTTGACAACCTCTGTGATCAAAACACAAAATAGAAAATCTCATGCAAATATTTTTGACAACTGTTATAGACAAAAAACTAGGTGAATGAAATGTTCATATACAAGGTGATGTAGAATATAAGTACATGTTTATCCCCCGTATTTCTCTATAAGCAGCATCATGATGGAAAGATGGCTTGTATAGTCTTTATGCTTCATGCCAATGATGTAAAGACATGAGATAAATTATTATGTCTCAGGTCTGCAGTTTACAATTGGACTTGTTCCTCTTGTGGTAGAAGGCACTTCCTAGAAACAGGGTATTGATCTGTCTGTGTGAAAGCGGAGGCAGTGTAATTCAATGGTCAGTATTGTTTCACCATATTTATCCTCCAAAAATCAGCTTTTTCTGTAAAAATAAATAAATAAAAATAAATAAACAGTGTCTATAGTTAGGAGCGAATAATACTGTCACTTAACGTCTGTATGTGCAACAATCCATATATACAAGATAACCAAGGGCTGTGGACTCAGGGTCAGGAACAATTTTTGGTGTGGATAGACGCTATTTTTTTTTTTTGACTCGGCTTCAAAATAAAATAATTATTTTTTTTCTAATTTGAATTATAAAATTATTAATCTTATATAATTAAGTAGATTCATGGTATGGTGCATTTACTTTCTTAGGGAGCCAATCTCCGTCTTTTTAATGAATTTGAGGATTTTTACAGTTTCTGACTGACCATGGCTGTCAAACATTTATGAAGAAGTCAGAGTCAGCAGGAATTGGTCTGCGGAAAAATTGATTTGGTCTACCAACTCCACAGCCATGCAGATACCTCCGCACACATAACGTTATAACTACTTGCCTAATATTGTGTAGGTCCCGTACACAAAACAGTTCTGACCCATCGACAAATGGACACCTTGAAGACCTCTGATAGTGTCTTGTAGCGTCAGGCACCAAGACAATAGCTGCAGTTCTTTTAAGACCTGTAAGTTACAAGGTGGGATCTCCATGGATCAAACTAGTTTTTCTACCACATCTCACTGTTGCTCAGTCAGATTGAGATCTGGGGAGTTTGGAGGCCAAGCCAGCACCTTGTGCTTTTTATCATGTTCCTCAAGCCATTCCTGAAGAATTATTTCAGTGTGGCGGGGCACCTTATTTTGCTTAAAGGGGCCACTGCTATCAGAAAGCTTTGCATAAAGCACGAAGGGTTGTATTTGTGCAGAATGGACATCAGGCAACACACTCTAGATCCCACTTAAGTGGGTGCACGTTCCTAAAGGGAATGGCCACACTCCCTTGAAATACCAGTGAGTAGAAGAATGGAACAGCACTTCAAGTGTAATAGTGTCAATTGTGATACTTTTTATTTTTTATTCCATTGGACACTTTCAATTCAGTGTAATAGTATACAGTGGGGAATAAAAGTATTTAGTCAGCCACCAATTGTGCAAGTTCTCCCACTTAAAAAGATGAGAGGCCTGTAATTGACATCATAGGTAGACCTCAACTATCAGAGACAAAATGAGAAAACATATCTAGAAAATCACATTGTCTGATTTTTTTAAGAATTTATTTACAAATTATGGTGGAAAATAAGTATTTGGTCACCTACAAACAAGCAAGCTTTGTGTCTCTCACAGACCTGTAACTTCTTCTTTAAGAGGCTCCTCTGTCCTCCACTCATTACCTGTAGTAATGGCTCCTGTTTGACATTGTTATCAGTATAAAAGACACCTGTCCACAACCTCAAACAGTCACACTCCAAACTCCACTATGGTGAAGACCAAAGAGCTGTGGAAGGACACCAGAAACAAAATTGTAGTTCTGCACCAGGCTGGGAAGACTGAATCTGCAATAGGCAAGCAGCTTGGCATGAAGAAATCAACTGTGAGAGCAATAATTAGAAAATGGAAGACATACAAGACCACTGATAATCTCCCTCGATCAGGGGCTTCACGCAAGATCTCACCCCGTGGGGTCAAAATAATCACAAGGACGGTGAGCAAAAATCCCAGAACCACACGGGGGGACCTAGTGAATGACCTGCAGAAAGCTGGGACTAACGTAACAAAGGCTACCGTCAGTAACACACTATGCCGCTAGGGACTCAGATCCTGCAGTGCCAGATGTGTCCCCCTGCTTAAGCCAGTACATATCCGGGCCCGTCTGAAGTTTGCTAGAGAGCATTTGGATGTTCCAGAAGAGTATTGGGAGAATGTCATATGGTCAGATGAAACCAAAGTAGAACTGTTTGGTAGAAACACAACTCGTCGTGTTTGGAGGAGAGTGAATGCTGAGTTACATCCAAAGAACACCATACCTACTGTGAAGCATGGGGGTGGCAACATCGTGTTTTGGGGCTGTTTCTCTGCAAAGGGACCAGGACGACTGATCCGTGTACATGAAGGAATGAATGGGACCATGTATCGTGAGATTTTGAGTGCAAACCTCCTTCCATCAGCAAGGACATTGAAGATGAAACATGGCTGGGTCTTTCAGCATGACAATGATCCCAAGCACACCGCCAGGGCAAAGAAGGAGTGGCTTCGTAAGAAACATTTCAAGGTCCAGGAGTGGCCTAGCCAGTCTCAAGATCTCAACCCCATAGAAAACCTTTGGAGGGAGTTGAAAGTCCGTGTTGCCCAACGACAGCCCCAAAACATCACTGCTCTAGAGGAGATCTGCATGGAGGAATAGGCCAACATACCAGCAACGTGTGCCAACCTTGTGAAGACTTACAGAAAACGTTTGACCTCTGTCATTACCAACAAAGGATATATAACAAAGTATTGAGATGAACTTTTGTTATTGACCAAATACTTATTTTCCACCATAATTTGCAAATAAAGTCTTTAAAAATCAGACAGTGTGATTTTCTACATATGTTTTCTCATTTTGTCTCTCATAGTTGAGGTCTACCTATGATGTCACTTACAGGCCGGCCTCATCTTTTTAAGTGGGAGAACTTGCACAATTGGTGGCTGACTAAATACTTTTTTTTCCCCACTGTACATTCAAAATATACATCCTTTGACAAGTATTTGCTCTTTTATAATATATGCAACCTTCCGGGTGTTAACCCTTCATCAGGATTTTCTGAACAAAATAGCCAAAGAAACGAGTAGGCTGTTGGAAAAGGTAGTCCACCAAAGTCTAAGGGCAAAGTCTGGGTGTGTTTTCTGAGACTTCTTGTAGAGTAGTGCTGTTATTACACACAGTAGTTATATTTGCGGTTTATCAGCTGCTCTATGTGGTAATTCTTAACTGGTGTGGAGCAACCTTAGAAATGGTAAAAATCTTCATTTTATATGTTTTTCTTTCTACACTTTTTCCATTATTGTTTGTAGAGTGACGTGACTGTCCCAGCACAGGTATATGTGTACGTGTACTCTTGTGCTGCCGACATGGATGTTTGTTTTGCAGGTATTTGAGACTAGTAAAAGTCCAATGTCCTGTATTTCTCCTCACATCTTATTATCTTACGCAAAGAAATAATAATATTCTGGAAAATTATACTGAAAGGAAGTTTTGATGGATGGATCAGATACTATCAACAGTCTGATTTGTCAGCCACTTGTTTGTCACTCCCCATTGAGGGGAAAATGAATTGTTTGGGTGTCTGAGGGTTGTTGTTCTCATCTCACTTCCATGAAATCAGCCAGGGGGCTCTGACAACAGGGTACCATGGTGGAATCCACTCTTTTGATGCAAAATACCTGAAATGCACCGTTTGAAAATTATCGCTGACAATACAGGAATTCCCCAGCCGCACTATCCTTGTATCCTCTCTGAAGAGTCAGAAGCTTATGTTACACTACTCTAATGGGACAGGGAATTGAAAATTGCCAGGAAGGTTTCAGACGAAGCTGTCTCCTCCCTCCCCTCTCCTTCTGATATCTCCGTCTGTCTGAGGTGAGCGAGTCTCCACATAAGGTCCTTGTATCCAGAGATGCTTTTATTGCAGGAAGGTCATCTACATCCATTCTGAGAATATGACAGTAGTGGAGGATGCTTGTTGCTATGTAGTCAGTTCAGCCAGCTGATGCTTCCACATGATGAAAAGGTCAGTTGTTTTCCTCCATGCTACCTGTATTCCATGGTATTCATCACATGCTCCCGTTGTGTAAGAAGCTGAGGATTTCTGCATGAACGCTGTGTAAGCTGTGTAATCGCACACATTTTCTTCCCATGCTGTGGAGAAAGCAGACTTGTCCTGAATGTCTGTACAGAGGCATCAGGTTATAATCTATATGTAATTTCTGTTCAGCGATGCTCTGGATTTGGCATCAGAAGTGAGGTATTATGTCCATGATGTGTAGCTGGTGAGTGCAATGCTTTTTGTATTGTATATTTTTATTTTATTTAGTTTAGCACATGAATCCAGTGGTCAGCATGGTGGCTCAGTGGTTAGCCCTGTTGCCTTGGGTTCATATCTGACCAAGGGCAACATCAGCATGGAGTTTCTATGTTCTCCCCGTGTTTGTGTAGGTTTCCTCTGGATACTTTGATTTCCTCCCACATTCTAAAGATATACTGATAGAGAATTTATATCTGGATCCATACTGAGGACAGTGAGCGATGCCAATACCTGTAAGGAGCTATGGAATATTTTGGAGCTATATGAGCACGAGAAATAAATAAATAAGGGTGGACAGGAGAAATTTTATCCTTTACTTGTTGTTGACTGTATTTCTTGGGTCAGTGGTTCGAAGTCTTAAATGGGTTTTCTGGGGCCCCTGGGCAATTTTCCTACTGATGACCTATCCTCTAGACCCTGAGGTCTTCTGTACCACACAGACATAAAGATATCATAACTCTCTGATGCAATGAGTTCAATAAATACAGCCGAGTGCAGTCTGGGTAATTCAGCCTGTACATGGACCGTTTTTCCTGGTAGGGCCTCAGTTGTTTAAAAGCAGCCTTACTCAGACAGAGCCATCTGCTTCCGGCTGTGTCCCTTGTAAAGCTGCCAGTACCCAATAGCATGCCTGAACCAGGCCTGGTCACGGACCCCCACCAAACTGATACTGATGGCCTATCCTGAGGATAGGTGTGTATGAAAATTGCCCAGATATGGTAACTCTATAGTATAATGTGCAATTCTGTTGGAATTGTACAGAGTGTGACAGAGGAAGCCTGTATAGATACAGTAGTTCTCTCCTGTCATTAGGGTTTCTGTACCCCATGTGAGGCTTTGTTTACACACAAGCAACTCAAGGCTACATTATCTGTCCTTAGATTGAGAATTCTTATAGAAATGTGTATATATCATATTATTTGCAGGGTATTTTTTTTTTTTTTATAAAATCATTTCTTGGAGATTTCAGAAATGGAATTATATAATGGAGTTATAATAGCCTTTTAACTTTAATGTTTTATAACATGTTGGAGCCGTACAAATAACAATAGTAATGATGCCTTTATGTAACTGTAGACCTGTATGCCCCAGCACTGTACATACATAGACACCAGCTAGGACCAGTTCATACAGCTTTATTTTTTAGCTCATGAAACTAGATGGATCACTGTAAAAGTCCCCTCTACCTCTTGTATCACCCCTTCTACCTTATAGATTGTAAGCTCTTGTGTAAATTTGATTTATTACTCTGTAATGTCTCGGTTTGTCTGTACATGAACCCTATGATTTGGAAAGTGCTAGGGAATGTGCAAGACCTATATAAATACAAATAATAATTAATTATGAACACCAAAATAAAATGTATTATTGTATTTCTCCTATTTTAATTTTTTTTTAAAGGGACATTTACAGGAATTGCAGTAGTTCTGTTTTTGAGTGTCAAAGGAGTTAAGAATGAATTTGTCCTTCAGAACTGGCAGAAGAGGCTGAGAAACTGCGGAGCTATTGATATAAACCTCAGGAGTCCTCTCAGATGTCTTGGTGACTTGAAATTTGCTGAATAATTAACAAGCAGCAATAGTCAGAATCTGTCTGCATTATGTGAGGCTGAGAAGTAGAAGAAAGCTTCGGTTTCCTGTTCTGGATGTTTCAACAGTGACCTTTCCAGTACTAGAAGTCCTCGGACCCTTTTAATTAGTCTACAAGATTTAGCTGCTTCTTAAGTCCCGGCCCTTATTTTTTATCTATGTTTTGTCAGTATTTTCCAGTTGCAGTTTTTCTTGTATGATAAAGCATATTGTGATTTCACATTCTTGTGGCTTATTTGCTTCTATATTTAACTTGTATAATAAGCACCAAGAAAATCTCCATCTGTCAGAATCTATTTCTCCCAAAAGTTGTTTACATCCCTATGTCTTGTATGCACGGCCTGAATAACATAACATAACACAACGTAGAACTCTGGGCATAGACAAAATATGGTTCAGGTCAGATAATGTTACCTAGTTTGCTTACAGGTGTTTGGGCTACCACAAGTATTGGGGCCAATGTGAGATTATAACACCTGCGTTGCTGTAGCTACAGCATTGCTTCTGGGCAAACAAGAGAGATATGCCCCCAAAGTCATCTTTATATCAGCGCAGTCATCTACCGATTTCAGTAGCCCTTGTAATATAGATATCACATCTGTAAACTGATTGCTTTAAAGACAATGTACACCTTCATGACCATTTTTTTTTTATTACTGCATTATATATTCTATAGTATTGGCTAGAAAACAATTTTCAAATAGGGTTTTATTACAAAATTTATTTTTCTTTTTTCTGCAGCCTTCATTTGCTGTTATATAGCGCAAGCTACTCTTATCCCATCTAACAGAGATCCATTTGAGAAGCTGACTGAAGGTTCGTTCTTTGAGTGTTATCTCTCTTGACTTGACTGCTCATAAACCGCTATTTAAGCTGAAATCTCACCAAATAGACAACAGAGATAAACACTCACAGAACGAACTGCCAGTCAGCTTCTCAGACTGATCTCTGTGAGAAGGGGAAAGAGCAGCTTGCACTATATGAGAGCAAGTGAAGGCTGCAAAAGTAAAATCAAACAATAAAACCACTTTTTGAAGATAATTCTGTTGTATTGTACGGAGCCTGCCTTGTTCGGAACCTTTTATATACATTTCTTTTTGCCTTAGGCTCCACAGGTATGGGAAACAAGCAGACAATTCCCGGGGAGCTAGTGGTGAACCAGAGCCCTGTGATAGCAGACATCCAGGCTGCATATTCTGAAGGGGAGAGTGACAAAGCACAGGACCTGGTAAAAACTGCCTGCGAAGAAAACCTTCAACGGCCTGAGAAGGTATGCATTTTGAAAGCTTTTGTGAGCATATGAATGAAAATTAAGAGTTAGGCCTTCTGCAAGAAATGTGAGGAAATGAAAAATATCCATTGCTCTCTATTAGGTTACCCCACTCTTTGGCTTCCCAGTCTTTGTTTACTTGATGTCACATAGGTCCTGTGACCACAGCAAACAATCACATGACTACAGCTGCCAATCCCTAGCCTCAGCTTGTGATGCTTGCATGTTCAGCATGAGATTGGCTGCAGATGTAATGTGGATCAATGTGATGTCAACCCTGCAAGACATATACACGAACACGAGAGGGGACACATTTCCTGCCCTGAACCTAAATCTTTAGTTTGAGGCCCCACTTTGTTTTTGTTTTTTTTTTTAACCAAAGCCAGGAGTGACTATAAAAGAAATGTAAAATGTAAAGGAAGCGCTTATACGTCTGCTAAATCCACTCCTGGCTTTGGCTCAAAAAAACGCAGCAAAATATGCAACAAAAAAGCATCTTTTCTTCAATGTGGGACCTCAGCCTTCAGATGTTATTTAAGACCTCTGTATCTCTGATTTGTATTGTACAGTGCATAGTGTGAGCGCAATCCACTCTAAGTATCACTGTATTGAAGTCCAAATTAGTATAAAATGATATATGAGCCAGTTCAGAGACACTCACACAGTCACAAGGTGCAAGTATGTGACCAATATGGATTCTGGTCTTTAATGGAGGATGGTAAGGTTTTTATACATTGTAGGTGTGGTTATACATTATAGCTGTGGTTATACATTATACGGTAGGTGTGGTTATACAGTGTAGGTGTGGTTATATATTGCAGAGACAAAGAGAAGGTGCGATCAGTATAATAAACATAACATGATTGGGTATAAAGTTGTCACATAAGGTTTAGCACATAATTATTGGATAAGGCACAAAGAAGAAGTTTCATCCCATTATAGATAACAGTTTCCTGCAAGGAGGGGGAATGAACTCTGGGTAGCCCCCGAGAGGAATGTAAGATGGGGACAGGCACAGATTGGCATCCCTCACATCAGTACTTGCAGTAGTGTATTGTAGTGTCCCCTATATTTAATACTCTTGAATAGGTTCAGTTGTTCTTACACATGGTTGCACATTATGCCCGCAGTCAGGACCTGTAATTCATCATTGGGGCACACATCTATACTTTCTAACATTGGTCATTATCATTATATTGCTGAAGTATTCTAGAAGAATTCTATCAACTTAATAAAACATCTACATCCTCATCCTACAGGTTATATTAATAAAGCAATAAAATTATTTGTCCATTTAGACACAAAAAAAATAACTTGCTTGGCAAAGAGAAGAAGGTCATATGTGTTTGTCACACTAGATTTGGTCATTTGTTAAATTACTACTGTCTTTATAAGAACGGTTTAGAGCCATTGCTATGTAGAACATAAGCAGGTGCAACAGGAAGTAGCAGTGTATGTTCTTGTAGATATAAACAAATTAGAGATGAAGTGACATCATCTGTGACATCTTGTGAGGTTCGGTCATACACTGTGTGTGACAGGAACCAGGGAATATACATAAATTATAATAGGCATATCATTCATACGATTTCTTTCCCTTAAGCCTATAAGAACTGATGTCTGGTGCAGAGGAAAGGATTTTTGGCTTATTTATGTTAGTGGGTTCAAGTGGATTATTCACATTAAAGGGGTTGTGGATAGGGGATAACTCGGAGATTGGTGGGGATCTGAACGGTTTGGCTGAGTAATGCGTGTGCACTGAACTGGAAGAAGGGAGAAAGCTGATGCCAGATGACTCTGGCAGTGGCTGATTTCCCTGAGAACCAAAGGATCAGCCATTTGTAAGCCCAACATCTGCCCTTGAGGGAGTGTCAGGAAGCCCCATACACATTAGATGGTCATCTGAAAATGTTAAAATTAGTGGTTTTGGCCAATACACATCTAATGTGTAGGAACAGCTTTTGAGTCTTCCATCAAGGGAGAAGGATTGGACTTGTTAAAGGGAGTCAGTCACCAGGGTGATTCATGTTAAACCAGGAACACAGGTAGATAGGTCAGGCTCACCTGAATGTAAAGCCTTTTTCTCCATGAAAATTTATGCCCCCTTTGTCAAGAGATTTATTTTTTTTACAATGTTGAAATGAGCAATTTAAAGCACTGAGGGTGACTCCATTGCTCCAAGCTACTACACCCTACACTCCTCTGAGAATACAGAGCCATTCGAGATTTCAGCTTAGCTCCCTGGCCTTGTCACTCAAACAACGGAGAGCAGAAGTGGTGTGTAATTGGTTAGAAACTGTACAAAACGGTGGGATATTGAATGTGGATATGCAGGGACTGGAGACCCAGGATCCCCTGAATAAATATAAGGGAGCTCCCACACCTAATAAAATATATTACAGAGTCACTTAAATTAATGTAACTATTTTGTCTTTTTGCATAGCTCCAGCTCCTGCGAATCACAGCTGCCTATGGCGATGTGCCCTCAGTGCGCTACCTGCTCCATGAAGCAAAAGTGGTTTTACCGACTGACCCCAGCGACGACAATCCAGTTGTTATGGCGGCCCATTATGGGCATGGAGATGCTGTAACGTTGTTACTTGATTCCTTGGCAGGTACCAAAATACATTATGTTAATTGTTTTATTTATGTATATTAAATTGCCACAGAATGAAGAAGGGACAAATTAACTTCTGCATTTACAGTATTGTATTATTTGGCGGTAGAAATTAATTAAAAAAATGTTAAACTTCTTCAGAAACAGCCCAGATGCTCAGGAAGTGAGAGCTTGAGATACCACAATGCTGTTACTATTCCTGGCTTCTTAGAATGACATACAGTACATTTATGTATCACAAATCTACAGAGAGAATTAATGAAGCAGGGACATTCTGCTGAACTGGTGCAGGGTAGGGTGTAGAATAAGTGGTGAATAACAATATGATGTAATCTGTGTACTTGCCGTGTTACCAGTCATCTTCACATCACTGCTTGGTTTTTATATAATATTTGCAATGATAGGGTTCCCACAGGGATGAAATTTCTCTAGCTTTTGCCTGTGTATTTGCTCAGGTAAAATCTGCAGTGGATTATAATACCTGGCAAGTAGATGAATTTTACAAATCTCATCCAGACGCTGCCAGCTTTCTTATAAGGGTATGTTCATACTGACTTCTTTGAGAATAAATCTGTCTCAAAATCTGCCTCAAAAAATACCTCCCAACTCTCCCATTCATTTCAATAAGAGTCTGTAGCAGATTTTTTTTTTTTCCTCTATCTGATTTTTCACCTAGAGTTAAAAAGAAGCATCGTGACCTGTCTACAGGTGGATTCTGCCTAGCAAAGCCCATTGAAATGAATTGGAGGCAGAAAACACCGCTAGTTGCTTTTGGAGCATTTTTTTTTGTTTTGTAGCAGTTTTTGCAAAAACCACAGCAGAAAAATATTAGCGTTTTTTCGGCCTCCCATTCATTTCAATGGGCATTGCAAGGTGGAATCTGCCTGAAGATAAGTCAAGATGCTTCTTTTTTCCTCTAGCTGAAAAATCAGCAAGAGGAAAGTAGCTAGGAGAGTAGGGAGACCACCCCAAAAATCCACCTGCAAAAAACTCTGTGTGATCTTACCCTAAGTGGTTCAGATTTTAAAATCCACAGCTTGTCAATTATATTGTGGATTTGTCTTGGATTTTCTGGATTTTCATTGCAGATTTTACCACTATGAAGCAGGGGTGAAGTTTGTGGAGAATCCACAGCTAAATCCCTCACAAATTTTCAGCAAGATCAGCTGCGTTAAATTTTTGCCCCATGTAGTCTTGCCCGTATTGCCATTGAATGAATGCAATTGTTGATATTCTGCAAGAGCATCGGCACTTGCAGAATATCACTTTTGATATTGGATTGGTGTAATGTTTAGCAGGTCATCACACATCTTTAACATTTCCTGTCTGAAGCACAACTTGCGGTACGTATCTTTCTATTGTGTGGTTTCACATAAGACATTCGGCATATCAGTAAATATTATCTTATTTCCCATCTCATATTATGTATTGTGTACATGGTACAACCTTTCTTTTTTTTTTTTTTTTTTTTTTTGCCTCGTGCATTTAAAAAAGTAACATTAAGTAACTCTGAAAGATTAGAATAGATTATTTCCTACTACTCTGCATCTTCCTCGGAACAAAATAAAACAAATCCTGTGTAGTCTCATTCTTCAGTCATACACTCTGCCAACTTTACCCTACGTCTTGCTGACATACTGAATGTAAAATGTACATAGATGGAAGAGGCTTTGACTACATAGATTGTTTGCAGTCTGTTACCATGGAGTCACAAATGTCTGCATAAACAGAGACAAGGCATTATGGGAAAGGAGCTGGGGAGCTCATGCGCCCTCTATTGGATGTAACAAATCCTCAATTTGCTTTTGACTCACCGAGCCTTGAGACAGCAAAAGGGATTTTAGCCAAGCCAATTTCACTTATCTGCATACAGCGCTGTTTCCGGATTGTTGTCCTTCATCAGTACAGAGCAAAGTGAATTGGATGGCTTAGTGGGAGGCAATGAGTGGGTTAGGGACAAGAATCTCTCACATTGAGAAGAGCACCAGTAAAGGTGTGTAGAGATTTTAATTGCCTTTTGCCCTCTACTTAGCATCTACATATCACAAGGCATTATGGGAAAGGAGCTGGGGAGCTCATGCGCCCTCTATTGGATGTAACAAATCCTCAATTTGCTTTTGACTCACCGAGCCTTGAGACAGCAAAAGGGATTTTAGCCAAGCCAATTTCACTTATAAGTGAAATTGGCTTGGCTAAAATCCCTTTTGCTGTCTCAAGGCTCGGTGAGTCAAAAGCAAATTGAGGATTTGTTACATCCAATAGAGGGCGCATGAGCTCCCCAGCTCCTTTCCCATAATGCCTTGTGATATGTAGATGCTAAGTAGAGGGCAAAAGGCAATTAAAATCTCTACACACCTTTACTGGTGCTCTTCTCAATGTGAGAGATTCTTGTCCCTAAACAGAGACAAAACATTAGGACTTTTTAATTGATTTATTTACAAGTTACTTTGTTTTCCATGTTGTATGCATTGGAACAAGGAAGAAAAAAATGGTTGTGAAGTGCATATAATCTTAAAATTCCATATCGTTCCCTAAATTACACTTTGAAGACCCAAGAAACTGAGCTATATGATCCTAGATTTATTAGAGAAATAAACTTACCAGTGACCTTAAAGTCCTGCAAACAGCAGCACAGATATGAGCATTTATGATGAAATTTCAGGATTAAGTGTATTTAAGTTGAGTTGGACTGTAAAGTTTAGCATCGTGTAAATGATGAACTTCACTTTGTCTTGTTATTACTTTTTTATTTTGCAGACGCATCCAGCCACAAGCCTCTCTTGAACTGGCTTCTAGTCACGTGCTGTGAACAGGGTCATCTTAGCCTAGTGAAACTCCTGATCCTAACATATCATGCTGACCCGGATTGTTATGCAACAAGAAATAATGAGTTCCCGGTTCTCCGCAAGTTGCCTCTTTATGCCACCTGTATGGCAGGTAGTGTACAAGAGTACAGACCCATGGTTCTTTTGCTGCTGTAGCAAAATTTTGCAAATAATATGTCCCTGCTACTGCTGCTTGCATTAAGAATATACTGCTGGAAATTGATTTTTCTACAACTTTCTTAGCCTTTTCTAATCATTTGTATGAACTGGAAAACCCTTTCCAAGGCTGTAGCCCCACGTGGTTCTAAATGCGAATCCCATCCACAAATTGTAGAAAAATTCCCGCACTGGAAATGCTGCGATTTCCAAATCCGTTCTGTTTTTGCAAATCACAGCATGTCAATTATACTTACAGAAATGCTGATAGTTTCCGTATAGGTATAATTGAAGCAGAAAGTCCGCAGAGGAGAAAACTGCAGACTTTCTGTGAAAAGTGATATGGGAAAAACTGTGATGCGTTTCTGTCGTGGTTTTTCCCTTAGCCCTTTTTGGCTGTGGGTCCTTAGCCTTAAGGAGTTTTCTCACGATTAATCCTTATCACCTATACATAAGTATAGTGGGACCCCCACTAATCACAAAGACGAGGGTTCCTATGTGCCTCTTGTGAATGGAGCAGTTATGCACATACCCGGTATTTTGAGACCCTTGTTCCCTTGATCGGTGGTGGTGGTGGTGGGGTTCCAGCAGTCGGTCCCCCAGAAATCAGAAACTTGTCTCCTATCTTGTGGATAGAGAATAAGTGTTTATACTGGGAAAATTCTTTTCACAATTTTTGCACCTGTGGTTTGCTTGCCAAGAGAATATTTCTGGTAATAACATTGGGCCAGAATTTATCAAAGTAGTTGTAAAAAGTGTGTGGGCTCCAAAGCATGGGCAGGTCAGGCTTTCTTGGTGGTCAGTATGGTTGTTTGCATACCACTAGTCTTCATCCCTGAACTTTAGCCTGAAATCTGTTAGATGAGCAATTAATATTTTAGTGCCCATTGGGTTGCCCTCTTAGCCAATCCCTGGCCTTCTTATTTAGTCTGTAAACTTCACATCAATCCCCTTCCATGTACAATTCACAATGTAGGCCTCGCTCCCCCAGCTCCTGTTTTATTTACAGTTTCACCCAACGCTTGCTCTTATTTATTCATCATGAAAAGGGTTTTTGGTTTCAGCAAAAAAATCTCTGAATAACAAAATGTTATTTAATTTTCTTTTGTACTTTGTGTATAAATTCATTGTACTTGTGTTAAAAAGACACAGTTTTTTTGCGCAGATCTTTTGGTGCAAAAATGTGAGCCTTTTTACTGTACTGCATTATCTGGTGCACTTTTATGGAGAGGGGATGTACAGTGGGGGAAAAAAGTATTTAGTCAGCCACCAATTGTGCAAGTTCTCCCACTTAAAAAGATGAGGCCGACCTGTAATTGACATCATAGGTAGACCTCAACTATGAGAGGCAAAATGAGAAAACAAATCCAGAAAATCACATTGTCTGATTTTTTTAAGAATTTATTTGCAAATTATTGTGGAAAATAAGTATTTGGTCACCTACAAACAAGCAAGATTTCTGTCTCTCACAGACCTGTAACTTCTTCTTTAAGAGGCTCCTCTGTCCTCCACTCATTACCTGTAGTAATGGCTCCTGTTTGACATTGTTATCAGTATAAAAGACACCTGTCCACAACCTCAAACAGTCACACGCCAAACTCCACTATGGTGAAGACCAAAGATCTCACCCCGTGGGGTCAAAATGATCACAAGAACAGTGAGCAAAAATCCCAGAACCACACGGGGACCTAGTGAATGACCTGCAGAAAGCTGGAACTAATGTAACAAAGGCTACCGTCAGTAACACACTACGCCGCCAGGGACTCAGATCCTGCAGTGACAGACGTGTCCCCCTGCTTAAGCCAGTACATATCCTGGCCCGTCTTAAGTTTGCTAGAGAGCATTTGGATGTTCCAGAAGAAACTTCAGACGGACAGGTGTCTTTTATACTGATAACAATGTCAAACAGGAGCCATTACTACAGGTAATGAGTGGAGGACAGAGGAGCCTCTTAAAGAAGAAGTTACAGGTCTGTGAGAGACAGAAATCTTGCTTGTTTGTAGGTGACCAAATACTTATTTTCCACCATAATTGTCTGATTTTTTAAGAATTTATTTGCAAATGTGATTTTCTAGATATGTTTTCTCATTTTGTCTGTCATAGTTGAGGTCTACCTATGATGTCAATTACAGGCCGGCCTCATTTTTTTAAGTGGGAGAACTTGCACAATTGGTGGCTGACTAAATACTTTTTTTTCCCCACTGTAGCTTCATGGGAGAGATGTGGCTTTGTGGCAGAGAGTGGTGTGAAATATAGATCAGATCTGCTTTTATGAGTGCCTGGCATATATTAAGCGGGATGTCTTTTAATAAGTTAGGCACATCTCTTTCCATATCAGAGAGTTCAAGACTTAATGCCATTCTTGATAAATCGACCGCAGTGTTTACATCCAGAGACTGAAAAATTGGCCCAGTAATGTGGGCACACAGGTGCAAAGCTTATTATTTCGGTCAAGTTCAGACTTTGTAGATTTGCAGTAGATATTGTGTAAATCCACAGCAAAGTGGGGTAGTTTGTTATGTACATGTTCTTATAGTGGTATAGTTTACTACATTTGTGACATACTAGCTAGTTGTATATTTCCAGTGCTTCTCAAACTGTGAGGTGTAGGTCACTGGCTGGTGAGGTGCAGATTCATGCCAGTGTCTGCACTAGCACACAGCAGGGACTCTAAAGCAGAAATGGCACTGATAATGCTAGTCTTGCATCATCCGTGCAGTTCCCATGACTTTTCTGAAAGCCCTTTGATGACATAGTCACCAAGAGTCCACAGGTCCGTCACCCAGAAGCAGTTCAGGCGGAGTCTGCAGGCTGAAGGCTCTAATCTGGAGGCCCCATAGACTGATGTTGGAGGCTCTTCTCTTATCTCCTGTCTCTGTGTCTGTAGCAGTGTCAGGTGAGGAATTGGGAAATGTTTTGCTGTAAGTGTAGAAGGTTTTATTTGGGGCGAATGCTACTACCAATAGGCTAGAGATGGAAATGGGGAGACTGTACCTGCCATTAGGAGAGGAGTAGGTTGGGAGCAATGCTGCTACCAGCGATGCTGTTCTATGGTGTTTGGGGCTTATGTGTAGGTATTTTGTGCTGCGTGTAGGTAGTTGCTGAATTTGGCATGAGATGGACAACCAGCAAAGTGACAAAGTAGAAAAGAGAAGAAAAGTTAGGTCTGCATTTATGACAGAATGCAGCAGAGCCGGCCTACTCATTGACGGGGTGACTTGTAGAGATTTACAGTAGCTGAGGTAAGAGATAATAAGTGCATGGAGAAAGGAAGTTTTGTCCATTTCTCAGATAACAAAGGGTGGGATACCAGATAATATATGCTATGGCTGGTTTAGTATTTAGGATAAATAAACCAGATTGGTTTACTTAAAAGCATTGACGTAACCAGTGTCCTGTACATTTTGTAGAGCGTTATATATTCATTATGATGTGCAATGGACAGCACCATAGCTATATGTTTGCTCTGTTATAAGAGATAACGTTTATATCCGCCCTTTGCACCTGTTATAACTATAGAGAGCCAATGATATAAAAAGCAGATTGTCAGCAGGATAATGCAGTAGCATCCTGCAGGTTTATTGCCACTGCTCCTCTATGGGAAGAAATGCGGCTTCCTTTGTTCCCTTTTTGACTGTGCAGCCTGTGAAAAGGAAGAGTGCTTATAGAAATGCTGCTTATAGTAAAAGCTTTCTTATTTTGGTGACTGTTCCAGGACATGAAGACATTGCAGAGTTCTTACTTCAGAACGGAGCTGGTTTCTGTTCGTACATATTAATGGACAACCCAGAGCTGACCAAAAAACTTCTAAGGAAGAGAAGCCTAAATGACCCCTCTATGCCCAAGGACCAGGCAGCTGCAGTAAGTATTTTGGATGGATTGTAGAGTTGGTTTGAAGCATTGTACTTTAAAAGTGGGTTGGGGGGATAAAATATGGATCGGACCAATGTTTCTCACATTGTTCTTGTAGGTAAATAGATAATAATCCTAATACTACTCAGTTGATTTTGACATTGTTTGTTTTCACCTTTTTACTTTGTACTGTATGTACAGTTGATTTATGGATCCTTTTCTATAGTGTTTGTGTATTCACTTATTTCCTTATTTAGCGCCCTCATATTCTGTAGCGCATCACGTGTATCACTGTTCACAGCAGACACTCACAATCTGAATACCCTCAGTTAAGGAGGACCTTTTACCAACTTCATCTCTTTGCATTCTTCAATAGGGGTAGCTCCACTAATTTCAGTGCAGTTGAAATTTTTTTGTTTAGCCCCCACCATTCCTGAGAATTTTCAGCACTCAATATACTAATTAGTCTCCCTGTTGTTAGGTGGTTGGTCCTGTGCTGTGGCAGTCAGACTCGGGCCGCCCACCTGACAGTAGAGAGTCTAATTAGCATATTTGGTGCAGAAACTCACAGCGTTGATTGCTCAGAAACAATCAGGGCTAGACAAAAAATTCCAACTGTATTGGGATGAGAGGAGAAGCACCTATAAGAGGGTGCAAAGAACTGGAGTTGGTGGTGATAAAAGGTTCCCTGTAAATCAGCTAGTAGGGCCATGTTTCAGGAAGCCAGTATGTTTTTGTGGGAGAAAAAAGGAGAGCAAAGGAAACAGGCAGAACATACAGACTCCATGCACTTGTAGCCCTTAGTCAGGTTCGACCTCAGGCGCCCAGTGCTGCAAGCGACTTTGCTAACCAGCTTTTCACTCCCTGAGCAGCCTGCAATAAATTTATATTTTCCCCAAAGTTACTTGCTTATCATTTTTAAAAGCTGCATTATATTTTCCTTCCTTAAGGAGTTATTAGCCCAAGCACCAATTTCATGGTAAAACATGTAACTATGTTCTTATGTCACTTATATATTTGGGCAGGTTTACTGTTGAAAATGCAGAATTTTTTAATCTTATCCACACATTGCAGAAAAAAAAGCTGTGGAAAAACTGCCTTTTCAATAAATTAGCAAGCATAATTGTAGCTGTGGAATTTTGAGCATTTTCCCTATAGATGTAATAAGGGAAGGAAAAAAAAAGCAGAGAACAAAACAGCAAAAACTGAATGAAATGAAAAACTCAAGCTGCTTTTTGCTATGTGGGGCCTTAGTTGCTTCTGATATTGAGGTGGAATCTGGCTCATGATCAGCACCAAATTCCTATGTGTGAACATACCCTAGCAATGAGTCAGATTTACCATCCAGCATCAGCGACTGTGATAAACCTGGCACGTTTTAAAACTGTCTAGTCAAGTTCTTAAGAAATTAGAAAGCCTGTTTCTTTAAGACTACAGATCAGGCATTTAATACAAAAATGAGGTTGTCAAAAACAGAAAGTAAGGAAAGTCCCAGACAGTGCAGTAAGTTCACTTCCTTAATGTTAACCATGCTTTTACATTTACTGTAGTCACATTTGCCTTTTCACAGCCTGGTATAAAGATTCTCTTAGTCGTAGCAATGTGTGTCTGTTACAGGGAGCTAAATGAATAAGAGTAGGCACTAATAATGGACATTATTTATAAGCAGAAATAAAGACACTGGGATCCATTATATGTTGTATCAATCTCTCTCTTGTGAACAGGACCCAACAGAGTCTGTTTTCATGTCAGATAATAGCAATAACTTAAAGTGTACTTCGTGTTCAATATAAAAAATGAAAGCTTCTTGTGGTGTGTTACCTGGAATGTAAGTGAGGTTTTTGTAAAACCCCATTCACTGGCTTAGTATTGTACTTTATTATGGATTTTTGTTACAGAATCTGCTTTTAAAATCAGCAGCAGATCTGCCATGTGTCAGCTTGGCCTAGTACTGCAGCATTCGATACACATACCATGCTCCATGACTAGCATAATCATAAGGGACATTACAGGAAAGACTTCCATACTGAGTACAGGAGACCAGATGTGACTTCTGTCTACGTCTGCAGTATCTATTTGTCATTCAGAAAAGAGCAAAGGAAGTCTTTGAAATAAAGAATTGGATGGTCTAATATGTGGAGAATTTGGTCATCTGTAACTCATTGATCAGGTGTTGTTAGGGTCTTTTTAAAGGGGTTCTCCCACCAGGGTGAAGCATATGAAACCAGCCATACTGTTAGGTAGGTCAGGCTCACCTTAATGTAACGCCTTTTCCACCCTTGATAATTTGTGCCTCCGTTGCCGAGATATTCATTTATTTCACAATATGCAAATGAACAGTCTGGAGCAACAAGGGCGGCTCCATTGCTCCAGGTTGCTATACTACAAACTGCACTAATACACCCTCCTTCACCCCTTTCTTGTTTGAGTGACAGGGCCAGGGAGCTATGCTGAAATCTTGCATGGCTCTGTGAATATGCTGGCATAAACACAAGAACAATGTGAAGCATAGCAGTTTGGAGCAACAGAGCCGCCCTTGGTGCCCCAGACTGCTGATTTGCATATTGTGAAATAAATGTCTTCAGGTTCAGACTGTAGTGATGTCACTAGCTTGGCAGTCATCAACTTCCTGCCGCAGATGTCATCAGCTGAAGCCTGAATGGTAGAGCATGGAGCTGATAACTATGTGCTCCACCATTGTTTTCAACAGCGGGACAGTACCTGAAATGCAGGACTGTCCCGCTGGATATGGGTCGGCTGAGTAGACCCCACTTCTATAAAGCCCGCTGCAGGGCCCTATGGTTAAAGTGGCCCTGGGCGTTCTCTCTTGAGGATGTTGTGTCTGGCCATACAATTGTAAATGTATTGTATCAGATAAATGCCCGACCAAATAATATTCAGTTTCCACAGGTTCAACAGAGAGAGATTTTAGAAGCAAGTCAATGCTCTATGTTACAGTTGGGATCTATGGACAGCCTATGCATGGTTTTACAGTGGTCATAAAGGGGTCTTATTCTACTGAGCAGGGTTTTTTGGAGCTGGAGAATAAACTCTCCATGGAATCCCATTCGACCAGGTTCCTAGCTTTCGCAGTGACACAATAAAGGACTGGCTGACCCCTGTGCAGTGTGTACACTAAGCCTATTGTTAGGATACATTACAATATAAGAACATGGGATGTGAGGTTATAGTGACTTGGCGTATAGGAGTCAAAATACTAATACATCATAAGTGTAAAATAAACATGTAAAACACTAATCCCTTAATGGTAATTAAAGCATGATTATTTAGCATAAGATACATTGTCTTGTGTATACATTGCATAAAACAGCCTTTTAGTTAATATGTATCCAAACAATGGTAATAATAAGCAGAAGGATTAAAATAACTGGTTATTGAATGTGCAGCATGAACAGGATGAAAATAAACAAGACGAACATGCCCAAACAGACCTGGTTATTAAGGGGTTAAATGAAAAGCATTGTTGTCTCCTAGGGAAATATTATTCAGGTAACGCTAGGTTCATACTAGCATTCGGGTTACTATTTTTTGGGTCCACTTGGGGACCCGGAAAATGGAAACCTTATCTGCTTAAAAAGTGGTTACCCATGGAAACCTATAGACCCCATAGACCAGTGATGGCGAACATTCTAGAGACCGAGTGCCCAAATTGCAACCCAAAACCCACTAATTTATCGCAAAGTGCCAACATGGCAATTTAACCTTAATACTGTGCAGATCCACAATTGTGGACAAATGCACACCTGCAAAATACGGTCATGTGAATAGGGCTTTACATAACTTTCAATGATACAAAACTACTTTGCACTGAAAGGTAAAAGTTTACATTTGGCATAATTTTAAACAATTGATGTTCACTATTTACGTCGCACAGGATCTATTTTATAGTGACCGTGCAATGTTAAAACAGCCTGTAGTAATATCACTTGTCTGCTATAAAACAGATATTGTGTGATATAAATAATGAGGAGCCCCCACACAGTACAATCTGCTCCACAGTGGCCCCCCACACAGTACAGTCTGCTCCACAGTGGCCCCCACACAGTACAATCTGCTCTACAGTGGCCCCCACACAGTATAATATGTTCCACAGATGGGTGCCCACAGAGAGGTTTCTGAGTGACACCTCTGGCACGCGTGCCCAGTGGTGAACCTAGCCTCTTTGCTGCCTGAGGCGGACTATAGAAAGACGCCCCCCCCCCCCAAAAAAAACAAAAAAAACTGAGTTTCCATGCTACTAGTTTAACACACTGTTATCGTCGCACAATATACACAATACACAAAGTTATAAAACAGTTTTTAAGAATTCTTCTTCCTGTATTACTTCAGTATCAGATCAACAACACGGCATTAACAATGAAAGTAACGTCACACATCTTCTGCTTGGTGAATGGACGAGCCCACGTGGCCCCCATTCTCTATAATAGGAGCCCCGCAGATAGCTGAGTACTGGACTTCGGGTATCTTTGGCACTCCCATTGAAGTTAATGAGAGCCACGCGGGTTCGTCCATCCACTAAGTGACACATCTATATATATGGCTGCGGTCAGGCTGGATTCCCACCTAGTGGGGGGAAAAACCCAATTCTCAGGCTCAGTGGGGGTCTCAGCAGACAGACCCCCATCACTCAGGTATTTATCCTCTATCATTTAGGTGTATACAGGGCAGTAACTTTCTGTGACTTACAGGTGACGTCTCTGACTAATCCTTTACATTTCCCTTCTCTTCCCTCTGGACCGCCATGACCACTTCTTCCAGCTGTGACTTGTCTCTGTAAAGGTTGCAACACAGACATCTTTGGCTCCTCACTTTTCCAGGCATCCAACGCACATTGTCCTCACCTACACAAAGCCCCCATCCTGCTGCTACCCCCAATTATAAAATATATGATATAACCCCCCATAATGAATAATACCCCCAAGTGCATCTTTATATTAATAATGTCCGTGTGTACCCTGTATAAATAGTGCCCCTTATTAATAATACCCCAGGTGTTAACTAATTAAAAGGTTTTCCAGGTCATTAATAAACTAATCAGTGGGGTTCAAAAACCCAGGACCCCCACTGATCAGCTGTTTGAATGGTACCTGTGTAAGCGCCGTGACCGCTTCTCTGTTTACATAGTGTATTTCATCTCATAGCGGCCATGTCATGTAACTACAGCCTCGTCCTGTACATGTCTACAGTATGTGACAAGGCTACAATTACATCACACGGTCACTATAAACAGACAGCGTATAATATAAACAGGTGCCATAGCCCATGTTTATAGCGCCTCATTTACACACACTATAAAGTTCCACAGCAGCCCCTGCACACAGTATTACACAGTGTTATGGCCCGCAGTGGCCCCTGCACACTGTATTATGCCTCTCAGCGGCCCCTGCACACAGTATTATGCTCCATAGTGGCCCCTGCTCACGGTATTATGCCCCGCATTGGCCACTGCACACGGTATTATGTTCCGCAGCAACTCCTGCACACAGTTTTATGCCCCATATTGGCCCCTGCACTGGTATTATGCTCCATAGTGGCCCCTGCATTTGTATTATGCTCTATAGTGGCCCCAGCACACGGTATTATGCTCCATAGTGGCCCCTGCACTGGTATTATGCTCCAGAGTGGCCCCTGCACAGGGTATTATGCTCCATAGTGGCCCCTGCACTGGTATTATCCTCCATAGTGGCCCTTGCACTGGTATTATGCTCCATAGTGGCCCCTGCACTTGTATTATGCTCTGTAGTGGCCCCTGCACCCGGTATTATGCTCTATAGTGACCCCTGCACCCGGTATTATGCTTTATAGTGGCCCCTGCACTCGGTATTATGCTCTATAGTGGCCCCTGCACTTGTATTATGCTCCAGAGTGGCCCCTGCACAGGGTATTATGCTCTACAGTGGTCCCTGCACAGGGTATTATGCCCCATAGTGGCCGATCCATGAACTATTATTATACTCTGGGGTCTTTTCAGACCCCAGAGTATAATGATTGGAGACCCAGGGGAGAATACAAACATAAAAATCAGAGTTACTTACCTATCCTGGACACCGGTGCACTCCTTGCAGCTTTCGGCCCTGTTTAATTGCGCACACACGTCACGTGATCAGGCCGGCGACGCGACCTGATGACGTCAATACAGGCCTCAAGCCTGCTCGGAGTTACATCGGATCACAGGAGGTGAGTAACACTGTTTTTTATGTTCCCTCACCAACCCTAGGCCTCCGATTATTATACTCCGGGGTCTGAATAGACCCCGGAGTATAATAATAGTAGTATTTGCGGCCCGTGGCCTAACTTACCGATGCCCGCGGCCGCTCACAGCGGCATCCGCTTCCCTTTCTGCGGCCCATAGCAGAAGGGGAAGTGGAGGCGGCCACGAGCAGACGCGGGGTAGGTAAATAAATAGGCCCTGACCTGCCGGGGATACTCCAACAGGTTACGGCCTATTTATATAGATAAAAAAAAGCTATACTCACCTGCGATGCCTTGATGCAGCCGCCGCCGCCTCCTCTTCTTGTCCGCGACGTCTGTGTCTCAGCGTAGGCGGCATGATGATGTCATTGTATCGCCGCCTGCGCTGAGATGCGACGTCTTGTAAACCAGCCCAGGACATGCCCCGCTCAGCTCTGTTTTTTTTTTTTTTTTATTAAAGCGGCCTGTCCTGGGCTGGTTTACATTAAATAGTAAAATGCCGCCCCCCGGACAGTGCCGCCCGAGGCGGCCGCCTCACCTCGCCTCATTAGCGGTGTGCCCCTGCGCGTGCCATAGATTCGCCACCACGGCCATAGACTATAATGGGGTCCACCCGGTTTCCGCCCATTTCTGCACATTTTAAGCAGAATGGGGGACAGAGTCCCCAAATGGTCACACAATGCTAGTGTGACCGCAGCCTTAATTGCATTATGTAGTCAGAACTTGATTATTTTGCCTAAATTTATCTGGCACAAGATTAGAACATCTGATATCTTTTTCTTGTCAATGGCCATAGTATATCTGATGCCATATACAAATATCACTACAGTAAGATTACTAGTAGTCATTTTCAGTTTGTAGGGTATGAAAATGTGCTGAATTTTAAGATATATAAATGTTTGATGATAAAGCAATACTCTGTGGTCTCTCAGCAGAACGTCTGTGTGAAGTGGTCCAGCCTTCGCTTGCCCTGGGTAGATTTCGATTGGTTTATAGATATTTCCTGCCAGATAAGAGAGCTGGATATCTCTTCTAATTGCTTGGCGTCCCTTCCATCAGTCCTTCCTTGGGGGCTTCTCAATTTACAGAAGTTGAATTTAAGTGACAACCAGTTATGTGATCTACCCAGTGTCCAAAGCTCGGAGGAAATCATCTGCTCAAGGTCTGTATGTCAATGCATTCTGGCCGCGACACATTTTGTGATTGGCTATGGGATTTATATCTATGTCCCTCTCATCTTCAGACTGCTTGAAGTTAATGTCTCAAATAACAAGCTGGCATGTCTGCCCCCGGGGTTCCTTCATCTGAGTCGACTTCAGAAACTCTGTGCATCTAAGAACTACTTGGTGAATCTCTTTAAAGAAGATGGTATGAACTTACTATACCTTTATAACCTGCATCTATGTGAAACTGCATCTATCAGGCTCCTGTATGAGTTTCTGGGAATGCAACTTTATTTTCTGACATGAATTCAAAAGTAATGTAAAGGGTGCCAGCTATATGTACACAACTATATATGCCATAATATAACTTAGTGGAAGAGTGAAGAAATCAGGCGATACCTTTTAGAGGCTAACTGAGTATATTTATAAGTAAGCTTTCAGGAGTACTAGCTAGCTCCCTTCATCAGACATTATAATATAACTTAGTTATATGCAGTGCCGCTGCTCAAGAATCCCCTCTTGAAGAGAGAGGGAGCGCTACATGTCCGTCAGTCAGTGGTGGGCACTGGAAAAGGAAATGACTGCAAAAGCAATCTGTGACAGAATGATTCTGTAGGAAGAGATGAGCGGTGCCTATGTAACGCCACTTATCACTGTATAATGATCAGGTCCTGATATCACAAACTTATGTATATACAAATGTTATTTGCACCTGCATTAGTATGGAGCATGGACAAGAGCTCTCACTGCTCCAATATGGAGGAGGGAAATATTAATGATGATTACTAATAAAGTGATAATTGCTACCATATAGGAGGAGACCGCCTTGGATTAGACTCCATTGTCGCTATACTGATACATATACTAGTACACAAGTCATCTGTTTTACCAGTGCTCTTCAAGCCCTGTTTCTCTCTTGTTCGAAATTTTAAAGTGGGCCTGTTACCAGAAAATCTGTATTAAACCAGCCCCAGTGCATTGTAGACAACTTTATGCAGAGTACCATCATACCTTTAGCTAGTCCAGTAGATGCATTACCTTGAAAAAGACATTTGTCACACTTGAACACACTGCCCTTGCAGGTTCTGACACGCCCACTTGAGCCGCATTTGCATATTTATTAAAAAAAAAAAGTTTTTCAAGGATACATATATGTGTTGTTCTGAAGTTATGGCGGAGTTCATGTCCCCTACAATGTAGTGTGGCTGGTTTGATATTGAGTTTACAGGTGACATACAACCTTTAAAGGGAACAGCATGTTACAGAGCAGGAGAAGCTGAGAAGATTGATATATAGTTTTGTGGGAAAACATTCAGTATAACCTGTCATTTATCCATTTATTTGTGTTCTTGCCATGCTTAGGACCGCCCACTGAACTCAAATACTCCTATCAGTGTATGTACATACAGAGATAGCTGTCACTCACAGTTGGGACCACCCCCTGGACTCAATTATTCCTTCTGACCAGAGAAATAAATGAATGATTACAAATTAATGAATAATTAGAAATAAACGAATGATTATAAATTAATGAATAATTAGAAATAAATGAATGATTACAAATAAATGAATAATTAGACAACATTTTCATGGTGACAGGTTCCCTTTAAGTAATTTCAACTTGAGGAAAGGAACCAAAAATTGCAAAAACAACAAAGACCCAAATGTACAATCCTCCGCCTGTCTAAAGTGTTTTTAGTATTGTTAGAAAATAGAACTGTAAGATATTTGACCCCCAAGAGCAGATCTGGATTGTTACAGTTACAGTCACTCCATGCAGACAGACAGAGCAGTGTCTGTAGTTACAGTTCACAAGATATGTTCACATGTTCATATTTTTGTTTCAGTCCCAGAGAACACATTTAAAGGGGTTAGGAGTGACGTGGAACACATACAGGAATGGACATGCCCTACACTTAGGGAATCTTTTCACAGATAATAAATGTGTAACCTATGTGAGTTTTCAGTGAATTTAAGAGAAGCATTTCCCAGCATTTTCTTCATAGGAGATCTTTCTTGAAGCCTTCATGCAGAGCTGGCTCCAGGTTTGTGTGGGCCCTTGGGTGACGGAGCCTCAGTGGGCCCATTTTTGGCTTAGCTCATACAGTGCCAGTGGTTTCATCTAAAAGCTGCCACAGCAAAAGACACCTAAAATTGATGACCTCCTGGAATGGCTGTAGGTCTTCTGTAATTTTCAACCTTTCCAAAATCATGGGTGAGATCTGTATCTATAATTGACATGACCTCATACATAATGGCCCCAATATTATGCCCCACACATCATAATGGCCCACATATTATACCCCACACAGATTAATGGCTCCCTGATGTCCCCATACAGTGTTATGGGGACAATAATTATAATTCTATATAATTCTTATTCTTATAATTCTACACAGTGTAATGCCCCCCCCATACTCCATACAGTATAATGGCCCCTTTATACTCCCACACAGTATAATGGCCCTCTTATGTCCCCATACATTATAATGGCTCCTTATGCCCCCAAATAGTATTATGGCCTCCATATGCCCTCATACAGTATGATGTCACACTTATGCCCCCATACAGTACAATGGCCCTTTATGCTCTCATACCGTACAGTGCTTCATATAATGAATGACCCCCAGTACATTGGCCCCCTTTATGCCCCTATATAATGGCCCCTTATGGCTGCCCCTCACATCCTGCTTTACAATGTTTGCGGGGAGTTTGCAGTCATTGTTTCATTTTCACTTATTACTCATCGCTCCTGGGACCCCCACCCCTTCCCTGCTCTGGCACACTTATCCCTGTCACTATCAGAGCAGGGAAGGGGTCTGAGTATCTAAGAGCAGTAAGTGATAATGAAATCTGCACTTACATCTCGGCAATAACTGCTTCCTTCTATATTAATGGAAAGACTCATTGCAAAAAGTAAGTGGTCCCCCGCATGCAGTGTGGGCCCCAGTGCCTGCGAGGGTTTGCTGGGTGATAGCGGTGTCCCTGCCTTCGCGTAGTACACCCTGTGTCCACTGGGGATCTTTTTGACGTGCACTTGAAAAAGACTTGTGTGTGTCAATACATGTTATACTATGTGAAGGCTCCAATAAAGAATTTCTATAGGTGCTGATGCTGATTAACTTCTCTCTGTTATTCCAGACAGGTCTGTTTTATTAAATACGTGTATTTATTGTGAATGAACATTTCAGAAGTATATTTTCTTATAACTCTGTGTTATGATGTTCCTCTGTTGTTGTTCCTGAATAAATAAATAGATGGGTGTTACCAGCCAATAGCAGGACTGGTTGGCCAATATCACCCCCACTGGAAACACACTGTTATTCCTCCTAGAAATATATAAACATTGACAATAGAGTAGCAGCAGAATATAGAATTATAATAAAATATAATCTAGGATTGTTATAAAACAGAGAATGCAGGTATTTACTAAACAGACATGTCAGTAATGGTGACAGATTCTCTTTAGAGCATTACAGTTTTATGACATTTATGAAGAAACCTTCTACTGATGGCCACATTGAACACCTATGGTTTATGGCGTTCCTCATCTACAAAAATATTTCATCTGTAGGAATCAACTGGATTGGTCTGCGGAGGTTACAGGATCTAGATGTGTCTGACAACAGGCTCTCAGAGCTCCCCTCCTCTATCCTACATTGCCTGAAATCTCTGAGAAGTTTGAATGTCTCTGGAAATAAGCTCAAAATCTTCCCAGAGCCCTGGGCCTGCCCACTTGTAAGTGTGACTGGAAGCCAATGAATGTTTGTATTTTATTATTATTATTATTATTATTATTAATATTATGGCATGAAATCAAAGTATATTCATGTTTTTATACAGAACACTTCTGTATTTTCATCCTGTGTTGTAATATGTACAATGGGGAAAAAAAGTATTTAGTCAGCCACCGATTGTGCAAGTTCTCACACTTAAAAAGATGAGAGAGGCCTGTAATTGTCATCATAGGTAGACCTCAACTATGAGAGACAAAATGAGAAAACAAATCCAGAAAATCACATTGTCTGATTTTTAAAGAATTTATTTGCAAATTATGGTGGAAAATAAGTATTTGGTCAATAACAAAAGTTCATCTCAATACTTTGTTATATATCCTTTGTTGGCAATGACAGAGGTCAAACATTTTCTGTAAGTCTTCACAAGGTTGGCACACACTGTTGCTGGTATGTTGGCTCATTCCTCCATGCAGATCTCCTTTAGAGCAGGGATGTTTTGGGGCTGTCGCTGGGCAACAAGGACTTTCAACTCCCTTCAAAGGTTTTCTATGGGGTTGAGATCTGGAGACTGGCTAGGCCACTCCAGGACCTTGAAATGCTTCTTACGAAGCCACTCCTTCGTTGCCCTGGCGGTGTGCTTGGGATCATTGTCATGCTGAAAGACCCAGCCACGTTTCATCTTCAATGCCCTTGCTGATGGAAGGAGGTCTGCACTCAAAATCTCACGATACATGGCCCCATTCATTCTTTCATGTACACGGATCAGTCGTCCTGGCCCCTTTGCAGAGAAACAGCCCCAAAGCATGATGTTGCCACCCCCATGCTTCACAGTAGGTATGGTGTTCTTTGGATGCAACTCAGCATTCACTCTCCTCCAAACACGATGAGTTGTGTTTCTCATTTGGTTTCATCTGACCATATCACATTCTCCCAATACTCTTCTGGAACATCCAAATGCTCTGTAGCAAACTTCAGACGGCCCCGGATATGTACAGTATTAATTAAGCAGGGGGACACGTCTGACACTGCAGGATCTGAGTCCCTGGCGGCGTAGTGTGTTACTGACGGTAGCCTTTGTTACGTTAGTCCCAGCTTTCTGCAGGTCATTCACTAGGTCCCCCCGTGTGGTTCTGGGATTTTTGCTTACCGTTCTTGTGATCATTTTGACCCCACGGGGTGAGATCTTGCGTGGAGCCCCTGATCGAGGGAGATTATCAGTGGTCTTGTATGTCTTCCATTTTCTAATTATTGCTCCCACAGTTGATTTCTTCACACCAAGCTGCTTGCCTATTGCAGATTCAGTCTTCCCAGCCTGCTGCAGGTCTACAGTTTTGTTTCTGGTGTCCTTCCACAGCTCTTTGGTCTTCACCATAGTGTAGTTTGGAGTGTGACTGTTTGAGGTTGTGGACAGGTGTCTTTTATACTGATAACAATGTCAAACAGGAGCCATTACTACAGGTAATGAGTGGAGGACAGAGGAGCCTCTTAAAGAAGAAGTTACAGGTCTGTGAGAGACAGAAATCTTGCTTGTTTGTAGGTGACCAAATACTTATTTTCCACCATAATTTACAAATAAATTCTTAAAAAATCAGACAATATGATTTTCTGGATATGTTTTCTCATTTTGTCTCTCATAGTTGAGGTCTACCTATGATGACAATTACAGGCCGGCCTCATCTTTTTAAGTGGGAGAACTTGCACAATTGGTGGCTGACTAAATACTTTTTTTCCCCACTGTACATTATCTGTAATGGTTTTCCAATCTCCCTTTGTCTCTTTCAGAAATACTGTAAAGCTTCTAAAAATTGTATTGAAATGATCCCAGATAACCTGACTATTTTTTGGAGGAATCACTTGCTAGAAGTAGACTTTTCAGATAATGCCCTGAGGGATGTTCCCAGGGACCTGCTCCAGCTGGAGGTAAGCTTGTCTGCTGTGTATTAGTCTCTGCTACAATGTTGGTGAAGATGTGTGACAAACATCACCTAAAAACTGGTCTCGCTGTGTATTTCACTGGACACTACAGAAAAAATAGATTGTATTATGTACTGAAAAGACTGATAAAATATCGAGGGCAATTTATCAAAACTGGTGCAGATTAAAATGGAGCAGTTGCTCACGGCAGGATCTTGCATCTCATTTTTAAAGGCATTTTGGAAAGTGAGAGCAGCGGTTTGCTTGGTTACTATGCGAAACTCCTGCACTTTTTGTTTTCAGCACTTTTGGTAAATCTTCCATGTTTTTTCAAATTTTTCTAGTCTAAAAAATATTAGTAGTTCATGACCTAATAACCTGAAATTCCAACTTCCTACTATACACGCTCATTACTAACGTGTACATTTTATAGTTAAAGGGGTTATCCAGCTTGTTATAGTTGACAGCCTGTCCTTAGAGATTGTGCAAGCACTGCAGCCTCTTCATTGTCTACTTACAGTTGCTGGCTGGTTAGTACTTGCAAACGCTGTACTTGGCAATGCAAAGTATTTTAGCGTTGTCCCATTCACTTTTAAAAGCCCTTATATACTTAAAATGTACTCTAGACATCAAAGTTATTTAAAAAAATATGTGTAACTAAAAGATTTTTTTAGAAATCCTGGATTCTGTCATATATTAGCCATTGGTATAATGGTTTTAACAGCTTGCTGCTCATAGTTTCCGAGTGACTGACACATGATACATTTTCCATCCATCTCTTTTTAATTTTGCAGTTCATCAATTTCACCACAAGAGGGTGATCTTAGTATGTAGTTTGCCAATAGTATATAGAAAGTACCCTAGAGCTAGAATTATGAGGAAGCCTGCCAGTAGTCATATATTTTTTTTTTTTTAAAGTATGGGTGTTGGCTCAATTTACAGTAGTAAAAAGCACAAAAAAAAGTATCTGAGTTTGCTGGTTGTTCCTTCAGGCTTTACAGTCTTTGAAGCTGTCTGGGAACCAGTTGAATTCACTGCCACCTCCTGACACCTGGGCCTGTAAGCATCTCAAGTGTTTGGATTTATCCAGGAATCAGCTCGGAAGGTTGGTCAAGTCTTATCACAGTCTTAAAATAAAAATACAGAAAATTATTTTCTAATAATTTCTACTTACTGTATTTATGTAATGTAAACCAGTGATTCTCAAGGTTCTCAAACTATCTCCTGGGGTACGTGCCGCAGTGAGCACAACCCCCTCCCCTCCACCCCTAATGGTAATTCGTGGGGTTCCTCACCTATGAACTACTGCTATATTCTGGGGTCTCTTCAGACCCTGAAAGTATAATTAGCAGAGGCCCAGGGGAGTTGATCAAATGCTAAAACAGAGTTAGTCCCCTGGGCTCCATCGCTGCTCTCTGTGCTCCACCGGCCTCTAGAATCGATGTCAGGGACCGATGAGGCCTGTGATTGGGCCCATGCGATCACGTAGCATAATGACGTTATGCGTCATTACGCTATGTGACCGCTGAGGCTGACATCTTTAGAGGCCGGAAGAGCATAGGAAGCAGTGCCGGAGCCCAAGAGAGTTGAGTAACACTGTTTGTTATGTTTATTCACTTTACCTGGGCCTCTGCTAATTATACTCTGAGGGTCTGAAGTGATGAACCCCCAAAAATTTAGGGAATTGGGACGAACCCAAAATTATTAGAAAATCCCTATGTATGTGGTATTTTTTTCATTTTATTAATGTATGGGCCACTATGAAACATTATACTGTATGTAGGGGCCACTATGGAACATTATACTATATGTAGGGGCCACTATGGGTCATTATACTGTGTGGGGGCTGCTTTGTCACTGTGGGGGTTGTTATTTTACATGTGGGGACCATTATATTAAATGTGGGTCACTGACAGGACCATTATACTACTGAGAGGGACATTCTACTGACTGTGGAGGCACTGCGGGGGCCATTACATAATTGTTAACAAAGGCTCCAAACTAAGCCTTATTTTATTAACTTTTATAAGTTATCGCTACTTTGGGGTACTCAGTTTAATCACTAAGGGCTACTTCGATTGAAAAGCTTGAAAAACACTGATGTAATCTACTTTATATAGTCAATAAGTTTAAGGTTTACGAATGCAACTTTACTCCCTTGCTTCACAGAAATGAGGAGGGGATGAAGACCAGACGGGTCCCATTTTTCTCTACCAAATATAGGACACGAACGGGGACAGATTCAGGTACATATGGTAACATAAGATGTAAATGACATGTAAGATTAGGATGGCTGCTTATGTCTTGTTCTTGTTCTAGGTTTCTCTGTGGAGTTTCCTTTGTGTCTGAAAGACTCTCTAGAAGTTTTATACCTCAATGATAATCAACTAGATGCCTTTCCACATTCTGTGTGCCAGCTGAAGAGTCTTACAGAGCTCTACTTGGGGAAGTAAGTCATGAAATAGGGTCAAGTGAGACTTCCTTATTTCTGTTACATAGAACTTGACTTATGGTCTTCTTGGAACTGTGTCCAGGAGTGGCTGCTAGAGTGACAGTTCCTTTGGTAAGATGGTGATCACGCTGCTAATCTCTATCTTATGGAGGCATTCATGTGAAATTTAGCAATCTTAGCTGTTAGGGATGTAATAAAGTACAGATAATGATTTCTTGATATTAACCAAGCAGCGGGAGTATACATCGCCTTGGGAGACCAAAGAGACTGGTTCTTCTTGCATCACAATGCATGGCAAATTCTTTTCTAAATGTTTATAAAGTAAACTGTATGTCTCGCAATGACTTCTTATTTACTTACATAGTAATCCAGGAATAAGAGAGCTTCCTCCTGAACTTGGTCATCTGGCATCTTTATGGCAGCTAGACCTTGAAGACCTAACCATCACAAATCTACCCACAGAGATCAGGAAAGAGGGTTAGTGGATTATTTTTAATTGATAAAATCAGTATATTTTTGGCATGTATGTTCACACATCTTGTTATGTGAAGGACCTGTGACCATCTTGGCATATCTGCGTGCTCAGCTCAGAAAAGCAGAGAGGTGTCCACTTGTAAAGATGATCATTGTTGGACCACCACGCCAAGGAAAATCTACACTTTTTGAAGTCTTGCAGACTGGAAAAGTTTCCCAGCAGATGCAAGGAGAAAGTACTATTCGAACTACCCGATGGGAGCTACAGAAACCAGTGGGGACTAAGGCAAAGGTAACCATTTGTCACCTGTGCATTCCTGTCTCTGTGCATGCCTGTGTCTTTTCTTGTTTTGGTTCTGTGCTACTATTTTCCAACCTGTCTACTTGTCAGCTGTTCATGTCACCAATGATTACTATTTCAGGATCACAACCTAGGGATTCCCTTCAGGAAAGTCCATACGCCCTTGAGGGGGTTAAGGGTAAAGAAAGGATAATCCCTTAACGAATAATCTCTTAGACTCTGCTTCCTTGTGTTCATTATATCAAATTTGTTAATAACTTACACTCTCTGTCTGTTGGCTTCCATGACTTCTTGAGTGCCCTGCTATAACTGATGGTATAGAAAAAAGAACTTTTAAACATAAGTTTAAAATACTTATATATAGTGAGGGTGTGAACCTAGAGGGCGCTGGTGAGCGACCCAAAAACAGGGTTGAAAAGGACCTTGGCCACACCCATACCGGGGGCTTCACTCCAGAGGGAGTACACACAGCAGGAGAGAGTTGCTGGTGACCTGCAGGGAGCAGGTGGATGGTGGACCAATTAGAGACAGACAAGTGGTCTGTCCCAAGAGGACTGGATTTTTTTTTTTTTAAATATATACACACACCATATTTTTTGGACTATAAGACGCACTTTTTCCCCCAAAAAAAAATTTAGGAGGAAAATGGGGGTGCGTCTTATAGTCCGAATGTGGGGTGTTTTGAGGGGGAGGGGCAGAGGAGCAGGGTCGCAGCATCGCCCCACTCCTGCCGCCGCTGGCTTCCTGCAGCGGGAGGAGTGGGACGATGCTGCGGACCTTGGGCTGAGAGGGTGTCCCGGTGGTGTGAACCTCCCGGCATCCGCCGTGCTGTTAGCTGTTTCGCCTCTGATTTGAATAAAAAGTGATCAAAGCAATAGACATTCCCCAAAATGATATAACTAAAAATACACCTGACCACGCAAAAAAAGATGCCTTATGCATCCCCGTACAGATGCAGGGCCACCTGTCAGCTGTTGCAAAACTCCCATATATTAAATATTTTACCACATTTTTTTTGCTTCTAAATTTTTTTCCCCATTTTCTTCCCCTAAAACCTAGGTGTGTCTTGTGGTCCGATGCGTCTTATAGTCCGAAAAATATGGTATATATACTCGTATATGTGTAATATATATATATATATGGAGGGAACACTAACTGTTACAAGACTATGAGGATATATCTTTATAGTAATTTTCCAACAATTAATAAATGTATATATTAGTACCTAGAATAATCATTCTAACATTAGAAAATTTAACCCCACTTTCACTTGAAAATCGTTTTTAAATTTGCATAACTATATTTTTAGACAAAAAAAAGTCATTGAGTTTGATCTGAGTTGCACTAAGCAGTTTATATAGTATCCTTTAGATGGGAATACCCCTTTAATGGATGACTGATTACTTTATTCCTTCTTTTATTTCCTTTCTTGTTTAAGTAGGTTGATTCTGTGCACTTTCATGTTTGGGACATGGGAGGTTCTTCTACAATGTCAGCAGTGAACCAGTGCTTCTTTACCGACAAGGCCTTGTACATAGTGGTATGGAACCTGGCTCTGGGGGAAGAGGCTGTATCTAATCTTCAGTACTGGCTTCTAAACATTGAGGTATGGAGAAATTATTGTAAAGGTTGGGATGAGAGCAATTAGAATACTTGTATGTTTTGTCAAAAGTCCATAGATTGTAAGCTCTTGTGAACAGGGCCCTCAATCCCATTCCGTGAATTGACTATTACTCTGTATTGTATCTTTTTGTCTGTACTTGAACCCTACAATTTGTAAAGTGCTGCAGAATATGTTGGCGCTATATAAATAAAATGTATTACTTTTAATAATAACAATAATAATATCAAGTGCGAATATAGGACCCCCTATGCACCCAACTGAGGCCAAAAGATTGTCCCTTTGGGCTGCTGCACATCAGCATTCCTTTTTATTTGCAGTATAGAACAGCACAGTACTGTGTGCTCTTCCATAAACAGGTGTTCAGTACAAAAAATGTATTTGCTGTCCAGTGTAAATGCTAGAGAATATAAATTATTGTGTTTTATTTTTCTTTAGGCCAAAGCGCCAAATGCGGTGGTTTTAGTAGTTGGAACACATTTGGACTTCATTGAAACCAAGTTCCGTTTAGAGCGAATTGCCACTCTTCGTGCCTATGTTTTGGCTCTTTGTCGCTCTCCTTCTGGTTCCAGAGCCACAGGATTCCCAGATATTACCATCAAGCACTTGCAGTGAGTAATGCTTGTATTATCTCTTGTTCTGTGTCCTTAGTAGACCCCGCTGAGGTGATAGCTGCTGTTTTATATCTAAATCTTATCCTTTAGCTGATGGACCACAAATAACTGTAGTGCTTTAATAGCTTGTTAGGTTAGGCTTATAGTGCTAAATGAAATATTCATGATATATATTGGACATTAGATACAATGTTTTGTGTGATTTGTTTATTAATAAGGAATATATATATACTCCCACATATACATACATGCAAAAGAGTTTCTGGTATGCATCCCAGGGGCCCAACTAAAATTGATTGCTGGATTTCCTATATTATCTCTGTAACCATATTCATTGCTTGCAACTATTTTTTGCTCACAGTGAACTCTCCTGCAAAACACTGGAAGGCCTAGAAGGCTTACGACAACTGATATTCTATGCCGCCTGCAATATGAAAGATGTGGGCAGTACAATTGGGTCTCAGAAACTGGTTGGGAGGCTGGTAAGGTGGTAATTCAGTTTTAGTAACTAATTCCTTTCTTGTATTCTGCCTCTTTGTCTATAATTTTTTTTTTTACATTGAATCACCCTGTTTCTGTTCCAGGTAATTGACTTATACTGCGATTATTTATATGCCTATACATGTGGCCAAGTTGTTAACTAAAGCTGTTTTGTATGAGTATAGTTCTATCCATTTAGCTATAAATTACCTATGCAAATAGGTTGACACATCAGGATATACCTTGGCCATATGAACTATAAGGCCGGTAGGTACTCCTAAGGGAAGGTACCCACTATTAAGCCATTCTGACATCGTATTAAAGGGGTGTCTATGAATCCCCTTTAATATATTCTAATATAATATATTCACCTACTAAACAATATACCTAAAATATAATTTTTATAAGGATAGGTTTACACTACCGTTATTCATTGTTCGTTGCTCTCATCAGTCACAGGATGAGAGCAACAGACATTAAACAACTGATGCAGACTGGGCCCCCTCCATCTGGTGTTCATCTACATTCACCCCCATGTGAAAAATATGACATACCCTTTCTTCCATCATGTTATTTTACTTTTCTGACAAGAAAGTCCTGCATGCAGGACTTTTTCCTTCTATTACAAAAAGTAAACAAACATGATGGAAGAAAGGGTGCATCATGCTTTTTATATTATAGTCAATGTGAACGGAGGTGGTACCCTCTATGTCCATTACTCTACTACTGTTCATGTCCGTTGCTCTTATTCTATGACAGATGACCGCAACAGACTGTGATAATGGTAGTGTGAACATACCCTTCATTGTTCTGAAAATTACACCGTATAATAAATATATGCCCAATACCACTGGAGATCTGGGAAACATGCTGGTGGGGGAGCAATCTCTCTTCTGGTTTTAAAATTAGGGTGTCTGCATCACTATTGGTTATTATGGGGAGTGCTGCAGATCCCTATCCCTGAATGTTTTGTACAGTATTGCATTTAAATTCTCTTAAATTGCCATGTAAATACAAATATATTTGCTTAAATAACACATATGATAAATGCTGATGGCCTTCTACTATTTTCAACTACGGAGGGTTTGGATATTATAAACTTTGCTTTTTGAGGCTCATACCCTGGAGTTTTAACTCTCTTTATTTTACTCTCTGATGTCATTTTATGAACAATTATTCTAAGTTACATTTTAGACGCATTGTTTACTAGGTGAATAGAGGGACCATATATTGTCAATGGCAAGTTAGTTTAACCCCTTTAAAGCGGGTTTGTCACCAGAACCCACCATAACAACCAAGCCTCATAGATAGGTCAGCTGAATCAAATGGTGTTTTGCCCTTGTGAATTGGTGCCTTCATTGCTTAAATATCACTTCTTGTCAGTAAGCAAAAGAGTTCTTTGGAGCAACAAAGGCATTGCCATTTACCTCTTTGAAGCAATGGTAACGCTCTCATTGCTCTAAAAATCTACAAGGGGAAAACACTATTTGATTCAGGTGAACCTTACATATTCATCTGCAGGGCCGGGTTGATATGCCGGGGTCTGGTCACAGACGCCCTTTAATAGACAAAACTAGTTCAGTAAAACTTAGAGCATTTTTGGTAGTTTTCTACAATTTGTCATAAACTTGACAATATCATATGTTAATTTGTGACTATGATTTCAGTGATAAATCATTTCCACATAAGAAAAGTACACGGTTACAAACTGTACTTATGCTATTAGAAAGTCCCATAGGCTAATCTTTTGGTTAAGGTAACCTGTTAAACTATAGCTTAGTACTATCCATGTGGTTGTGTGATCTTCATTTAACATTAATGTAAATATAATCATCTTCTTGATACAGATTCCCAAAAGCTACTTGAACCTGCAGGAAGCAGTATTGAAAGAACAACAGATAAGAGCTCATGAGGATGAGGTACAATATCTGACGGACGAGCAGATAGAGCAGATCATAGAGCAGAGCCCTGGAAACGACATCCAAGACTATGAGGACATGCAAGCAGGTATAAAAATCAAGTAAAGTAGCTCTGCACCTTTTATACAGCTGTCATCCAAACAGCTCTTACTACCGACTCCGCCATACATGTCCATGCTCACATTAACCAATTGTGCACATGTTCACCACCACCAGAGGCATGTGATAATGCCTTACTCCCCTCTCTGAGTTGAGAACAAAGAATTGGGTATTTTGAAATCCATCATCGTTTGTCACGGAAAACTCAGTACAACCCTTATTCACCTTGTTCAGCTGCTTTGTCTTTAAGGGGTTGTCCTACATTCAACCTCAGTGCAGCCAGGCTGAATGTGGGTGGGACTGGTGATGGTCGACATTCCCATTCACTTCGTTTATCTCCGGGACTCATACTGAAGTACAGCACTCAACTATCTCCAGAACACCCTTTGACGTAAGTGGGGGTGCTAGAGATAGCCGAGTGCTGTACTTCTGCTATCTCTGGCCCTCCTTTTGAAGTGAATTTATGCTTTAGTGCTTTATGGGACAACCCCTTTAAATCGACAGGTTTGGCCAATGTTCATCTAATGTGTGCGAACACAAGATGTTTCAGTGGTAGTCTAGAAGCATTAAGAACATTACACTATCTGTCTTACATTTTGTCGCCTTCTGTTTCTTACAGCAATTGGGTTTCTTATAGAGACAGGCACCTTGCTTCACTTTCCAGACACCAGCCATGGACTAAGGAACCTCTATTTCCTGGATCCTGTCTGGCTCTCTGAATGTCTGGAGAGGATCATCAACATTAAAAGCTCCAAATCTGTGGCAAGAAATGGGGTCATCAAAGCGGAGGACCTCCGGATGCTGCTAGTTGGCACTGGCTTTACCAAGCAGACAGAAGAACAGTACTTTCAGTTCTTGGCAAAGTTTGAGATTGCTCTTCCTGTGGCAAACAATAGGTGAATACATTGTAAATGTGTGTTTGCATCATGTGGCTTTGCTTACAGGTGAAGAAAAGGACAATTATAAGGTCATCTGTGTGTAACCTTTATTTTCTCGTGGTACAATGCACATCCTTAAAACCATGTATACTTTCACAACCACGTTTTTATTGTCCCAGTGCATCTAAAAGGAAGCATGAAGCAACTTTGCAGATGATCTGTATTTATTCTTTAGCAACTTTTTTTTATGAATCTAACCTTTCCAATATGGATAAATTTTTATGGCAAGCAGCGCATGCCAGCAGCAGAGTAGAGCTCTGATCGTTGAGTTTCCTATGAGAAAAAGGAAAGGATGAGATAATCCCGAGATTATTATGTGCTGTAGCTCTATATATTGTCAGAAGTTCGCCATATTATGTCTACATCTCTGATACTTGCGTTGCAACTATATGAATAAGATTGTCTTATGTTTCTGTATAAAACATGTTATGCAACTTGAGTTATTTCTCATTGTATTTATAGTAGCAGCGCAACTTTAAGGGGTTGTTTGGTATTTAAAAGAAGGTTGTGGGTTGTTTTTTTTTTTGTTTTCAGATGCAGTGGGGAAAAAAAGTATTTAGTCAGCCACCAATTGTGCAAGTTCTTACACTTAAAAAGATGAGGCCGGCCTGTAATTGTCATCATAGGTAGACCTCAACTATGAGAGACAAAATGAGAAAACATATCTAGAAAATCACATTGTCTGATTTTTAAAGAATTTATTTGCAAATTATTGTGGAAAATAAGTATTTGGTCACCTACAAACAAGCAAGATTTCTGGCTCTCACAGACCTGTAACTTCTTCTTTAAGAGGCTCCTCTGTCCTCCACTCATTACCTGTAGTAATGGCTCCTGTTTGACATTGTTATCAGTATAAAAGACACCTGTCCACAACCTCAAACAGTCACACTCCAAACTCCACTATGGTGAAGACCAAAGAGCTGTGGAAGGACACCAGAAACAAAATTGTAGACCTGCAGCAGGCTGGGAAGACTGAATCTGCAATAGGCAAGCAGCTTGGTGTGAAGAAATCAACTGTGGGAGCAATAATTAGAAAATGGAAGACATACAAGACCACTGATAATCTCCCTCGATCAGGGGCTCCACGCAAGATCTCACCCCGTGGTGTCAAAATGATCACAAGAACGGTGACCAAAATTCCCAGAACCACACGGGGGAACCTAGTGAATGACCTGCAGAAAGCTGGGACTAACGTAACAAAGGCTACCGTCAGTAACACACTACGCCACCAGGGACTCAGATCCTGCAGTGCCAGATGTGTCCCCCTGCTTAAGCCAGTACATATCCGGGCCCGTCTGAAGTTTGCTAGAGAGCATTTGGATGTTCCAGAAGAGTATTGGGAGAATGTCATATGGCCAGATGAAACCAAAGTAGAACTGTTTGGTAGAAACACAACTCGTCGTGTTTGGAGGAGAGTGAATGCTGAGTTGCATCCAAAGAACACCATACCTACTGTGAAGCATGGGGGTGGCAACATCATACTTTGGGGCTTACAGAAAACGTTTGACCTCTGTCATTGCCAACAAAGGATATATAACAAAGTATTGAGATGAACTTTTGTTATTGACCAAATACTTATTTTCCACCATAATTTGCAAATAAATTCAGACAATGTGATTTTCTAGATATGTTTTCTCATTTTGTCTCTCATAGTTGAGGTCTACCTATGATGACAATTACAGGCCGGCATCATCTTTTTAAGTGGGAGAACTTGCACAATTGGTGGCTGACTAAATACTTTTTTTCCCCACTGTATAGTGTCATTCTTTTCTGGTGGTCGTGACTGGTACTGCAGTTAACTTGCATGCAGATAATCTGCAATAACAGACACAGCCTATGACCAAGCATTTCTGGAAAAGGCAAAAAATGCTGCAATTTTTTTTTTTTTTTTTTTTTTAATAATCTAATCTCTAGTCATCTTTGTCACTAAGGTCTTCATTCTTATAACCAGGCTGAGTATATTATTATACAAGATTAATGCTAACAGGTCCTCTGCTGTATGTATCCTTAAATGGGTTTTCCCATCTCCCTGTCTTAGCAGCTTTGCCTGCTGTCTCGTCTTTTCACTGTATCAGCAAGCTGGTGGGAGGCAGCTTTGACTAATGAACAGGATACTATGAAGTATCACAATAGATATAGACTTTGTCTACTTTGAGAGATTATTATGATTACTAGAAATCTAATATAAATGCAGATCAAATAATATGCACAGTAAATATATATTGCATTACACCGGGTTGTATAGAACACTTACCATATTTTTTGAGAACAAACTCAGCGTTATCTTTGTGTTTTACATAAAGAAATAATAGATAGGGCTCCCGGAACGCCTTTATCAGTAAACTACAATTAGCTGAACTGCTTGTCCTGCAGGCAGAGCTATACATAACAGTGAGAGAACTCGGCCCCACCAGAGAGCAGTGACTCAAAGCTCCGTCCTGATACAAGCCGTGCACCATGGAAATGCTGTGTAACTAGTGGGAGGAATAATCTAACATAGCAAGCAAACAAAGCAACATTGCTAAAGCGATGTATTTAGGAAAACTCTTGAATTTCCATAATCTAGCAGTATAGATAGGATCCTTGAGGTAGGGATACACCTTTAAAGAGGTTGCCCTCAATCCAGCAGCCCTCTCTTCATATACAGGCTCAGCAATGACATGCCATATTTACAGTGCTGAGGTGTGATGCCAATAAATATGGCACATGAATGCTGGTGCCAATAACTGGCTGCAGTGGTCACATGTTATCATGGCACATCATTACAGCCTGTACATATAGACCAGCGGCAACATTAAAACATCTGAGCTGAGAATTGAAGAGGTACTGTTTGTTTTTTTGTTTTTGTTTTTTTTTCCAGCTACCAGACAATTGTTTTAAAGGGGTCTTCTGGGACTTGCGTATTGATAGCCTCTCCAGTATATGATCAGTGAGGGTCTGACACCCAGGGTCCCCGCAGATCAGCTGGTTGAAGAGACTACAGTGTTTTGGTGAGCACTGCAACCTCTTCACTGAATACTAAGCATAATGTTGTATGTTGTGTAGGCATTGTGCTTGGTGTTGCTACGCCTCCCCATTCATTTGAATGGAACTGAGTTGTTGCTCTACCAGATAACTGATGAATGTAACATCATCAGCACAGGGAAGAGGCCACAGCGTCTGTGAGCTTTGTGGCCTCCTGGTTCCTGGACCCCACGATCACATGATGATATATCCCAGGAATAGTTCATCAGTATGTAAGGAAAACCATTCAATATTCAGAACTTAAAGGGTTTTTTACACGGAGAAGTAATTTACTTACCTGTTGCCAGGGATTGCCGATGATGGACATTCCATCGACGTCATAACCCATGGGTCATGTGCTCTGATGCCGCTTGCCCCTCATTCCTCACCCGGTCCTTCCCCGATCTCACAGGTAACTAATTAAGCAAAATTAAGAAAACCGGGGGAAGCCAAATGCTGCATTGCCTCTCATGACCTGGAGGTTGTGACGTCACCAGAACCCACAGGTCCATCATCAGTGATCCCTGGGACAAGATATGTAAATTTCTGTTCTTCAGGCAACTCCTTTAATCTCAAGTATCAACTCTTCTGATAAGACCCTTTATCTTTTTCCTATAACTTTCTTCATCAGCTGAGGAGAATTTTAGGTTTTGTGATCTTCTTAACTTGGGTATAAGGAGATTAGCTGTTACTGCCATATGTTACATGTATGTTCTTAGTATCACCATGTGAATCATTCGTATCCCCACATAAGCCACTGGTGTCACTTCCTAGAACACATCTGTTATGGCCTCTTGTTTACAAGAAGGATAAATATTTATTTCAATATTTGAGATATTTATAGAATTCTAGTCAAGAACTGACACATTTAGTAATTTGTAGACCATTGCATTCCTGTCATAAGGGTCGCACAGATATATTGATCTAAACAATTTGCATAACTGCATCAGTAGTTGTCATGAGAAAGATCTGTGCGTGCTGATATCAAAGGAAAATGTCATGTATTGTCCAAGAGTTTAAGAAACGCTGTCTGCCAAAATGTTATTAAATAAAAAGCCAAACATTACTCATGTAGTAAATCCTCCCTTCTCCAGCACCTATACTTCGTCTATCCTCGCCAGTCTTTATTTTCCTAGAGCGATGACGTGCTGTGTATGTGACCCCTACATCTAAATACTGTCCTCAGCGGCATCGCTACAGGGAAATAAACAAGGGCCAGCGGCAACCACTGGAGCATTGGTGATGGAGTGAAGGATTATCAGATAAATCCGTAATGTATGTTCTTTTCTAACATTTATTAAAGGTAGTTTAATTTTTTTAACCTTTTGGACAACTTCTTTAAATAATTGTCAATGTCATCTGAGATAGAGGTTCATCGCACTATGGGAAGTCAGATTGTAGGTTGGAGAGCTGTATAAAGTCCAGAAGGCTTTACTTGAAATTAAATTAGCATTTGTGACCTTTTTTATGCTTATTCTTGAGAAATGCAGCTGGAAAATGTGGTATGTTGAACCTCTGGCTGTTTTTCATCTTTATCGTGAAATTCTGGGACTCATTTTGAATCGAAAGCTAGTGACATTTAAGAACAATGAAATTTTATGTCCCGGAAAAGAAGAATCCTCAGCCCAAAGCAACTGCATTTTGTGATGAAGCTTGTAACATTTTATTGAAGTTGGAAAAGAATTGGAATGATAACAAAGGACACATGTCCCGTTTCACAATTTTCCAAGCTTCAAAGGAACACCCATTGTTAAAAATGACTCATAGATTTAAGAGTGGCTTCTAGTGGAGTATATACAGCATCTACTTCTTTGATATGAGGCCTTAAGTGTCAGATCTACCTATGGAAATAATTCTATGGCAGCTTCAGTTTGTTGTTGGGCCCGGATATCATACACTACGGGCCCATTCAGAGTGAGGAAAATGAAGAGAGGCTGAGGAAATCCAAAGCGGAAACCCAAAGCAAAGGTTCGGCTTTCTGCCATGGCTTTCACTGAATGTCAGCTCCAGATGAATGGGACTGATCAGCTGAGTGGCTCCCACTGTGGCTCAGCAGCCTCGGGGTCCATGACAAGATCGAGCAGGGCACTTTTGGTTTTCAATGGGATGCAGATTCAGAGAGATATTTGGCACTGATTTTTGAAGCGGAATCTGCCTCAAAATCATCGCTAAATTCAGCCATGTGATCATACCCTAAGTCAGCTAGCCCTGTCTGTCTGTCTTTGCGTCATTTAGGGATGTTGGATTGCAATTCCATTTGAACCATTGTCCGATCCACTTCCAGTAAAACGCCTCTATGTAGCCTACCAAATGTATTTTAGCAAAGAGTAAGGGGGATGGAAAAAGGTTGGGCTGCAGGACACAATAACAAAAAATTTTTAATGCAAAGTTAACAACAGAAAATTGGTTGTAAAGGTCGACATCATTTTGAAATGTAGTAAAACACTTTTCCAAAGGCTTGCCATGTAATCGTGCAATATTAGTGATGTATGTATTGTATCCCACAGCTACCTCTTACCTCACCTCCTTCCAACCAAGCCAGGCCTGGATATCCACTCCTTACAGCAGTCTACTGGTAACACTGTTCAGAGGTTGTTCAAGATGAGTTTTGTTCCTGTAGGATTCTGGCAAAGATTCATTGCTCGGATGCTAATCAGTTTGTCTGAGATGGATCTTCAGGTAAGAATATGCCCATCTTCTATAAGCTAGTAAACAGTCTGTTATCTCTTGAGATGACCATAAACATTTGGTTAATGTTGGCTGAACATGACAAATTGGGCAAGATCAGTCAACCATCTAATGTGTACTCTCTCCCAACAGCCGATATTCGGAGAGTTCAAGTTCAGGCTGTTGGATTTCAACATGTAGGATCTTAATGTTCCGAAAGGCGATAAACTACCAGGCAGATTTCCCACCCCTTAGAGAACACATGCATGCTCAGCCCGGGTATGGAAGTGTTGGGACAGGTAGCAGTAGACGGTTTAGGAGTTCCAGCGCCTCCGACTGACCACTGTTACAAATTTAACAACATAATTCCATTCTTAACCCTAAATATATGGATTCTTCTTCACTGAGCCATTATAAGGCCATGTGTCCTGCTATACCAAGGAGTTAACCTATGGACCTGAACAGAGCTTGTTCCTAACTTTTTTTATTCCTAATAGAAGCTAGACAAAAATACTAGCAGCAAAAAAAAAAAAATTTTAAAGACTATTAGAATATATATGATTTGATTTGGTTTATGGTCATCCCTTTGGCTTCTATACTGTACATATTCATTCACTTTCCTTTTACTAGCTATTTGAGAACAAGAAAAATACAAAGCCACGCAACAGGAAATCTACAGTGTACAGCTTCACAGGCAACCAGCGCAACCGGTGTAGCACCTTCCGGGTGAAGAGGAACCAGACCATCTACTGGCAAGAGGGGCTGATGGTTACTTTTGAGGGCGGTTACCTCAGGTACGAGACAACATCCCTACAAGGAAGGCCATATTGCACATCAGTTCAGCAGTACTGATAACTCAGTTAATACTGAGATGAACACCTCATTTTCATAATGTCAGAAGAAACAAAAATAGTGTATGGGAAAAAATATATCACTTACACCAATGTATGTATCCACCAAAGGTGGTAAACTTTGGTGATATTGTCAAGATAATGCCTTATTCCTGTGTCAAATATCTGTATTTCATCCTCAGTGTGGAATCATCTGATGTTAACTGGAAGAAGAAGAAGAGCGGAGGCATAAAGATCATTTGCCAGTCGGAAGTCAGAGATTTCTCTGCTATGGCATTCATTACAGACCATGTGAACTCCCTGATTGATCAGTGGTTTCCAGGTAAATTTGGCCAATATGGAGCAATTAAAAGTCCAATTTCTCTTAAAAAGCATAAAATGATTTAGAAACTGAAAATAGCAGTATTTATTTTACACATTTAGCATGTAAAGCGCAGTTCACTATTTTCTGCTTTTGTTAGTGTATTCGTCAACATATACCTCACTAAATTCCTCAGTTGGCCCCAGATTTTACATTGTGATGACCTACCCACAGGAGTATGGGATCTGTGAGGGCCCGACAGCTGGACCCTGCGTAGATTAGCTGTTCCGACAGCCTCCAGGTGCCATAATTTGCTCCTATTTCTCCCTGCTCAAACTATGCTCCCCATTCACTAGCAGCTTCCGGCACCTGCAAGGTTCCAGCACCCAAAAACTGACATGACAGCTGATTTGCGCACGATTCAGGTATCAGGTCTCCGCAGATCACATACTGATGACCTATCCTGAAAAATCAATCTGGGGCTGGAAAACCCAAAGGTTATGAATTTCATGCTTTATACATTAGCGAAGGAAAATGCAGCAGACTACACGTTGCTATACAGTAAACCAGGTCAGTATGCCAAAGGAACTGGGGCAAAATGAGAATGAAAGAATAAATTCTTTTGATCTTGTCAAGATTTGTTGAGGATAGTTATAATTATATAACACACTGGTTTTATTTTTTTATTGAACTACCTGCATCTTGTATGTTACAGCCCTGACAGCTACAGAAAGTGATGGATCCCTTTTGATGGAACAGTATGTCCCTTGCAACTCCTGTGCTGCTCTGTCACACCAGGAAGATGAAGAGGAAGGAAAGGAGCCTTACTACTTCAACATGGAGGACTGCGTGCTGGCTGCTGTAGACAAGGACTATTTGGAATGTCCCAATCACCCTGAAGACCCTGCTCCCCTGCAGGAACTTGTCCCTGAGATTTTTATGACTGATTTTCCATCCAGGTAAAACCCCAAGCTCCAACAAGTTGACACCATTGTGTGGACTAGGAATGACACCATGAGCCTCTCTGCATTTTTGCATCACATGAGTTATTGGGAATGTATATTGGTTTACTTATTTGCCATTTACTGTTGTGTCATTTGTGTGCAATTTCAGGCTGTTTCTTGATATTGAGGACCTGGAATACTCAGAAGAGAACACTAATATTCTAGGACAAGGGGGAAGCGGAACCATCATTTATAGAGCTGTGTACAAACACAAGCCAGTGGCATTAAAGATGTTCCAAATTAAGAAGTATCGGACCTCTGCTGATGTCATCAAAGGTACATAGTAGCTACTTTTATTATGTAATACATAGAGAACATTAGTCTGCACACTAAGGGTTAGCATTACTCTGTGTGTGTGTGCGTGTGTGTCTATTTGTCTGTCTGTCTGTCTACGGCCACAAGTGTTTGTTCCCAATATGTCACTGACCTTTGTGTATGGCTGTTCATCATAAGGGAACTGACTTGGTCTTCAGCATTCAGCTCATCTTCTGTACCATCTTCTCACACAGATACAATGTTCAAGCACTTGCAGGCTATGGATGCTATGAGAAACTTTTCAGAATTTCGCCAGGAGGCCAGCATGCTCCACTCATTGCAACACCCTTGCATCGTCTCCCTGATTGGCATCAGCATTCATCCTCTGTGCTTTGCTCTGGAGCTGGCTCCACTCGGCAGTCTGAACACTGTCCTAACTGGGAATTGCCAAGGTAACCTACTGCTTTACATTTTCATCAAAATTATGACCATTCTGTATTGAAAGGAAGGATATTGGAGCACTTTTATTAATATTCTACGCCACCTTTGTGGCAGAAAAAAGTTGCAGACTTCGGACTTGCAACTTTTTAATTAGCTGTTGCGGCAAAAATTGCTGCAAGTGACATTTTTACACTGCCCTTGCCGCATTCTGGAAAGGAGTTGTCATGAGAGTGTGTGGCATAGGGCAGGACCATCAGCCTTCATCACATTTATCATACTTTATGCTTTACTGGTGTAAATAATGCCTGATATCTACAAGCTCATATATCATAGCATGTTTGTGGCCCGCTGGAGATTGCACCTCATTCCTGAGAAGGCGTGTGCCTTGTCGTAAATGAGGCGAATCCTCCGACGATGCAGGGATTATCATATTTATCATACCATATCCCCCATTGTGTCTGGAAAGACTACACACTAGTTATTCACATTATAACTGCTTACTAGTAGTTACATGCCAGGTTACATTATCATAGAAAAGAGCAAAAACAAATTTCATGTGTCAGTGATGAGGATTGTAATGCATACAAAGAGTTAATACTGCAACATTTCCATCGGCATTCTAATATCTAGAAATATATTGAACTGTAGGAGACTAGATTTGAATGCGTGACAAGCTCCTGCATTGTGTGTTATACCTATGTCTAGTGCTTTTGAGAATGTAAACATTTTGTATTTATATTGTTACAGGATCTCCCTCGTTCATGCCTTTGGGTCACATGCTTACACAGCATATGGCCTATCAGATTGCTTCTGGTCTCTCATACCTACACAGGAAGAATGTCATTTTCTGTGACCTTAAGTCAGACAATATCCTTGTCTGGTCCCTGGATGTCCGAGAAACTGTGAACATAAAACTGTCAGATTATGGGATCTCCCGTCTCTCTTTCCATGAAGGAGCCCTAGGTGTGGAAGGCACACCAGGATATCAAGCACCTGAAATTCGTCCTCGGGTGGTCTATGATGAAAAGGTGTCCTTTTTTTTCTTTCTTTCTCTCTTTCTTTCTTTCTTTCTTTCTTTCTATCTATCTGTCTATCTATTTTTTAATTTATTTACAAATTTTTATTATTAGAGGAGTTTTCCAGAATTTCAATACTGTTGACCTTTCCTTATCATACAGTATTACATTGCTGGGTGCACAACGCCGAGTTCCCCTACCAGTCAGCTGATTGGAGTGCAGCACCGCTGTTAGCAGTACAGCCTCTTCTTCAGCTTGTGAGTCTTCTTCCAGCTCTGCTACATTCAAGTGACTGTGGTTTGAGCTGCAAGACCAAGCACAGCTGCTACACATTGTCCAGTGCTGTGCCTGGTATTTATTAAAGTGAATCCCTTCAGCTGATTGTTGGGGGTTCTCTGAGTTGGACCCCTATCAATTCAATTCTGATGACTTGTATCCTAAGGTTACATAAGTAACTAAGAGTTTTGGAAAACTCCTTTAAGTTTTATGACATTCCCTAGCCATAGGCCTGATGCTCCATTTGGGTATGATAATCCTTTGGATAGGGGATAACAATAGCATTTGGGCCAACCCCTTTAATGTTTGAAACTGGTGTTGTACTGACTATAAGTTATCAAGGAATTGGAGAATTACTCACACAGCATTGTCCAGACTGACTGCAATTGTATTCACTTGATAGCTGAGAGCAGGACTACAGGTGTATCTCAATAAATTAGAATATCTTTGAAACGTTCATTAATTTCTGTAATTCAGTAATACAATTCATAATCAGAATCTTCCATGATTGTGTGTCCTACTGAACCAGACTGAGGGACCATTTAAAGGCTTAGGAAACCTTGGCAGGTGACACACTGAATTTACAATACTGAACTTTTTTACAATATTCAAATTTTCTTAGATTTGGGTTTTCATTACCTGTAATCCATGATCAACATTTACAGAAATAAAACACTTGAAATAGAACACTCTGTGTGTAAAGAATCTAGAAAATATAGCAGGTCACTTTTTTACTTTAATTACTGAAATAAATAAACGTTTCAAAGATATTCTAATTTATTGAGATGCATGTGTAGGTACTATGGGTTTGCATGGTCAGGATGTAATAAACAAGAATGGTTTTATTCACTGACTTCACATAACGATTTTAAAAGTAGTTGGTAATTGAAACCCAAAGTATAATGGAAAGATATAGAACTTCATATCTATACAGTGATAAACATTAAAGGGGTTTATTAACTTACCTAATTTACTAACTATTCACAGAATGGATGACAAGTGCCTAATCAATGTGGGTCATACTGTTGGAAACCCACTGATCATGACCGTGTGATAGAAAATAAGTTAGTTTATGGGAGGACTCTTTTAATAACATAAAACCATTAACCCTTATAAGCAGACCATCTTTATGACAATGTAGGATACTGTATGAAGGTTTTAATCACAGACGGCAAGTCTTTTACATAGCTCGAGTTTAATGACCAATCTGGCATTTTCCATCTCTAATTGTCTCATTAGAGGATTCTATTTCAGATTATTTCTGTCATCCTTCTCTTTGTCTTAAAGTAACAAACATTCCAATAACTCTCAATTAAAATCTATTTTGGGACATTTGGAATACAGGAATTCCTATGTCAGCTATTTTCCTTTTGTAAGTCTTTAATACATAATGACACATAGGACCTGCTCATATAATGCAGCCCTGACCAGTAAACAATAGTTGTCTTGTATCTATTAAGTAGCTGTTCAAATGGAAAAGACATCTGTCTTTGTATATGCTTGTACTACTGGAAATGTACATGCGTGCCAAAGAAAGGGTTAAAAACCTAGAAATCTATTTTTAATCTATTATCATCACTGTGATTATTAGTAATGCTAGTAGTGTTTATAGAACTGTCACTACTGTTGTTACACTCAATGTGTCTTCCAATCTGGATTTCTTAATGACAGGGAAAATTGGCTCTGTGTAGTCAATGGGAGCTGAGCTGAAGTACCAGCCCCTGGCCACTACATGGCGCACAGAGCCAACTGCTTCTGGGCTGTGCGTCTGAAGTGACCCTAAACATCTTATCAGGACAAGGATTTATTATGGATAGGCCATAAAAATATATCCTGGACAACCCCTTTATGTAGCATTAACTAAAAATATTCATTAAAGTGCATTCTTTGTATTTTTACAAAATATTTTTATTTTAAGGTGGATATGTTCTCCTATGGGATGGTCCTGTATGAGCTGCTGTCTGGTCGGCGACCTTCTTTAGGACAGCATCAGCTACAGATCTCCAAAAAACTGTCCAAGGGCATCCGTCCTGTCTTGGGGCGCCCAGAGGAAGTTCAGTTCTCCAGATTGCAGGAGCTGATGATGGAGTGCTGGGACACAAAACCAGAGAAGGTGAGTTCTATATGACTTCTTACTTCTGCCTATCATATCATCTTTCTAACTTATGCTTGAACTGCATTAACATTTATATTTCAATACCAATATGTTATACAGTGTTTTGGCAACCTGTCATCAGGTTTTAGGCCCTAAACCACCAGCATGTCAGCCTTTTTGTTGCTGGAGTGTAGGATCCAACATTGGTAAACTCTGCCCCATCCATCCTTTTAATACAAAGTTTGCTAACCTTTAATTTTCCATAAATAAGCCCTGAACTCCTCTCCCATGGCTCCCCATACATGGACAATGCACCATTGAATCTGAGGACGGTACGTTTCACTTCACTGTGTAAGCATGTTGACAGAGGGACAGATGGGATTGAGATTACCAGGTTTGTGGCCCTAAACCTCAGTAGCACAAAGACATCCTGGTAGTTTAGGGGCCTTAAACCTGGTAAGAGGTTCCCGTGAAGAACCATATTCTGTGCAAAATGATAGTTTCCATCTCTGAAAATGTACATATTTTCCTTCATGGTGTGAGTTCAAATAAGCAGTGACAGGTCTGTGAACTTCTTCCCCCAAGGCCTGTTGTTTGTATAGTGACAATATTGTAAATCTTATTTTCCTAATTCTGGTGTAATGAGCCTAGAAAGGATTGTAATGTGTAATGTCCTCCTAGCACAGCTGCTGGCATCCTAATATTGACTTACTGTTGCACTTTTTGTTGTCACCATCTGTTAGAGATTAGCCCAACATACCTACACGCAGAACTGTAAAATCATTACACAGGGTCACACAGGGGTTCACAATATGAATGCTATTATTTTTATGCATCGTCTCCAAACATACAAAAGAATACTATAGTACTTTTACTAATCTAGCATTGAATTTGTGTGTGAATGTGACCAGATATAAAAGGCACATTGAGGTGACATTTGTACTTGTAGCATTTTTTTTTTTTTTTTTTACAGAAGGTTTAACTGCATAGTTGTATTTCTCAAAAAAGGTGATTTTGTCAAAAACAACCAGTATATACCAAGAGCAGTGTCAAAAATAACTTCTCACTGAGCCAACCAGAACACTATTCTGCATGGCTTTTGGTTTGACGGATATCCCTAGCCATGTTCCAAAGCTGATGATCTAGCCTTAGGATAGGTCATCAATATCAGATCAGTGAAGATATGACTTTGATCAGAGCATAGTGTACAGAGCTCGAAGCATACAGCTCTATATGCTGTGTATTGGCTGCACCGTGGTATTTCCCATTCACTTGGCCAACATGTAATTCTAATATAATGCTTTTATTTTTATACTCTTACAATAAAATGATCTAATAATGTATGATGTGATTTTTTTTTTCCCATTACTATTATTATTATTGCCATTGATTTATATATCTGACCTTTTGACATTTCTTGTTTTATAGCGCCCTCTTGCTGCATCAGTGGTCCGGCGTATGAATGATCCAAGTTTCTCACTTTTCAAGTATCATATCCTATGTGGAATGCAGGAGACTTTCTGTGCATCCAGAGAGCAAGACAGTACCATTGTCTTGTGGGCAGGAAGTGGACAAGCCAGGTATCTGCCAGCTATGAAGGACCAGATTATTCATGCTGTGAAGATTGTCTCTCTAACCTTTACAATAGGAATAAACTCAGGGAATTAAATATTTAACACTTATATTGGAGACCTGATACAGATACAGTTGTATCCATTCTAGACAATACTCTGTACGCAGCACAAATCCTTCTCCTTTTTCTGATGCTTTGCTACAGTGTGTCAGTGTAGTTAAAATGTGTCCTGCTTTCCAAGTACAAACCAGCAAGGGGGCCACAGCAGTGTTGTAGTGCTGCAGACCCTTCTAAGTTTTCCCGACACTGTGGTGCCCTGGCCACCCACTATGTAGTCGTAATGCCGCACAGCTCCATTCACATAAATGGGGTTGACTGCATTCCATGCATAGTTGGATGGCCTGGAGTGCAAAAAAACATACAACTGAATTTTCAGAATTGATGGAGGACCTGGAGGATGGACCTGCACCAATCCTAGCAATATGCCATCACATTATAAAATAGAGAGAATAGCCCTTTATCTGAGGCTTCGAGTGTAATGAAGGATTATCCTATTTATTGGCAAGCAGTGATTGGACAGGGTAAGAAACCACAAACCAATAGTTATGTAGTGTAAATTGGCCATACAGATTACATAACTAAATGTGTGGTGTGTTCTTATTCTAAAATTCACCATTAACATGCACGCTTGTTGAATAAACCACCAGCTGCTTGTTGTGCTGCCTCTTTAGCCAGCAGATATCTTATGATGGATATGTATTCTAAAACTAGAGGAGTGGGGTAGATATAGCCAAGCAGCATGCTTCGTTATGCTATAAACACCTCTGTAAAATTCTTCCTGTGCTTCTGTAATTCTGATAAATCCTGTACTGCACAGCAGGCTTGGTTAGTAATAAGATCACTAAAGTGCAAAACTGACTCTTTATTTCTGCAGGAACTATACGGTTGTTGATGTAGGGAAGGGTCAGGTGGAAGTGCGGGGGCTGAGCTGTCCTGGCCTGAAGATGTGCAGTCAACTGAAGGTCCAGAATACTCTGTGGATATCTACTGAGGTGGGAACAAGTGTCATATCACTAACTCGAAATGTAATATTATCCTGTACAATACAAATACCTAAACTTATAGAAGTCCGTAAGGAAATATTCTGTTTGACAAAAGAACAAACAAGCAAATATATTTTCTACTGGCAAACCTTGTCAGAATTGTCTAAATTTCCATTTGTTTCTTTAAAATAATTTTGCAGGATCAAAAAATATCAATTTACAGTCTGCAAGGCATGTGCCCACTAAGTGCTCCCCTGAACGTGGTTGACACACCAGCAATTGTGACCTGCTTCCTGGCAGTGACTAAGGTAAAGGTGGGTAATGGGACAAATCTTTTATCGTCATGTTGTTTTCGCTGTAATTATCATGCCAGTATAGATGAGACTAAAAGAGGAACAGCAACACAAGTGCTATATCACTGTGATTTGTGAGAGTCTGATCTCACTCTGTGTATTATATATGGCTTTTGTTAAGGCTACATTCAGATTAAGGCTAAGGCCGCACGTTGCGGAACGCAGTTAAAAAATGCTGCAGAAAAAACCGTAGTGAAAAGGCATCGTGCTTTTTTTCCACAGCTTTTTTCATTGCATTTTTGATGCGTTTGTCTCTGCAGATTTTCGTCCCTTATTAAACCTATAGAGAAAACGCAAGCATTTCCGCAGGTATGATTGACATGCTGCGTTTTTCAAAAACACTGTTTTTCCACAGCATTTTTTTTTTCTGTATTGTTTGGATGGTATTAGCCAGAATCTCATTCACTTTGCTGATACTGTAAAATGCTGCGTTATTTTGTGCTGCGTTTCAGCTGCCAAAAAAAAAAAAAAAAACACTTAGTTTCCACAACGTGGGGGTCTTCTGCTTAAAAAGGTGTTTCCACCAAAGACATTTATTGTATATCCACAGAATATGCCATAAATATCTGTTTGAAAGGGCACACCACTGGGACCCTCTATCTTTTGGGAGAATGGGGAGCCTGGACTAGCCCCTTGCTTGTTTCCATAACCTATGGAGCCAACTCTCCATGTCGTCTCTTTTTGGAATTGGTGGACAGTGGATGAGAGGACCCCTCTTATTCCAAGAGGTGGAAAGCCCTACCAGACATTTGTGACATATGTTGTGGATACCATAAATTTCTTTAGAGAAACACTGTTGCAAAGTTGTATAGTCTTACACAAAAGTATAAAGACTGCACCTCTACAGTACACTGGCGCTATTGTTTGCATCTAGCTTTTGTAAAGGCCCAGAGCAAGAAGCTGGTTTGCATGAGAGGAGACTTTCTTGTATCTAGTGATATCCTCTTAAATATTAAAGTGGTGTTCCAGACTTTTTCAATTGATGACCTGTCCTCAGGATAGGTTATCAGTTGAAGATTCTGGGTGGTCCAATACCTGGGCCCCCTGCAGATCAGCTGCATCTGCTTCACAGGGCATGTGATGTTATGTTATCAGTCACATGGCCCGATCGCAGTTCAGTCTCATGCAGGTAAATGGGCAGAGCTGTCATATCAAGCACAGTCTCTATAAAAATGTGCTTGGTAAGTAATGAAGAGGCTGCAGCACTCAGTCAAGTGCTGCAGCCTCTTCAGACAGCTGATTGGCAGGGGATCCAGGTGTTGCACACCTGCTGATATATAACCCTTTAAGGTTGGATATTTATTAAAGGGAGTCTATCATTAGAAAATCACCTTTTGAACTAATGACATGTTGGAATAGCCTATAAAAAGGCTATTCTACTCCTACCTTCCATTCTCTTCTTCTCCCTGCCGTTTCTGTAAAAATCCGATTATTGCGATATGCAAATTACGCTCACGGAGCACCCTGGGTGTTCGCCCTCGGCTCCGAGCACCCCTTGCATCATAACCTGTCCCCTCCCCTTAGTTCTGTTCACACTCCTCTTAATGTTCTTCTGATCTTCTGCCTTGCGTAAGGCATCCAACGCAGCGATATACGCCGACTGCGCATGCTCGGCGCCATTTTGCCATGGTCTGTTACACACTTGTGTACAGGAGCTACACACTCATGTAGCAGACCACGGCAAAATGGCGCCGAGCATGTGCAGTCGGCATATATCGCTGCGTTGGATGCCTTACGCAAGGCAGAAGAACATGAAGAGGGGCAGGGACAGGTTATGACGCGAGGGGTGCTCGGAGCCAAGCTGGAATGTGAGTGTAATTTGCATATTGCGGTAATCGGATTTTTACAGAAACGGCGGGGAGAAAAAGAGAATGGAAGGTAGGAGTAGAATAGCCTTTTTAAAGGCTATTCCAATGTACCATTAGTTCAATAGGTGATTTTCTAATGATAGACTTCCTTTAAAGGCTTTACACTTTTAACACACAGAAATGTTGTAAATTGCTGTTCACACTATATTTGCACTATAATTATTGGACATTTTTTTTTCCCCCTCTTTTTTTTTGCTTGATGCAGACCACCTCCTTGGTATTTGCTGGCCTGGCAGACAGCTTGATTTCTGTATTCCCAGTAACTGATGGCATACCCAGCACAGATTGCTCCTATATCTGTTCTCGCACAGCCAACCGTGCCATGTTCAAAATAGGAGATGAAGATCCCAGACAGAATCCATACCCAGTACTGGCCATGGAGCTTTCCAATGGAGGATCTGAGGTCTGGTACAGCAATGGACCTGGTATCCTGATAGTGGATTGTACTTCGTTGGATGTTACTAAAAGGCTTGAGCCTTACACCGCTCCTTCACTTATAATCTCCATGGCAACCAGTTCAGACTGCAATGGAGAGGAGACTGTTTGGTGCTTAGACAATAGGACAAACACATTAGTGATGTATCATGCAGCTAGTTACCAGTTCTGTGCCCGATACTTCTGTGGTGACTGCAGTCCTTTACGAGACATGTTTACAGTAAAGATGAATTCTGAACTAGCACCGATTACCTTACCAGAGGAAAACTGTGACAGTCAATGCCAAGTAAACATTAGTATCCTCTACAGCCAGGATAGAGGGACGCAGCTCCTCAGCCACCAGGACTCTCTAACAGACTATTGTTCTGTGTCCTCAGTCTCCTCTTCTTCTGTGCTTCAAGGGGCAGCAAAGTCTTCTTCCAGCCTGCCGAGTACACCAGTCAGTTACAATAGTGTCCTTTTCTCCACGGACAGTGAGGAACCTGAACTGTCACGACCCAGAATTCCTAGTGAGAGCTGGGGAAGCAAAGCCCCACCATCTGAAGAGGAGAAGCTGCGCTTGCAGGCAGTGCGGATCCTTGCCGTTAAGGATTTGCTTTGGATTCCAAGGTGAGCCTTACTCCAGTGTCCAAGTACTAACTGTGGAGGAGTACCCCATATCAGTCAATGAGATTAACATGTACCTCCAAATAGGACTGGACAATTTATTGAATACATTCGATTAATTCACCATTTCAAAGGCGCTCAGTTCTGATTTTCATCAGAATCATGAATTTGATGTTGAAACTACCTCAGAGTGTTTATTTACTTTCTTTAATGTGTAACTCCCTTTTTCTTTTTTTGCTATTGTGTTGGGGGTTGTTTGGTGAACATTTTTGTAATATACTTAATTAACCTCCTTTTAAAGATGTCCTTTCATGTCCTCTGATATTAGCGCACTGTTAGCTTAGCCAATATGCACCTTGGTGCCAAAGCTATCGGTGCCATTAGTTTTGGCACCGATTTCCCCCAGTGTCAGAAGGGCCGGCTTTACAGCTCAGCATCATTGCTGGGATGTGAGGAACGCCTCCTTCCCTGGCTTGTAGGGGAACATTCCTAACAGCCCAGCAATGATGCTGAGCTGTAAAGCCGGCCCTTCTGACACTGGTGGAAAATCAGTGCCAAAACTAATGGCACCGATAGCTTTGGCACCAGGTTGCATACCGGCAAAACTGACAGTGCGCTGAATTCAGTGTACTGTTAGCTTTCCATGAGAATAGGGAACTGAAAGTTCCTATAAGGCCTCATCACGATTAGAGCGCTAGTGTGCAAGCTTAACTGGCGCTCTATCCATGTGGGTGCTGCCAGAGATTACAGTCTAGGCAGACCTATAGAAATGAAAGAAGCACTAATCATGCAAGTCCACGGGTGCTCAATTCACAAGGGAGTTTTAGGGGGACTTTCAGTCCCCCATCCTCCTGATCACTGGGGGATCAGTAGCAGTACATTGCTAGTGAGAACTTTACAGCCTGTTTTCTACTAAGAGGAAGTTAGGTAGGTTCATTAAGTATATTACAAAAACGTTCATCTAGCACCCTGATATAACAGCAAAAAAAAAATGGGAGTAACACTTCAAGCGAAAATAAGAATTTATATTAAAACCAAGAATCATCCCTAAGGCTGGATTCACACCTGCGCTCATTGCCCATTCTGGGTTTCCATCCCACATTCCGCTTGAAAATGCATTTTCAGGCGGAAACCCAGCGGACCCCATCATAGTCTATGGGGTCTGTGGGTTTCCTTGGGTACCCTCTTTTTAAGTGGATTGGGTTTCCGTTTTATGGGTCCCCAAGTGGACCCGAAGAACGGAAGCCTGAGCGCAGGTGTGAACCTAGCGTCAGCTTGAATTAAAATTGAGTTTTATTTTGAGGCAAAATTTTGCAGCCCTACCTCCAGTTATACAGAAAAAAAGATGATACTGCAGGAGCGTACACAAGTTTTCTACATATCTTACATTGCAGATTCTGTCTCTAAATAGCAGCACAAACTGGCCAAGGTGCACACTGCTTGTATCTGTATACAGCTAGAGCAGTGTCCGCATAAAGCTTACCTTGGTGATTTGCATTCTGGAAAGTATATTATATTCTTTATATCAGGCTTTATACTGTAATGTGATGTAGTAAAATCTATCTATTCCTTTGCAGCATAACATTTCTAAGCTACTAGGAGTGTGTCTGACAACAAGCTTGTTGCCCATTTCTAGTGACAACCAGCAGTACTGTGAACGCAGTCTGGAATAGGCTATCATTGAGAAGAAGTTGCATTTTAAAGGGCATTTATCATATTTTCCTATAAATAAGAGTATCTTTTAATTTAGGAAACATCAGTCTTAGGGGCCATTAACATGGCGGAAGGTGAAGAGAAAATTTTGACGGCTTCAACTTCAGATCCTGAGTAACTTCCTGGGCTTGTGGCAGGTTGTTGGCTTTCTGCCGTGGATTTTACTCGCTGATCAGCCTCAGCAGAGTGTCTTATGCTACAAGTTCTGTGGCTGAATCCGCCACGGGATCCATGGCAAAATCGAGCAGGACACTTCTTTTTACAGTGCCTTACAAAAAGAAGCATCAGGCACTGCCCCCCCAGGAGTTTGGAGCTGATTTTGTGGTGGAATCCACCTCACAGTTGGCTTTAAGTTATGTCATGTGAACTTGGCCTTAATCAGTTCCTCCTTCCAGAGTATCCAGTCATCATGTAGCTGCGTAACAGTTTAAGAAATTCTGTAAAATCTCTAAAGAACATTTTCTGTTCATCAACCAGATCTTAGTACATGTTGAACCTTCCTGATCCAATAATTTTGGAATTAGGCTAATACCAGATTATAGAATTTTCAGGATTAGAGATATTCTGGAATTTAAAAACTTATTCCACCATGGGTGAAGGTCATCAAATTTGGTGTCAAAGTTTGTAGATTAGTGAAACTATGATGTACGAATGGAAACTATATAGAGGGACCAGCCTTTCCTTCTTATGGATATCTGCTCTGTCTTTAGCTCTATCAGTAACACAGTTTTTTTGTAAGTACATTTTCTTTAGGGCAGTTGGATGTCATAGAGGTTAGTAAGTGGCGGGAACCTTCTCTATGAGCCAAAGCAGACAGCCACAAATAAGTGGTGGCTCTCATTCTGCTGGACTTGTGATGGTTGGTCATTCAGTCTTGGGCTCCTATATGGGTTGTCCATGATGAGACATTCTCTTTGTATTTATGTTTTTCCATGTTACCTATTGTATACATTTACTTCAGTTTACATGTAAGTCTATCTTTTAAGGCAAATGGGTGGAATATGAAAAGTGTAAATTAGAGGTAGGCAGAGGTAGTACATTGCCAGTAAATGCCTCACCCTAGATTTCCTAGGGACAGAATCCTTGTGCAATGGTGTACATACACATGTATTAAGTGTCATAGACACTTTGCCGCTCTCTAAACAAAGCCATATGGCTTGGCAGAAAATGGCATTAAGATGCAACTATGTGCTCCGATGTTTTGCTCTAAAATATTGGCACACGTTGCCACCTCTTAATTGACACCTACCAGTTGGTATATGCCAAGCAATTGGTTTGGTAAAGTTAGACAGAAGTGCCTAAAGATGCGCTAAAAGAGTCCAAAGGAAGCGCTCGTGCACAAAACAGCCCATTGTCTGTGTGTTGGCCTTCCTGGGTGCTGTAAACACATGGCTGAAATAAAGGCTACTGTTTGCTTGGTGAGTGCCGTCTGCCTTCCTTCTCTTCAGTGCATGGAACTAACTTATCATACAATGTGAGGCATTGAGATAAACCTGGCATATTTTCAGACTGTCTAGTCTGCATTTCCGCTAACTATTAGACGGGATTAGTTTTTTATTGTGCAAATGATGATAAAGGCAATGATCAACTTCTGTATGACCAGATCATATTTTACATAGTATCTAGGTTAGATATTCCTTTTTCAGTATGGGATTAATTCATTCAGTTTAATGGAATCTAAATTTCGCAACATTTTACAAAGAGGCTCCGACGCACACATACATATAAAAACATATAAGTGGTCATGACCACATCCTGCCTGTTATGACTAAACTAAACCACTGAACTTTAAGGGGTGGGGACCCTTGTGATGTATTCCTGTTGCCGTCTTTGGCCATAATTTGAGTCTAGCCCAGGAGAATGCAGGTTCAGAGGATGTCTCATTTTCCAGTGGTTCATGAGCACATTGTTTGCAGAAAAACCTTCAAGAATTTCATAGTGTCAACCATTTTTGGGCATTAACAAATGTTGACTGATCTGTAGCTGTCCCTGAATAATCTGTGATCAGTACTGGATATAAGTCTCAGGAGCCGGGAGATGCAGATTGTCTGTCACTTTAGACTCCAGTCATGTCTCGCTTAGCCATGTATGTCTGCTTTTGCAAAAAAAGACTGAAGTTTGTTGTAGCCTTCTCACAATGTTTAGCACTGTTTGCAGCCTTCCCTAAGTCCATTCCCGGCAGTCATATACATATGGTCATATACATAATTTACATATAATTTCACACAGTATGTGACACCCATATGCAGAGGCCTACCATGCCTGTAGGTAAATCTGGTTCTGTCTATCATATTGGGTTTAAAGCACTAAAATGCTAAAGGAATCTCCTCTTTTATATAAGGTAACATGTACAAACGTGGACAAAATTGTTGGTACCCCTCGTTTAATGAAAGAAAAACCCACAATGGTCACAGAAATAACTTGAATCTGACAAAAGTAATAATATATAAAAATTCTATGAAAATGAACAAATGAAAGTCGGACATTGCTTTTCAACCATGCTTCAACAGAATTTTTTAAAAAAGAAAACTCATGAAACAGGCCTGGACAGAAATGATGGTTCCCTTAACTTAATATTTTGTTGCACAACCTTTTGAGGCAATCACTGCAATCAAACGATTCCTTTAACTGTCAATGAGACTTCTGCACCTCTCAGCAGGTATTTTGGCCACTCCTCATGAGCAAACTGCTCCAGTTGTCTCAGGTTTGAAGGGTGCCTTTTCCAGAAGGCATGTTTCAGCTCCTTCCAAAGATGCTCAATAGGATTTAGGTCAGTGCTCATAGAAGGCCACTTCAGAATAGTCCAATGTTTTCCTCTTAGCCATTCTTGGGTGTTTTTAGCTGTGTGTTTTGGGTCATTATCCTGTTGCAAGACCCATGACCTGCGACTGAGACCAAGCTTTCTGACACTGGGCAGCACATTTCTCTCTAGAATCCCTTGATAGTCTTGAGATTTCATTGTACCCTGCACAGATTCAAGACACCCTGTGCCAGATACAGCAGAGCAGCCCCAGAACATAACAGAGCCTCCTCCATTTTCACAGTAGGGACAGTGTTCTTTTCAAGATATGCTTCATTTTTCTGTTTGTGAACATAGAGCTGATGTGCCTTGCCAAAAATTTCCATTTTTGTCTCATCTGTCTATAGGACATTCTCCCAGAAGCTTTGTGGCTTGTCAACATGTAGTTTGGCAATTTCCAGTTTTGTCATATTCAAGTTATTTCTGTGACCATTGTGGGTTTTTCTTTCATTAAATGAGGGGTACCAACAATTTTGTCCACGTGTGTATGTCTGCTCAAGAATGATAGGAATCTTGTATTTTTTCCTCAATAACTTATTCTACACATAATGTAATATTCTGTATCATTACTACAAGATTGCTTCTGAATTCTTTCAGACGCGGAGGTGACATCATCATCATTGGACTGGAGAAGGAGTGCGGTGGACAGCGAGGCCGAGTAATTGCTGTATTACAGTCTGGACAGCTGGCAAAAGATGGGTACGTTTAAAGAGGTGCAAACTATCTGTTTGGTGAATGCTATGAACTTTCATGGGATCTCTTTTTTTTTCTTATCTATGCATAACATAACTTTAAACATAGTTTTGGGCTATGAACTTTAGATCATCAGGGGTCGGGGTGTTGGCACCCCACAAATCAGCTGTATTTACGTGATCGCAGCTCTCGCCACTGTTTACATGGTGGCCACTGCACTGTTCACCACCTTTTTCATAGCAGCAGTGATGAGTACAGTAGCAGGGTCTACTCTGCAGACCAAGACAGATAACACAGGATCCACCATTAGCAATAAATGATGGTCACAGCTCACTTCCTCCCCCTTCCTATACAGTCACCCACAACCCCTTATTAAGTCAGTAGGTCATTTTTTGACTGTGGTTTCTTATGTTCACGTGGCTGCTGTAAAGCAAATCTCTGAATTACCACCCGTAATTATATACACAAAATAAAACCAGTATCTATATAATAATATAAAAATAAAAAAACAAATATAAAATGTAAAAATAAAATTAGCAGTGTTTGGTTTTTTGTGTTCTACTTGGCTTACTTTGCAAAGCCATGGCCTGCCATTGAATCTGAGGGTCAGCTTTAGCACAATAGTCCTCTTTGCATTTTCATATTTGGTGAGTGACACAGCTTCCACTGACCACCTCATTCAATAATAATTGATTGTAATGGTGTAGTGAGTATATGGTTGTTACATGCAGACATGACATGATATCCCATTACTAAAGAGGGTCATTTACAAAGTAATGGTGAGTCCATCTCGGACTCTCCATTAACAAGGACAAGGGAATGCGCCCAACTATAGGTTTCCAAAACATCAGACAGCACACATTTCCCTGCAGCTCAACCTCTCCTGTGCTCTGGTCAGACACCAACCTTGGTTTTTAGATTTCTCTTTCGCTACTATCAAACCCATGATGCCTAAGCACAGCATTGCTGGGGCAGCTAGAGACAGTACCATCTCTGTCTGCCAGAGAACAGTGTGATTATCCTGTTTTATATACTTTGTAAATAATCTAAGATACTATAAGTATACAGTGCTGGAGGGTGACCGATCATATTATTTATTATATAACCAGTAGGAGCTGTCTAATAATCCAATAGTATGAAAGGAGATAGTGTTCTCCCTGTGAAGAGTCTGTGTGGAACAGTCCATGCAGTTTTATCATACAGGAAGTGAGATTGTGTCTTTTGAAGTGCACAGAAAGGCATGTAATTCGCAGCAGGGCAGAAAGAGATCACATCACATGGAAGTGAGGAATCCCATGAATTTTCAGATTTCCAGCAGTAACTAAATAAGGTAAAATACTAGATGAATTATATATTTTGGGGGAATAGCTACGGAATAAGGCGAGTCCATGAGAAAATGGTATGGACGACAGACAGATGGATAACATCAGTGTTCTGTCTGTGCCCTCCGCGGATGCATTCATTTCATTAATGAGTCTGGACCACAAAATGACAGGATTAGGATGTGACCTGAGTTTTGCCCTTGGGCTCACAACCCCCTACATGGATCTGTGATACTACATTGGCATGTGTGTATGGGGCCATAGAAAATAATGAGTCAGTGTGTAGCATGTGTTTGTATGCATGGAGCCTTAAAGAGAGAAAATTTGCCAGATTGTTGCTTTAATTTCACTGGAAAGTAACCACACATATCTACTACCTCATGTCTGAAAACAGGCTTCTCTTTTATGAGAGAGGGTGTTGCTTTCACAGACTACTGACTTCTGTAAAGAACAGGAATTTGTATCCCTGTGCTGGCTGTTACATGTTACAGTAATCCATCTGCTGTTGTCTTCTCAGGATCTGTGTGGAGGCTGCGGCTGTGTCCAAGGATTCGGTAGTTTGTTGCCTACGGAGTGACGCGCTAGGCTGGATTCTATCTGTCTGGAGGGGATGGGGAGCTGCAGAGTTTGACATTTTTTATCATTCAGCTGATGAACTGAGGAGACTGGAGACCTGCATGAGGAAGAGGAGGTAGCATATAATGAGTATAAGAATGCAACTAGATTTTGCCCACAAGCCTTGCACCCCACTGCAGCTAGCTGGTCTTCTTCATCAGGAGATTCTCTATGAAGCCAGTGTATTATGGAGAAGTGGCGCATGGTAGGGATATATCCTGTGAATTGTGGGATGTAGTTCCCATGGCATTTCCTGCCAAGCTGTCAGAGTAGTTCTGTTGGTCTATGATGGTCTATGACCACAGTATGTCTAAGGCTATGTTCACATCTGCATTGCACTCTGTCACAGAGTCTGTCTACAATCACAGGTGAAAAAGTCCTGCATGCAGTACTTTTTTGTCTGATAAAATGACAGGGAACTAAGCAGGTATATCCGATGGACACCGGTATCGTCAGTGAGTTCCCTTGGGATCTGTTGGTTCCTGTCATTAGACAAATTTTCTGTTCCTATGCATGAACAGAAGAACCGATGCAGAAAACGTTAATGTGAACTTGCCCCAGCAAAAGCATCCAAAGATTTAATATTAGTGATAACACTAAAATGCAATATATATAACACAGAAAGGGGACACTTGTATCTCAGGTATAAACTAAGTTCCTGATTATCATTGGCTGAGGCTTATGACTGTAATAGCCCTAGTTTATAAACTATGTCCTCAGCTATTGCTGGACTCCTTCACTTCATAGTCTTTTCTAATGCTGTAGACTTAAAGGGAATGTGTCGTAAGAAAATGACCTATTTGTTCAATCACGTTTTATGTTAAACATATTTTTAAAGAATTTTTGTGAGGTTTTTAAACATTTTCTATGTTATCTGTTTTTTTTAAAAAGAATTCTAAAAAATCTGCAGTTCTAACTTTGTCTGCTAGGCCATATAATATGCTGAGACTTCCTGTTTTCTGTAGGAAATGCAGCAGCCCTCTCACTTTTCAGCACACTGATGATCACAGCTATCATGTATATATAGATGAGACACAGAATCCACCAGTCACAATAGAGGATTTCACAGCTTATCTATTCCCTCCTCTGTGCAGTGACCTCTGCCCAGGTCACAGAGCATGCTTAGAAAACTCTCACATACAAGTGAATAGGGTCTGCTCCAGACCATTGTGTCTATGGCCCATGGTCCTTCTATAGCAAACAGGAAGTCACAGAATGTTTTAGGCTTAGTGACAAAAGTGGAATTGCAAGACTTTTAGGACTTTTTTAAAAAAATATATAGATATTCATTTTGAAAATTAAAAAGAACATCACCAAAAATTCTTAACAAATATTTTTAACATAAAAATGTGATATTAATAAAAGGACATTTCCTGGCAACACACTCTCTTTAAAAAAGATAATTTATTCTTTGCACTAGCTGAGCTGGATTGCAAATCTTTACTTCAGAGTTTTGCTGAATGTACAGTACTGCTTGTATCAAACCATATGCCTATGAGGCGTCTACATTGTGCAATATTATCTCCGTAGCTGTCATGCACTCTGTGTCAAGATAAGGAGACGTGCATGCTCCGGCTGGAGATCATGCTGCATTGTAGCACAGGGTTTCCAGGTTACGCAGTGTGCTGCTGTATCCAGATGTTTGTTCTCATTGTGGGAAACTGTAACACTTGGACGCACTGCCACGTTTTGTGCACTAAAATTTTGGCTACTGAGAAATTACAGCCAGGTGTCTGGATGAGACAGCAGCGTGTAGATTATTCCATGGAGCTTCACTGCCACCCATCTTATGATGCACCACTGTTTCTTTTATGGACAGGATGTTTTGTAACTATATTAGAACTTTTTGTACAAATATTAATGTATATTAAAAACTGAAATAAAACATATGGCTGAGTCTTAGTGTTTTTAAAAAAATCACTGATATTTGACGTAAGATGCTTGTCTTCAGCTTCTTTAACAGTTTAGTAGCTTTATTCACTTGTTTGCTGCATACTCCATTCATTTTCAGTATAGGGAGAGACTTTAAAGGGGTTTTCTGGGCTAAAAATATTGGTGATCTTTCCTAAAGAATAGGTCACTAATCTCAGATCTGTGGGGGTGTGATATCTGGCACCGCCATTAATTACCTGTTCTCAGCAGCTACAAATATTGATGACCTGTCCTAAGGATAGTTGATCAATATCTGATTAGTGGGGGTCCAACACACAGTACAACCGTCCATCAGATGATCTCAGCAGCCCCTGCAGAGAATGCAGCAGGAAGCAGACAGCTCTGAGTAGTAGCGGAACTGAGTCACTGCAGCGTGGGTTCCATTCAAATGAGAGTCTACAGTAACCTGCTCTGTCTACTACACAGGTAGCAGAGCTTTCTGCTTCCTGCTCCATTCTCTGCAGGGACTGCTGAGATCAACTGCTGGATTGCTGTGCTGGGTGTTGTATCCCCACTAATCTGATATTGATCAACTATCCTTAGGATAGTTCATCAATATTTGTAGCCTAGATATTCCCTTTAATCATTGCAGCCATTTTTTTCCTATGCTATTAAAGGGGTTTTCCAGTAGATATATAATATTTTGTCCTCCTAAAGTTCACTTCTCCCCACCATTCCCTAACCTAACTATGGTGCATGTGAACAAACCAGTGGTGCATAGGGTCAAACATGGCCCTACAGCCTCTTACTCTGTGCAATGTCCAAGTGTCCCATGCATTGCAGAAAGTGTGCAGCACAAACTGGTGAACTTAGAAGCTAAAGGCCTAATAAAGGTAACGCATTTCTTCTTGGGTGAAAGTTCACTTTTGCACTACAGGTGGTGGGTGATTTATCACTGAAATTTGAGATGGAAGGAAATGCAAGCAAGAGACCACACACACATGAACTAGACAGAATGAGCAGGGTACACAAGCGGTGGGGGTATGGTGCACCCTACTTCTTGCCATTGATCACTAGGACAATCTCTGGTTTGTACAAATTACCAGTTTATATATAATTATGCTAGGGCCCAACCACCGACTCCTACTCCTCTATTTTTTCACAGCACAACTTTAACTCCTGCTCTGACTACAGCGCCTTCATAAATGGCTGACAGCCAGGCTCAGACAGAAACAGTAAAAATCCTCTAATGTTAAAAAGCTAGTGATTGAGCTGCTATCAAAGTAAATATGCATCAAACTATACATCTAATTAATTATACAATATTAATAATATATTGAAAAATAATTATTTTATTTTGAAGCTGGAATCTGTATCTTTTATTCAATTCCAACATCATCCAAAATTGGTCCCGACTCTGACTCCACAGCCCTGTATAACAAAATGAACATTGTTTATTATAGTAATGGATATCTTAGGAAGAAACTGAATACTCTACCCAAGACTGATGAATAGGTAGGTACTTACTATACATCAGACTTTCAGTAAGTGATTTTGGTAAAGTGGCAAGTTCTGCATAGTGGAAGGGACCCCTGGATACTACTCCACAAATAAATTTTTCCTTTGCATATGGTGTTGATAATCTGTATATGTCGGCACATGGTATGGATGTAATCTTTCCTTACAGGATCTGTATGGCTAATATCACCTACTGTAACTAGGCATGGTATAGCCCAAAACCTACATACCCTAACACAGTGTCAGTGAGCTGCGGATACACCATTCTTAATAATCAGTTGCACTGGTATCAGCCACAGTTATTAAAGGGACTGTGATATTGATTGTTGCAACCTCTTCACTACTTGCCAAGAGCAGCACCATACATTGTATAGTGGCTGTGCTTGGTATTGCAACTCAGCTCCATTCTTTTCTATGGAACGAAGCCTCACACAGGCCATGTGACTAATGGATGTGATGTCACTGGACTAAGAAGAGGAAGTAGAGCTCAGTATCATAATTCAGGACAACCCCTTTGAGAAGCATATGCATCTTGGGCCTGTATCATGTGCCAGCAAGAAGTAGCTGCATTGGCCCTTCCCATCCCTGACCATGATTGCCCCAGGGTGCACCAAAATTCTGGTGCAAACTATCCAACTAATAGGTGGTATAAACTAAGACTAGGCAGTCTAATGATACATCAAATTTATCATCAACCTTCAGCCTCTGTGATACATCTGGCACATTTTTAGGCTACCTGGTCTAGTTTACACTGTCTAAATTTTAGGATTAGTAAATCTGCACCCGTTTCTATCTCAACACCTACACTGTTTCTTCTAAAGAACTACTGTGGAAAACTTATGTATATGTCGCCACCATTTAATTGCCTTTGTTGTGTGCAGTTATGTGACTTGTTCTGTATTGTGTGTTGAGTCCTTTTATCCCCAAATTAACAAGAGTCTCGGCCAAGCACTCTCTGACTGCTGAGACATGTTTCTGTGAGGCTGACAGATGTTCAGAGCTGTCTGGACATTTGTTTTATTTTAACCAGAAGAAACATATGTGGGAGGGGGCGATCGCTTCTTAAATGAGGCTGCTGGATTGTGTTAAAAGTTGCAATGTTGTTATAAAAACCCCTTCAAAAGAGGCCATTGCCTTTAGTGCGTATCATAGCGTGCAGTGCAAATGTTCCACCGCAGCGTTATCTTAGCCTAAAGATTAACTTGTTTTGGACCGAGACTTCCCGGATATGTAAAGCATCTGCGTATAAACAGAATGACTGTAGATCACTGCGCCCGATCTGTATGTAAGCTTTACTGTAAGACTTTTCTCAGTCCCTTCATCCTATTAACCGAACAAAGTCAAGAGATGCTGTCATATGTATTAGAGATGGACTAATTCCACTAATAGATTAAGGGGGTTTATGACGCAACAAACACAGGACTGAGTTGCAATGCAAACACAGGCCATGGACAAGAGTGGTGCTGTTTCTGGGAAAGTGAAAACTTTTTTGTCTCTCATCACATACAATTCCTGTATGCTAAACTGTGCATGCTGATATGTCACATTGGTTAATATTAAAGGAACACTTCAAGCAAAACTAGTTCAGAGTTCTAGCTCTAGTGAAGGGTGAAAGTGGGGGATGGGGGGGGTAAATTTATCATTTACTAATGTATTTTCTGTACCTGAGATACCTCCATAAACCAGTCACACATGCAGTCATGTGGCCATGCTTCTCTTGTTTATCTCCCATGCAGGTGACATCCTGAATTCTGAACACTGATCAGCACATTGTGCATAGTCTAAGTAGCGGAGCCTACAATAAAAATTGTAGATTCACACTGAAGGCATCAAAACTATGAATTAACACATGTGGAATTATATACTTAACAAAAAAGTGTGAAACAACTGAAAATATGTCTTATATTCTAGGTTCTTCAAAGTAGCCACCTTTTGCTTTGATTACTGCTTTGCACACTCTTGGCATTTTCTTGATGAGCTTCAAGAGGTAGTCACCTGAAATGGTCTTCCAACAGTCTTGAAGGAGTTCCCAGAGATGCTTAGCACTTGTTGGCCCCTTTGCCTTCACTCTGCGGTCCAGCTCACCCCAAACCATCTCGATTGGGTTCAGGTCTAGTGACTGTGGCGGCCAGGTCATCTGGCGTAGCACCCCATCACTCTCCTTCTTGGTCAAATAGCCCTTACACAGTCTGGAGGTGTGTTTGGGGTCATTGTCCTGATGAAAAATAAATGATGGTCCAACTAAACGCAAACCGGATGGAATAGCATGCTGCTGCAAGATGCTGTGGTAACCATGCTGGTTCAGTATTCCTTCAATTTTGAATAAATCCCCAACAGTGTCACCAGCAAAGCACCCCCACACCATCACACCTCCTCCTCCATGCTTCACGGTGGGAACCAGGCATGTAGAGTCCATTCGTTCACCTTTTCTGCGTCGCACAAAGACACGGTGGTTGGAACCAAAGATCTCAAATTTGGACTCATCAGACCAAAGCACAGATTTCCACAGGTCTAATGTCCATTCCTTGTGTTCTTTAGCCCAAACAAGTCTCTTCTGCTTGTTGCCTGTCCTTAGCAGTGGTTTCCTAGCAGCTATTTTACCATGAAGGCCTGCTGCACACAGTCTCCTCTTAACAGTTGTTGTAGAGATGTGTCTGCTGCTAGAACTGTGTGTGGCATTGACCTGGTCTCTAATCTGAGCTGCTGTTAACCTGCGATTTCTGAGGCTGGTGACTCGGATGAACTTATCCTCCGCAGCAGAGGTGACTCTTGGTCTTCCTTTCCTGGGGCGGTCCTCATGTGAGCCAGTTTCTTTGTAGCGCTTGATGGTTTTGGCCACTGCACTTGGGGAGACTTTCAAAGTTTTCCCAATTTTTCGGACTGACTGACCTTCATTTCTTAAAGTAATGATGGCCACTTGTTTTTCTTTACTTAGCTGCTTTTTTCTTGCCATAATACAAATTCTAACACTCCATTCAGTAGGACTATCAGCTGTGTATCCACCTGACTTCTGAACAACACAACTGATGGTCCCAACCCCATTTATAAGGCAAGACATCCCACTTATTAAACCTGACAGGGCACACCTGTGAAGTGAAAACCATTTCAGGTGACTACCTCTTGAAGCTCATCAAGAGAATGCCAAGAGTGTGCAAAGCAGTAATCAAAGCAAAAGGTGGCTACTTTGAAGAACCTAGAATATAAGACATATTTTCAGTTGTTTCACACTTTTTTGTTAAGTATATAATTCCACATGTGTTAATTCATAGTTTTGATGCCTTCAGTGTGAATCTACAATTTTTATAGTCATGAAAATACAGAAAACTCTTGGAATGAGAAGGTGTGTCCAAACTTTTGGTCTGTACTGTATATAGGTACTTTTTGGTATTTTCAAAAAAAAAACCCCTTTGAGGCTAAGGCCCCACACAGCAGGCCACAGAAAAACCATGGCAGCATCGCATCATGGTTTTTCCCGCAGTGCTTTTCACAGAAAGTCTACTTCAAGTATACCTGTATGTTTTTGCTGCAGCGTTTCCACCGTGGCTAAACTGTGCCGTTTATGCCACGTGGGGCTCCAGCCTAAGGCTAAGGCCATATGTGTCCCATGGCAAAAAGCAGCTGGAAACCACTGGCTTTTCACTGCAGGTTTTACTATTACAGTTGGGCTAGTTTATAACCTTTGCATTGCAAAAGTTGAAAACTGAGCAAAACCTGCAGCAAGCAACTGTCCTGCTGCACATGTGACTGCTACAGTCAATCGCTGACCTCATCAATATTCAATAAGCCTACAATTTCCCAGAAAGTCCCCACTGTTTTAACAGGGCACACCAACCACCTCACAAAAAGACCAACAATTGTGCCCTCCGCCAATAGATACACAATAAATACCATATATCATAAATAAATGCAAAATCTTTATTATAAATAAATGGAACCAACAATTAATCCAAGTAAAAACAATAACAATTAAAAAGATTGGAGGGCAGAAGGTTGCCACAGCCCCAAAATCTAACAGTTAATGCATGTTATATACAGTTTTACAATTGATAATAGCCACGATGCCCACCCTCCAGCCCCAACATGCGTTTTGCCCTGCAGCTTTCTCTGGAGGCTCCAGTGGTGACGTGCCCATATTCCCCACACAACTACTACAGTCACTTGCTGACCTCATCAGTATTCACCAGGAGAGAGCTCACACCAGTGACCTGCTGCAGCAGTCACGTAGACATACTCTGCAGCTGGAATCATGTAAGCAAAAAGCTCCTGGAGCCATATGGCTCTATTAAAGGGGGGGGGGGGTCCAGGATAACCTTTCTTTTTTTTTTTTTTTTTTTTTTTTTATATATATATATATATATTTGAGGCCGAGGAAGGTGAAAAAAATTTAAAAAACCATACTCTCCTGTCCCCAACGCTCCGGTGTCTCCCATCGCGGTCCGGTCCTGCTGCTCCAGTGTTTTCTTCCAGCGGAAATTCCCTCTGCATGTGACAACTGAGGCCAGTCAGCGGCCTCAGCAAAGGACACGGGATGGTATTTCCAATCAGCTCTGCAAGTTAATGCAAAAGTCATGGTGTTTTGGTTTGTCATCTGGCTTCAGCTTCTAAAGAAGTAATCTACGGCTTACAACGCACATGTTTTTGGAAGATGCGCTATACTGTGGTGTGTGGCACCTGTAGTTTCATACAGCCTGGTCGACGTTCTAGGATTAGGTTTGTACAACAGCTCAAATCCTGTTCCTGGCTAATCCCATCCAGACATTGCAGAAAAAAAATCCGCAGTGGAAATGCTGCAATTTCAAAAACTTGAGTGTTTTTGTAAATCGCAGTATGTCAATTATACCTACGGATATGCTGGTGTTTTTGCTGCAGACAAAAATGAGTTTTCCGTTTTTTTGGCTGCAGCTCGCTGTGTTTTTTTGCAGGAGGATTCTGAGGCGGAATCTGCCTCAAAAAACGCCTCCCATTCATTCCAATGGGAGTCAGTAGTAGATCTTTTCTGCTAGAGGGGAAAAAAGTGACATTGATAAGGTCATGACACCCTTTGTGGGCCAGATGACCAGGTACCCCAGGTAACTGTCGTTGTCCTAATTGATATGAGCTAAGTGCTAACGGCGAGAGATAGACACCAGACACAGAGCTGGTATGAATCCTCTTTCTTAGCCGAATACAGGGACGCACACTGAACCTTTATTAAGACAACATAAGTTCATATAGCAGCAAATATAGGAAAGGGCTAACATAGCAATGTAAGTCCTCATGTTCAATCCTAATTGGTGTAGTATATCTTGAATGCATAGATAACAGATATAAGCAGTTCCGTATATGGTCAGCCATCTCCTATCTTGCGCTGTGATGTAGGGAGGTGTCTTCTGGCAGCAAACCAAGCACATGTCTTCTTGGACACAAAGGATTCTCACTTTGTTATGCAGATACTATCTGGTAGTGTAACATTACATTACACTCAGTTTCAAGCATAAACAACCACATCTAATATTTAACTTTAAGGATAACAATGTTTTTTACACACAGTACACCTTAAGCAGATATAAAAATATAAAACAGATATAAAAGTATAAAATTATAAAAAGTTCATTATGATCCTTCACAACATGACCTATCTTCAGGCGGATTCCACCTTGAAAAACCCATTGATATGGCTTTTACAAAAACCACTAGCGGTTTTTTGTTTGTTTTTTTCAAGTGAAGTTTCCAAGTCCATAGAGTGTACTGGAGTAAAAAACCCTGTAAAACAAAAAAAGTGATAAAAAATGTGTGCTAATTCCTGAAACAGATTTTTTCAGTCTGCAAAAAAACTCTGTGTGAACATACCCTTAGGCAGCCTGGACTTTTCCCATGACAAAAAAAAACTTAGTGGTGTCGCTTGCACTATCTATGAGCACATATATCAAATTTATTCTGCAAGTTTTGCTGTACTGTCACAACAGACCCTGTTCTTGCAAATTTCAACATGCAAAACGCTTTTTCTGTTTTGATGTCACCATCTTATATCACAATATATAAGCACATTTCACATTGGGTTCTTGGGACATGAAAGCTGTGCTGTGATTGGTTGCTTATGGGTGAATATGCCCGTTTTGCTTTGATTTTTAGTCACTGGCACCATGCTTTTTGAATCATCCTGTAGAAAATGTATGGAAAAGTGTAATGGAGTACGCTATTCCATACAAAGGTATCCAGTAGCTTTTCCCACGGTTTACATGAAACATTATGTGACCAGTCTTACTTTGATATCATGTGTGTGCTAAATGTAGTTTGTTTAGTCAATTGCGCTTACTTGTACTCCCTGTGTACATATCATCTGTAACTGTTCTATATTGGCTGCTGACCGAGCTTCCCTATACTATTAATCATCCAACATATTGCATCGCCATACTTCTACTTTATGGTTGTAAAACTACCAATTTTTCAACTTCAAGCTAATTTAGGCACTGAATCCAATCCTGCATTTTATTTTGTTGCAGATTTTGCTGGATTTTTTTTAGAGTCTAAGCCAAGAATGGCTTCTAAAGGAATAGGAAATATAAAGAAAGTTCTTATACATCTCTCTTGTGCTAAATCAACTCCTCACTTTGAAACAAAAAAAATAAAAATAAAAAAAAAAGCCTCTTTCTGCAACATGTCGCCAAAGAAAAAAAAAAACCCTTCAAAGCGTGGATTTATTCCATATGTGCTATGTTTCAGTCCACTAACCAATACGGAACCTTTCTCAAGCCAACAATTTTTGTACATAGATAAGGCTGGGTTCACACGGTGCGTGTTTGTCAAAAAAAATGTATACACTTTTTATGGCATGCTCCTTTTTCTTTTTTTTTTATACATATATATATAAAAATGGATGCCTTTTTCAGGAAAAATTGACTTTGTGAGTACCAATGATCCACTGTTTGAACTTGCCTTACAGTATATTGACTTGTGGCACATTTGGTTGCAGAAGTCTCTGTGACTATTCCATTCATCTCAATGGAGGTTGCAGACGTCCACATCCTTGCCCCAATAGCGCCATTCATTTAAATTAAATTACAGAAATTTCTCAAACAAAATCTGCCACAATCTACTCTGAAGGGCACATACAAAAAACTGAATGTACGTTTGCAGTTTTTGGTGCGATATTTTTTTATTTTACATGTGAATTGTGTTAAATAAAAGTGAAAACTATAGTACAATACTAGTGAAGTGAATTTTCCAAAACCCCAGTTATACAACTGAAAAAAAAAAATTGCGTGGATTTTAGGGCATTTTCTATATTTTGTAGATTTTTTACAGGCTTTCAGCACAGGCTTTTCACTCTTGGGAATACATTTATTGACCAAAAAAATATATAATGCGCCCAGATACCAATGGGAGAAAACACGGCATACAGTTATGTCTCAGGCAGATATATAACTGGGTTTTGCCACAAGAGGATGTAATAGTATTTCCCCTGCTGCCAAATGAAAAGGCTCTCAGAGTCTACTTTTCTGTAGTGACCTTCTTTCTGATCGTTGGCTGTTAAAGGGGTTTTCCAGCAAAAAATAATTTTTCAAAAAAGGTCAGTTAGTGCTATTAATAGGTTAATAAGTGCAACCAATTAACTTTAGCAGTGTTTTGAATGTTTTCTGGGTTTCTCCGGGAGCTCCTGGCATTTTCTGCATTTGTTTACATGGGTAGCTTCCTGTTCTGTTTTCCTACAACTACCATGATGCATTGTGCTTCACTCAGAGCTGACTCACACTGCCTCCCCCTCTCACACCCGCTCCTTGTTTCCCCTGCTAGCCTGCCCACTACTAGCCCTTCCCAACTAACTCAAAACATCATTTCCAGGTGCTTAGCAGAAGAAATTTTGGTATAACAGCGTCCATTATGTGTCCTGCCATTGACAGCCATATATCATAACCTTCAAAAAACTGGTCTGCTACAGACTAGAACCGTATTGTCTTTAGGAACTAATCCAGGTTTAGTTTGGGATCCAACGACAGTCTGCTTCGAGTATGGAGGCCTTTTGGTGGGCGCTTCAATGTTGCCTCTACTGGTGTGGTGATCTGGGGAGCCATTGCATAGGAGAGTCGGTCACTCCTATTAGTGATTTGAGGGACACTAACAGCTCATTGATATATGCAGGACATCCTGCGGCCACATGTGTTGTCTCTCATGACAAGGCTCCCAAATGGCATTTTTCAGAAGGGTATGTAATATAATTTTATTTTTATTTTTTTTTATATACGTTTCTCACAATTTTTATTGCGACATAAGACAGAACAAGATTATATCATTTGTGTATTTTTCTACAATGTATTAAACCTTCTGGTTTTATGTTTGGGAACATGAAGTGGAAAAAATGAAAGGCAGGATTGTTATCTGCGATTGTAAAATCTGTCAAAAATATAAACCCTCCCCAACACTGTGACATACAAATCCTTTTTTGTTGCCTCTTTTCTGCGCTTTTTTCACTTTCATGTGTTGCAGAAGATGACTCAAAGCGCCACATCTTTACTGTCCTTTCCTTATTCTAGGAGCTTTGATCTTCTCCGAAGACCAACCCCCAATTAGAAGGAAATCTGTAAGCAATTCTCCCGACCTAACAGTTTACTCAGTGTAACTCTGTGCAGTGTGTTTGCTTGCCGTCCCTGCATCATCAAAGGCCCATTGATTCTGTAATTGCAAGTCCCTGCACACACCTCCCACTGTATAGCGGGACCGAGGCCGATGAATCATTTCCTAGAAAAAGTTACTTTCTTTTAATCCTTTCCTGGAACACAGAAAAATCCCTTTCCAAGATAATAGTCCTGAGAATATTCCTAAGGGATTCTGGAGCCTGCAGAAACAGGCTACCTACGAAAGGGAAATGCATGACATGAACAATTCTTCTATGAATAACTTGAATATAAATACTTGCTCAGTATTTAGCATTTTCTTATTTTTTTTGCATTAGATAAGAAGAATTTATTAAAAAAGGGGATTAATATGGAACCCTCGCATCCTGCAGGAGCTGTACTGTTATTCTGCAGCAGCTCTGTATGCACATGGAGAATACACATTGCAATACTTTAGATAGATGAGTAAGGCTACATTTGGAGTAGTCTGTCAGAAATCCTGGACTAAAAAAGTCCTGCAAGAGCAACTTTTTTTATTAAAAAATAACAAACATCCCATTATAGACATTGGGGTCACTCGGGATCTGTTGACGGACCGCTTACCCTGATGCAAGATTGAACCTATGGTAACTGAAATAGTAGCGCAGGAGATGGAACGACATCTATGACTTTCTGCTTCTGCAGGAAGAGATGAGGAACACCTACTCTATGTAGGGCATCAGGTTCTCACATTAGAATTTAATATCCATACACATATTATTTGCAGAATTATTATAGATGCATCAATTACAATAATTTCTCTCTTTTTTTTTTTTTTTTTTTTTTCTTTATTTATTTTAAACAGTGAAGGGAATTGTATGCCAGGTTTCTGGTGTAAAAATGTTGCAGTTTTTCTTTATTACTCCCACAACCAGATACCTATTTTAATGACGTGGCGAGCACCATTTTCCCTTTCTTCTTTTTTTTTTTTTTTTTTTATCTCTGTTATTCCTTTGGCTACATCCCTTCATATAACAGATAAAGTTTACGCTTTAACGTATAAACAATATATGGTGATATTGAAGCATCTCCATTGCATTACAATTTACAGATCCCAAAAGTGACATAGGAGTCATATATTGTCTACATTGTTCCCTTTTACCCTTCATTTCTGAACCTCACTAAACTTTTATTCATATATTTTTAAGACACACCAAATTTATTAAGACTGGCATATGAAACTCCAGGCTTAGTAAATTCCCATATACTGTATTAAATACTAGCAAATATGTTTTTAGCTTAATTTATATCACTCCCTCAACATGTACCCCATACATTTGCTCAAGGAGTGTGCTATTGGCATATGTCTAATGTAGATGCTTTGGCAAACCATTTCTTTCAACTATATGGGAGAACTTCATGTTATGATCTATATATGTAACAATAACTGCTGTATTGATGCCATAAGCATTTCTCTTTTGGTCAGTGCTATGGGATCTCACAGTAAGAGCTTATATTCTGACACTGTATGATGTCTGTTGGTTCTCAGAAGATGCCCTGCATTTTTACATTTTTTTAACAGCTGATACAGTTTTCACCTGAAATGCTCTATTTATGCCATACTCTGTTGATCCTGGTTGCATGTATGGCCACAGGTAGAGATGGGCTAACCGATTCATTCCAAGACAGGTTCAGGAGGAGGCCCAGGGGAGATGCAAAAAAATTTTTTTCAAAATTTGTACTCCCCTTTCTCTTCTCTTTTAATAATAATAATAATAATAATCCTTTAATAGTCCCACAATGGGGAAATTCAGTGTGTTACAGCAGCAAAGATAAGCAGATACAAATACAAATACAACATGTACAGGAATGTTCCAAGGTGAGAGGCATTACATTAATAGCAGACAGACAGATAGGACGTAGCAGAGGAGGGGGGGGGGGGGGATTTAACAGGCAGAGAGATATTTCAGTTCTCTGTGTGTAATGATCTCCGCTTAGGTCGGTGTTGGTTGTACAGCCTAACCGCGGTGGGGAGGAAAGACTTCCGATAGCGCTCCTTCTCACACCTAGGGTGGAGCAGTCGGTCACTGACAGTACTGCTCAGCGCGATCACAGTCTCATGCATGGGATGGGACTTATTCTCCCGCATGGAGCTCACCACGGACAGTATCCTTCTGTCACCCACCACTTGCACTGGGTCCAGTGGGCTCCCCAGGACAGAGCTGGCCCTTCTAATCAGCTTGTCAAGTTTATTTCTGTCCCTGGTTGATATACTGCTCCCCCAGCAGGCCACTCCAAAGAAGATGGCTGATGCCACTACCGAGTTGAAGAAAGTTCTAAGAAGTGCCCCCCGGATTCCAAAGGCTCTCAGTTTCCTAAGCAGGTAGAGCCTGCTGTGGCCCTTCCTGTACAGGGCCTCCATATGATCTGCCCAGTCCAGCTTATTATTAAGGAGCAAACCCAGGTACATATAGGTGTTCACAATCTCGATGCCCATCCCCAGGATGTCCACTGGTTTAGGAGGGCTTCTGCCTTTACGGAAGTCCACCACCATCTCCTTGGTCTTCCCCTCATTAATCTTCAGGTGGTTCCGGTGGCACCAGTTCACAAAGTCCTGGTTCAGTTCTCTGTACTCCCTGTCATCATCATCTGTGATGAGACCCACTATTGCAGAGTCGTCAGAATACTTCTCTTTTGGGCATCCTTGCAGTGTCCGGCACTCTCACTCGGTCTCTTCTGTGACATCATATGCCCAGGCCAATTACAGGCCTCAGCGTTGGCCCTGGGTGCATGATGTCACCAAGGAGACCGAGCGAGAGTGCCAGACACTGCAAGGAGGCCCAAAAGAGGTGAGGGAAGGTGAGTACAAATGTATAATAATTTTCCTTCTGATTTTATCCAAACTTGTTCTACCCGAAACGAATAAGGGACCCAAGCCACCCAAAACAAATCTTGGGTGGTTCGCCTATCTCTAGTCCCAAGGAATTAAAGTACAATGAAACTTCTTTGAGACGACCACCCTCTAGAGAGGTGGTTTTCTAAAAGAAGATGGCTAGTATGGAAAACTGAAAATTCATCACATAAAAGATGTTCTGGGTAAGAAGATGGTCTTCTCAGAGAAGTGATATATTAGTTTGGGTAGAGTCCCTGACCACATTGCAAAATCTAAGGGGCATCAAACTGCAGTATGAAGTTACTTGAGTCTCAGTTTTCAGTTTTAAAAGGACAGACATCCGATGGACCCCACTATAGTCAATGGGGTCTGAAGGGCTTTGTGTGTAATCTAAACAACGGAGATGCAATGCTAATGTGAAGCTAGTGTAAAGTAGTGCAATGCTCCACTCTTTTACAAGAGTGTGTTGCACCCCCAACACAAAGCATCTTGAATGTTAGGACTATATAAAATGAATTTATTCTGCATGGACCTATATCTTCTGCTGGATATGCTCCTTAAAGTATAGCAGCAGTGGGCTATTGTGACAATCTTTTACTTCCTGTAGTTAAGCCCTGGTAGGTATCAGTGCAGCACCACACGTAGCTTACTTCTTTCTTGTGTTATTTTGCCCCCACATAGGATATATTGAATTACCTATACGATTACCCATGTGTTATGTCTAGTATGTAGCGGTGGGATTGACAGGATACAATGGCTGTTTGCATAACCTTGAGGCTGTGTAAATACAATTCCCTTGTGTTTTATAACCATACAATATGCAGTTTGACCTTCAGAAGGAGAGCAACATTGGGGTTACAGTTATAGTGCCCTGGTGAGGATGTAATGTTTGTGCCCCCAAGAACGTTAACAGGATATTAATCAACATTGTACGTATATTGCTGTAATTCCTTGTGCGTGTAGTTTTCATAAGCGGGCTGCTGCCTTCTTGCTAACTTCCTTATTCTGTAGAAACTCCTATCCTTGTATTGTTTCCCAGTACTTCTATGTTTAGTCCACACTTTAAGATTTTCAGATGAAACTCGGCTAAAACACAACAGAAACACGGCTTGGAATGTAGTCAGCAGACATGGCTTTACCACAGGCTTTTACATCATTTACTGGCAACTGGACTACTGGCTTTACACCAGTCACAAAGTCATGACCATAAATCTCTCTGTGACTGACCACTAGAGGGCACTGCTCATTTATTATTCCAGCTATCAATGGCTTTTCTGTCTTTTTCAGTGAGTCTACAGTTCCAACTCAAACAGAAAGTTCTGCGTCATTTTCTCTCTCTAGGCTGAGTTTTGCTCCCGGCTGTGTTGGACGTGAACAATATAAATCATGACTCTATTTACTCCCATGCTTGCTAGGATTCTGCTCATTTTAAAGGAATCCTGCAATATAGATTTACTTTTGGATCATCTCCAAAAGAAGGAATTATAATAGTTTTATATTCTAGAATTGCTATCTATGTAATTGCAGACATTTAGTGTATGGGATTCCCAGGGCTTACACTTTAAAGGGAAACACATTCCTTACAATGAGCTGCACATTAGAATTATCCACTAGGAATTTATTCAGATAAATTCAATAATAATAATAAAAAAAAAAGTCGCTAAAACTCTGGAAATGTTCATAGCTCTGCTTATTAGCAGATGAGGCCTTTAACCCTTTAAAGACACAGATTAGTTTGGGTTTTAAGGCTTGTTGACTTTTTTCATATTTTCCATCTCTGCCATCCAAACTACATAACTTGTTTATTTTAATGTTGACATAGCCATGCTAGGGCTTATTCTTTGCAGAATGAGTTGCACTTTTAGTTGCCACCATTTTGGAATAGATATAATGTTTTGATTAGCTTTTATGAACATTTTTTGGCGTGTGGGTCTATGTGAAAAAAAAAAAGCACTGTTATATGTCATTTTTTTGTGTTAAGGGGGGACACTTCTGCCCCCTAACCACTTAGATGATGTGATCGCTATTGATCACGGCATCTGAGAGGTTAAGCAGTCGACTCCATATAATACAGCCGGGACTCGAAAGCTATTTAGCAGACCTGTCTCCTGTACCCGCTACAGAACTGCACCGTACTATTACAGCTCTGTGTATTAGCTATACACTCAACATGGCGCAGAGTGGGAAGAGGTTAAAGAGGATCTGTCACCTTTCTTGATATTTCTGCTTTAGTAAATAACTTTATTCCCCATTAAATAATTCTGGAACATCTTTTATTATACGTGCTTGGTCACATGTCAGTGATTCACATGCATATTCTATCTGTATTTTGTACTGACAGAACACAGACACATTGATTTCAATGTAATTATTCACATGTCTGTTTTTATTTATGGACCTTGAGTGAGAAATGTGGATCATGGATGCTCATTAAAGTCTATGAGTCTGTGAACAAGAGAGCATATGGATGTCATCAAACTCAGTACAAGGTAGAGCCTTTTTTTTCTACAAATGGGTGAACCACTGACATAACAAAACCATAAAATCAAAATGTCTGTGTGCGATCTGTGAAAAACAGAGATAGGACATGTATATGAAAACCATTGTGTGAATAAGGCCTCTGTATTGTGCTGTTCCTTTGTTATTCCTCCTAGAAATTTATGAATAAAATGATAACTGGATATTACTCTACCCTTTGTCTACTGGTGTAACTCCACAGTCTGACACTGGCGGTCTCAGACTATGTCCACATCTGTGTTGGAGTCTCCGCTAGGACTGCCTGAAATTGCCAGATGAAAAAAATCCTGCATGTATGACTTCTCATCCAGCACTTTTGTTTAAAAACAGTGGACACCCAACAGAACCCCATTATAGTCAATGCAGTCCGTTGGACTCCGTATGTGTCCGATATTTGAGCAGTCTGCCTGTCCATTGTTCTTGTCCTCAGACGGACTAATGTGAACCTAGCGTAATTGGACAGTATCAAAGCATAGAGGGACACTCGCTCAACTGGTAACACCCAGTTGTCAATTTATTCAAACATTTCTAGTAAGAATAACAGAGAAATGGCACAATACAGAGATTTAAGAAACAAATCATTCGGAATTGTTATTGCATGGGTGATACAAGTATTTACTAAAACACGTCAGGAGAGGTGATAGATCTTGACAATAGTGACAGCTATAGACGTACCCAATCCTTTGTAGATCCGTCATTGTCACTAAAATAAGGACGAGGGCTGAATCATATACAGTACTCATAGCTGTCAAGGATGTGAAGATGCTGTCAGCCATGACCAAATGCTGGATTGCCAGGTAAGAGAACTGTTTAATTCACGTCATGATACAGTTGCCTAAGGATAAATTCACATGCTGCAGAAATCCATGTGTTGTTTACTGCCAGAGTTGCCCATTCAGATTATTGGAATTGATTTTCAATTGTAGGAATGTGTGCAATATATCTGCTGTGTGTGAATTCACCTTTGGGCTTGTTCGGATTGAGTTTTATAATGTGGATTTCGGTGCAAAAAAGATGCCAAGATCCATGTGAAAAAAAAATTGTTGGAGCATATGCTATAGGGTAAGACCAGAAAGGTATTTGGTTCTCCTGCTGGAGTTTTTCTTCCTAAAAATGACTCTGTACCTTTACTTGTTCTATCTATGGTAGTTTCTCGGAAGTCATATACTTTATGGAGGAACGCGTGAGTTGACTTGCTGACTAATCTCCAGTCAGAAACTAAGGAAATAGTAAAGTAGAAAGTGGATTTCATATCTGCCAATGCAGAGTACAGTATATGAGCTCCAGTGGGGTCAGATAGGGAAATGATCATATCCATAAGACTGAAGACATTTATCTACTGTTGCTATACCAGTCAGTTTCTGCAAGAAACTCAGCCATAAGTCAGATAAAAATGTACTTCACAAGTGCTATAACCTAGACAAAACTTCCACACAGTCTGAAGAGCCTTAAGTATACGATTTAGTTCCTCCTAATACAATATGACATATGAGTCAGATGGAAGATTTGTTGCCGGAGGCTGTATGAGGACAACCCAACTGGTTTGAGACCTGTAATTCAATCTTCAGTAGAATGCCTCCCATTATTCCATATGAACTCAATTATCCTGGAAACCGGTGCAGCCAACATATGCCAAGAATTTCGGGCCAGGCACCACAGTAGTATGCCACTGACCTGACACAACAGTATCATTTTCTAAGCTCTTGAACTAAATTAACTGGTCGGGGGACACCGGGCTTTTTTCTAACCTAAGCCTAGAATGTTTACATACTGCCTTATGCCAGCATTATTATTTGACTCCATATGTTCCTAGCCAGTTTAATGGAAATCAGATTTCTAGGTAAATGCCCTTCACTGGCAATCTAGTGATTTTTCTTTTAAATTAAAAAAAAAAAAGCGTGTCACACATGGCAATATAGTATGTTGTGTCTGGCACTGCAGCTGAGCTCCACTGAAGAGAATGGTCTAAGTTGCAATACCACATAAAACCTGTGGACAGGAGTGATGCTGTTTTCAGAAAACAGCAGTTATGTATTTCTAATCTGGGACACTCACTTCAACTGAATTAGGTTCTCAGCAAATCCATTGTTACACCTCTTTAGATAGATATACATACATACATACATACAGTGGGGGAATGGGCCAACATACCAGCAACAGTGTGTGCCAAGACTTACAGAAAACGTTTGACCTCTGTCATTGCCAACAAAGGATATATAACAAAGTATTGAGATGAACTTGTGTTATTGACCAAATACTTATTTTCCACCATAATTTGCAAATAAATTCTTTAAAAATCAGACAATGTGATTTTCTGGATTTGTTTTCTTATTTTGTCTCTCATAGTTGAGGTCTACCTATGATGACAATTACAGGCCGGCCTCATCTTTTTAAGTGGGAGAACTTGCACAATTGGTGGCTGACTAAATACTTTTTTTTCCCCACTGTACATACATTTTAATTATATAGCGCTAAAATATTCAGCAGCACTTTAAAATTTGTAGGGTTCAAGTACAGACAAAATAAGGCATTACAGAGAAGTCAGTCAATTTGCACAATGCAACTGAGGGCCCTGCTCGCAAGAGTTTACAGTCTATGAATATATGTATCTATAAACGCTCTGTAAAGATCTTCCCAAGGCTCCATGCACACGACCATGTGCTTTGTCAGTGTTCTAGTCATGTTTTTAACAGCTAGCACACTGGCCCATTCTTTTCTTATGGCCCCATAAACATGACCATGTATTATCACAGGTCCATGTGGGGTCCGTGAGCCCAAAGTCATGGAAAGCACAAGAATGCCATCCGTGTGCGGTTTTCTCACGCAAGTGTACATGCAGACGTTTGTGTGCATGTAGCTTAACATTGCTTTGTTAAGTTTATTCCAGAAGAAGAAAAAGATAAACATTTACAAGAGGACAAAAATCTTTAGGGTATATTCACAAGACTGGTGGTGTACCTTTCATAGAGGCAGGTCACACACTTCCTATAAGACCCTTGGTAGGAGGGGACCTGCATCTTCATACCCTTTCATAGCATTTGCATATAGCCACTTTTGGGTCTGGGGAACCCACTGTATAAAGATTTTTACAGCTTCTGAAGAGTTCAATAGTAGCTGTATATAATTATGCACTGAGCTCTCCCTAGTGGTCGCTGCAGTCTACCAATTTTTTTAATTTTAAAGATATGTGATGAGATTACAGGACAAATTAACTTCCAAAAGTTCATTTTAGAGCTCTCTGTGGAAGAAGGGGCCTGTTCTGAGTTTTGTCATGGGGATTTATAAGGTCCTGCATTGGGTATATTTATACTTCTTTGCTGGGTAGTCTTCAAAAATAATAAAAATTGAGAGATGAAAAAAAAATTGGATGGAAATATAGAAATTTCTGGCATATAAGGCATAAAAGTTGCAGTTTATTTTGGAAGTCAGGCTAAGTTCACACCTGCGTTGCAGTCTCCATAGGAGACTCTGCCACAGATTCTGCCTAAAATCGACCGATAGAAAACTCCTGCACAACTTTGGGATGAACTAGAACAGACATTGCAAGCTAGGCCCTCTTGTCCAAAATCAGTGTCTGATCTCACAAACAGTAGAAGTTGTTTTAGTTGCAAAGGAGGGAATAATCCCATCTTAATGACTATAGATTTAGAATTGGATGTCTTAAAAACTTGTTAAGTTCTAATGTGTAGATGCCTCAATACTTGTCCAGCAGGACTATCTACTGGCGGTATCGCAAAGAAATATGTACCAACCAACAAACAAAAATGGAGAAGGACTAAAACAAACGACGTATGAGAAAGCTGCATAACTTATTTTTTTTTATACAAGCGGTTTTGAGGGCTATAATATTGTTTTGATCAGGTTATTAAAAAAAAATTTTTAGTGATACATAGAGCTTTATTTTTATGCTGTTTTTATTTTGGCTACCATAACCACCAGGTCTGTGCTTTATAATAATCACCCCCTTTTCCCTAGAACACATAGAAAAGTACATAAATACAGTTAGACATATACACCCAAAATGCCGGGTCTACAAATGAATAAAAATATTTTTCCCATACTGTGAATGCTGTAGCGGTAAAAAAAAAAAAAAAAAAAATCAAAAGAGCCAAACCAACGTTTTTTCGCTGTTTCACCGCTGTTACAACGTGAAAATAACTGTATAAATTTGGTATCCCCAGAATCATTCTGACCCATAGAATATAGGAGGTATGTAATTTTGGCTGTACGGGTACACCGTAAAAACAAAGCCCAAATTCCACCCATTCTGAATTTTTTTCCAGCTTCCCAATATATTGTATTGAATATTAATATGGCTTCCAGTTCTACACCTGCATGATTTTGGGCAGCTGCTTAAAGGGGTTGTCCAGGATAAAATGATAATTTAATAAACTAAAAACTAAACACCCTCCCACCGCCTAACTTCTAACTAACTAACTTTATCAAAAATGTATATTGCGCAGGCGCCGGCAGATGAGAAGAGAAGGATCTCCCGTGCCCAAAAGATCCGGACATAAAGACAGGTAAGTATGATGGGGTAGGGGGGTTGGCTGAGTTAGTTATGTAGGGCTAGTAGTCCGCAGGCTAGCTAGAGAAACAGGGAGGGGGTGTGAGAGAGGTAGGGGGAGGGAGAGAGAGGGGGATCTGAGTGAAGAGCAATGTATCAAGTTAGTTTTAGGATAAGAGAGCAGGAAGCTACCCATGTAAATGCAAAGGATACCAGGAGCTCCCAGAGAAACCCAGAAATCACTCAAAACACTGCTAAAGGTATTTGGGTGTATTTATTAAACCATTAATAGCACTATCAGACCTTTTTAAAAAAAAAAAAAAAAGTTTTATTGCCCAGAAAACCTCTTTAAGGCTAGGGCCCCACATTGCAAAAGCGCTGTGTTTTACAGTACCTGCAAACTGGATGGGATTCTGGCTAATCCAGTCCACATATTGCACAAAAAAATCTGCAGCGGAAAGGCTGCGATTTTAAAAAGACTTGTGTTTTTGCAAATTGCAGCATGTTAGTTATACCTATGGAAATACTGGCGGTTTCCGTATAGGTGCAATAGGGGCAGACCGTCCGCGATGTGTTTCCGCTGCGGTCTTTTCCACAGCGTTTTTTTTTTTTTTTTTGCAGTGATTCAATGCATGGGGCCTTAACACTGCAGGGACATACGGGTTAATGGTGGACCGCCTGGACCTATAAAGTTAATAGGCAGTCCATAATTGGTTAAGCCTATTCAGTATGTCCAAAGATTATCGGTCTGGTGATTTGTGCGTAGTAGTATTCACAAAACTCTTCACAACAGCAAAGTTCAAAGGCATCAATACGTATCTGCTTCTACTTCTTTATTGTCCAGTGTTCACTTCTAAAGAAATGACTATAGTATGAGACTTGGTGTAACTGGGCGGTGTATGGAACATACAAATATAAGATACTGTTTGGTATTATCTACCATAAAGGTCTATTTACTCTTCATACCTTTCAAGAAAGATGCTGCCCTGCTGTGAAGATGGAAGTTTATTCAGAAGGCGATATTTACTGCTGTGTAGAAATCCTTATAAAGTAAATATCGAAAAGGTTAAAAGTTTGACGCTTACTCTGTAGTTTTAGGACTATACCTGTGTGATGTGTTTATATAAAGTCCCTTTAGTGTCATTTATTTGATTAGCTGTCATAAACTTGTCATTATAACTAGCTAAGGTGACAACATATCAGTCTTTTTACCAATATCCTGTGTACTTTGCTTAGGAATCGTTGCATAACATGGGATTTGATATGACCATAGTGACAAGGGCTTTGCAGAAGAATGAAGACTTGCAGGTTTGAAGATTAAGCAGGGGGGCCCTGAGCATCATGATTACCATGACAGGTGGAGAGAATTGAAGTCTTGCAGGGTAGGGCCGGGCAGTGCAAGGAAGAGGTCACTGCTTTCACTTACACAAAACTTACAGTACGTATGCAAAAATGTATTACTTGATAAAATCTCTGTCTCGGTTGCATATATGGGAATGGAAAAATAGCCAATTGGATTGTACAAGTAAGATCAAAGCCAATAAGCATACAAAACACCTACAGTAAAATTCATCATTCAAGCAGCTCGCGAACATAACTTAGGCACCCTTTGTACCTTTTAGTTAAAAAAGCTAATGGATCACCCAGAGGACAAACTCAGCTGTAACACAAGATAAACCACAGACAAGAGTGGCTGAAAAAAAAGGCAGTTGTTTTTTTGCTACTTTTATACAACTCCTTATGGTCCTGTTACATTAACTAATCTCTAGCTGGACGAGCACCAGTCAGTGAGAAACACGTTGGTTGGCACGTATTTGGATCTGCCACCAATGATCCCATAGTTATATAGGTAAATCACTCTATATTGTGCCATCATTGGCAGCTCCTGGAGCATGTAGTTGCACCCTCAAAGACACAATCAGCAGACCAATGAACCTTTGCTTGTTGCGTTGGTGGGCTAACCTGCTCACAGTGAGACTGCTGCCACTCTATGTGACTCTGGCCACACATTGGGCTGGGTTGTCAGTATTTTCAATGGCATGAAATGTTTTTTCCAGGCTGGCGGATGTTTTTTGATACTGATGTCCTAATCTCATTGCGCCATACTGCACTGCAGCTCTGCTCCTATTCACGTAAACAGCTGACCAGTGCAGGGTCTGGGTGTTGCACTCCCACCAATCTGATACAAAAATTTCTGCCAGTCTGAAAAAAACAAAATTAATTTTAGATTGATAATAAGTTGTAAATTGATAATAGCTTGTTAACCCGTTCCCTGAAATGCAGGTAAACTTGCAAATCCTGAACGGCCAATAACTCTGTAATCAATACTGGGCAGGTATTAAGAAGGAGTGCTCTACTTGCCCTGGTCATTGTGTCACCTTTATAACATTATCGATCTTGTTGTCCTCTGTACATGAATTTAGTCTAGCAATTTATGGGCTTGAGAATTTGATGATTCATACTCGTTGCATATACATTAGATGGATTTTGTCAGTCATTGCAGATTTTCCATTGTGGAAAAATTGCAGCATATCAATCCCATGTGTACATACCCTAAGAGTTCAGGAAAAACCCCTTTATGAACAGCCCTGATTGTCTAATTCATAGGCTCTTTGCAGACGACTAATTAAGAATGGGATATTTTTCACAGCCCTTATGCATCCATGGGGCATCTGTTTTCACAGATACCTCATAGATTTGAGTGTATTGAGGGGATCCATGAAAACGTGCAAAAATAGGATATCCTATTTGTTGATGGACATCAAAAAAATCAGTCATGTGAATTGCTCAAATTACATTAATTGATTTTAATGCAGCCAGGTGATGGTCGTTGAAAAAATATCCGTCACACGGCTGTGAACAACATTTATGTGAATTGAGCTATAGAAGGACCACTAACAGATATAAGTCCCTGCTAAAGTAGACCATGTATTACAGTGGGGAAAAAAAGTATTTAGTCAGCCACCAATTGTGCAAGTTCTCCAACTTAAAAAGATGAGGCCGGCCTGTAATTGTCATCATAGGTAGACCTCAACTATGAGAGAAAAAATGAGAAAACAAATCCAGAAAATCACATTGTCTAATTTTTAAAGAATTTATTTGCAAATTATGGTGGAAAATAAGTATTTGGTCAATAACAAAAGTTCATCTCAATACTTTGTTATATATCCTTTGTTGGCAATGACAGAGGTCAAACGTTTTCTGTAAGTCTTCACAAGGTTGGCACACACTGTTGCTGGTATGTTGGCCCATTCCTCCATGCAGATCTCCTCTAGAGCAGTGATGTTTTGGGGCTGTCGCTGGGCAACACAGACTTTCAACTCCCTCCAAAGGTTTTCTATGGGGTTGAGATCTGGAGACTGGCTAGGCCACTCCAGGACCTTGAAATGCTTCTTACGAAGCCACTCCTTTGTTGCCCTGGCGGTGTGCTTGGGATCATTGTCATGCTGAAAGACCCAGCCACGTTTCATCTTCAATGCCCTTGCTGATGGAAGGAGGTTTGCACTCAAAATCTCACGATACATGGCCCCATTCATTCTTTCATGTACACGGATCAGTCATCCTGGTCCCTTTGCAGAGAAACAGCCCCAAAGCATGATGTTGCCACCCCCATGCTTCACAGTAGGTATGGTGTTCTTTGGATGCAACTCAGCATTCACTCTCCTCCAAACACGACGAGTTGTGTTTCTACCAAACAGTTCTACTTTGGTTTTATCTGACCATATGACATTCTCCCAATACTCTTCTGGAACATCTAAATGCTCTCTAGCAAACCTCAGACAGGCCCGGATATATACTGGCTTAAGCAGGGGGACACGTCTGGCACTGCAGGATCTGAGTCCCTGTCGGCGTAGTGTGTTACTGACGGTAGCCTTTGTTACGTTAGTCCCAGCTTTCTGCAGGTCATTCACTAGGTCCCCCCGTGTGGTTCTGGGATTTTTGCTCATCGTTCTTGTGATCATTTTGACCCCACAGGGTGAGATCTTGCGTGGAGCCCCTGATGGAGGGAGATTATCAGTGGTCTTGTATGTCTTCCATTTTCTAATTATTGCTCCCACAGTTGATTTCTTCACACCAAGCTGCTTGCCTATTGCAGATTCAGTCTTCCCAGCCTGGTGCAGGTCTACAATTTTGTTTCTGGTGTCCTTCCACAGCTCTTTGGTCTTCACCATAGTGGAGTTTGGAGTGCGACTGTTTGAGGTTGTGGACAGGTGTCTTTCATACTGATAACAATGTCAAACAGGAGCCATTACTACAGGTAAAGAAGTTACAGGTCTGTGAGAGACAGAAATCTTGCTTGTTTGTAGGTGACCAAATACTTATTTTCCACCATAATTTGCAAATAAATTCTTAAAAAATCAGACAATGTGATTTTCTAGATATGTTTTCTCATTTTGTCTCTGATAGTTGAGGTCTACCTATGATGTCAATTACAGGCCTCTCTCATCTTTTTAAGTGGGAGAACTTGCACAGTTGGTGGCTGACTAAATACTTTTTTTTCCCCACTGTACATATGCCTGGTTGTAGATTCATGGATCTAACAGTAGATCATTGGGGTCTCAAAGCTGAGTTCATACCTCCTAACTGTCCCAGATTCTCGGTCAGCACCCGTCGGTGGGAGGTATATCCCAGCTTCAAGAGTGCAGATGACTTGAATATAATATAATGGTGAAGGAGGGAGCTGTCTGCTCCCTGCCTCAGTATTTAGCCCCTGCCTCTGCTCCCGGCGTCTTGGGAGGAGTAGGTGCGATGTAGTGACGTCACTACATTGCACCAGCTTCTCCCTGTAGCCAATGACACGTCGACTTGGCCTTGTGTTTTGGATCGTTCACATGTTGGAACGTCCAAGTACGTCCCATGCGCAGCTTCCTGGCTGATGAGTGCAAATTTGCCTCCAGTAGTATTTGCTGATAACGTGCTGCATTCATGTTTCCTTCAACTTTGACCAAGTTTCCTGTGCCTTTGAAGCTCACACATCCCCACATCATCAGTGATCCACCTCTGTGCTTTACAGTAGGAATGGTTTTCCTTTCATCATAGGCCTTGCTGACACCTCTCCAAATGTAACTTTTATGGTTGTGGTAAAAAAATTTTGATTTTTGTCTCATCACTCCAAATTACCTTGTTCCAGAAGTTTTGAAGCTTGTCACTGTGCTGTTTAGCGTATTGAAGGCGAAATTGTTTGTGGCATTTGCGCAGTAATGGTTTTCTTCTGGCAACTCGACCATGCAGCCCATTTTTCTTCAAGTTCCTCCTTATTGTGCATCTTGAAACAGCCACACCGATAGTTGTCAGAGAGTCCTGTATTTCAGCTGATGTTAGGTGTGGGTTTTTCTTTGCATCCCGAACAATTTTCCGGGCAGTTTTGGTTGGTCTACCTGACCGTGGTTTGGTTTTTACAGAGCCCCTGAGTTTCCATTTGTTAATCACAGTTTGAACACTGCTGAATGGAATTATCAATTCCTTGGATATCTTTTTGTATCCCTTTCCTGTTTTATACAGTTCAACTACCTTTTCCCGTAGATCCGTGGACAATTCTTTTGCTTTCCCTATGACTCACAATCCAGAAACGACAGTGGCTGGAGGAAAGATGCAACAGTCTGTCTGGATCCCAGAAACTCACTCAGCTTTTATGCACACACACTGATTATAAGCAAACAGGTCACAGGTGAGGATGTTACCTTTAGTAGCCATTCCAACCCCTTTGTGTCAACTTCTGGTCATGTTATCAGGCCAAAATCACCAGGGTATGTGAACTTCTGAACAGGGTCATTTTGATGTTTTTGGTTGTCATTATGATTTAAAAAGAGAAAACACAGAAGTTTGACAATAAATGGCTTAAACCAACCACTAACCATTAGTGGAGAAAAAGTTTTTTTGTTATCATTCATATTCTCTGAAAAAAGGCCAAATAACAAAAAAATCTGCCGGGTATGTAAACTTTTTAGCACAACTGTATATTGAAAGACAGTGAGATTTTGTGAACCACTGATGTCTTTTATTACACGTATTTATTTACTGATGCTATACTGTGGCTTTTTGCATATAACCCACCATGCCATGTCAAGGGATATGTATATGTAATGTAATTGAGTTTATTTATTTTTTGGAAACATTTGCATGCTTACTAAACTTACAAACATGATATACTGTAGATGTATATCTACTAAAGGCTGGAAGGCAAAGTGTAGTTACGTGTATACATATATGGACTTATAGGAAACATGGCATGCCCTGATCTTTATCTGGTCAGTGTGACATTTCTAGAATATATACATAAATAAGCCTGTATGAGTTTGTCAGTGATGTACTTTGCAAGTCAGTGATGTCACATTCATCAGTTTCATGACCTATTTGAAGCTCAGTCCCAATCAAGTGAATGAAGCTGAGCTTTAGTACCAGGCTCATTCACTATACAACGCATGGAGCTATGCCTGGATCAGCGCTGGTCTGAATGCTGCAACCTCTTGAAACAACTAATGCATGGAGCGTGCTGAATCTCCAGGATCTGATATTGATGGCCTATCATAAAGATAGGACAGCAATATCATAATCCTGGAAATCTCCTTTAAATCCATCCATGGCCAAACATGTTCTTTGTGTTACAGCAAACTTCATCCCATATTAAAGAGCATTTCCATCACAAAAAGTATTCTTCATATTTTTCTCTGTCTATCTAGTTAATTATTATTATTTATTTATTATGCTTACTTATATAGCGCCATCATATTCTGCAGTGCTTTACAGACATTGACAGTCACTGTCCCATATAGGGCTCACAATCTACATTCCCTATCAGTATGTCTTTGGAGTGTGGGAGGAAACTGGAGTACCCGGAGGAAACCCACACAAACACGAGGAGAACATACAAACTCCTTGCAGATGTTGTCCTTGGCAGGATTTGAACCCAGGACTCCAGCGCCGCAAGGCTAACCACTGAGTCACCATGCTGCCCTACATTTGTACTTGGTTTCTTGGGTCCACCAGATTCTGAGGACCCACTATCCATCTATACACCGTGTGTGCACATCACCCTTTATTCACACTATACAGTGTAAACTTTGCTCTTATTATTGCACATACAGGACACATCAATAACATGTAATAGGTTAATAGTGAATCACCTCTCCAAAAGTAGAACCTAATGGGAAGTGATTGGCTCTGAAGTCTGCTCCTAATGGGGTTGTCTTCTCCTGGACTCCTGGGTCCTATTATAGTTTCAGAGCATATGTCCACTAGAGACATCTCTGGTAGGCCAGGATAACCCTGAATGTACATGTGACATCTGTTTTTATTATGTATATATGGGCTTATGACGACTTGCACATTTTCTCAAGTTAGACAGAATAAAAATTTCTGGGAGCCAAAGTTAAATATTAAAGTTCAGAGAGAAGTACTTATGAGTTACCATATTCTGATTCAATGGCAGGTACAAAGATAAATCTGTGGCGGTCACCTTTTAAGGTTGTCATATCAATTGGACTAATAAAATGTGTTGGTGCAACTGATGGGTGACTCGCCAAGAGCCATGATTTCTCAAAAATTACAAGACTTAGGCAGTTAATAATTCACAAATCTTATCTCATTTAATTATGGCCTTGTCAGCTAGCGGCATAGTGTTACAGCATTTCTATGTACGCACGATCAATTGTAGTACAATTACACTATTGATGAAAGTGACTAACAGGAGTCATGAACTTATACTCCTAATAACTGATGGCTGTATTGCCTGAACATACCTGAAATAACACCTGTTTTATATAATGTATTTTCTCCTTTCCTAGAGTTTCACAATGCCAAAGGGTTGTGCAAAGGTACAAACAGGAATGGCGAATTGGCTCATAACTCCAATACGAGTGTTACAAAAATTTCAGGTTTGACCAAACCCAAGAATTTTGAGGTTCGCCACCCAGAGTATAATAAGCGGAGGCCCTGGGGAGATGCATAAAAATAATAAACAGCTTGTGGGCAACCTGTCATATATTTACTAGACAAATCTGACAAGGTTTGACCATCACTATTTACCAGTTATCCACAGAATAGGTTATATATCTCAGAACAAATCCCACAGAGGCCACTTTACCCTTGTCAGAACGGATCATTCAGTAGATTGTCATTTGTCATTTCAAAAGATCATGACAGCTACTGGTTCAATGAAAGGGACAATTCATTTATCCTCCACCATGACCTCATGGCAAATGAAATATGTTTGGGATACTCGAGAATTATCCATGTGCACACTACAGTATATGCCAGGCAGATTCCATATAATAATGCTCAACTGATGTGTTCCCAACCAAACAATTTGATCTCAAGTAATTTGTCTTGTGCCTTATAAATAGTAGGAACCTGTAATATTTAAGAATAGCCTCTGCTCTTCTCTGGAGGGACATGCAACCCTTGTCCACAGATACATGGTCAAGAGGACAGAGGCTCTGGGTCGGCAGATCTCTTCAGCCCAATGGCATATTATATGGTCCTGTGCGGCTAATTCATCCACCTGTATTACGTTCTGGGAAACTCAGTACAAGTTGCTGATGTTTTGGTATCACACCCCGGTCCTCCTACATACACTTAACCCCAGCATCTCCACAGTCTGCTGGAGATGCCTCACTGAAGAGGGCACACTGTACCACATTTTTTGGAATTGCCCCTTGATACGTCCTTTCTGGGTAGAATTGAAGGTATTGACTGATGAGCTCTTCCTCCGGGGTGGCCCACTGGATCCTCTTGTTTACTTACTTAATTTACCTCCCCGGCACCTCAGTGGGAAGGCCTCTAAACTCTTCCTGTATCTCTGTACTGCAGCGAAAATGCTGGTGGCCCTCCACTGGAAGAGTGTGCAGCCCCCTACTGGTCCTGCACTTGTGGCCTGTGTCAGAGACATCCGCAGTCTGGAGTTCCTCACTGCCACCCTCACTAACACAGTGGATGCCTTCCAGTCGGTCTGGTCCCCGTGGGACACGTACTGTGTCCTCCATGGCCTCTGATCTCCTTCCTCCTCCCCTCCCCCCTCTTGTGGTCCCCACAATCGTGTCTGTGTTTTTTTTGGTGTGTTATGTCCAGTTCGTCCTTATTTAGTCTGGTTTTTCTTGATTGTTCATTTTATGCTGTTATCCCCTGAGGTTGTCCCCCCTTCTTCCCCCCACTTTCCTTTTCAATTACCTTTGTATGTTTTTATTGTTAAATGCTTAATTTCAAGAAATTTAGATTACTGAATCTTCTAAAAGTCCATGAATGTGGGTCAAGGGTTAAAGAGTTTATATAACTAATGCAGCAGTAGAACAGGTTCATATGTATATGAAGCATCAAGAACCACCGCCACTGATCTATCCTTATCTACTCCTTTTGTAATGCATTCATCTACTTAAAGATGACCTTTCACCTCCTCTACCAATTCCAGTTCTTAGTATCTGTTAATAGTTGCACTCCACTGATTCCAGCACAGTTGGAATTTTTTCTCTAGCCCTCACCATTCCTGAACAACAAGCACAGTTATTTTTTTTTGCCTGATGTGCTATTTAGCCTCTTCTGGATTGCCCATAGACTATATACGTCCGGGCGGTCCCTCTCTTGTTCTGCAAGGACGTAGTGGTACATACTTGCAATTTTAAGCAGCTGCACGAAATTGTGCAGTTGCAGAAACGAGATGCCAGCTGTAACTACAACCAGAGCTCACCTAGAGAAGACAGGGAAGGTTTATTACCATCCCTGCCTTCCCGATCTCTGTGTACACAGCACTCAATGAGCGCTGTATACACAGCTATGGGAACTGCCATGTTGCGGCTGCCCTCTGACCCAGCCATCACGTAATCTGCTGGGGATCAGACACTGCTAGAGCTGCTGGGTCCTAGAAGACCCAGATCAACTCTGTAGTTATGAGCAGGAGGCTGTATTCCTCCTGCAACTGGGGCTAAATGTACCAGCCCCAGTTACAGGGGAAATCAGCCTCCCCCACAAAAAAAATAGTGGTCAGATGTCCCCTTGTGACCTTATGGGGACACAGTGTAAAAAATAAATAAAATGAAAAGTGAAAAAAAAATTAAAGTAAAATAATTAAAAAAATAAATAAAATAATACGCCAATAACATGCCCTTATTACAGGTTCAAGCCCGACCCCTGACGACACCATACAAAATAAAAATTACCGTAACGGAGAGGAAAAACTATTTTATAAAGTTTTTTTTAGTAGCACTTTGTGTTATTAAATAAAAAAAATAAAGTGAAAAACAGATGCGTTTTCCCTACTCTTTTGTTTATATTTTCCTGGATAAAAAAAAAAAAAAAATGAAAGAACATGCAGAAATAAAAACCACAAAAAAAAAGCCCTATGTGTCACAGAAATAAGACACAAAAATTAGATTAATAACGCATAAAAACCTCAAAACCAAAAATGTGTCTGGTCCTGAACCAGAAATTGGCCCAGTACTGAAGTGGTTAAGCTCTGTACTGTCAGAAGGGCAGTGTCAGGCAGGGGAAGGTGACTCAGAGCTCCAATCAGAGGCAGCCAGTGTCAGCGCTCAGAATCACACCCCTTGCCTGCTCCTGTCTGACACCGCCCTCCTGACAGTAAAGAGCCTAAATAGCATATCAGGCACCAAAACTAACAGCATTGATTGTTCAGGAATTGTGGGGAAGAGAGAGAAAAATCCAACTGTTCCAGAATCCGTGGAGCAGCACCTATTGAATGATGTAAAGACCTGGACTTCTTGGAGGTGGTGAAAGGTCCTCTTTAAAAGGAATTTGACCTGTAAATTAGGCTTAGTATCACAAATATTCTTATAGAAAGCCTGTCTGTGGACCAGATAATAAAGAAAGAAGTCTTTGTACATGGAGATGAATTTGATGAGTCTGACTCATCTCTGGTTCTCTCGACGCATATTCAGTTCTTCACTGAATTTGGGCTGTATACCGTTTTTAACGACCCAGGGCGTAATAGTACGTCCTGAGTCGCATGACGATGTATGGAGAGCGCTCAGGAGCTCTCCATACACCGCGGATGCCGGCTGTATAATACAGCCAGGATCCGCCGCTAACAGCAGCGATCGGTGCCTGCACTGATCGCAGCTGTTAACCCTTTAGATGTCGCGGTCAAACAGGACCGCGGAGTCTAAATAGCGCAGCCGCCACGGGAGCCGCCATTTTTCCGCCATCGTCGCCCCCATCGTTGCTATCCGGGTGTCATCTGTAGTCTTCACCGACCCATCCATTCTATTGAATGGGCCGAGCTACAAAAGCAGACAGGTTTAGGACCTGCTCCAGCATTTGCAGCTCTTAAATGTGGCAAACACTGCAACTGTGTGTATGGGTCCATTGAAATGTATGGGCCCGTACTTTTATCTGCAATTGCAGATAAAACTGCGGCCGAGCGCATGAGGCCTTAGGCAGATGTGGAAATAAATGCTGCAAAGTCAGAATGCTTTCAACAATTGAAGTGTTAATGGTTTATTTTTGTCAATTAACAAAACGAAGTGAATGATTAAAAGAGAAATCTCAATCTCATTAATATTTGATGTGACCTTTGCCCTTTGCTTCCATTAATTCTTTGAGGTACACTTAGAAGGTACTAAACATGTTCTAAACATCTTGGTGAACAATGTACAGATCTTCTGTGGATGTAGGTTTGCTTAAATCCTTCTATTTCTTCATGTAATCCCAGACAGACTGGATGATGATGAGATCAGGGCTTTGTGAGGGCCATATAATCACTTCCAGGACTTCTCCTCCAAAGGATGGTCACACCAAATATTGATGTGATTTAGATTTCTCTTTTGTTCATGCATTTCATTTTCTTAATTGTTAAAAAATAAATAAACTATTAACCCTTCTTGAAAGCATTCTTAGGGGGGGGTTCACTCTACTGTTATTTAATGTCCATTGCTCTCATCTGTCACAGAAAGGGAGCGATGGACATTGAACGACAGATGCAGATGGAGCCCCCTCTGTGCATTCAGCCCCATGTAAAAAAAAAAAACATGATAGAAGATTTCTTCTGTTGTGTCTTTTTTTTTTACTTTTCTTTCATTACAAGGTAACCAAACATGACTGGAGAAATTGTCCGTTATGTTTTTTACATAATGGTCAATGAGAACAGATGCGGCCGAGAGGGGCTCCATCTGTGTCCATTTCTCTACTATGGTTAATGTCCGTTTTTCCACAGTACTGTATGTATTACTTTTTTTTTTTTGCAGTACTTGTGGACTTACCCTTACAATACAAAACATCATATTCAAGTAAACCTAATATTACTAATTGTATATGCTCATATGTATAGAGAAATAATAACTTCCAGTCCACAGGGGAATAAAGCCATATGCTATGGAAAGAAACCACAACAAAAGCGATATGGACATTCTGTACATCGTGTTCAATCATATTTTCTTATTCATTTCTACTTTTACTTATTTAAGAAAAGAGATCAAGATCCCTAAAATGAACCACACTGTAAATCAGGGTTTCATGGAAGAAATGTGTAGTGGGCTGTGGTAGAACAGATTGTACTGGTAAAAAAGATGATTACAAGAACTGTGTGAACTTGTATCCATGGCTCGTGCCAAATGGTGGTATGCTTTCCATGTACATGGCTGTAATGCTAATTTCCCAGACATGATTTCTTCCTGTTCTTGATGCTATATATACTTATGGACCTGTTCTATTGTCCCATTAGTTGTATAACATCTTTAACTGCCCCGCAGTCATGGACTTATGGATGACTCAGTGATCTAAATTTTTATTGAAATGAAGCATTTAGCGGCAACATAACCTTTACAGGCCATTCGTAAGGATAATAGGTTCCTTCTCTTTATATGACAATAGAGAAATAATTTAAGACTAGCCAGATTGTTTGGTTGGGAACTCAGCTGAGCCAGTTGAGTGTTATTATATAGAAGACGGCACATACTGTAGTGTGCACATGGATAATTCTGGGGTATCCTAGTCATATATAATATATTGAGGTCATGGTGGAGGATAAATGAATAGTCCCATTGAACCAGTAGCTGTCATGATCTTGTGAAATGAATTTAGCAACAAGATGGGTTGTGGTATCTACTCACAATCCAATTGCAGTAAAATAGCAGGGGGTGCAATTCAACAACCCTTCAACCAATCCTCGAGTTTCTACGGTAAGACCAAATTTTTCTTTAAGATCGGGGCCCCACGTGGTGCAAACGTAGCGTTTAACAGTCACTGCAAAGTTGATTGGATTCTAGCAAATCCCATCCACATATTACAGAAAAATACGCACAGCTGAAACGCTTCGATTTCTAAAACCGTTGCAGTTTTGTAAATCACAACATGTCAATTATACCTACGGAAACCCTGGCACTTTCCCTATAGGTTTAATGGAAGCAGAAAGTCTGCAGAAGAAACCTCTGTGGACTTTCTGTGAAAAGTGCTCCGGTAGAAAACGCAGTGTGTTTCCACTTTTTTTTGTTGTGGCCCGCTACGTGGGGCCTTAGCCTAATTTTGTGTTTTATTATATACTATATATATTGTTCTTCTTTGATAAAGCCATCCCTCATCCAAACCAAAGTCCACCATTTACTTTTCACTCTTTGACTTTGCCCAAACCAGACATCTACACCAATGTAGGCAGAATTGTTTATCTTGAAGTTCTTTTACTTTTAGGTGGGTGAGTATTTAATTTAGTTAGTTGTAGCCTTTTCTTGGGACATACTTACAGAAGCCTAAATTACTAAAAAGGCGCATGATATGTAATACATTTTAGAAAAATCCATCTCAAGATGGAATTCCACTGCTGTCAGATATTTTAGGTTTTTTAAGACGCATATGAAAGAAAAATCCTGTGCACACAACGTCGAGAATAAAAATAAGAAAAAAAAAAGGACAAGATGCTTGATAAATCCAACCTTTTTTGGTGATATGGGTGGGCAGGCTGGGGCCAGATAGTTTGGGACATTTTCCTAGGCTGTGTGGATTTAATTTTCCTATTGGTCCTTCTTTCAGTTTCTGGAATAGTATTTGCATAAAGCCTGCTCTATAGAGCTAAAGTAGGACCTGCAGTGAGACATTAAACTGAATGAAGCTGATATCTCTCAGACCATTGCAAGAGGATTTTAATCTTTTCAGATCTTTTACAGGAGGGGTACTAGTTCTCACTGAAGACACACAGTGGTGTATGGAGACTTATTTTTAAGCAATGTTCCATGGGAAAAATATTCAAATCAACTATGCCAACAAAGCCAGAGTTACCCAAAAACAATATTTCGACCACTCCGATGTTTGCCGCTCATCAGCACAAAGTAGGTTTAATGGATATCCCACTGAAAAATATCCATTATATGGGATATGTATGTTTCCATATGTATGTCTTAAAGGAACACTTTCAGCCTGGGGCCCTTTTATAACACTGGCTCACTAAAGCATGGATGTAATTTTGGATATCGATCCCATCCACACATATGACTATCTTATTGGTTATTCCCCATTCTCTTCTAGTTGTGCTGTTTTCTTTCTTTGTGTTTTAGGACTCATACATGGACATTTCCTGGGTCTGACAACACCTTAGCAATGATGCAGAGGAACAGATGGCACAGAAATATCAAACACAGACTTTTGGACTATCGACCACTTCCCCTTAAGATGCCTGTTATCTTATTTCCTTATCTTTTAGATTCAGTGTCCTGCCCACATAGTTTAGAACTAGATATCCTTATGGTTACATTAACAGGTTATCTCATGTCACCCCATGTGCTGAGAATCCCAGCTTGCATTTAGTTGGTGCATGCTATACACTGATAGTTGTGGCCGCACTTTGGGTTTCCGTATCTATAACTGTAATTGAAGTTGAAATATGGATAGTTTTTGGAATTCTCAAGGAACCTCATTTTGTCCCATTTAGATGTTGACACAAGTTATACTTATATGTTATATTCCTGCAATTACAGGATATTTATGGATGATGGGAACTTGGTGATTTTTATATTGGCTAAAATGGATAGATATGCCTTATTGTGTGTCCTGGCTCCTTTATCTCCATATACATATACCAGTCTTTATCTCTCATCTCTGGTGCCATTTTTTTATACATTATTTAGAGGGTTTTTGGAAAAAGTGATCTTAAACCTCCTAATAATTGCTGTGACATGAAGACATGTACTTTAGGGTTAAAGGGATTTTCTGGCCCCAAACTGATATTTACAACTTACAGTTGTGCTAAAAAGTTTACATATCCCGGCAGATTTTTTGGCCTTTTTTCAGAAAATATGAATGATAACAAAAAAACTTTTTCTCCACTAATGGTTAGTGGTTGGTTTAAGCCATTTATTGTCAAACTTCTGTGTTTTCTCTTTTTAAATCTTAATGACAACATCTTGCAGCGGCATGCTATTCCATCCGGTTTGCGTTTAGTTGGACCATCATTTATTTTTCAACAGGACAATGACCCCAAACACACCTCCCGACTGTGTAAGGGCTATTTGACCAAGAAGGAGAGTGATGGGGTGCTACGCCAGATGACCTGGCCTCCACAGTCACCAGACCTGAACCCAATCGAGATGGTTTGGGGTGAGCTGGACTGCAGAGTGAAGGCAAAAGGGCCAACAAGTGCTAAGCATCTCTGGGATCTCCTTCAAGACTGTTGGAAGACCATTTCAGTTGACTACCTCTTGAAGCTCATCAAGAGAATGCCAAGAGTGTGCAAAGCAGTAATCAAAGCAAAAGGTGGTTGCTTTGAAGAACCTAGAATATAAGACATATTTTCAGTTCTTTCACACTTTTTTGTTAAGTATATAATTCCACATGTGTTAATTCATAGTTTTGATGCCTTCAGTGTGAATCTATAATTTTTATAGTCATGAAAATACAGAAAACTCTTGGAATGAGAAGGTGTGTCCAAACGTTTGGTCTGTACTGTATATCCACAGAATAGGTCATCAGTATGTGATCAGTCTGGGTCTGACACCTGTACAGATCAGATGTTCTAGCATGTAATAAGAGTGGAGCAGCAGCTCTATCCACTGCATAGCGGATGTCCTGGGGAATTGCAGCACCGCTCCTATTTCTTGAATAGCAGATTCTGCCATCCAGAGGCTGCTTGAACTGTTGATCTGTGTAGGGTTCGGATGTCGGACCCCGACAAATAAAATACTGATGATCTATCCTGTGGCTAGGTTATCAGTATGAAAAATCAGATTGAGGCGGGAAAACCCCTTTAATGGTTGTTGCTTTTTAGCAGAGCCCAGATACCATGATTTTCTGGTCAGCTCTTTGTAAGCAATGAGAAGACACTCATTTTTGTGTTTTATGCCAATAATACAAGATTTTTTTTGTTAAGCTGGACAAAAATATTTGTCACACTTTATATACAACTTATTTGTTACGTTTTAGTATCATATGCACCTAAATAATTATATTTTAACTAACTATTTAGGGACATTACCACAAAAATAGGAGTTAAGCCAAACCTTCTACTATAGTGTTACTTCTAATCTTTCAATGATTTCTAAATCATTTTCGTCATTTGACCCAGAATATCAACTAATATTACGGGTAATTGCTAAATGATAATAGTTCTTATGTTTCTGGACATGTGTACTCAAGTTTTAGATAAGGATCTCCACATTCCTTTCAGTACCTTGGATATGCTTTTCTAGAACCTTAGCCCCAAGAGTGATCTGCAATGCAAGAGTTAATCTTACCCCCTGTCCAGGTTGTCTTCCCAAGCCCACAGCAATAACCTTACTGTCTTTTGAAGATGCATCCTACCACCTGGTCTACATTTAACAGACGTCTATTGTCAGTTTCTCCAAGCTAGGAATGTCTTAAGTAGTATCCTCTTGCTACTTCTGTCATCACAGAGTCCTATGGCTTCAGTACATATGACCCATTCCCATGCCTTTGGGCTCTGTTATTAAATCACCCTGCAGTGAAAAGGGGCCCAGAACTGGTAGATATCAGGCATCACAAAATCTCTATTCCAAGTGCACACCTGGAGCAAAGGGGGGTTGTGGTTATTAAACACCAGAACAAGGCCCTGTTATACAATGTGAGAATAAGGCAGCTGGTACTTCATTGCACTTTGTTACTTTTGTCATCAGTGTATTTTGTCCATAAAATGTGCAAATGAACAATATATAATAGTACAGCTAAATATAAAAAACTGTATTATCTAACCATAGAAATATGAGTTACTTAAATGTTCTGCCTCCCTATGAAGTGGAGTTAATCCTTCGAACAAACCAAGTACTTCTTTATACCCCCTTCCCCACTTACATATACAATGGGTAGTGCCCCATCACAGGTCCAGCATATCATTGTATTACACTACAATCTGATATTTATGTTATTCATATCTCTAGATTTAATGGTGCCATTATAGGCAGCCTTGAAAGCAAGAATATCATACGTTATAGGAAACCTAGAAACTTTTGGGATAGGATATTGACCTAGGGACTTAGTCCAGTTGCCATATTTGGAGTTGGGAAGTAATTTTTTTCCTCTGATAGCGCAATTGGCATCAGACTTGTGGAGTTTTGTTTTTTTTTGCCTTCCCCTAGATCAACTTGGTAGGTTTGTTGGACTTGATAGACTTGTGTCTTTATTCAACCTTATCTACTATGGATAAATCATTTTTGTGGCATAACCCTTTAAGTGAAAATCATTGAACCTCTGTAGAAAATAAACTACAATACAGTAATACCTCGTACACTCGCGTTTCCGAATTTGCGAATTCACAGATTCGCGATATTTTTTTGGCAACTAACATATATAGATTTTGCTCTTTTTTCTCAGATCTGTGAAATTTAAAAAAAAAAAAAAACACCTTCGCTATTGGATAGTAGCGTCCTGTTTGTTACGTACCCGGTAATTAGTTTCATTTTACTGTGAGTGTATAAGAAAAATGAATGAATGTATTAATATACAGTACTGTACAGTATACTTTAGTATACTTTAGTATACTGTACAGTACTGTAGGGTAAAGTTTATTGATATTTAGGGGTTAAACATTAGAAACTGGCATTGTAAGCGCTTCTAAGCGCTTGTACCAAACATTCGCGATTCCTCGCGATCCGCGACCGGTTCTGGACCCTAACCTCGCGAATGTACGAGGTATTACTGTATTGCATTTACATATGATAGATTTTAGTACATGTGGAGAAACATACAATTTACCACGTGCAAAGATATGGACATCCTGTTAGTCAATACTTACGAATATGGTATAAATCATAGCCTTGAACCACGACTGACTGCCCCAAGAACCAAGGTTTACAACGTTTTATAGAAAACCTAACCTTTAATGGAACGCTAAACATAAAGCACACACAAATATCCCAGTAACCCCTACCTAATCCTCCTCTCCTTAAGTATCCCAATAGATCAACTATTTCTCTCTTCCCCACAATCCTGTGCTTGGCTGTAAAACAACTGGCTATAGAAGGAAAATGTGTCCCCTCTTGTTTTGTCTGTAGTAGGTGACCGCAAAGTATTAAGCCCACCACTTTGACTAACTTTCTTGCCCTCATTCTCCTGCCAGCTGAGAATGTAGGAAATCTGCTGGAAATAAACCCTGTGTTTTCTGCAGGATTTCTATAAGACTATTGCAGGAACATACAGAAACAAACAAAACAATAATGGCAAAGTTTATCTCTTTGTCAGGCTAGGTTCACACCTGCGCCTGCTTTATGTTTGGGGTTTCCGTCCCTGAATCCGCTTAAAAAAATGGAGGAGAGAAGCAGGACTTTTCTCTCTGCGTTTTTTAGGCGGAAACCCAGCGAACCCCATTATAGTCTATGGGGTCCGTGGGTAACCGCTTTTTAAGTGGATAAGGTTTCCGTTCTTCGGGTCCCCAAGCAGACCCAAAGAACAGAAAGCTGAAATGCTCGTGTGAACCGAGCGTTATTTTGCCTGAGCTGCTGAGCATCAGTTCAGTGATTTGCTTTGTTCAGTGCTAGCAGCCACATAGACATGGCAAACATGGACACTGCTGAAGACAACCAATTGACTGATATGGGAGAATGTTGTTGACAAGGTTGGACTGGTCCACCAGAGTATGCTCCAGGGGCACCTATCAAAACTGGCCCCTCAAAAGTCTATTTATCGAGGGTAAATTCACAAATAATGTATTAGCCCTCATTAATAGGTCTTGTGAGTGCAATGATAACAACAAAGATTATAATGCAATTAAAAGTGGCCTGAAAACTGTAAAAAAGTAAAAGAAAAAAACCACCAAAAATTGTAAGAAGTGTTTAACATAAAAACTTGATTTAACCAATGGGTCATTCTCTGAACATACATGCCCTTTAACACTTTCGGTCATGTTTTCTTTCTACAACAAATGTCTCTTTGCTCTCTGTAAAAATAAAAGGAAAGCGCAGAGAGTAAAAGTGGCAGCTGCACAATGACAGCGATGAGACTTAACATTCTTGTGCGTAAATAAACAACCTTTCTAAAATAACATGGTATTTCCCTTTAACTTCAAGGGACTGATAGTGTGACTGGATGGGATGTTGGGGGGGGGAGGATGACTACTGTTTCTGCATGTAAAGATTGCCAGCTGGTGTATGACGTGTTATAGGCAAGGCAGTGTTCCCCTAGGGGGAAAAAAAGTATGCAGATTAGCTTATCTCTAAGAGGAAGAAAGCTGTATCTACCCTATAACTTAATGTGCCAACCCTTTAACAAATCTTGCAACGTGATTTGCATCTTGAACAAAGATAATATCCCACCACAGAGATAATAATGACCGAAGTGACAAAACGGCGCATGGATAATGGTAAGACTGATGTCACAGTGTAGGAATGATACTCATAGTGATTAGAGATGAGCGAATCAAAGCTGACGAAATGGAATTCGATCCAAATTTCAGGAAGTATTCGATTCACATCGAATCCGGAATTTCTCACGCTACGTGGTAACGAATCGCACATCTCCAATCGGGGGTTTTAACCCCTTGGATGCATCAAGGGTTTCCGCCATGCTACATGTCCCCCTCAGCACCCCCTGCGGCGAGATCAGGAGGTGCCGACAGGGCCGGCGTCAGCACCCAGGCAAGTGTCGGGGCCCTGTGATAGCAGTTAGAGAAAGCCTGGTTCCCCGACCACTATACATACTGCTAATGGAGAGAGGCCTGGTGATCGCCAGGAACCTTTTCTTTAGATACCAGGCCAGGGGAGGTGATTAAAAATAAAAAAAATACTGATACTCACCTGTCCTGGGCTCAGCATCCAGCTCTTCCGGCCAGTGACTGAGGTCCTGCTCCCCAGGCCTCACTGCTGGGGCCTGTGATTGGGCCCCAGTGGTCACGTGGAGCACGCCGGTGTAATGATGCCATTGCGCCCCACGTGACTGCTGAGGCCCAATCACAGGCCCCAGCAGTGACGTCTGGGGAGCAGGACCTCAGTCGCAAGGAAGAAGAGGAGGGAGGAGGACGCTGCAGACTGCCAGATACCCAGAAGAGGTGAGGTAAAGTGAGTATAAGTGTTTGTTATTTTTAATCACTTCCCGTGGGCCTCTGATTATTATACTCTGGGGTCTGCGGAGACCCCAGAGTATAATAATAATAGCACCAGCTCTGGGGGGGGTTAAAATCTTTTTTTTTTTTTTTTTTTACTTTTACTTTTAATCTGATCGCTGCTTCAATAGGTATATGCTGCAATACACGTGTATTGCAGGGTATAGGAGGCTGTCAGTCCATGCAGACGTATAGACTGACAGTCTCGATTCAAGGCAGGGTCAACCAGGTATGCGGAGGGGCAGACCCGGGGTCATTGGTCAGACCCCGGGCTCCCGAATAGGAGCAGCAGCACCCCCAACAGCGATGCTGGGGTAGCGGGGGCGGGTCTTCCCGGCAGCGCCGTACTATTAGGGCGGATGTCGAGAAGGGGTTACGCGATTCGTCGCAAATTAATTTGGATCGAATCGTTACAGAAAATTTGGCAAATCAGCCGAATCGAATTTTTTAAAAATTCGTTCATCTCTAATAGTGATGTCATCAGGGCTGATTTAACCATAGGGCCAATGGTGCATCCACACCAGGTCCTATGGTTGCGTGGGCTCCCTCAGTATTTCGGGTGCTGTCTCGCTGTTCCGGGCGGCAGGCAGTGATTTCAACTCTATCGGTGTCCTAAGGATGAATACAATAGTGGAGCATAAAGCTATCAGTTAGTGATGTTACTGAACAGGGCTAATAAGCAGATTTATGTCATAGACCACAATGATGTCACAGAGCAGGGATAATGAATATGGCATCAGTAAATAACAATACTGTACACAATGTTTTCATAGATGTAATAATGTATTCCCTTATGTGACACAGTGGCTGTTGGGCAAGCTCTGCACCCCACCCCATGTTATACCATGCATATAATAATTACTTTATTGTATTCAACCAAATATACTTAAAACCTAGATTTTGAATCCACCTGAGAAAATAAAACGTCTTCTGAAATAACGTCCAATAACAAAACATAAATTCTTCCTCTTCAAGCTTGGGGCCATGAAGAATATTAGATAATCCATGGAAGCATTCTAGTTCCACCACATTACCGGTTTATTGTGAATGCAAATTCCCTTTTGCAATAACTGGTTTATTTAAGCAGAAAACCTGTTGCTCAGCTCTAGACAATTCACTTGACATATCCTTTTGTAAAATAATTGGTCCTCAAGAAAATAGAGATGTAACTCTTTGTCCACAGAGGTCATTTATCTTTTTCTTATAATTTTAGACCATCTTGACTTATTAGCTGGGTCCTTTGACAATAATAAGTGTCCTCCTGATGTCTGCATTGATCAGCTGCAATCTCTGGGGAAACCTGGACAAGACTCAAGACACACTGGGCGTACTTACAGCAGGTTAGCCGCAGTATACTCTCTGACAACTAAACTGCTGTGATGACAGGAGCAGCAAAGTGGATGAAATTTCACTAAATCTCATCCCATGTTGTGAATATTAACCTGCAGCTTTTATCTTTTCCAATGCAAAGGTTGAAAACTGAGCGGGACACACTAAACTAAGGATTTCTTAACATGGTATATGAAAATGAGTTTTTAAAGGTGGACAACCCCTAGTCCATTACACATATATAATAACAATATAGGTCACAGAACAATAAAGAATTTGTATTTCCTGGAGCTCTCCTAACAACAAAGTCAACACAAGAAGCTCCGTTTACAGAAACCTGTATTTTCTACTTGAAGCCAGGAGATGGGCTGTCCTAGTGTAAAACAGCAGACTGCAACAGCTGCTCTAAACATTAAGAGAATGTAGGGGGGTATTTTTGTATCATTTGCAAAGTAGAGGACGTATTGGACCTTTCTTGATATTATAGTCACGTGACAAGGGTTCTGCACCGATGAGAATATTGTAAAGGATGGGGTCTATAACAAAGTTACTTCTAGTAAGTCAAATAGTCCTCTTGTCACATGACTGGATTTAAAGAGGACCTTTCACGTCCTCATGCACATGCGGTTTTATATAGCGCATTGAATTCAGCGCATTGTCGGCTTTCCCGTTATGTGCCCCGGGCTGGAGATTTCGGTGCTGTTATTTTTGGCACCGATCTTTGCCCACTGTCAGAAGGGCGTTTCTGACAGTCTAGCTGGGCTGTGAGGAACGTCCTTCCCTGACAGTACTCATCCATAGACTTGTACTGGGTGGGTGTTCCTCACAGCTCAGCGTCATCACAGGGCGGTAAGGAACGCCCCCTCTGACAGTACAGGGCTATGGACGAGTACTGTCAGGGGGGGTGTTCCTCACAGCCCAGCTAGACTGCCAGGAGCACCCTTCTGACAGTGGGCAGAGATCGGTGCCGAAACTAACGGCAACGATATCTCCAGCCCTGGGGCACATAACGGGAAAGCCGACAATGCGCTGAATTCAGCACACTGTCAGCTTTCTAGCACTATATAAAACCGCATGTGCATGAGGACGTGAAAGGTCCTCTTTAAAGAGGACCATTCACCACATTCACCAAATTCAACTAACTACACCTCTTTGCACCCTTCAATAAGGGAATATTCAATGATTCTGATACAGTTGGAACCTTTTCTCTATCCCCCACTATTTCGAAGCACTGGTAATGCAATTTCAGCACCATATATGTTAATTAGGCTCTCTACTGTCAGGTGGGCAGTCCTAATTTGGAGCTGAAAAGCAGGGATCATCTACCTGACAGTATGTTCCCTAATTGGCATATTGGGTGCTGAAACTAAGTTGAGTATCACTTATTGAAGGATGCAAAGAGTTGGAGTTGGTGGAGGTGGTGAAAGGTCTTTAAAAGGGAAGTGCTTGCCGCTAGTACAGCTCTATGAAGGAAAAACTCAGTCTGTGCCACTCACTGCACTGGCTGCCTATTCATTATAGAATAAAATATAAACTTATCACCCTCATCCACTTAGCTCTCCATAATGCTGCACCTCCCTACATTTACTTTCTCATCTCTCTTTGTCACCCAACCCATGCTCGCTGTTCGGCCAGTGACCTAAGACTAACATCCTCTATTATCAGAACCTCAAACTCCCATAGGCAAGTCTTCTCCTGTGATGCACCAATTCTCTGTAATGGTCTAACCCAGACAATCAGATTAACTTACAACTTCTACAGCTTCAAGCGCATTCTAAAGACACATCTATTCAGACAGGCCTATCACAATTCCTTATCTAAATCCTTCTGCAGGTAGGCTCACTTAAATTAACCCTCCACTGTTCATGCTCTCGCATTAACCCACAGGACATAATGCCTTATTAGACTATAACCTTGTATGTCCAGACACCATCTGTACATAAAAGGACACAGCTGGTGACGGCTCATACAGCGTAATTTATATGTGTAATTAAAGTAACCTCTATCACAAAAACGGCTGGACCACTGTATAAGCAATGCTTCCTCTGATGCCGCCCCTGCTACCTCTTGTGTCACCCCTTCTATCTCATAGATTGTAAGCTCTTTCGAGCAGGGCCCACAATCCTATTGTGTGAATATTACTCTGTAATGCTTCGTGTTGTCTATACTTTAACCCTACAATTTGTAAAGTGCTGTGGAATATGTTGGCGCTATCTAAATAAAATGTATTATTATTATGTATTAGAGAGGAATAGGATGCTTCTGCAAGTCACAGTACTGCACAGTATTGGGGATGCAGTTAGGACAAGATGAGAACACTCTTTGAGGGAAAGATATGGGGAGCCATCTGTCAAAGAGGAGGGGGCTAGGGGAGCATTGTGTGCGAGAAAGTGGGTAGCAGGATAAGGAATTACTCATACGCTTCTTCAGATTAAAAACTGTCTCATTTGGCAAAAAAAAAAAACACTTCACCTGAGAAGTGAAAAATATTGCCAGTTATACAATGTAAGGATTTTAGCTGTCCTATAGATCTAGGGACTTCCTCTTCAAGCTTTGTAAGAGGGACATCAAAGGTTGCTGCTCCTTACATAATGCAGCCACATGACTGAATCTGAAGAAAGATTTAAGGGGTTTAATCAAGCAACAAGGACAGAAACAGCCAAAAGAGTTTGTCAAGAAACTGGGCGTTACTGGGTTCATCACAGAGTACTAAAGGTGACTGTATCTTTGTTAGAGGTTCACTGCTGCAGCTCATGAAGCAAGCTCCCAAGCTGGAGACCCACTTTGAGGGTATCAATATTCCTAAAATTGTAAATGAAAAATCTGTATATTTTTCCCTTCCCAAGAAATGCTACGTTATGCTAAGGCCCACATAGCAGGCCGCTGCAAAAAAGCACTGCTGGAAAAATCGCAGTGCTTTTCACAGAAAGTCCACGAAGGTTTCCTCTACGGACTTTCTGCTTCCATTATACCTGTACGGAAACCACCAGCGTTTCTGTACGTATAATTGACATGCTGCAAGTTCCAAAACTACATATCCGCTGCAAATATTTTGCCGCAGTTTGTGGATGGGATACCCTAGAATCCCATCCACTTTGCAGGGACTGTAAAACACTGCGTTTACGCCACGTGGGGCCCTGGTATTAGAGTCTGACCAATTCCAGCATCAAAAGTGGAGACTCCTTTTGTATATTGTAATAGCACTGTTAGGGTAAGTTCACATGGAGCAATTTGCCACAGATTTGGGGGCAGATTCCGCCCAGAATCTGAAAAAATAAGTATTTATCTGGGCCTAATCAGCAGCGGAAAGCCGCAATGGAATGCTGATGCACTACATCGCGGGTAGCCTGTGGGCAGAAAATGGTGGCGGAAAATGAAGAGGAATTCCTCTTCATTTTTCTCCGTGTGAACTTACCCTTAATGCTGTAGTGAATATTATTTAAAGAAACAGACATTTAAAAAAAAAAACACCTTTCCTTACTTAACCTGTGCTTTACATTTCATTCTATTTTGAATCATATTGCAATTATAACAGAGACAGTAACAGAATTGGTAATAGCCAGGCTTTTATTAGGCTTAGTGACCAGGGTGAAAATTGCAGGACAGATAAGGACATGGAACATTCTTTGAAATATAATCAAAATCCTTAAAAAAGTTTCAGCATAAAAACTTGCTTTAAAGAAATAGGTCATTTTCTGCTGACACCCGTTCCCACATTCAACTAACACCTTTGATTCTGCAAGATTTCTACAACTGATTCAGCAACAGTGTTTACTATTATCATTCATTTCTAGACTAAATAAGATGATTATTATTCTGCTAGACATATAATGATGAGAATTGGGAAGTGGCAGCAGCTATAAAACTAGGGCACCCCTGAATTTGGGACAGCTATTATACCAGTGCACAGTGGCGTAACTAGGAATGGCTGGCCCCAAGGTGAACATTTGACATGGGACCCCTGCACACAGTATTCTGCCCCATAATGGCCCCTTCATATAGTATTATGCCCCATTGTGGACCACCCATGAACAATTATTTTCAGACCCCAGAGTATAATGATAGGAGACCCAGGGGAGGATACAAACATAAAAAACAATGTTATTTACCTCTCCCTGACTCTGGCGCACTCCCCGATACTTTCGGCTTCTTCAATGTTGGACCAGATTTCCCGTGAGCCAGGCATGCATTGCGATGCATAATGACGTCGGCCTCAACATCACCAAGGAGGCCTGAAGCCTGCTGGAGTGCAGGAGAGGTAAGTAACAGTGTTTATGTTCCCTAACCCTCTAGACTAAATAAGATGATTATTATTCTGCTAGACATATAATCTGAAAAGACCCCAGAGTATAATGATAGCAGTGTTTGGCTTACTTACCGATCCCTGCTCCTGCTCACAGTCACCTCCGCTTCCGCAGAATGGGAAGCGCAGGCAGCTGTGTGCAGAAGCGGGGATCAGTAAGTAAATAGGGCCCGTTACCTGTTGGTGGCCTATTAAAAAAAAAAAAAAAAAAACCATCAGGGGCCCTCCTGGCACCTTAATGTCCCAGCTGCTACCCCGGTATTTACGCCGCTGCCAGTGCAATGTAAAAAATGAAGTAGATGTCAGTGGTAACAATGGTACATAACAGAAATGTAATGCCCTTTCTGATGATGGGGATTGTTAGTCTTGTTCACCCTATACACATTAGTCTCTAAGCAAACAAACACTCTGCTTTCCTGGTCCAGTCCTCACAAATAGACACCACGTGTTTATTAATTAACAAAATGACTACTAGGGCAGGGCTTTCACTTTCCTGAAATGCATACACTACACTATAGGTCTTCAAGGAGGACCTTTCACTGCCTCTTCCAAGTTCAGCTCTTTGCATCATTGGAATTTTTTTTTTAGCCTCCACCATTTACGAACAATTAGTGCAGTTAGTTTTGCAAATAATAGGAGCGGGGCTGCAATTCCCCGGAACCACCACTATACAGTGGACGGTGCTGCTGAGCCACTTCTATTAATACAGCTTTTCTCTAATTCCACCCCATTCTGAATTTTTTCCAATTTTCCCAGTATATTGTACAATTTGTCCCACCAACATTTAGCCTTTCTACAGCTATATGAATAGAAAAATAGAAAAGTTATGGCTTTTGGAAGGAAGGAAGTGAAAAATGAGAATCGAAAAATGGCTGCGGCAGGAAGGAATTAAGGCCCAAATAGGCCTGGTCCTTAAGTGTGTAGAAGTAAAAAACCAATACGTACATGATTACATTTAAAAAAAAAAAAAAAAAAAAAAAAAAAAAAACACATTATTTCTCTTCCATAGATTTACTTCTATTGAATAAAACTAAAATGAAATACATGAGACAGTCCCTTTAACAGACTTTGTTCCCACATCATAAAAATGCAACATAACTACATAACAACCATATGTCTTGTGGTGAGAATTGTATGTTGTCGTGTTTTTTTTTTTCTTTCAAATCTGCCCCCAGCATATGTCTCATGGAAATATTAGAACACTTTACCATAGTTCTCTATGTTCTAGGCATGTGGGGGCCTTATGTATGCAGGCACATAATTAGGAATTAGTCAGTATAAGCTTCGCCACTTTTTAATGACCAGAAATGTTGTTACTAGAAGGATCATTTACACATTACATTATAATAAGAAACATGGCAACTTTTGTACCACCCAAACTGTTTCTCCCAATATGCATTGTTTTGTCTTTTGCAGATTTCAGAAATTTGCAATAATTTATTTACTTATTATATACAGTTTTAATGCCCCCTGGCAAAAGGATAAATTGGGACTGAGACAGAGTTGAGGTGGAGGAAGCATCTCATTTCTTGCAAACTACTGTAACTCTTTGTCACCAAAGAGATTAGCCCCAAAGCGACAGAAGAAAACAAGGTAGTTTTGCATCAGAAACATAAAGATTAGTGTAAATTGTGCCCAATATGTCTAGAGGACATTAACGTTTATACCAGGTGACAAGAGCTGTGCCTACACAATGCTTTCTACCAGAGCTATGGAGTTGGTAGGCCAAAGTACTGGCACCTCTATTTTTCTACCACCCAACCCCAGTTACAACTCCTGCTCTGACTCTTTCACAAATGGTTGACAGTCATAGTCAGACAGAATAAGCAAAGCTCCTCTAATTCACAAAAAAAGCTACTGATATAATTCCTATAAAAGTAAATATGCAACAAACCATGTATCACATTAATTATACAATATCAGAAACTGTATAAAATTAAAAACAATCATTTTATTCTGAAGCTATTTTGTAACTTTTTTCCAACTCCACCTCCACCTGAAACTGGCCGCGACTCTGACTCCACACCCCTGCTGACTACAAGGCCTTCTTGTTAGTTATTTCTGTGCTGGGGGCTGCATTGTGGTGCACACTATTACTATTACATTACCAGAAGGGTGAATGCAGGGTATGGATCATCATCTTTACAATGAATCTCCACCCTTGTACCTATTTGTTTTGTTAACAAAATAAGTTTAAAATTCTGTGCTGTGCTCAAATATCCTTAAATATCAGTGTGAAAGATCCTCAGTGCGCCAACACCGCGTTGGCCCACACCTGAGACTTCTTTACTAAAAACCACACTCACCGCCAGTGAGTGCTGGGTCCACAAGATAAATACAAGACAAGCTTTCTAAATTTGATATATTTATTAACCCCTAAATGGGTCGGTATTAACATCTAACACATGCAGTTCAGAACAGATATGCAGATGTATGCAAGCATTAACAGTTACTAGTTACAATATACAGCACTTAAAATAAAAAGGGAATAAAAGTGAAATTATTACTTTACCACACATATCCTTGATGTGGCTCTATAGTCCAACACTCACACATAGCATGTGGAGATAACCAGTGGAGGCTCCTATAAGCAGCATCACAGCATTCCAGCCTGCATGCTCATCACAGTATATCCTCAGTAGTCTCTTCACAGTATTCTCCCTCACTGACCTCTTACCTCATCTTTTATACCCTTGATTACACCACCCAGAATGAGGTCACCGGCGACGGCAAGTCTGATTGATTAACGCACTCAGGTCAAGATTCTTTGTAAGGAGATGGGACCAAGTGGAATGACACAATGCCGTCTATATGTTATCAACCAGGTCGGATCAACAGCCCAGGCCAAACAATACATGTGTATTTGATCACCCAGGGCTATGTAGGAATTCAATGGAGCCATTCTGGGATGGATACAAAGCTCTATTGTTACATTGTTGCCACTACTGACAACATACACCTAGGATTAGAGCTACGCATAGTTAAATTAAATAGAATTAAGATGGAGATACGATACCCAGAGATCAAAATACATCTTTGAATTATAGCCATATTTAAGTGGAATCATCACAATCAGTCAGAGCTGTTTTTAAGATTCTGAGTTCCAAAATCCTTGTACAGTTATATACTTAAAGGGGTTTTCCAGGCAACCCCCCTCCCCCCGTGTCAGACTGGGATGTCTTGGGTCCGCCCATGGAATTGTTTCTAGAGGCCCACAGCCAGAACCCCTGCAGATCAGCTGAACCGACTCAGCACGGCTACAGGTAATAACAATGCCATGCTGCTCACCCGCCATCCGATGTGCACCAATGCACTACCTCAACCTACCTCTACACTATGTATGGCAAGCGAGCAGTATGGCTCCTAGAATTGTTAACATTAACATGGCCCATACAAATATAGTACCCACAACTGCGGTTATCAAGACTATGGTGCGTGAACAGCACAGTGCCCAGCATGGAAACAATACTGGGAGCTGCGTGTTCTGGTAAACATCTGATCTGCAGTGTCCTAACAGTCTAAGAGATCAGTTGGGGTCTAACACCCAGGGCCCCTGCTAATCAACTGTTTGATAGGACCGTGGTGCTTTTGCGAGCGCTCTCACCCCTTTGCTATTTACATCACACAGATCTGTTTTATAGTCACCATGCAATGTAATTACAGCCTCTGATAATATCACGTCTGCAATAAAATAGATGGGGTGTGATGTAAATAATGAAGGGCCCACACACAGTGTAATGCTCCACAGTGGCCCCCACACAGTACAATATGCTCCACAGTGTCCCCCATACAGTATAATATGCTCCACAGTGGCCCCACACAGTATAATATGCTCCCCACAGTGGCCCCAAACACTATAAAATGCTCCCAAGAGTCCCTCTTAGGCTTCTTCAGACGAACCCACCTGAAATTCGTCAAATATTCTGAGGTTCGGTACTCCTATTAGTTTTAGTGCTATTATTATACACTGGGGTCGCCTCAAACACTAGAGTATAATAATTGGAAAACTACAATGAAAAAATGTTTTTTCAGCTCACCCTTTCCATTGCACCAGTTTGTGAAAAGTATAGATTATGATGTTAATCTGTTTTCTCTTAGTCCCAACAGCAGCACAATATTGGGGTATTTCTAGATGGCACCATTTCTGGGTGATTTCTTGAAAGACTTCTGGATGGAGAGACCATTCCCCTGGAACAGTGATGTCACGACTCAACTGATCCGCCACTACACTGAGTGACCCTCAAATATGTACGGCAGAAAGATGGGTTAAGTTCTTCTCTGCCCAACTCAAGATCTTTCCCACTTCGCTTAGAAGAGGTTGTGACCGAGTTCCTCCCTGTTTGTTTAAATAAAGGACGGTCGTCATATTGTCTGATCTTACACGGACTGCCTTGTCCTTCAACTGGTCGGCAAAGTGAAGCAGTGCCAGTCGTACTGCTCAGAGTTCTCTCCAATTGGATGAAATCATCTTCTCTAGGGAATTCCAATGCCCTTGGGCCGAAAAGTCGTTCAGGTGGGCTCCCCAACCTGTGAGCGATGCATCTGTAGTCAACAGGGTCCAGCAAGGCTGGACCATGGACTTTCCGTTTTTTAGCCGAATCCACCGCTTGACGAGCGGGCTTCCTGAGACAGGAAAAAACTGTCTAGACCGCTAGTTTTGCCATTCCAGGCTGACAGGACTTCCCAAGGGACTGCTTCTGCAGCTGATGACATCAATTCCAAAACTTTATGCCTTGGTAAAAAAAACAAAAACAACAACGCCGAGCGGCACATAGGGTAATATTGTTTTTACAAAAAGTTGAATGACACAATTTAAATTGTGTTCAGAAAACGTGGAAAGAATAAAGTGACTAGGACGTGTCCACTAATAAAGGTTGAGAGGAGGTGGATAAAGTGGTAGAGTGGGTCCACAATGCATGGGCATACACCTGAATGGGTATAGTGTATATCAATACCCAATCAGTTGATTAGCCCACTAGTAGTGGATTGGCCACAGTGTAGATAAGCTCTCACCTTGAATGGTTAGGTATGGTATAATGTCGTATATTTTAGTGGAATGGTCCAAACTATGTCACAGGATGAGGGAGCAGCGGGACCTCTAGGCGTCAGGATCTCCTGGATCCAAACGGTATTCCAAATGTAGAAATGGTAGGAGTGACTCCAAAAAAAGAGAGGTAGGGGACCGCGCTTCACCAAGGTTGCTTTAATAAACTCTAAAACACTTGTTTTAGAGTTTATTAAAGCAACCTTGGTGAAGCGCGGTCCCCTACCTCTCTTTTTTGGAGTCACTCCTACCATTTCTACATTTGGAAAACTTTATGCCTGTCTTGATGGTGATTGGCCGAGAAGGCAGCAGGAATTTTGCGTCCTTGATTATTCTTTCCCTTCTGGAGGGAGGAAGACATATTTTCATTAGGCCTGAATCAAGTATGAACCCTAGAAATGTTTTCTGGGTTGCTGGTAATATTTGGGACTTTCCCCAATATATAATTCACTCCAGTTGTTGGAGGAAATTCATCGTGATGAATAGATGCTGTAGTAGGCCTTCTCTTGAGAGACTTTTAACAGCCAGTCTTCCAGATGAGGAACACACGTGAATCTCTGGATTCTCAGTGACTCAGCTTCCGTGGATACCACCTTGGTGAATACGTAGGGTGCTGACGTTATCTCGACTGGAAGTGCAGTGAATTGGAGGTGTCTTCAGCCAACTCTCTACAACCACTGCAATTCTTAGGTATTTCCTGTGAGCAGGAAGAGTAGGGACGTGGAGGTGCACGTCCTTTAGGTTCAGAGTGGCCATGAAATCTCCTTGCTGGAGAATGGATATCACAGACGTTACCATACGGAAATTTTTCCCGAGATAGCTCTGCTGAGGTATCGTGGGTCTATTATCATCAACCAGTCTCGTGAAGGTTTTGGAACCAGAAACACTGAGGAATAAATTCCAGACCCTTGACGTTGTGATGGACAGCATGGAGGCGAGAAGTCTGTATAATACTGTCCTGGAGAGGCACCGAAAAAACTATGCCGAAACCGGACCTGATTATCTCCAAGACCCATGATCTGTTATCCCCACAGGAATTTATGTCTTGGAGGGAGGGAGGGAGAAGGTAATAGACAGAAATTTGGCTTTCTGATTTTCCTGTCATCACAGAAAAAAAGAAGGTTGGAGTTCCCTCTCAGATACCTAGAACGTTCACACGTCCTCTTGCAGGTGGCGGTCTTTGAGGAGACTGTCCTCTATGACGCTGTCTGCCCTGTCCACAGAAGGATTGTGGAAGGACTTTCCTTTCTTGCCCACTAGTCCTTGTATTGTGTTATGCCTGCAAATATTAAATTCTGAGGCATAATCCGCCCTCCAAGGTTTTAACCATAGGGGGCAACGGGCAGCAGAAGTCAAGGCCCTAGACTTAGCAGCTAACTTCACCTGGAGAAGAGGTTTCATTGAGGTAATCCGCCTCAAGGGCTATACCCTTCAAAGAGGACAACAATTTGTCCCTGGAGACCCCCAAATCAATATCTCTTTTTAATGGAGAGGCCGGAGCACAGCTTCTTAGTTATCTCACTAGTAGCGATACCAATCAAACACTGTGCAGAGAAAGCCGTATACACTTTCCTTAGGGAGCACTCTGCCCGGTGGTCCATGGGGTCCTGAAGGCTAGACCCGTCCTCAGAGGGTACAAGTGTTCGCCTGGACAATTTGGCGACTGCCATGACAAGCTTAGGTGGTGGACCCAAATGGTCCTCAGCTATTGGGAAGAGTGTCTTGAACCTCTTGGATAACACGCAGGTCTTCTCTGGGTGTTTTCACTCAGTGGACATAGCTCTTTTAAGCATGTTATTCACATTGAAGGCCCTAGGCCCTCTAGAGGTGAAACTAGAGGCTTCCCCAAGGTCAACATCATGGTCCCTTGACCTGATGGACTTCCGTAATTTCTGAAACTTCTCCAGAGGAAAAAACATTTTTTCTATATTCGTATCTGAATCCTCAGATAAAGAATTAGCTTCCTCTATAATCCTGAATACCTCATCAGATCGTATGACAGAAGCACCATCATATTCCACAGCAAGTCACTGTCCCATATTGGGTTCACAATCCATACTCCAGCGCTGTGAAGCTGCAGTGTCAACCACTGAGACACTGGGCTGCCCAAGCAGCCCTGGTGGCATTTATTGAACTTGCAACCATCAGGCAAGGGAATTTCACAGGAGTTTAGATGTTTGTGCCTAGACACAGACTTACCTGGAGGATTCATCACCACCAGACGCAGAGGAAGATATCTTACCGCAAGTGTAAGAGTAAATAGCAAGAAAGCTAGAAAAAAACGCAACAGTACAAGTCTGTTGAACTAGAATGCCCAGCATGCACACTCTCTGCCAAACAACAAAGAGGCAGAGGAAAGGAAGCAGGAGACTTATATAGAAGAAATGGAGAGCAAAGACTCTCCCAATACCTGTGACAGGTTACACAGAAAATAAAAGTCCTTAATTTCTCTTCAGCTTTTTTTTTTTTTTTCTTCTTCTTTCTTTTGGAAGAAAACAAGCTACCCCACACAGATTTTATAAAATAAATGGCGGAAGTTAAGATAAAAAAACATTACTTAGTAGCTCACCTGAAGGAGGTTCAAAGACATCATCACGCACACAAGCCAGCGTACTCTGGACTCCAGCGCCCCCACACACAGGAGCTGGAGAGAAGTAGCAGGAAACGTCCTGCATCGCAATAAATCAAGCAATGCAAGGCTTACATAGCCACAAAGGGTTCAGCGTGGACACTCACCCATTATAAGCAACAGCTGAAAAAAGGCCTTTCACTGCAGCTAAGCAGACTAAGCAGCAGAGGCAGGAAAGACAGACAAGGAGTTTTAACCTTTGAATTTTGTTCCAGCAGGAACCAAAGGCAGAAAAGAGAGTCCTCACAGGAGGATAGACAAAACAAAGTCAAACAGGAGAGAGGAGGGGGAAATTCATTCAGAAATCTGAATAACCTCACTATAGGGAAGATATAACCTTCCCTCCAACTGTCCCACCAACACAGGACAGAAAAAAACACACTGGAGGGATTGGTACTTCCTTCCTTATATTGAGAAGGGGGAGGCGTTAGAGTTAACTATTTGTTGTTCATTAAAAATTCCATTCTGTCCTACCAGCACACAGGGGCAGAAATATCCCAATATTGTGCTGCTGTGGGACGTTAGGGAAATGCTCCTTGAGATGCTCTGACTGGAAAACCAGGACTTCAAGGTTTTGGAATGTGCAGACGAATAGGTGATAAAATCCAGCATCAATGACAATTAAATATAAAATTTAGCTTTTAATGCATTATTCTCTAAAAAAAAAAAAAAGAGTGTTAATAACACACTTTTTTTAGAGAGTAATGTATTAAAAGCTAAATTTTATATTTGTCGATGCTGTATTTTATCACCTATTCGTCTATAATCGGAGGCCCAGGGGAGGTGATGGAAAATAAAAAAACACATATACTCACCTTACCTCACCTTTCCTGGCTGAGGTACCAAAGGATTCATGATTCAGTCCATGTACTTGAATATGGATTAGCTGCAATACCAGATACAGCCAAGTCATCATTATTGGCAGCACAATATGTAAAGGCACTTAACTTGACACTGGTTATTTTCATGCAAATTGGATAAAGATAATTATCTTTAACTTTTATAAACAAAGATTACATTAAAAATATCACATGAAATATAAGAACGTTAACATATACAAAAACACCCTAAAAGGATCATGACTAAAGCTAGCATAGCCATACAGAGTAAATTTCAGACTATCATCAGTTGCCCAGAACAAAGGTTCATCAATTGTTCATATGGCCCACTGGAACGTTCCGTTAAACTACCCCAAAAACAATTAAAAAAAAAAAAAAGATGTAAATTTTGAAAGCAAAGAAAGCACTGAAGGTAGGAAATGATGTAAACATGACCACAATACACAAATAGCCCATAGGTCTGTCAGTCTTGCTCATACACAAAGTATTACAGCTGACAGATGGCTGAAAAGAACCAACACAACTAATTTTGGTGGTGACCATCTTTAGTTGACAGTCGGCTGTATGGAAAGATCATTTGTCCACTTCAGTCTAAGTTGTGATACATAAGGGCAGCCTAAGCATGTTACCCAAACCAAAAACCTGCTACAAAAGAAAAATTGTAGTTGAGTCCCAAGATTGGTCACTGACTATATAGGGTAGATGGCTCTAAAGATATAGAGATCTTTCTTCTGGAAGTGAGCTAATCTGTATATCCTTTTTCCCAGAAGCATTGTCTGACATTTTATAAGGAGTCTGTCACCAAGAAACTCAATAATAAACTAGCCTGACATTGCAGAGCACCATCATACTTAGTCCAAGACATGCATCACTTCCTTGAAAACTGCCATTGCAAGGAGGGCATGTTAGAATCTCCAAGGGCTCTGTTTTAGTCTCAAAACAGATTTTTCAAGGAAATGGTGCGTCTATTGGATGTAAAGGTATGGCGGTGCTCAGTATAATATTCCCTATAATGCATTGTGGCTGGTTTTATATTGAGTTTCCAGATGACAGACTCCCTACATCTGCTCTGTCAGTCTCTATGAAGAGAGAGCGTAGCCACAAATGCTTATGTTCATGACAGGTTGTAGCCAGTAGATTTTATATAGTATGTAATAACCATCTTTAGGTCACACGACTACACGTTAAGCTTGAGTGGAATGTGAAGTGTTTATACATATAAATTGGTCTTATGGACCATTCTTGGGGGAGGGGGTTAAATAAAACCTCAGTAATTTCACTTTATGGGGTGTTACAGTGAAACATAATGAGTTGAGCTTAGACAATTACATAAAGCTTAGATACTTTCTAAACTATAAATAGGTTCAGGATGACTGAGGATGCCGCTTTGTTACAGGATAAAATAAAACAGGTAACCGCATGATTAAAACAAGGAAACAGCAGCTCTGAGCACATTGCTCATGTAATAATAAGCGACTGTGTCGGAGGAGTCTGGCTCTTAACTTTACTGTGGTTGTTACCACATAAAAGACCCTGCGGAATCGCTGATCACAAGCATGGCATGACAGTAACAGCCATGGTAATTTTATATATGGTGGATCCCGTTAATGGTAGACTTACATGCCAGGCAGTAAAGATGACAGCTGTTTGCCACTGGCCGTTTGCTATGTCTGTAGTAGAGAAAATATTACACTCCTATAGAAATATAAGGACCAAAACCATAGAGGTGCGGAACCACAAATGGATATGAGATCTGCAGGCGTTGTATGTAGTCACAGTCTCCAAATATATGATATTGGTGCAAGAAAGTTTCCTACCTTTTCTGCCTTCTGAATGGCACTCCCATCATGGATCAGGTTATGGTAAGTTCACATTTGGTTCTTGGCTGTTCTGGTCTGTATGAGGACCAGAGCAGATAGGCAGACTGCTATAATAGTGCTTACATACAGAGCCCGATGGGCCCCATTGACTATAAGACTATAATAGACTAGAGTCTATTGAGGGATCAGTGAAAACAGACAAAAATAGGACATGTCCAATTTTTTTGATGGCCGACTAAAACATACTGTCAGAAAAAAAACAGTCACGTGAATGGCCTCATTGAAATCAATTGATTTTAAATGCAGCCGTGTGACGTTAGCTGTTTAACACATGTGTGTGAACAGAGCCTAAGCATTGTCACTGCTACATTAGGGATAAGGTAGCTGTAAGGGTTGAGGATAGAAAAAACGTTGGGACTTGTTTGCAAAGATAAAATGACATTCGTTATTAACTTATTTTTACCTCCTACAAGGAAGAATAAAATGTTGGGTCACTCGTGCAAGTTAGAACACCACAAACAGGATTTTCAGCATTCTCCATTTACCCCATTAACACTGATGTGACCTTTACCTTTTCCTTGTTCTTTTACCTTCCAGCTCAGTGTTTGATCATATACAATGTTCCTCTCAGCACTGGGGTTGAACCGACCAGCAAAAGTTCAAGTACGAATTTGCCCACAACATTCATGAGCCTGGGTACTGACAAGAAGTGTGGAACGTGTCCATTCTACGATTTCCTGTGTTTATCAGAAACACATTTCTGCAGCGTGTTCGCTATAGCCGATGAGTGACATTACTAACTACAAACATATTGCACTGCTTTCCATTAAGACTTGTTAAAGTTGCAGTAAAGTAACATTATTGATGTGTTCCGGACGATCAGTCACCACATGGCCGCCAGAGGGGATTGTACCAGCAGCTTAATTGTTAACCTTCATAAATATGATCGCTGCTCTAGTAATGTCCTTGGAGCATTTTCACCTCAAAGGGAATCTGATGTAATAATAGTTCGACATTTCCAATAATTATTGTTACTTTCGCTCCATTCAGTTATAGAACACTGGGGCCTCATTCTTGTGAAAGGTGGTGGCCCCCAGCCATCAGACACTTATCACCACCCTTGTCAAACATAATGTTAAGTGGAGGCACTGGGTGGTGAACACAGGCAAAAACGGGTGCTTATAGAACACTGGGGCCTCATTTTGTGAATGGTGGGGGCCCAAGTGTTGTGAACTCCAGTCATCAGACACTTATCACCACCCTAGTCAAACTTAATGTTAAATGGAGGCATTAGGTGGTGAACACGGTGCAAAAACGGGTGCAGCCATGCCCTGGGTGCACTGAACAGTTCATTTGCATATGGATTAAAAGTTCCTTGGCACCATATCCAAAGCTTTCTTTACCACACTTCAGAAGCCATTTACTAAATTTATCTGGACCTCGAAGCCTCCGCGCGTTGCGAAACACATTCTCCTCAAGCCCAAACAGAGAGGGGAATTGGCTGTGCTGGATTGCCTTGGTTACTACCTGGCTGCGACCACAGCGTGTATCCTTGATTGGCACCATGCTGCCCACTCTAAGCTCTGGGTTGCCCTGGAGAAGTCTCTGAGCCCACTCCCTCTCTCCGCCTTGCCTTGGCTCCATAAACTCCACTGGTTGGATTGCGCGATTCAATCTCTACCTTATGTCACTCGCCACGTGCTTAGGGGCTGTCGACACTACAGCACTGTCAGGCGTCTGTTCAAAAATGATGGCCCTATGACTCCTATCTTGGGCAACCAAGACTTCCCCGCTGCCCTGCATTCTGCTTTCCTCTCCCACACTCCAGATTCGCCACCACTCTGCTTCCATCCATTGGGTAATCTCAACCGCCTCTCTCCTACTCCTCTCAGAGCTGATCCCTTTGGACACCGCAACCACCACCTCCCATTGACAGTACACTCAATTGACCCACTTCTACACCTCCATTAAGAAATCACACAATCTACATAGGAAGCTGTTACTTCCTTTGAACGTGTTTGCCTCTCCTTGGTAGCCCCATCTCATGCCATCTCGCAGGTCTTTAGCATGCTACTAGAGTATTCTGCTGATCAACTGCCAGCCTACACGGGGAGTTGGAAACGGGAGTTGGGGGTTTTATTCCCACCAGAAGCGTGGTCCTCTGCCTTCTGGCCATGCCACAAGTTCTCTATTTCTTGTAAAATGCAAGAAATTAACTACAAAGTTTTCTCGCACTGGTACAGAGTAGCCTCTGTCCTCCACAAAACCTAATCATCCACCTCGGATCAATGCTGGAGATGCAATAGTAATCGGGGTACGATGGCGCACATCCAGGTTGTGGAAATCCCCGTTCCCTCCTTCCCTAGCATTCTGGCTACAGGAACTACTCTGCATACACAGTATGAAAAACCTGATTGCTCAGCTGAAACAGGAAGACAGGCCCCTCCAACAGACGTGGCTCCTCTGGGACACTTTCTACTATTCTGCTGATTTTCAGTCTGCCTTTGCTCCCCCTCCCTCCTGATACCCTCTGCACCTCTTCTTTTCTTCCTTCTTACCCTTTACCCATAACTCCGTGCCCCATTACTCCCACTGATCTTTTCCTACCCCCCTGTTCTCCAGCAGTTCCCCTGACTCTGTGGTGGGTGGTTGCCCTCTCGCCCCTCCTTCCTTCTTTTTCCCCTTCTCCCTCTTTGGGTTGCTCACCTCCCAATGTTTACCCTCTGTTATGCTTGTTTTTTATTTTACTTAATGTTTGACTCTGCTGAGTCAGAGTACAGTATTTTCTTGTCCCCTCACCCTTTTACCCTCACTCGCCCTCCCAGTCCCCCATGATGCCCCCCCTCCATATTCAGTTGTGATTTATGTTGTTTCTCCTTTTATGCAAAAGTTTAATAAAAACTTTAATGAAGAAAAAAGTTCCTTGGCAGCAAGACTGCTCTTTAAAAGGTATGTTCACTCTGTCATAGCATATAAGTGGTTTAGAAGACATTTTGGTGGTTTTGACTCCTTTTAATGTAGGTGTCACCCTGACGGTGTCTATTGATTCTGTTTTTGGGCATTCGATTTTTACTGCCTTAACATGACATACAACCTTAATAGTATGGCGGATGCCAGGACTTTAATTATGGTGCCCAGGCAGTGACATCTCTGATCGCAGACACTTACAGTGGGAAAAAAAAGTATTTAGTCATCCACCAATTGTGCAAGTTCTCCCACTTAAAAAGATGAGAGAGGCCTGTAATTGTCATCATAGGTAGACCTCAACTATGAGAGACAAAATGAGAAAACAAATCCAGAAAATCACATTGTCTGAGTTTTAAAGAATTTATTTGCAAATTATGGTGGAAAATAAGTATCTTGTGAGGACTTACAGAAAACGTTTGACCTCTGTCATTGCCAACAAAGGATATATAACAAAGTATTGAGATGAACTTTTGTTATTGACCAAATACTTACTTTCCACCATAATTTGCAAATAAATTCTTTAAAAATCAGACAATGTGATTTTCTGGATTTGTTTTCTCATTTTGTCTCTCATAGTTGAGGTCTACCTATGATGTCAATTACAGGCCGGCCTCATCTTTTTAAGTGGGAGAACTTGCACAATTGGTAGCTGACTAAATCCTTTTTTTTCCCCACTGTAACCTCTCAGGCGCTGTGGTTAGATGTGACGAGGCACCTGAGGGGTTCCATTGATTTCACTTCGCTCCTGAACGGCTCCCACGAATCAAGATTGCAGGAGCCTTTTAAAGGCTCCCAAACCTGCCATAGTTGAGGCTGCCTATAGTAGTTATACAAGAATTTTATCATAGACTGCAATACAGTAGTATTACAGTCTATAGTATAAGTGATCTAATGATCACAGGTTCAAGGCCTCAAGTTCGAGGAGATGGCAAAAAAAATTTAAAAATGTGAAAAGTTTTAAAAAAATATATATAAAAATTTTAAAATAAAAAACACTTTCCCCTTTTGCGAGAAGAACTATAAAAGCAAAAATAATATAAAAAAGGAAAATAAAAAAAATACACTACCATTCAAAAGCTTGGGGTCACCCAGACAATTTTGTGTTTTCCATGAAAACTCACACTTTTATTTATCAAATGAGTTGCAAAATTAATAGAAAATATAGTCAAGACATTGACAAGGTTAGAAATAATGATTTTTATTTGAAATAATAATTTTCTCCTTCAAACTTTGCTTGCGTCAAAGAATGCTCCATTTGCAGCAATTACAGCATTGCAGACCTTTGGCATTCTAGCTGTTAATTTGCTGAGGTAATCTGGAGAAATTTCACCCCATGCTTCCAGAAGCCTCTCCCACAAGTTGGATTGGCTTGATGGGCACTTTTTGCGTCCCATACGGTCAAGCTGCTCCCACAACAGCTCAATGGGGTTGAGATCTGGTGAGTGCGCTGGCCACTCCATTACAGATAGAATACCAGCTGCCTGCTTCTTCCCTAAATAGTTCTTGCATAATTTGTAGGTGTGCTTTGGGTCATTGTCCTGTTGTAGGATGAAATTGGCTCCAATCAAGCTCTGTCCACAGGGTATGGCATGGCATTGCAAAATGGAATGATAGCCTTCCTTATTCAAAATCCCTTTCACCTTGTACAAATCTCCCACTTTACCAGCACCAAAGCAACCCCAGACTATCACATTACCTCCACCATGCTTGACCGATGGCATCAGCATTGGAAGGTTGGGGGATTCGCCATCTATATACAGATATTCGTGGAGGCAACTTGGACAACTTACTGTTACAGGAAAAAAGTTGTTGGATTTTCAGATTAAACACAATAAAACCTTTTGGACTTAACAACACATATAACTTTGGATACTTCCTCTAAAATGATTTAGCACACACAATATAGCATGTACTTTACATTATTATAACAGATATAATGTTGCTATACATCAAGAATGCACAATTGCCACTTGATATGTACAAGACATAGAGATCTATACATATCTATTATTTATTTTAATGCATTAGGAATATTATAATAGCAATTCCTTTTTGACTTTGATATACCAACGGAATATTATGAGATATGTCTGAATTTATGCACAATAGTATTACGGCTCATTCAGAGAGAGGTAATAACTTATCGTAATGCATAGGATATATTGCTCAGGGATAGTGTGTCTCAGTCTCCCAAAAACTCAATTCTAATCTGTTGCAAAATCGGCCATATTATATAATAATAGCGTGAGCCTTTGCACGGCATGTCATTCCATTGATAAATACACCAGTATAACGTATAGCCTTAATTTACTATTAGCACTTGGAGAGATTATATGATGCCTCACATATGAACACAAGCATAATATAGACAGATATTTAAATATTCCCTTATGGCTGATACATAGGGAACGTGTCACCCCAGTACCTAGATGATCTCAATTTTTAATATTATTCTTTCTTTTGATAATATCAATAAAATTATTTGCCTTTTCTCTTTCTTTTCTTTTTTTTTTTCTCTAATTTATATAATGGTATATAATCCAACTCCTTCTGTTGCCAGCTTATTGAACTTGTTTAAATTGTTTTCCATTTTTTTTATTTTTTACATAAAAAAAGAAAATTGAGATTAAAATTGAAAATCGCCCATAAACTTAAAAAATCTAAATCGGGATCCTATTACAAAGCAAATGGTCCATGGTTGGTAGTAATAAGGTGCCACTGACATGCTATAAATAAACCATTGGTCTGTACAATGTGCCTGAGACTGCACCTCCAGTCCTCCCAGTCAATGTATTTAAAGCATATTTAATAAGTTGATCATTTCTTTGGACCATCAGAATACAATCTTACTGGATCATTAAATGTTGGTGTCAGGGAATAGAAAATACTTCCTAGAAATTTTTGCCCTAAGTACTCCGCATTTAATGATTAAAAGGCTGCTGACGTCAGAAAGCTCTAAGAATGAATAGGTGGCAGCAGCTGGGACTCAGTTCATATGAGAGGCCCCTCGGACTAAGCTGAACACATAAACACAAATAAACACTCATTACTTCTCTGCATCCATTGAACAATACCAGCTTGAGAATATCTTTAAAGGGGGCTGATGTTGAAAGGAACCAGATGCTCTGTTCTCCAGGGCTTATATGGGGAAGAGATGAGCAGTCCAAAACTTCTGGATAGGAACATGTGTTTGCTATGTACAGAGAGGCAGCACACTCAGCTCCGACTCCAATTACAGGAAACAGGATGGCATTCATTTACTGCACAAAATGCTACGTAGACCAGCTGGATGACCTGAATGCACTGCACACAGAATCCCAAAAATGATCGCTCAACCATAGGATTACCATACCCTAAGTTCAGGAGACATCACATCTGACAGAAGGCAAGTCAGAGACACTATTGCCTAGGCCAGGGGTAGGCAACCTTTTTTGTTCAGCGTGCCGATTTAAATTAAAAAATCAAAGATGAGGTCCTCGGAGTGCCATGCAATAACTTTAAGGCTGACAACACCTACACTAAAGTCATATAACAGAAACCATAACATAGGTGTGCTGTCATACTGTGCTCCCAGCCACAAGCGTTTACCACTATTTGCCTTGATACACCTGTACTTTTCCATTAGAAGCAATGTAAGTACATGTGTAACCCACAATTAGTGGTAAATGTATATGACTGGAAGCAGAGTGAGGTAACATCTGTAGGATGGTGACACACTATGTACCTGGATGCTGCATCCAGTCCCCGGCCACTGGTACTATTACTTTTCTATAAGAGAAACGTGGATTAATTTCAGCCACTTTTAATTCCTGGTGGTGTGGTAACAGCAAAACCACAGCCAGGAATTAATAAGTGTCACGCTTACCCCAAAGTGACAGCACTGGCGCCCGGGAACTGGATTTGGCTATAGCCGCACCTGGGTACATAGTTTGTCACCACCCGAAAAGAAACACACTAAGATTGAGGCGTCAAGTTGCGGAAACGCAGCTTTTTTTGTTCCAGATTTTGCAGCGTTTTTTTTTTCAGCCAAAGCCAAGAATGGCTACAAATGGAATGGGAAATGTATAGGAAGATTTTATACTTCTATTTTCTTCTGAAGCCACTCCTGGCTTTGGCTCAAAAAACCTCAGCAAAATCCGCAACAAAAAAAGCTGCATTTCAGGAACGTGGGGCCTCAGCCTTAGGCATCCTGCACACAAATGGCACGGATGTGGTTTTAACTGATCTATACATTAAAAATGAATTGACAGGGCCACAAATGCAGACAGATATTGGACTTGCTCCATAATTTGTCCCTCTTCAATTTGGCCCGGACACACAGCCACAAAAACAATGGCTGTGTGTATGGGCCCATTGAAATGTATGGCTCCGTACTTTTATCCACAGTTGTCGATAAGTATGGTCATGTGCATTACAGTTTAGCAACTCCATGTGCCTCATAGTAATAGCAGTTAACCCTATCATGTCCCTCACATTAACCCCTGTGTGCTATACTGTACATAAGGGTTACTGATATGTGAGACATATGGAGGTAATAATTAAGTAAATATCTTCATTATTGAGGTCCTTTATTAGTACCTCCATATGTCTCAGATATCAGTAACCCTTATGTGAGGCACACAGGGGTTAATGTAAGGGACATGATGGGGTTAATTGCTATTAATTTGAGGCACATGGAGTTACTAAAACTAAATTAAAACCCCAAATGCCTGACATCAATAGGAATAGTAACCCCAGCATGTACCTGTTTTTTTTTGTTTTTTTTTTTACTTTCACTTTGCCAACTGTGCTCTCCTTTCCTCCTCCTCTTCCTTCTCCTCCTCCAGGGAGCCTTGGCAGGATGCAGAGCAGGAGTTCATCTCTGCAGCAGGCAGGGTCCTTGCTGTACACTGAGAGCTCCGCCTTCTGGGCTTCCTCACCCATCTCATTGGTGGGCTGGGAAGGCAGTGAGGTCTGGTCCTGGCTGCCGTGCCAGCTGAATATGCCTCCCCTGGCCTAGGCCTTTGTACCACTTAAAGGGGTATTCCCATGAACATAATCATATCTATATTTGTAGATAGTGAAAAGCTAAACATTTTTGCAAATATAAGTAGTTAAAAATTCTGCAGATTTTTAAGATTTTCTCTAACCATCTTAGTGGTGACAGCTGTTGTCTTGATTGGTTGCCAATGGATACGACCACAAATGCAGAAACTTTCTATGGTCTGGAACTTGTCAGGAACCCAGCCATGATTTTCTTATTGTAGCTGGGTTATCAGGCAGGGACACTACATGTATCAGAAGATATCACAGCCACAATAAGGACATCATGGTTGATTTTCTGACCTTAGAAAGGTCCTGTATTCATGGTCGTATCCACTGGCAACCAATCAAGAAAACAACTTGTGACCACAATATATTTAGAAAAAAATCTTTAAAACGCTGTAAAATGTTTAATTATATTTGCAAAAATGTTTAACTTTTAATTATCTACAAATTTAAAAATGGTTATGTTCGTGGGAATACCCCTTTAAAGAGGACCTGTCACCAGGTCTGAAAAGTCCAACAACATACATCATCTGATGTTACCCTGAGCATTTTGGTAGTTTATCCAAATCCCCTCAGCCATAGGTGTAACTAGGGGCTCAGCAAAGGGGTGGTGGAGGGGGAAACACATCTAAGTGGACTCAGGTATACCGAAATGATCACTATCCGGTGACTGTATATTGGTATATAGCAGCTCTACATCAGTATGTGAAGAACATTTAGGTAAATACAGTACAGGAAAAATATTGTAAAGTTTGTAACACAGACATCTTTGGCTCCTCATTTTTCCAGGCACCCGGACCACGTTGTCCTCAACTACACATCTCATAGGTATTTCAATTATAAAATATATAATATAAAAATCCCCTTGGAATGAGTAATACCCCATGTGCCTTTTTAATTTAATAAAACTCCTATGTTCTCCTTTAATTAATAGTGTCCCTCAATGAATAATTCTCCCTAATTAATAATACCCTGTGTACCCCTTTAAATCTATAATGCCACTGAGTGCCACCTAAAATTAATATTGCATAATCCCCTATTATTAATTATACCCTCTTATGTGTCTTTGTATAAATTATGCCCTGATGCCCTGTTACATAATTATTATACCCTAATGTCCCCTCATTGTATTAATAATGCCTATTAATAACCCTATAGTATTAAAGGAGTAGGCTGGGCTAAGTGAATCCCTGGCGCTCCAGTGTCTTCCGCTGCATGCTTTGACTTACGGGGTGGAAAGCATGGCAAGCGCATGCAAATACATGTGCCATACATGACTGCTGAGGCCAAACAGGGGTCTTAGCGGCAGCAGAAAAGGACCCATTGACGTATGTGAGTGACAAAACTGAGTCCTTTGCCACCCTGAGGCCACTGAGGTCACATGTGGTGCAAGACTTATGGTGGGGCACAGAGTGTGCCTGAACGGACAGTTGACAATTGGAGCACCAGGGATAGTTATGTTTTTTGAGTTTTTTTAATGTTCCACTTTCACTGCCTCTTCTGTGATTTGTCCAATTCCTGGAAACCCCTTTAAGGGGGTTACTTGGGAAAAATTAAAACCTACCAGTATTTACCGATAAACTTTATTATTTCCTGAAAAACCCTCTTAATACCCTCTTATATTGTTATTGTCCCTTATATTCACACTGCCCTTATTGAGCTTCTTTATAAATTATACCCTCTTTTATTAAAGCCCCATAATACCCCTTATATTAGTTATGCCCACTTATGTTACTAAAGGTCCTTCCTTAAATTTATAATGCCCCCATTAATCCCCTCCTATTAAAATGCCCAAAGTGTGTAAACAAAAATAAACATTATACTCACTTACCTCACTTACCTCCGATCCCCTGATGCCCCGAGGAGGAGCCTCTGTCGCCACCACTGTGACATACTGTGACATTGCTGTGATTTTCTATCTCTGTGCTGTGACACCATTGTGTGCATTATCCCAATACTGTGACATCACTGTGTATATTATCTCTTTACTGTAAAATCACAAAAGAAAATAAAGACCGCACCAGATACAAGGAAGGGTGCCAGCACAAAGGAATTAGCAATATCCTTATACAAATACTACAAAAAAAGCAGGCAGCACACCAATATTAAAGTGAAAAAGAGTGGAGGAGTTTTATTACCCCATACTGCAACGTTTCAGTCCAATTCACAAGGACCTTTCTCAAGCCTTGCAGGACTTTTCTCTCTGCCGATTTTAAGTGGAATCTACGGCGAAGTCTCTTACAGCGGTGCCAACGCAGAGGTGAACCTAACCTTAAAGAGGTTTTCTAGGATTTTGATATTGTTCACTTATCCATAGATTGTCAATATCAGATCGGTAGAGATCTGACACTTGGCACAAGTGGTACAGGTACAAGCGAAAGCACAATGCACAGAGCTGGAAGCAGACAGCTACATACATGATGTACAGACACCATGCTGGACCCAGACAGAATCATACATAGTCAATTAACAAAGAATTGTGATTTCAGACATGACTAAAAGACACAATGCATATGTGAAGTAGCCTTAAAGGATTTTTCTGAGATTCACCCTCCCCATAAATTAAAAACCCTCAAAATTCTTTTCTACAGATCTGACAAAAGTAATTTCTGATATTGGTGTGCTGTCTTGCGCCATTTGTAGCCATCACAGGACATTAAATTACATGCATGCATGACAAGTTGTACACAGCATATAGTAGGCTCCTATATCTGTGTCCTGAACAACTCTCTCTTCCCGCTTGACACTTCTCAAGTCCTTGCCAGAAACAATGACTTACCAATGACATGGTAAAATAAAGTTATTCTCACCATTGTTCCCCTGCCAATCTGTCCACCTTGGGAATAGTACATCACTAGTGATGTCTCGTATGTTGGGCTGTGTCTATCACACAGCAGTCCCTCTCCTCAGTAAAGTATTACTGAGTTACTTTAGTATAAAAATTTCACATTATAAATTGATTCTTGACTGTTACATGGTTAGTATGGTTGAGAAAAAGACATAAATCCATCGTGTTCAACCAGGGTATGGGAAACGTCATGACAGTCTTTACATTTCCATAACCATTAATGCTATTTGTCTCTAAAAAGGCATCTAATCCTTTTTTGAAGCTGTGACTGCTGTGACCAGCTCCTGGGGTAGGCTATTCCATAGATTTACAGTCCTTACAGTGAAGAAGCCTTGTCGGCTCTTGAGACTGTTAAACTACTTTACCTAATATTTTAGCGAACAGCAATTCCTCTAGAAATATTGGAAATATTCCTTTAACTACAGGTGTAATGTGTGGCTGCGCTATGGACACGGCTGCAGCCTGCTTTCTATCTAGTATTTTTTTACAGTAGACAGATAGCCATAGCTTTTTCCTTGGTATCACAAGAAGACATGCATAGAATTGTTATTTTTAGTTTTCTATTGAAAGCAGTCAGAAAGATTAGATAAGGTAGACAGTAAGATGGGTATGTGGGGAACGTGGAGGGAAAAGCATGTGCATAGATGGAATCTAACTAACAATGACACAAGGCAAGAATGACAGGTATGAAGTGGAAACATCAGTGACTCAGCTAGGTAGACCTGGAAACCTTTCTTTATCTGGAAATATGCAAATGAGCTCTACCCCAGAAGGAGGAAACTATCTAATATGATATAGGGAGCAGGAGGGGAAGAACATGAAGAGGAATTTGAAGGGAAAGACCACCTCAAGACCTCTTCATTTTCCACTGTGTGAATGGCCCTTAAAAAGGTTTTCAGAGTTAACAGATATTGATGACCAATCTTTAGGTCATTAATATCAGATTGGCGGGTGCACTGGGTGTTTGACAGCCTGAAGAACAGCTCCATTTGTCACATCAGTCCATCTCTTTATTATATAGGGGCTGAACCTCAGTAAGCCCGCCGAGCTGTGCCTCTGGCTATGCTTCCTTTGTAGCTCTGGTGCTGGTAGATGCTAACAGAACAGCGAATCGGTGGGGGGCTGCTGGTCGGCCCCCCATGTGCTAAGGATAGATCATGAATGTCTGTCAGAAACCCCCTTTTGGCTAAGGCCCAAGATTGCAGAAACGCAGTGCAACATTTGTGGCCTTTATGGAAACACAGCAGGAAACAAAATGCTGAGACGCTGTGTTTTACAGTCGAAGAAAAGGCAACGAGAATACCAACAACAAAAATTGGGGTGTTAAATTGCTAAAAAAACACTCATCATCAAGTATTGTCATATAAATACAAGGTTTATTCAGTGAAAAAAACTACAATTAGAAACCCTTAAAAAGCATAGACATGCTCTATATAGGTGTCTAAAAATGTCTAAAGCAGCCCCACCATTATGGGTCACGCTTATGTCACGGTCCCTATAGACAATATATGCTGGACATGAACAGGAGGAACAGGTCAGTAAACATAGTATAGTTTTGTCCTTCCTTTTCATAACCACAGATCTTACTGATTTATTGATGAGATTCAGCTACATTGTACTCCTTAGGAAGCCACTGAGCGATACGCATGGGGATCTTGTTCCGGTCCTAGGCTGGTTTATACAATGGTATTGTTACTTTACCAGCGATGCAATATTTTGTTATATAGATATTCATATTTGAAATGAATTGTTTCATGTCCAGCAAACATATTGTACATAGGGAAGCATGCCCCATATTCGGGGGGGGGGGGGGGTGTTTGCTTTAGACATATTCATGTCTATGCTTTTTAAGGCTAAGGCCCCACGTAGTGAGTCGCAGCCAAAAAGCGCTGCGGGCTGGAAAAACCGCAGTGGAGACACATCGCGGTTGTTCCCGCAGCGCTTTTCACAGAAAGTTTTCCTCTGCGGACTTTCTGCTTCAGTTATACCTATACAGAAAACGCCAGTGTTTCCGTAGGTATAATTGACATGCTGCGGTTTACAAATACGCAATGGTGGAGTCTGATATAGTAGACTCTACATTTAGAGTAATTTTCTGATTGTGCACTGAGGCCATCCCCATAGGTCTAAAGATCAGACGTGTACTGAGACAAGAGATAACAAACCTTTCCCTTCCAATGTACAAGTAAAGCGAACGGATACAGTCACTTAAGTACAGCATTCATTCTAAGAAAAGGCTAATAAGCAAGTTAACTTTTCCTGGAAAATATTAAATGATAATTTGGTTATTTATTATTTCCTATAAACCATTAACCCTTTCATACTGTGCACGTAATAAAACCAGTTTCTTGTAAATCTGGCCACACACATTGCTGTCCTGCGGCATGCGGCGGGATAAACTAACAAAGTAGCCATGTATGAGGACAAGTTGGATGAGACAGACAATTTGTACACAGTATTGGTTTGGGCTCCAAATGTTAGGATTTAATGGTTTCATTTTGGAGTTTTAGAACATTGCTATCCTGGTCAGACTGCTCATGCACTGATACACTGCTGCGGCACTGCTACTCTACCAAAGTTTAAAGGGGTTTGCAGAGGAAAAGATTGGTAGCAGAGAGGGTTAACAAAAGAACCGATAGTCACCTTACCAATCCCCTGCTGCTCCTGTTCCAATGTTTTCCAGGTTCCAAACAGAAAAAGCTTGCTTAAGCCAATCACTTTCTGCAGCAGTGACCCGCATCAACCAGTGATTGGCCAAACAGGAATTTCCTCTGTGTTCAGGCAGGACAAGAAAGTAGAGACCAGCAGGGACTCTGGCAACCTCAGAATGGGTGCAGCAGGGAAATCTATGAGGTATTGTATTTTTTCAACTCACTCTGATGCAACCAATTATTTTCTATTGGAAAGCACTTTTAATAACAGCATTGGGAATTTACAAGAGGATATCCTACTCATATACATATATATGCTTTAGTTTTAGTGCATTATGTAACCATACAATTGACACCCAGTTGGATTTGGTACATATATTGGTTTGCATATGGACTATATCACTGCATGTACTGTATATGAATCCTGTGAAAATGAATAGATATTTAATAGTGTGCTTGTCTGCAGTAAAGACACTTTCCAGGATTCATAACCTAAGCCATTGGAATTTATGGTATGTGGTAATAAACAACGGTCACATATATTTTATGACAAGCCAAAGATAAAGTTATTGCACATTTTTTTAGCATATATATATATGTACACAGACATACATATAATATTGCTGTGCAATAAATATTCTAGTGTATGGGATAACTATATGTTAGGTGGATGTCTGGCCACCTACCAATCACAAAAAAGGGGGGGCCAGTGTGCCCCATATGAATTAAGTGGCAGGTCTTGCTTCATTCTTCTAAAGGAACAGCTTACGCTAGGTTCACATCTGCGTTCGGGGGATCCGCTTGGGGACCCCTGAACTGAAACCTAATCCACTTAAAAAAGTAGTTAGCTTTGGAATCCCGCAGAGCCCATAGACTATAAAGGGGTGCGCCGGGTTTCCGCCCAAAAAGGCGAAAAAATGCGGAGAGAGAAGTCCTGCTTGCAGGACTTCTCTCTCCGCATTTTTAAAGCGGAATGGGGAATGGCATCCCTGAGTGGAGGCTGGGTGCAGGTGTGAACCTAACCTTAAAGGTGCCAGAAAAGCCCTTTTAAAATATTTTTTTAATTATATTATCAATATTATTGAAATATAAACTAAAACTCTAAGGCTTGGTATAATGTAATCCTGAAAGGTTTTAAATATCAAAAACAAAATAATCTCATAGCAAAATTAACAAAATTAGCAACAAAATTGCAGGAAGATTGGGGAAGATAGATGTGAAGTGGGTTATTGGGAAGTTTAAAGGACTTGAGAAATGTGTCTGCAATAGACAGGGAAAATAGACAGGGAGGTGTAGCATTGGCTTGTACAATGGTGGGAGGTGGGGAACTCTGTCAGCAAGTGAAGGAGTGATGGAACCCACCTAGACCATAATGGGCCCTTAAGGAATCCGAGGAGGTCAGTGTTTATCTGGGTTTTAAGCAAAATAGCCTCCACTCAAATAAGTAACAACAAAATAACCCAAAGCTATTGTCATAGACAGAGAAGCTTTTGTGCTTCCAAGCTTATGAAGGTACAGTTCTCATACATAACCTATGGACTTGCACCCAAATAACAGTGAAACTTTACTATAGACAAACCAAGGGTTTCACAAAGTAATTATTCATTATGGAATCTTTGTCGCCCGTGACTTAGACAGTAGTAGACAACAATGGACAGTACTACAAGTACATCTTCTGGAGAGGCTTGGCTGTATTACTAAGGCTAGTGCATGTTCCATGACATAATAATAATAATTATAATACATTTTATTTATATAGTGCCAACATATTCCGCAGCACTTTACAATTTGTAGGGTTCAAGTACAGACAAAAAAGATACATTACAAAGAAATAGTCAATTCACACAATGGGACTGAGGGCCCTGCTCGCAATAGCTTACAATCTATGACATGGTCAATTGTATATAACCTTCATAGAGATAACTCATTAAAACCCCATTAACCTCCATTACTAAACCCCACAATGCTGTTACATATAACCTAGAAACAGCTGACTAGAACAATATGACACAAAAATACCACTGCTGTTTTATTTCCATTTCTGCTTTTTATTCAGTGCTTGACATCTATTGCATTGACTTGCATGCAGCATTCTAAATACCATCTGTGTCACACAAGGGTTAAGCCCTCATGTTCAGTGATATTAGGAAGACAAGTGAATTTTGCAATCTTTCTGAGGCATTAAGTCTTTCCTATGAGACTTTTCAATGTAAAGTTCCTGGTAAGAGTATCCCCTATGATCCTATGGCCTGCATTGATTTACAGCTTATTACTAACACACTGAGGATATGAACCCATCCACCTCAGCTGGGGTACTAACACGGGGCCACAGGTCAGGACGCAGCTCCATAAAATAAGCTTTGAGGTCTTTAGGCCTCTAGTTAAACAGTAGGCCCCATCTTAGAGTAAACAGTCTTCTCTTTCCAAGAAAACCAGCATGTTTCCTCCTAGTGCAGACATGAGTGCTGCCACATTTCACCTCTTACACCTCTCACATACAGCCTGATTTACTGTAGTAGTAATAGGCAGCTGGGGATAGGCTGTAACCTGGACATAACACATTATGGGACACATCTACAAAGGTCCTATGCCTGAACCTTGTAACAGCACGGGGGTTATGAGGAATCAGTCCTGTCAGACTAATCTGATCAGCTTCTATGAAGAAGTCAGTTCTAGACTGGACATAGGTAATGCGGTAGATGTAATATAGCTGGACTTTTCAAAGCCTTTCAATACCGTAACACATAAAATGGGAATATTCGGACTTGGAGAAAATATGTGTATTTTTGTTCATAACTGACTCATTGATAGGAAACAGAGGGTTCTTGATAATAGTAAATACTCAGACTGGATCCCAGTCACCAGTGGGGTGCCACAGGGGTCAGAATTGGGGGTCACAGTCACCAGTGGGGTGCCACAGTGGTCAGTATTGGGTCCTCTCCTGTTTACTATCTTTATTAATGACCTGGTAGAGGGTTTACTGAGCAGGGTGTCCATATTTGCTGATGATACTAAACTCTGTAAAGGTAATTAAAACTGAGGAGGATAAGACAAGGGGATCTAAGGAAGCTGGAAGCATGGGTGGAGACTTGGCAAATGAAGTTTAATGTTGACAAATGTAAGGTTATCCATTTTGGTCGAAGAAATAAAATGTATGAGTATGTACTTAATAGTAAATTACAGGGTAAGACTGCAACTGAAAAAGACTTGGAGATTTTGGTGGACAGTAAGCTTACCTTTAGTAACCAGCGTCAGGCAGCTGCCGCCAAGGCAAATAAAATTATGGGATGCACCGAAATAGGCATAGATTCTCATGACAAGAACGTAGTTATGTCTCTATACAAATCACTAGTATGGCCACACTATTGTGTGCAACTATGGGCCCCAGTATAGAAGAGGGCCATAACTGAACTACAGAGAGTTCAGAGGAGGGCAACCAAGATTATTAGGGAAATGGGTGGATTGGAGTCCAGAGATATCACAATCACAATGTAGAAATAGGGACAGTGCAAAGACCATTCTAATGGTCTTTTTTGCTCCTTGGCCTGTGACAGTGACAAGGGGACCTGCTCTACATCTATTTTTTAGGCTATGGGACTTACTGCCGTAGGATGTAGTGATGGTGGATACATTGTGTATGTTCAAAAAGGTACCTGGATGCCTTTCTTGACAGAAACTTATTAGGGGTTATGGGGTTTAGACTTTGGTAAAGACAAGTTGATCCAGGGTTTTATATTGATTGCTGGAATTGGGGTTGGAAAGGGAAAGTTGCATCAACATAATGGGGTTTTCAGCTTTTGGATCAACATTGTAAGGTCTCATTCTCAAGACAATGCCATTTCTCTTATGTAAAATTGGTGTTAACATGGTGTGCAACTTAAGTCAGGCACTTCTAACAAAAAGTGCCCCAAATGCCGTTTTTATACCACCCTGACCATTATCCAAAAAGTGGACATTGATCATTTACGCCAGTTTTCTTGTGTAAATTATACTTCAAATCTACGCCAGCCTGGTGGAGGATGTGCCTGACTTATGACGAGGCCTGTACCAGGACCTTCAAGATCAGCATACAATGTGTCGGTCTTGGTGAATACCCTTTTATGTGTAGTAACTAACCATATGGGACTTAGCTAGTGATTCCTGTATCAACAACCCATATACACTATGTACATTACTGAAAAAAAAACTTCTTGCTTACGTGCAGATAGTGGAAGAAGGGGTGGATGGCTAAGAGCAACATATATCTACAGGACCAGACTGCACAAAGGGGAAAATTTATTCAGCCTATACATCCCCCCCCCCCCTTCCTACCCTGGCTTTCTTATATGAGATGAGGTTTGACCTGAGGTTTGCAAGTTTTTTATGCATTTCTGCAAAAACAAACTCAACATACTCACTACACCATGTATAGCTCAGATGACAATAATAGTGTCCTGTTTTTTCCGGGACATAAGTATTCATGATCTATCCTTAATTACCCATCATACAGCTGATCAGCAGGGGTGTCTGGAGTCAGATCAGTCAGTCTCAAATGGATTGCCTATACTAAGAACAGGGCATCAAAATGTAAGTCTTCAACCAACACATTCGTACTTATCTTATAATATGATATGAACATGGCATTTTGACAGATATCTTCATGATGCACATAATACCATTTTATTAGACATTCCTTACCCATTTAAACAGCTGAAGATTCTTCTACACTGTAGTCCTAAATTCACCCAATTCTATATATTTTACATTGTTTAGATTACTATCAGGCATGAAATGAGTAACTTGAGACCTCCATGGAGGCCCAGCTGCCAAGGGGCTAATAAAGTCTGCCTGGAAGGGTCATCAGAATGGTGAACAGTTATATTACTTGTCAGGTATGTCAGAAAGTTGTCTGTCTGTAAATAATGTGGTTACTTTTGGTTGTGTTTTAGGACACAGCAGATTTTTTATGCTATGGGACCTTACACAAATCTGCAATACGACTTAAATCATTGATTTGATCTGATCAGAAATTTACATTTTTATAAACTGGAAGGACAGTGACAATTTCAGATACATTTAGCATTCCTATCATAACCAGATCCAGAATACTTCTGATTGAGTTGAGAAGGATGTTATATTTTCACACCTATCACCTAGCAATAAATGGTGGTGAGCTCCATGCGGGAGAATAACTCCCATCCCATGCATGAGACTGTGATCGCGCTGGGTAGTACTGTCAGTGACCGACTGCTCCACCCTAAGTGTGAGAAGGAGCGCTATCGGAAGTCTTTCCTCCCCACCGCGGTTAGGCTGTACAACCAACACCGACCTAAGCGGAGATCATTACATACAGAGAACTGAAATATCTCTCTGCCTGTTAAATCCCCCCCCCCCCCTCTGCTACTTCCTATCTGTCTGTCTGCTATTAATGTAATGCCTCTCACCTTGGAACATTCCTGTACATGTTGTATTTGTATTTGTATCTGCTTATCTTATCTTTGCTGCTGTAACACACTGAATTTCCCCACTGTGGGACTATTAAAGGACTATTATTATTATTATTATTATTATAAATGTGGTTACCATTGCCCAGATATTCATCTGCAAAGATATTTTGCTACAATACAAATAATTTCCATGGAAAGATTACATAACTAATTGTATTGTCTGTATTAAGGATTATTTCAGAATGTTTGTGGTCTCTTCACGCTTATTAGACTTATGGTTGATGTGGTGCCTACATCCATGATAGAAGTGCGTTACAGCTTGGAGGGGTTGTCTAAGGACATACATTGGTGGTACAGCATTTCAGTAGGCTATGCTATCGATATTCAATATGAGGGGGTCCAACTGCTAGAACTTTGGCTTGTCTTTCTCTAGAACCTACATAGTTGATTATCAGTTAAAATGGGTCGGAGACTGACAGGTGTCACAGGAGTCAGACATCGTGGAAACAAGAAGCATGGCAGTGAAGTATAAGAGGGGAAAAACCAACACTTCAGACACATGGGGCTGATTTATTAACACTGGCGTGGGTTACACCTTAATAATCGGATGCACCGAATTGAGATGTGCCCAAATTATTCATTTGCCTTCTTACTAATTCTGGCAGATCTCAGCTTGTGCACCATAACAGAATGCACTCAGATGACATCCAAGTGCTTTTCGTCCCCCATTTATTTCAATGGAGAGGTCTCATTCCGATGTCACAGAGCAGGATAGGAACTTTATAGTCATCAGAACGGAGGATCAGACTGCATTGAAAGAGCCTCGGCCTGTACGCTCGATCATGTGCATGAGGGTATATTCAGTTTATTTAAACACCTTATTATGGAACTGGAGAACTTTGTATGTAGCAAAATTCTGCTGAGAAAATTGAACTTTATGGCTAGGTAAATGAATACTGTCAGCAGCCTAGAAATTGTTTGTTGTATTGTATAAAATACATGATCTGAAGTTGTATTATGTGTTGTAGAACAATTTTACTGGTATTATTAATGCTGGCTGACATGTATATTAGTAATGGTTTTTGGCTATTACATATTATTGTCTGCTTTGTGTTCAGCTGTCAGTATTGTTATGTACAGATGGGTATGGTTTACTTATTGATGGTCATTTTATTACATTATGTGAAATGCTACTCTCAGGAGTTGGTAAATGAGTAGACGGGGTGAAGAGGCATGATAAGGGCAGTTATGCAGTTATGATGAATATGGGCCTGTATTATGTGGATTAGTTCCATATGTTGTCTGCTTCTGGTTTGCATTAGAAGATGTCATTCTCAATAGAGCTTTATGGGTTATTCTACCATTCCTTGATTAATAAGAGTCTTGGCGTACTATTTACCTTTATTTCTTTAGTGTTTCCCCAAGTTTCACCCCTATGGATCTCATTGCACAGATGAGGCACAAAATACAGCAGTGCCTGACACAGTTCAGTGAAAGATGTGGTGCTGTATTTTTTTCCCTTAATCCTGGCCAGTTGCTTTGAGCCATTTTCTAAACAACTAAGCTCTGACGTATTCCTTTTTTTGCTACTTGCGTTGTCATCTGTAAGTAACAAAAAACAGATATAAACTGGTCCGTTTTACAATGATCTCTAAGTAAATGGATGGCTATCTGTTTGTGTCCGTTTTTTGCATCCATTAAACAAATCTGCTAAAAAACATTTTCCGAATAGATAATAATTATTTAAAAACTTGTTTGACATATGTAAATGTAGCTTAAGTAGCCACAGGGGGTTGGGCACTGCTTGTCACACAGCCAGGGCAGTACATCAGCGGTAAATTCCACCCAAGGACACTTATGTCAGACTTGGAGGAACTTGTCAATCACACCCTGTGGGCGTGACTTACCACTGATGTAACCAATGATATTTAACAGTGACCAGCTCAATTGAGTGCCCGGCCCCCATGACTACTTAAGGTACAATTGCATATGCCAAACAAATGTTATATCTTGCATTACTATTATTAAAATTCTACAGTATTACTGCCATGTGACAGTGAAGAGTCTAAATCAGGCATGTCAAACTCAGGGTACCCCGAGGGCCACATGAGTAACAAGAGGTTGTTGCGAGGGCCGCGCACAGCAGCTAATGTCACACACGTATTTTAACAGCAGTCATGAAAACAAGATATGAAGTAGTAATATGTAACAGCAACATATATTTGCAGTGCGCAACAGCAACTAATATATTTAACAAAAATACAGCAATTAAAAACTAAACATTTATTTGCTATCATTTTTTTCAATCATTTTTAGTGTTTTGTCCTGAGGCTTGACACCTCTTTGTGCTAATAGGCCTATTCATTATATTATATTATTATATTATTATTTATATTATTATTATGAATTTTCAATTTGTATTTATTTACTTTATATTTATTTAATGGGCGTCTGTAGGATTTGTTCTTTTTGGTGTTCACCCCTGGTATTTGCCTCCAAGGGTGCACATGTATTTTAATTGCTTTTAATTTTTCCTTGTTTGCTGTGTTATTTAATAAAGAAATTTTGTGTGTGCTTTATATTGGATGCTGTTTCTCCTTTGTGTTCGATTGCATTTTTCATCCAATCAGCACCACTGTTTTTTGCATCACAATTATTTATAATCTGAGTGCTCACCCCTCTCTTTAGTTTTTAATGGTTACATACAGGAGGGCCACTCCCTTGCTTGGACTTTGCCTGTGCGGCAGTGGGTCCCTTCTTCCTCAGCACGATCACAGTATCCCAGTCACTCTCAGCCACGACTCTTCCTCCGTTCACAACAAAACTGACTTAGGTGATCAGCAGCCACGCGAGACGCAGATGTGCAAAACTCACGATCAGCACTTCCGGGTCGTCATTCATTGATCACGTAAGCAGGTCATATGCAGGGATATGGGCCAATGAATGAAGAGCCGGAAGTGCTGATCGTGAGTTTTGTACATCTGCGGCCCGCACAAAAGTCTCAAACTTTGTCTCTAAACTTTAGAGACAAAGTTTGAGACTTTTGTGCGGGCCGCAGATATGCCTGTAAAGGGCCGCATGCGGCCCGCGGGACGCATGTTTGACATGCCTGGTCTAAATGGCTTGCAGGTAGTGACGTTGGCTCACATGTTATAGCACCACCAAGACTGGAGCCTAAATCCAGCGCCTTAGACTGCTCGGTCATGCTACCACTTGAGACTAGAGCCTAAATCCAGCGCCTTAGACCTCTAGGCCATCCTACCATCAGTCATCACATCTTATAGTGTTGATTTACACATGCTTGTCAAATTGTATTTTTGCTGCAATTTATTAATTTTGTAAAAATCGCTATAAGACTGTAACATGTGAATAGACAGATTTATATCTCTCGGAAGTTAACAATGGATGTTTGTAATGAATGCCAGCCAGCTGAGATAAAACTATGAGGAACTGATACAGAAAGTGCATTAGAAAAGGTATAATATTTCTTATTCAAGTAATATTTATTTGCTGTGACTGTAATCCCTCCACAGGTTTTACAGTACTTGTTCCAGAATACTTAATTTTCTTCCAATATAAAACCTGGTACCCAGCCATCATAAGCTGAGAAGTGAAGAACTGCAGTCATCATATCAAAGGTATTTTCTACAGAAATCTTCCTTCAAATATGCTTAGATATTTGATCCTACTTCTCTATGTGCTCCATATTGTTCGAGCTGTTGGGAAACGCTGTGCCACTTATAATTGTAATCGTAATTATAAATGCAATAGATGTGCTAAGCATGAATGTAAATGATGCATTATGGGAAAATACACCTAAAAATGTATCCACAAAGGAAAATAAAATGTAATGACAAACTTTGTAATGCATTTTTCTCATTGGACAAAGCACAGAGAGCATTGAGTAGGGAAGTTAGTGGCAGTCATACAGGCACTCATCCCCAACACCTATAAGGGGCAGTTGTTTTACAGGAAGCTAATTTACTTATTAGTATATTTTTGGCATGTGGGAGGAAACCGGAGTCCCCAGAGGAAAACATGGTGAGAACATACAAACACCTTGAAGATGTTGCCTTTAGTCAGATTCGAACCCAAGATTCCAGTTCTGCAAGTCAGCAGTAACTACTGTATAATGTAAAGTAAAATGCAGATATAACCTCAGATTGTGTCACTATGGGGTTTTATAGGAATCAGTATTCGCTTTAATATATGTATGGCCATGTAGAGGGATTGCACAGTGAAATATTATATAAACAGCGTTCCAAACTATTATGTAAATCATAATATTCTCTGATTTTCCTAAATGGTCGATGCAAATGACAGTCAGTATAATGTTCAAATCTTCAACCATTAGAGTAGAAATCAAATTTTATTGGACAAACCTCCCAATGATAACATTTTATAAAAAAATTTAAAAATCACAATCCACTGTTCCAAATTATTCTGTACAACAGAGTTTCGAAACATTTTATAGATTGTAAAGAACTGAAAATGGTCATTTGTTGAATTTGCAGATGAAAGAGGTCACATTTACTGAAATCAAAATCTATTTCTAACAAAAACATCTTAACAGGCCAAGTTACATGTTAACATAGGAGCCCATCTTTGATATCACCCTCACAATTCTTGTATCCATTGAACTTGTGAGTTTTTGGATAGTTTCTGCTTGAATTCCTTAGCGTGATGTTGATATAGCCTCCCAGAGCTGATGTTTTGATGTGAACTGCCTCACACTCTCATAGATGTTTTGCTTGAGGATACTCCAAAGGTTCTCAAAAGGGTTGAGATCAGGGAAGGATGGTGGCCACACCATGAGTTTCTCTCCTTTTCTCTCTTCATGGATGTCTGGGCCCATTGCAGCAATTTCTGTTTGTGAGCACTGTTTAGGGGTGGCTGGATAGTAGGTTTATGCACAACTGCACCAGCAGCTTTGAATACCTATTTGCTGCTTTGTAATGGTATTGTAGTAGCTGCTCTGTTAATCTGATGAATTTGTCTGGCAGAAACCTCACTCTAATGTTTTCATACGTTGTCCAAGGCTTTGCACTATTTGATGCTTTTCAGAAGCAAAGTGATCCTTTTTCTTTCCCATATTACTTGAAACCTGCGGCCTGCTTAATAATATGGAACATTCTTAATAAGTAGACTTACTTTAATTGGGCTCACCTGGCAATCTAATTATCACAGGTGTTTGAGATTGATTTCAATGATCCAAAGAGCCCTGAGACACATCCATGAGTGTAATGGAAAAAAAAATTAAATCTTTATGACACTTACATCCGATTTACATTATAATTTGGAGCGCAGAATAGTGCATCAAAGAAAAAAAGCCATGGGCTGGACAACCAGTCTTTTATCCACCACACCTTATGGTGAGTGCTGCAGTCTTCTTCTTAGATCTATTATTTGATTATGGAGTAAAATGAAGGTGACTGTGTCTATTCTAGAATTTCTCCCTATTTTTGCTGTAGTAATATAAACATTTGCAGATGATACTAGAATATATAAAGTGATTATAAGACAACAATATACTGCTATAACTGGATCTAGAGACATTTGAGGTTTGGGCATAGAAGACTTAAATACACTGGAAGAAGCAGCAGTGCTGGCGCTACTAGGTGCAAGAAGCCTTACTAGGCCGCCACTTGACACCTTCTGTCTGATGTCTGCGGCACTGTCTGTGTTGTTCCTCAGGAGCCTGGCCACAAGTGGCAATGTAGGGAGGTATGTATTCTATGCTAGGCAGGAGGCTGACACAAGTGGTAACGTAGGGAGGTATGTATTCTATGCTAGACAGGAGCCTGACGCAAGTGGCAATGTAGTGAGGTATGTATTCTATGCTAGACAGGAGCCTGGCCACAAGTGGCAATGTAGGGAGGTATGTATTCTATACTAGGCAGGAGCCTGACACAAGTGACGATGTAGGGAGGTATGTATTCTATACTAGACAGGAGCCTGGCCACAAGTGGCAATGTAGGGAGGTATGCATTCTATACTAGACAGGAGCCTGGCCACAAGTGGCAATGTAGGGAGGTATGTATTCTATACTAGACAAGAGCCTGACGCAAGTGGCAATGTAGGGAGGTATGTATTCTATACTAGACAGGAGCCTGGCCACAAGTGGCAATGTAGGGAGGTATGTATTCTATACTAGACAGGAGCCTGGCCACAAGTGGCAATGTAGGGAGGTATGTATTCTATACTAGACAGGAGCCTGACACAAGTGGCAATGTAGGGAGGTATGTATTCTATACTAGACAGGAGCCTGGCCACAAGTGGCAATGTAGGGAGGTATGTATTCTATACTAGACAGGAGCCTGGTCACAAGTGGCAATGTAGTGAGGTATGTATTCTATACTAGGCAGGAGCCTGACACAAGTGGCGATGTAGGGAGGTATGTATTCTATACTAGACAGGAGTCTGGCCACAAGTGGCAATGTAGGGAGGTATGTATTCTATACTAGGCAGGAGTCTGGCCACAAGTGGCAATGTAGGGAGGTATGTATTCTATACTAGACAGGAGCCTGGCCACAAGTGGCAATGTAGGGAGGTATGTATTCTATACTAGACAGGAGCCTGACACAAGTGGCAATGTAGGGAGGTATGTATTCTATGCTAGGCAGGAGCCTGACACAAGTGACAATGTAGGGAGGTATGTATTATATACTAGACAGGAGCCTGACACAAGTGGCAATGTAGGGAGGTATGTATTCTATACTAGACAGGAGCCTGGCCACAAGTGGCAATGTAGGGAGGTATGTATTCTATACTAGACAGGAGCCTGACACAAGTGGCAATGTAGGGAGGTATGTATTCTATGCTAGGCAGGAGCCTGACACAAGTGACAATGTAGGGAGGTATGTATTATATACTAGACAGGAGCCTGACACAAGTGGCAATGTAGGAAGGTATGTAATCTATACTAGGCAGGAGTCTGGCCACAAGTGGCAATGTAGGGAGGTATGTATTCTATACTAGACAGGAGCCTGACACAAGTGGCGATGTAGGGAGGTATGTATTCTATGCTAGGCAGGAGCCTGACACAAGTGGCAATGCAAGGAGGTATGTATTCTATACTAGGCAGGAGTCTGGCCACAAGTGGCGATGTAGGGAGGTATGTATTCTATACTAGGCAGGAGTCTGGCCACAAGTGGCAATGTAGGGAGGTATGTATTCTATACTAGACAGGAGCCTGGCCACAAGTGGCAATGTAGGGAGGTATGTATTCTATGCTAGGAAGGAGCCTGACACAAGTGGCAATGTAGGGAGGTATGTATTCTATACTAGGCAGGAGTCTGACACAAGTGGCAATGTAGGGAGGTATGTATTCTATACTAGACAGGAGCCTGACACAAGTGGCAATGTAGGGAGGTATGTATTCTATACTAGGCAGGAGTCTGGCCACAAGTGGCAATGTAGTGAGGTATGTATTCTATACTAGGCAGGAGCCTGACACAAGTGGCAATGTAGGGAGGTATGTATTCTATACTAGACAGGAGCCTGACACAAGTGGCGATGTAGGGAGGTATGTATTCTATACTAGACAGGAGCCTGACACAAGTGGCGATGTAGGGAGGTATGTATTCTATACTAGGCAGGAGTCTGACACAAGTGGCAATGTAGGGAGGTATGTATTCTATACTAGGCAGGAGTCTGGCCACAAGTGGCGATGTAGGGAGGTATGTATTCTATACTAGACAGGAGCCTGACACAAGTGGCAATGTAGGGAGGTATGTATTCTATACTAGGCAGGAGCCTGACACAAGTGGCAATGTAGGGAGGTATGTATTCTATACTAGACAGGAGCCTGGCCACAAGTGGCAATGTAGGGAGGTATGTATTCTATACTAGACAGGAGCCTGGTCACAAGTGGCAATGTAGGGAGGTATGTATTCTATACTAGGCAGGAGCCTGACACAAGTGGCAATGTAGGGAGGTATGTATTCTATGCTAGGCAGGAGTCTGACACAAGTGGCAATGTAGGGAGGTATGTATTCTATACTAGACAGGAGCCTGACACAAGTGGCAATGTAGTGAGGTATGTATTCTATACTAGGCAGGAGTCTGGCCACAAGTGGCAATGTAGTGAGGTATGTATTCTATACTAGACAGGAGCCTGGCCACAAGTGGCAATGTAGTGAGGTATGTATTCTATACTAGACAGGAGCCTGACACAAGTGGCGATGTAGGGAGGTATGTATTCTATACTAGACAGGAGCCTGACACAAGTGGCGATGTAGGGAGGTATGTATTCTATACTAGGCAGGAGTCTGGCCACAAGTGGCGATGCAGGGAAGTATGTATTCTATACTAGGCAGGAGTCTGGCCACAAGTGGCGATGTAGGGAGGTATGTATTCTATACTAGACAGGAGCCTGACACAAGTGGCAATGTAGGGAGGTATGTATTCTATACTAGGCAGGAGCCTGACACAAGTGGCAATGTAGGGAGGTATGTATTCTATGCTAGGCAGGAGTCTGGCCACAAGTGGCAATGTAGGGAGGTATGTATTCTATACTAGACAGGAGCCTGACACAAGTGGCAATGTAGGGAGGTATGTATTCTATACTAGACAGGAGCCTGACACAAGTGGCGATGTAGGGAGGTATGTATTCTATACTAGGCAGGAGTCTGACACAAGTGGCAATGTAGGGAGGTATGTATTCTATGCTAGGGTGGCAGGGAGTTTTTTTTATTTAGACAGTGTGGGACAATCATGTATTCAGGGGGCACAGTATGGGTGTTTTAATCAGCAGACAGTGGGGGCATCTTTTCATACTCAAGGTGCACAGTGGGGTTGTTTTAAAATCAATGGCATGAATTTTTGTTGTACTGAGGTTTATGCTAGTAAGTAGTATACTAGTACTGTATTTTTATTATGAGCTTGGACCTGGTGTGGGTATATTACTAACTACCTTACATGTTTTTCTTGGCAGAGAAATCATAACAAATTGCCTCTTTATGTTGGGCTATTCAAACCTACTGTGGTTTCCCTGAACTGTAAAAGATGGGATATTGCTAGGATATACCATCACTATCAAATAGGTAGGGGTCTGGCCAATAGGACCCCCGTTGATTGCTGGAAGAAAGACATCACACAGCGATTCCTTCAGCTTTGTTCAGTAACACCGCTGACCTGGCATTGTGCAGAACCCACAACTACATTCACTGAAGAAAATTATCAGATTAACTGCACGTTTTTTTTTTATCTGTGCCATTTTGAACTTTTTTGAGGTTTTATCTTCTGTTTGCATCAAAAACTAAGGCTTTTCTGCAACACCCATCATTTTTCATTTCTGTCGGTAAAAGTGGGGGTAGAGTTAATTTTTTTAATGCATTTTTTTTAAAGGCATAAGTTTTCTTTTTGCACAAGACAGTGTAAGAAATGTCATAAAAATATTGGAGAGCTATGTAAGAAAAAATTGATTAATAATTTGCCCCAAATTTATCATGCAAGGCTTGCCATTTTTTTTTTATATAAGTTTTGCGCAATTTCATGCAGCTGATAAATTCCCTGCATTGAATAGGGGCTGGATTGCAATTGTCTATACAACATCCGGATGGAGCAGCGCTATGGATGAAAAATAAAGGATATTCAGTGTTATTTTTCCCTCCACTATAAAAGTAATATTATATCCAGGCAATACATAATATTTTATTGGAGTGGGAAGGAACCAGCGATAAAGAGTGTACTAAAAGGGGGGCATATTACTACAATTTCTTTATCTCATGTGCCAACGTTTACATATTTGGAAGTGAAAGTAAAATTGGAGTGAAGACAATGTCAGACATTATTGTCCATTGTAAAAGCAATGGTTTGCACCTATAGGTCATGGGATTAAAAGAAATAGCTGTGACAGCCTCATAATCCTACTGTAATCCCTGCTGCTTCAACAATGTCACATATGAACTGTATGGGCCAATGAAGTCCCCATCACTGTCCAGCCATTGTTCTAAGTGCTAGAGCAAATTTGATCGCACCTCCTACATTTAGTACATACATATAGTCATGAGGCTGGTCTGTGAATTGTAGCTTTTAAACTATGCACCCTAAAACCTTGCATTACGTGAGAGCTCTTCATAGAGGATTAGGTGATATTTTCCTTTGTCATACCCTGCATACTTATAGGACAGATTCTGATCATTCTGTTGATGCAGGTATTAATGCGGGTGCCTCTGGTTTCCTATGAATCTAAAACAATAACTAAAGATTTCCAGTGTTAAAAAAAGAATAATCCATGTGTCATCATCCTACCACAAATAACATTTCCTTAACCCCAAACCCATATGTGGCCACTGAAAATATAAGCATATAGTTAGTGGGAAGAAAGTCAGGAGCATGTAAGGACTCTCTACGTCCTCAAACAAGAGAGGGAAAACAGCTGCAAACTTCTGAATATTTTTTTTTTAATTCTCACTAAGGTTTTATAGATCATTATATGCAAGATATTAAGATATACAGATGCCATAGAGGAAGGATATTAGGATATATGGATGTCAGAGAGGAAGGTTATTAGGACATATGGACATTCTAGAGCAAGGTTGCCCCTTTCTCCTTTGTAAATTGAGTAATTATATATTTATATATATAGATATATATATCTATATATATTAGTATTTTTTGAATTGTATTATGCTGTGTATAGGGACCTTCTAACTATCCAATGGCAGATGTTGGGGAAAGAAGGATTGGGCAGATGGGTTTTAACATGCCTGATCCTTTTGTTCTCAGGGAAGATAATCTGCTACCAGAGGTTCATGGCTCCAGTTTACGCAAATGCACAGCTGGCATAGCTGAGAATGCATATGTGTAGAGGTGGGTCAGAGGGATAGCCAAATTAGCCCCAGTTACACCCTGAATAACCAGTTGGTAGATGGGGGCAGGGCTGGGACAATCTCTTACATTGTGTTTAATAGAATTTAGATCCTGGGTTTTGTGTAAAGAGGAGATGAGGGAGAGAACAGCTGGGTAAAAGAAACTTTCCTGCGGAGGATAGGGTGAAGAGATGGCTGCTGTGGTAGATATCCTTATATGAGGGGATGGTTCTTATGAAGAACTTTCTGCTGCTGTTATTCATTTATATCAGTGTTGTTTTCCCAGTGCTAGATAGTGTGGCTCTGAGACTCACCAATACATTATTTCATTTACTTTGAGAAAATACAATGAATATTAGAATAAATATTATTAATTATTATTATTATTATTATTATTATTATTTGTGTCTTTATTTATCCCATAAAGACGGGAAATACTTCTGCTATATCTTGTTGATGTGAGGAGTACAGCCAGGGGACCATGTAATATTTTATATGAGAATGTGTATTTACCTAACAGGTCTGGAAGACATTATCCCAGGGATTACAGTTCCCCCATCTAATAGCACAGACATATGCAGAGGTGATGTATATCCAGTTCCCTATAGCTCTCAAAGTGTAAAGTAACGCTACTCTGTATGTCCTCAGTGTTTTATGTGTCCACCATCTGTGGGGTCCAAGATGCTGCTTGATACAAACATTCTCTCTGTAGTTATTAAGTACAGTGAAAGGAAAGATCAGGAATGAATGGGAATGTGGAAATGAGTTCTGGAGAAATGTTTACATATTAGCTTTTATTTCATGATAAGACAAGATTGTGAATATGTAAAATGTCTGTAAATATTGTACTTATGATTGACTTCTATATGTAATGTAAAAAATTATCAACTACATTCAAGCAACAGGCTATACAATAAAAATAAACCACCATTCTTTGCTGGCTTAAAGGAAACTGCCCACAAAATCAACGTATCCCCTATCCACAGTTTGAGGGATAAGTTGCAGATCGCAGTAGTTGAACTTCCACTGATCACGAGAACGGGGGTGCTTTGCAGTTCTTGGGCTATTTCTGGTGGTCCTACTGAAATACATGGAGCATGGAATGGCGTAATGTGCTGCTAGACCAACACTTAATTCGGACTGGGGTTGAAATCATCATTGTTACAATTGGCTCGGACCCCCAGTGATCCTTTAACTTATCCCCTTATCCTGGCTTAATGGCCAGAGCTAAAATTGCAGAATTTAGGACTTGAGTGACTGCAATGGACACATGAAGGACCAGTCACTGGCCTCATCAGTCAAGTACACTAGTCAAAATCTCTGCTGCAATAACATAGCAGACTATGAAACCTGACTGCCGCAGTCAGTGATTGGCTGCAGGGTCCATATGGGGGGCCATTCACATCTTCACTAGAGACCATTGGTCACCCACCACTGAAAATAAGGGGACAAAAAGGGGTACATTTCATTCTATTTTTTTAAATTTTGTATAATTGCTTGCCCGTAACTTTTTTTTTTTTTTTTTTGCATAGAAGAGACCTTTAAAGGAATTCTGTCACCAGGAAACTCAATAGCAAACCAGCCACAGTGCATTGTATGGGACATTATGCAGAGCACCATCATACCTTTACATAGCTCAATAGAAGCAACATTCGAGTACAATGGAGTGTGTCAGAACCACAGACATGCCATATTGGACTTGAACCTCATATGCATATTTCTAAAAACAACTTTTTGAAAGAAACAGTGCTTCTATTGAGCTATGTAAAAGTATGGTGGCGCTCTGCATAATGCCCCATACTTTGCTGGTTTGATACTGAATTATTGATGACAGGCTCGCTTTCAGAGTACGTGGTGAATAATGATGGTTTGAACAATGATGGTGTTGGAAACATTATGTCTGTTACTCAATTTCTGTATGAAGGCAGCCCTCAGTTCATGTACAATATTTTGCAGTAAAAGTGACATAGCAGTTAGTCTTATTGTCACGATTAATCATTAAGTAAAATTCTTCAAGTTGTTGTTTAGTATGAAAGTTCTGATATTTCTCAGAAACAAAGTCACTCATGTCCATGAGCTAAAGCTAAGGGTATCAGCACATGACCGTGTTTCACCCATGAAACACAGTCCATGTGTTAGTCAGATTTACTGACTTTACTTCATGCTGGGAGCAGGACTCCTAGCAGTTTAGTTATCTGTACCAATTACAGTACGGGACAGTATGTCGCTGGGAGGCAGGGACTCCTACATCATAGATAACTATACTGCTAAGAGTCCCGCTCCCAGCACGAAGCTCAATCCAGTAAATCTGGGTAACACATGGACCGAGTTTCATGGGTGAAACACAGTCATGTGCTGCTACCCTAATATTAAGTAAAGGGGTGTGAAATGTAATAGCATACACAGCCTATAGACAAGAGTGGTGCTGTATTTTAGCTTTTTAATAAAGCAGAGCCTTGTTTCTAACCCCTTTCATAAGTTTAGTGTATTGCAATTTTCATAGCTTGAAATGTACTAAATAGATGGGAATGGCAAGACAGATGGCAAAATCCAACACACAGCAATTCTCTAAAGGAATACTCCACATAAAAGTAACACTGTTACATTGGATGATCCATAATATTGACTCAAAGAAGATCAAAGAGAAGGGAGAGTAATGCATCACCCCCTTCATACCCTGTGTAAAAAAAAATAACTCAGTGTAGGGGTATTGTCCACAGTATTTACTTAGGCTGAGGCCGCACATTGTGGAAAAGCTGTTTTTGTTGCAGATTTTGCTGCTTTTATTTTGAGTGAAAGCCAAGAATGTTTTTTTTTATTATTATTTTTTTATTTAAAAAACCCCATTAATTCCATGGGGCTGTACATTATTATATTAACTCCATGGTGCTGTACATTTGAGGGTTTACATACACTACACAAAACAAGTACAATACTAACAGTGACCATTTGAACAGTGGGATAAAGGTTCCTGCCTGCAAGGGCTTACAATCTATGATGGAAAGGAGATAGATACAGTAGGGGAGGTAGAAGCTGTTCAGATGTTGGTATGGTGGAAATATAAAGGTCCCATCTCGTCCCCTTTCTCTCCCATGTCAGAAGTTGCCACACTGGAAGCAGAGAAGTTTACATGACTACTGGCCTGGTAAGAAACCAGTGACAAATGTGAGTGATGTTTCTGGTCCCTCTCCAGGGTTTGCTGAGGCCCAGAATTGGTTTCAGTGGTCACATGAGCATTTCCACTTGTGGCTTGACAGAGGAAAGGGGACTAGACAGGACAGCACAGCAATGGGGACAGAAGAATATATCCTTGAAAAACATTTAAATTTGTTTTGCAAGTCAGAATTTTTGCACAAAAATGGTGACTATTTATGTTTTGCACACCACACACCACTTTTCTCAAGGGGGGGGCGTGACATTGATGTGTTGGGAGCAGCCTTATTAGATTTATCATTTTTCTGGGATAAATGATGCCAGAAACCTATGCCATCAGGGAGCTGGTATAGATTTCTGTTTAGACATAGAGACCTCAGAGGATACACCTACTTTATGATGAGACGTGCACCTAGTCAGAAAGAAGGCACAAACTCCTTTTAGACATAGTTTATCAAGACCAGCATGGAAAACACCAGTCTTATTAACTCAACCCCTCCGTAGTGAATAGAGGCAGTGTCTGCTTCACAATGTAGCAGGGCTACTGGGTCTATGGGTGCCCATAGGGGGTGATTTTCCCCTTTAAATAGGGCTCTTATAAATGTCCCAGTTACAGTAGAAAACTGTATGAGGAGAAACACATGTAACAAAAATATACACATACATAAGTCAAAAATATTTAAAGATTTAAACAAATAAAATCCATACTAATGTAAAATATCACCATAGGCCCTCTTTGCATATTACATATTATATATCATAATGACAATGACAACAGAATAGGGAACCCACTTACATAATTATTTTGTTGCCAACTTACAAATTTAAAAATTAAGTACTATAAACTGATTTTTTTTTTTAACTTTTTTGTAATGTTTACTCCAAATAAAACTGAAAAAGAAAAAAAAAAATCCCTGTATAATATTAATTTAATAGCCCTAATTATCATGAAAAAATGTCACAAAGGTTTTTTGGTAGCCCACTAAATAAGATAAAGATAGGGCCATTAAATGACCACATCCACAAAAACGCAAAAAAAGACATCTGGTCATTAAGGCCTTTTCATTCCTGCTTATTAAGGGGTTAATAAATAACCTTGGTACAGAGCCGTACGTTCCAAGCTGTTAGGATCTGGTCCTGCTTTTGACTAAAAAATTGCATGCAGCACTTGTAGACAGCAGGCTACAATTCCTATGTAATAAAAAATTCTATTTTCCACAATCACGACCACATGGTTTGTGTAGTGGGCCGTTCTCTTTACATCTTTTTAGTACATATGAATGAATGTTATGAATGTGATCATTTTAGATATGCTTTCAAAAACTATGAAAAAAATTCCATTTATGAAAGACAGGCAGCAGTATAACGTATGTGCGCTACACTGTGTACAAATGAGCATCTGTCAGCAACATCTGGTTCTTCCTCTGCCCAGCCACAAAATCAGGATGCAATCCAGTTAAAACCCAGTGCATGGCTTCAATTTGTTATGAAAACCGTCAGAATTAGCAACCCAATTCCTGCTTCTTTTAGCGGCTGTTTGTGAACCTAGGCCGAGGGGTTGGGTAAGATGAAGGAAATCTTGGCCATGAACAAATCTGTTATAAAACCAAACACTGCGGATCAGAGGTCAGATCTAGCCGTGTGCTAACTCTGTCACTATATTATTTATAAATCCAGCCTCTGGTGTAACATTAAGCTGGTGTCCTCGTAAACATAGCCTAAGATTTCGCATGCCCTAGGAAGGACCAGAGGGTCAGGCTTATGTCACTGCAGAGCTAGTTACAAATATAGAACAATATACAATTATAGGAAGACAACTAGCAGCCGCTACATGTAGAGGGCTCGTGCTGCTGTCCTGCTACAGGATACCATTCAGATACTATTTCTTCCTGTAGAAGTAAAAGATCTTCAGACCACTACTGAATACTACAGCAATAGGACCTGCTAAATTCATCCCCAGAAACACCATAGTTCAATGCCATAAAAATGTGCGTGCCTTTGTATATGACCATGAGGGCTGCAGAAAAACTTTTACAATGAAGCAAAGCCTGGACAGACATGTTAATACTCACGACCAGAGGAAAAAGATGGCTAAATCCTCAAAGCCTAATATATTAATAATAATACTAATCATCTGTCCAATAGTATCCATCCTGGAAAACTGACTAATCAGTAGGGGGTTCTTGTACTGGGACCTCCATGACTTACGAGAGGTCCTATGACACTGGTTTGCTTGGAGAAATTCAGGGGCGTAACTAGGAAAAATGGAGCTTTACTGGCCCCCACATAGTATACTGCCCTCTATAATGGTGCGGCCAAGGCCCCCTCTGCTTTGACTTCAGCCTCTTGCTGCATATTAGGCACATCGGTCATACATTGTTCAGCGTTGGGACTTAACATGTGGGAACTTTGTAGGGCGAAGCAGAGGAGGCCCTGAAAAAGAGCAGGGATGAATAAGTGAACTGACAACTCTCTAGTTGGGGCCAAGACCGACAACTCAGTAAGGTCTGTAAACAATCCCTTTAGCTACAGAATAATTTGCATTTTAGATTCCATTATGTTTTCCTCTATACTATGGAAAAGTATACACCATTTATTATACTAACGTACTTTCATTTATTTAAAGTATGTTCACACAGCCATAGTGTTCAGCTATTACACATTGTTTTGTGTCAGATCTTCGATTTCCGTGTTTTGCTAAAATGTACAAAGCTGGGTGAGAGGGCAAATCTATAATTTTACCAACAGTTGGTGTCCCAGGTTGTAGTCTGGATGAAACCTTGACATGACTTATTTTGTACTGATTTCCAGCCATGCATGGTTGATGATAAGACGGAATTTCCAACCTAGGTCAGTACTGCATTTGTTCAACAGACCATCATCTTATGCAAGTAGTATAAGAGATTGAACATTAGTACATTAGAATATGGAGATTTTACATTTAGGTAGACATGTATTTGAGTTCCTATGCAGTGTATCAAATTCAACAACTATACCATTCTTTCTGACCACTTATGCTGTGCTGGCAGCTTTGTGATCGTGCTGTGTATTCTGACCAAAGAAACCAACCTGAACAAACCTTGCCAGGCAAACTCCTCTGAAAGGCATAAAGGCCGCCCTTTATATAGTGTGCCTTCACCCCAGCATCACAATACAGCTAACATGGGGTCATACCACAGCATACTGCCAAGGAAATCCTACCATGGTGCAACCAACATTTTCCCCCTCACACGAGGACCTGCAAAGAGAGCACAGCACAGAACATCAGAGTACACAAATGGCAGATCACAGTACGTCCAAGAAAAGCAATACTAAAATGTACATAATACAGAATGGACACTATACTAATAATATGGCAATAGGACCTGGGCCAGGACTCTACACATGACCACTACGGATCCCCTAGGGTTACTGAAGGATTGCTAAATAAGGAGGTTGACAGGAACACATGCTGTTTTTATCATGACCAATTCCTTAGTAACATAGTAACATGCATGTTTTATAAGTCATAGACATACTACAATACAATACTAGAGGCAGACATACAAGTACTCTGTGATCTTAGTTACAAGTTAAGGCCTCATTCACACATCAGTGATTTTCTTTTTTGTGCTATCTGTGTTCTCCATGGAATGCATATGGACCCTTTGCTTTCTCTCTATTCAGATAATGTTCCAAAGAAAAAAAAAAAAGAAAAAGAAAACCATGCACTTCTTTTGCCAGTTTTCAAGTTTATGGGTCCATTAAAAACGGACATTCTCATGATGAAAAATGAATACTAAAGTGTGAATAAGGCCTAAACATGTAAAGTAACGTACCAATCAGTCATGGCTCTTCTAGAAAAAAGAGGAAGTTTACAACTTTGTATAAATCAATAGCACAAGTGTATATAAGAAACTTGTCTCTCTCTACTTGTCAGACTTTTCCTTACTCCCTCCCCTCTAAACTGGCATTCATTCTGAAATCTCTGCTGAAAGACGTAAACTTGTCTGCGATGGGAATACAAGGCTCGTTCCCCAGACCAAAGGTCATGCGTTAAAAAAAGCTGAACATGGCTGTTCTATACGGTTTCCATAACTCCCATAGTTAAAGAGGTGTTAAGGAAACAGCATGACACAGCAAACTACATTGTTCAAAATATCTTCAGGTAACTTTACATAGCTCCTATATACCTCTTATGGAAAGAAAGTAGAATAGTCATATTTGGTTGTTTCAATAACTCTCGACCAGCTCAGGGATGTGCAAGATAGGACTATTCTGACCTCAGTCATGAAAGACTAAAAATAACCCATCAACTCATCTTGTAAGAGCATAATGGGACTGCAGCTCACAGAGATGTCATATTACAGCTTTACATACAAGTCTATGGAGAGGAGAAGTAGCAGGAGCAGTAGCAGAGAGAAGAGAGACACAAATAGAAACTTCCTATTCCAGTAACCTCTATCTCATCCCAAGTGCTTTATTCTCATCAATACAGGTCACTAATTCTATAATGTGCTCAATGACCCTGCTGATGCTATTAAATGAGAGAGAGAGATGAGCAGATACTCCTCTACTTTCTGTGTCTCATCTATGGCAGACAATATAGCAGCTAGTCTACACACACTAGCTCCACTGAAGTTTGTAGAATGACAGACACTCTTTACGATCAGACTCTATTCTGTTCTTGTATGGGGGACTATATTCATTAAGAGACATTTTATAGCATTAGTTTTCGATTCTTGGGAAACCTACTGCTTTAATCCATCCAGTTCAGGTCTGGGCATTCAGAGATGCTTCTAGCACATTCCACTGTTGTAATGCTGTCACCTTCCTGTCAGCTTGAAACAGTCTAACCTTTTTCTTCTGACCTTTTACTAACTGGATTTTTCATTTACATAACTGGAACTGAATGTTATTGTTTTACACCATTCACTATAACAAATTCAACCACTTGACCTTGTCAATATGCCCGCCCGCATTGAGTTTGTGTTAGAAGATTACTTGACCAGATATTTGGTTTTTTGAACAGACTTACAGGTGCTCCTTGTAATGTGGCCACTCCATGTACAGAACTGTGCAAAGGTTTGAATGAACAAAACAGAAATCTAACTCCCATCAGTATTTGGTGTTATCGCCCTTTGCCTTCCATTAATTCATCTAGGTATACCTGCACGTACTTTATTTCAACCTGAATCTGAAATGTTGGAGATTTCTCACCTACGAACCACTATCAAGATTCTGGCACACTCCATGTGACGGCCAATCACAGGCCTCAGTCATGACCCTGGCAAACATGGAGTCACCTAGGAGCCATGGAGAGGCCCCCGGGGAAGTTCTGAATGCCGCAAGGATGTACAGAAGAGGTGAGGCAAGGAGAACAGAACTGTTTTCTACATTTCCATATCTCCCCTGGGCCTCCACTTATTATAAACTGGTTTCTGAGATGACCCCAATATATATTAGTTGCACTTTCCATTTGTGATGAATTTATTTGCCCATTACAAGATTAACCCTTTCCTGACATAGGCATTACTATTACATTGTATGTCAGGTATTTAAAGAGGACCTTATACAGTGCTGGCCAAAAGTATTGGCACCCCTGCAATTCTGTCAGATAATACTCAATTTCTTCCAGAAAATGATTGCAATCACAAATGCTTTGGTAATAATATCTTCATTTAATTTGTCTTCAATGGAAAACCACAAAAAGAATTGTCAAAAAGCCAAATTGGATATAATTCCACACCAAACATAAAAAAGGGGGTGGACAAAAGTATTGGCACCCTTTGAAAAATCAGGTGATGCTTCTCTAATTTGTGTAATTAACAGCACCTGTTACTTACCTGTGGCACATAACAGGTGGTGGCAATAACTAAATCACACTTGCAGCCAGTTGAAATGGATTAAAGTTGACTCAACCTCTGTCCTGTGTCCTTGTGTGTACCACATTGAGCATGGAGAAAAGAAAGAAGACCAAAGAACTGTCTGAGGACTTGAGAAGCAAAATTGTGAGGAAGCATGAGCAATCTCAAGGCTACAAGTCCATCTCCAAAGACCTGAATGTTCCTGTGTCTACCGTGCGCAGTGTCATCAAGAAGTTTAAAGCCCATGGCACTGTGGCTAACCTCCCTAGATGTGGACGGAAAAGAAAAATTGACGAGAGATTTCAACAAAAGATTGTGCGGATGGTGGCTAAAGAACCTCGACTAACATCCAAACAAGTTCTAGCTGCCCTGCAGTCCGAGGGTACAACAGTGTCAACCCGTACTATCCGTCGGCGTCTGAATGAAAAGGGACTCTATGGTAGGATACCCAGGAAGACCCCACTTCTGACCCAGAGACATAAAAAAGCCAGGCTGGAGTTTGCCAAAACTTACTTGAGAAAGCCAAAAACTTTTTGGAAGAATGTTCTCTGGTCAGATGAGACAAAAGTAGAGCTTTTTGGGAAAAGGCATCAACATAGAGTTTACAGGAAAAAAAAAAAAAAGAGGCCTTCAAAGAAAAGAACACGGTCCCTACAGTCAAACATGGCGGAGGTTCCCTGATGTTTTGGGGTTGCTTTGCTGCCTCTGGCACTGGACTGCTTGACCGTGTGCATGGCATTATGAAGTCTGAAGACTACCAACAAATTTTGCAGCATAATGTAGGGCCCAGTGTGAGAAAGCTGGGTCTCCCTCAGAGGTCATGGGTCTTCCAGCAGGACAATGACCCAAAACACACTTCAAAAAGCACTAGAAAATGGTTTGAGAGAAAGCACTGGAGACTTCTAAAGTGGCCAGCAATGAGTCCAGACCTGAATCCCATAGAACACCTGTGGAGAGATCTCAAAATGGCAGTTTGGAGAAGGCACCCTTCAAATCTCAGGGACCTGGAGAAATTTGCCAAAGAAGAATGGTATAAAATTCCAGCAGAGCATTGTAAGAAACTCATTGATGGTTACCAGAAGCGGTTGTTCGCAGTTATTTTGTCTAAAGGTTGTGCTACCAAGTATTAGGCTGAGGGTGCCAATATTTTTGTCCGGCCCATTTTTGGAGTTTTGTGTAAAATGATCAATGATTTGATTTTTTTTTTCATTCTCTTTTGTGTTTTTTCATTGCAAGCAAAATAAATGAAGATATTATTACCAAAGCATTTGTGATTGCAATCATTTTCTGGAAGAAATTGAGTATTATCTGACAGAATTGCAGGGGTGCCAATACTTTTGGCCAGCACTGTATGTCCTCAGGCACATGCAGTTTTATATACCGCTAGAAAGCCGACAGTGCACTGAATTCAGCTTTCCCGTTATGTATCCTGGGGCTGGAGATATCTGTGCCGTTAGTTTTCTGCCCATCGTCAGAAGGGCGTTCCTGACAGTCTAGCTTGGCTGTGAGGAACGCCCCCCTGACTATACTCATCCATAGAATTGTACTGGGGGAGCATTCCTCACAGCTCAGCGTCATCACTGGGCGGTAAGGAATGTCCCCTCTGACAGTACAGTGCTATAGATGAGTACAGTCAAGGTGGGCGTTCCTCACAGCCCAGCTAGACTGTCAGGAACACCCTTCTGACAATTGGCAGAAAACTAACGGCACCGATATCTCCAGCCCCGAGGCACATAACAGGAAATCTGACAGTGCACTGTCGGCTTTCTAGCGGTATATAAAACCGCATGTGCCTGAGGACATGAAAGGTCCTCTTTAAATATGGTGGCTGTTAAGCATGTAATTGGGTCTCCACTATATCAATCCCACTAACGCCTCGGTCAAACATGACCGAGGCGTCATTTTCCCATTGGCACATGGGCACTACCTTTTTTGGGTGGATCACAGGTCCCTGGAACGAAATCCAGGGGTGCTGATCCATTGTTATGACAGCAGGGAACCTATTGAAGGCTCAGAGGCTTGTCATTCTAAGTTCTATTACAGGGTGCTCTAGGCAGCCTATATTAGAACCATAACAATTTTACAATGCATTGCAATGCATTAGTATTGCAGTGCATTGTATTAGTGATCAGACCCCTTAGGGTCCAAAAATAACAGTAAAAAAAAACAGTTTAAAATTTTTTTAAAAATTCATATCACCCCTCTTTCCCTAGAACACATATAAAAGTAAATAAAGTAAAACAAATACACATTAGGTATCCTTGTGTCTGAAAACACCCAGTGTAAAAACTTATAAAAATATTTTTCCCATATGGTGAACACCATAACAGGGGAAAAAAATATATAAAAAGAGTCAAACCGCTGTTTACATGTTTACAAGGGTACACAGTATACATGTGTATGAGGATTGGGGACAGGTGACAACACAATTTGGTTAAGGCTACATGCACATGACAGTGTGCAGGCCAAGGGGAGGCTGACTTTATAGCAGAATGCACTCGAATAGGACCTGCTCTATAATTTTTGGAACAGAACATAGAACATAGCATCACAAGAGCCTCGGTCTGCATACTCAGTGGTGTGCATAAGGTCTAACTGTGGGGTCTTTTTAAAATGTGTTTTCTGTAAAACTTTCATATTTTTCACGCTGTGCCCTCAGAAGGTTATACCAGACGTTTGGGGCACATTTTGACAATAGACATATCTACAGTGAAAATCTTTGTGAGCTGAACTGTAGATCACTTTCATTGCACCCGCATGTTACATTAAGATAGATTAAGATGTGGGAAAAAAAAGTTGCAAGTACACAAACAACGTCTAAACACTGAGCTGGTGAAACCAGAGCATGTGACATAGAGAAGCTTAGAGATAGAGAAGCAATGCATACAGACAGGTGTCTAGGGTTACAGAATGTCAAACGTCTTTATTACCACAAACGCCTTTGGTACATCTAGAAATTATGGCTAAATATTTTTCTACACTGTGTTTTACGTGCGGAGAGTAGAAAGAAAATGTGTTGGTGTCAAAATATGTAAAAACTAAAAGCAGAGAAAGGTTGGGTCAGTCCTGCCAACACACAAATGACCATTGTTCGCAGCAAGAATCGGATCCGCAGTGAAAAGTGCTTATTTTTATGGCATTGCTGTCACTTAGAATTAATTTCCAGCCTTGTGTGTGAGAGCAGAACCAAGAGCTGGACACTGAAGGAGACTTTTCCAGCTGTTAGAATCCTGGAGATCAGCATGGGTCCAACAGCAGGACGTTAATGCCGCAATGTAACAGCATGCTGTCACTTCCTTGGCAGCCGCCCCTTCTAAGGGCATAGCAGATTGTCTGGCCAAGCCATTTTATGGAAACACTGGCATTTAAAAGCAAACAGACCAATCTGTATACTAATTCCTTTTTCTACATATATACAAAATCTTTGACTACTTTACTACCACCACCACAGGTCCATCAAAATCAGACACACACGCTTCCCAATACCTATGGAAGTCAGGGTTTAAGCCTGTGACAAGTAGCTAATGGTTATTCCTTTCTGATCAGTACTGAATGCATGAACTCTCATTATGCACATAGCACTCATAGATGTACATGGAGTCTTAAAGACAAGTCATCAAAACCCAGCATTATAAACCCAACTTCACAGATAGGTTAGGATCATTGCCTCAAACAATGTTTTTCCCTTGAATTGGTAATTTACTAGAGATATAGCCATTTTTAACAATACTCAAATGAGCTCTTTGGAGCAACAGCTACACCCTCATTGCTCCCTCATTGCTTTTTTAGCAGATGGGCTCTCCTTCTTTCGGTTCCCCATGTGGACCTGAAAGACAGAGAGCCGAACACTAGTGTGAGCCTAGTGTAAATAGTGTATATGTGTGCCATATAATGCATTATAAATAATATTAAGGGGCTTATTTTGTGTATAATAAAGCTATATCTTAGTTATTTAGGTTTCTCTATGCAATTCTCTTCTTCTAGCAACATGGAAGGATGGTGCGCAGTCACTCTCATATACAGTAGCTCTCTGGCATCGGCACTTCCAGAGATAGAAAGTAGAGGGAAAGAAGCAAATCTGAGCATGCATGACCACCTCATTCAATTGCTGTTGGTGGACCATACCAATGGCCACCAGATGTCTAAGCATAGTGGACAAGTAAACAGTACTATATAAAAAAAAAAAAAAGATATATATATATATATATATATATATATATGTATTTGAAGGGTGCCTTTTCCAGACGGCATGTTTCAGCTCCTTCCAAAGATGCTCAATAGGATTTAGGTCAGGGCTCATAGAAGGCCACATCAGAATAGTCCAATGTTTTCCTCTTAGCCATTCTTGGGTGTTTTTAGCTGTGTGTTTGGGTCATTATCCTGTTGCAAGACCCATGACCTGTGACTGAGACCAAGTTTTCCGACACTGGGCAGCACTTTTCGCTCTTGAATCCCTTGATAGTCTTAAGATTTCATTGTACCCTGCACAGATTCAAGACACCCTGTGCCAGATGCAGCAAAGCAGCCCCAGAACATAACAGAGCCTCCTCCATGTTTCACAGTAGGGACAGTGCTTCATTTTTCCGTCTGTGAACATAGAGCTGATGTGCCTTGCCAAAAATTTCGATTTTTGTCTCATCTGTCCATAGGACATTCTCCTAGAAGCTTTGTGGCTTGTCAACATGTAGTTTGGCAAAGTACTTTTGTCAGGTTCAAGTTATTTCTGTGACCCTTGTGGGTTTTTCATTCATTAAACGAGGGGTACCAACAATTTTGTCCACGTCTGTATATATATATATATATATATATATATTAGAAACATTTATTTCTACATCACAAACAACCTCAGCACTATTTAACCTAATGTGTAAACCCCATAAAGCACCACTCTGGTGAAAGGTTTTATCTTCTCCTCTATTTGTAAGGTCCGTCCTGTACATACACACAACCTCTATTCAGGTCCGTCGTTGGACCATGGGACCCACCTTGTGAATGCTTGTATCACAGTCTTCACTATGAACTGGAAGTCACAATATGTATGCATAGACAAAGTAATATATAATATATGGATCTATTGTACGTTTTCAAGTAAATTCTGACAGACCTACTAGGAAAGATAGCGAGGGTCCTGCTTATCCTTACTCAAAAATCCTGATCAAATCATATGAAATATGGTATATGTAAGTATATATCACAGAGCTCAGCTTCTTTCCCTTTATCATATGATACTCTCAGACAGGGAAGCAAAGAGAAAGGTTCTGGGAACATTTTTGTTCCCCCTCTAGATGCAATCATAGGATCATTGACATTTCTTGTTTATTTTAAATAGGTCCACATGATCTCGTCCTTCATTCTTACGCAGCAATTTCTACCCCACTTCAACACATAAGAAACGTTTCCAATTTCAGATTCTTCCGGAACACTTCAAACACCGCAAACATCTGAAAGAGATTGTGTAATTGGACTAATCATAACCTGTTAAGACTAAAGTAAATTCTGAAGGGATTAGCTCCTGTGTTCTCACTGCCATTACCAGATCAAACGTCCCCGCTATTAGAGGAGAAAGCTGGATATGCTCAATCAAACCTGCTGATAGTGGTAGAAGATAAGCAAGATGGGAGGAAAAAAAAAAAGATGGTATTGTGAATATATGTACATATATGTGCACTTCCACACAGTCAGTGGAAAATTAACATACCCCTTCATCTACAATAAGAACATCAAAATGCAGATATGGAGAACATACAGGACAACCAAAAAGCATTTCCAAGTTTCTCCAGTGGTTCTCAGCTGTAGCATGCACCCCTTGATACTATGGCGCATACTCCCTGCAGTACACATACTGCAGGATGAGAACTACTGCTCCAGACCATATGGTGAACAATTTACTAACGTCTAACTTGGAGGATCAAAGACCATAGAGACAGTAAAGCACCAATACTAAGGCTAAAAATTTACTAACTTATTAGCAGTGTTGGCTATGATTTAATTGTGCATTATATCACCTATGGCCCTATTAATGGATTGTGTACGAGTAAAATTGACTAAGAGGTTAGAACAGAAACCACTCTAAGGCTAAGGCCCCACACAGAGGGCTGCAGCAAAAAAGTGATGCGGAAAAAAATGCAGCGGAAATGCATCACGGTTTTGCCTGTGCTTTTCACAGAAAGTCCGCTGAGGTTTCCTCTGTGGACTTTCTGCTTCAATTATACCTATAGGGAAATCACCAGCATTTCTGTAGGTATAATTGACATGCTGCGATCTCCAAAACCGCAACAGTTTTGGAAATCACAGCATTTCCGCTGTGTGCATTTTTCTGCAATGTGTGGATGGGATTTGGTAGAATCCCATCCACGTTCCAGGGACTGTAAAATGCCACGGTGGGGCCCCAGTCATAGGATATGTTCACATACAGGAATTTGACACAGAATCCACCTTAAAGTCCGCCTGAAATCTGCCTTGGTTTCAATGGGAGGCAGTAGCAGATTTTTTTTCAGCTAGCAAAAAAAAAAAAAATAATAATAATAAGAGTGCTGCTTGAAAACACCCATTGAAATGAATTGGAGGTGGAAAATATACCTTTTCCATCGATGCAGAATCAGACACGGAATTTGACGTGGAATTTGTCAAAATACACTGACGGAATTTGGAATTTGTGCCTGCCTGACAAAGGTAAAAAATTCTGCTTGACAAATTCAGTGTCAAATTCCTACATGTGAACATACCCTTAGGGGCTGTTCACACGTAGGAATTTGACGCTGATTTGGGAGCAGATTCCACCTCCCATTGTTTTCAATTGGAGACAGAAATCGCACCAGGACCCTGAAAAAATAAGTGCCCTGCTCAATCTTGCTGCGGATGCAGCTCAAGACTCCCTGCCTCGACTGAATGCCGTGTCCTGCATCTGCATCCTGTCACGAATAGCCGACAGCTGGAAAACACTGCGCAAATGGATCCTTACAGTCCCAGACAAGCCTTTTTGTAGAATTTGTGTAGGTATACAACATACATTGTAAACGCTCTTACTTAACAGTTATGCTCAAACCCTGGGCAACTTTTTCAGGGTATTTCAGAACAAATGAATGCACCTCCCACATTTAACCAATAATGTTGCATAGACCAGTGGAACCGGCTCTGTCAGGTACAAGAAGAAAAATCTCACATAACTGGACACCCAACAATAACCATTTCTCTATCTTTTTCATCTAACATTTGCTGTAAAAACACACATACAGGGTTGTCTACTAAAAGAAGACCCAGACTAATAACTCAGAAAAAGAGGTCTGATTCTGTTTAGCAATGGGTGCGTAATACATCATGGAGCATGGGCTATTCATTGGTCAACAGTGACGTTCCCTAACCCCCAAAAATAGAGGGCTTAAAATGATCTCTACCCCTATTGCAGATAGACCTACAGTTGTAAAGTTGTTCTCACAAACTATCAGGTACTTACAACTTGAGAAGCAAACCCTTAGCAGCTGAGCACTACAGGGAAGTAGAGTTTACACCTTCAAGTTTTTTGAGAATACACGGCGCGCCCTTTAACTTTTTATTTAAATGTGAACTGTTTGTCCTACACTTGGAACTGCACTTCTATCTGCAGGAGATGCAGGGGTAACTTTAGACCCTTGGGAAATTCACTGATGCACCAGTCAATAGACCCATGTTCGATAATCTATAGAACACCCATTGTTTACATGAATCCAACAGTTCTCAGAGTTGTGTCCATAGCCTAAGGCCGGTTGCACACAACGGTGTACTAGCCACTAGCCGCCAGCCGGGCCATTCAATCATGTGTGTGGCGCCCATGCTTCCGCGGCCCCATTTATTCAATGAATAGGAGCCGTAGAAGTATGGCGGCAGAACCAGCAAGGAATAGCACCTGTCCTGAATTTTGCAGCCCAAACACGGGACTGTGTAATTCACGGTCATGTGCGTGGGCCGGCAGAAATGAATGGGTCAGTGTGCTATCTGGGAAAAACCTGGATAGCACATTGACCCACGCGACGGTCATCTGCAAGGGGCCTAACTTTTTCCTTTTTTTTTTTTTCAAAGACACTTCAAAGGCATTTGTTATGTGATCACACTGTAGTGTTTTATCAGATAGGTTAAACTTTGATACATCTGTGTGTGTATAATATATATATATATATTTTTATATATACACACACACACACACAGACATATACAGTCATATGAAAAAGTTTGGGCACCCCTATTAATCTTAATCATTTTTAGTTCTAAATATTTGGGTGTTTGCAACAGCCATTTCAATTTGATATATCTAATAACTGATGGACACAGTAATATTTCAGGATTGAAATGAGGTTTATTGTACTAACAGAAAATGTGCAATATGCATTAAACCAAAATTTGACCGGTGCAAAAGTATGGGCACCTCAACACAAAAGTGACATTAATATTTAGTAGATCCTCCTTTTGCAAAAATAACAGCCTCTAGTCACTTCCTGTAGCTTTTAAACAGTTCCTGGATCCTGGATGAAGGTATTTTTGACCATTCCTCTTTACAAAACAATTCCAGTTCAGTTAAGTTTGATGGTCGCCGAGCATGGACAGCCCGCTTCAAATTATCCCACAGATGTTCAATGATATTCAGGTCTGGGGACTGGGATGGCCATTCCAGAACATTGTAATTGTTCCTCTGCATGAATGCCTGAGTAGATTTGGAGCTGTGTTTTGGATCATTGTCTTGCTGAAATATCCATCCCCGGCGTAACTTCAAATTCGTCACTGATTCTTGTACATTATTCTCAAGAATCTGCTGATACTGAGTTGAATCCATGCGACCCTCAACTTTAACAAGATTCCCGGTGCCGGCATTGGCCACACAGCCCCAAAGTATGATGGAACCTCCACCAAATTTTACAGTGGGTAGCGAGTGTTTTTCTTGGAATGCTGTGTTTTTTTGACGCCATGCATAACGCCTTTTTGTATGACCAAACAACTCAATCTTTGTTTCATCAGTCCACAGGACCTTCTTCCAAAATGAAGCTGGCTTGTCCAAATGTGCTTTTGCATACCTCAGGCGACTCTGTTTGTGGCGTGCTTTCAGAAACGGCTTCTTTCGCATCACTCTCCCATACAGCTTCTCCTTGTGCAAAGTGTGCTGTATTGTTGACCGATGCACAGTAACACCATCTGCAGCAAGATGATGCTGCAGCTCTTTGGAGGTGGTCTGTGGATTGTCCTTGACTGTTCTCACCATTCTTCTTCTCTGCCTTTCTGATATTTTTCTTGGCCTGCCACTTCTGGGCTTAACAAGAACTCTCCCTGTGGTCTTCCATTTCCTTACTATGTTCCTCACAGTGGAAACTGACAGGTTAAATCTCTGAGACAACTTTTTGTATCCTTCCCCTGAACAACTATGTTGAACAATCTTTGTTTTCAGATCATTTGAGAGTTGTTTTGAGGAGCCCATGATGCCACTCTTCAGAGGAGATTCAAATAGGAGAACAACTTGCAATTGGCCACCTTAAATACCTTTTCTCATGATTGGATACACCTGGCTATGAAGTTCAAAGCTCAGTGAGGTTACAAAACCAATTTTGTGCTTCAGTAAGTCAGTAAAAAGTAGTTAGGAGTATTCAAATCAATAAAATGATAAGGGTACCCAAATTTTTGCACCGGTCAAATTTTGGTTTAATGCATATTGCACATTTTCTGTTAGTACAATAAACCTCATTTCAATCCTGAAATATTACTGTGTCCATCAGTTATTAGATATATCAAACTGAAATGGCTGTTGCAAACACCCAAATATTTAAAACTAAAAATGATTAAGATTAATAGGGGTGCCCAAACTTTTTCATATGACTGTACATATTTATTTAACAAGACACTGAATGTTGTGAAAAAAAAAAAAATCTCTAACCAAAATACTGTTTCATGGTCATCGTTTACCCCCCGTCCACAACAAAATGAGTCAAAAAAAAAAAATATGGTGTCAGAATATGGAAAATAAATAAATAAAAATAACAGCTATATAAATTTGGCATGTCCAGAAACATACTACTCCAAAAATCAAGATACTAGGTAAGATTTGCCATGCCTCATATGCTAGTTTTCTGGTACACAAGTAACAAAAAAAAAAAAAAAAAAATAAAAAAATCAGATTTGCACAAAAAACATTTTTCTTTATGACAAAAGTCCCCAGTTCTCTGGATCAGTGGGGGTCAGAGCAATGCGAATCCCATTGATCTGCACGTTATCCCCTATCCTATGAATAGGGGATAACTTTTTAGTGGGAAAACCTGTTTAACTAGTGAGGATGTGTCCTAAATGAAACCTAGGAAAGGCAACGTCACCTACTCTTTCCCAAGTTCCTCTTGGGCAGAACTCTTTGGTAAGAATCAACAAATAAAAGAGATTAACCAGTTAACACCAGGTTCACATCTGAGTTGTCGATTCCATTCTTCGGGTTCGCTTGAGGCTACGTTCACATCTGCACTAGGTGTTTGTCCGGGGAAGAGTCCATCACAAATCCTGAACAAAAAGTCCTGCAAGTCAGACATGTTCATCCAGCGATGTAAAAAACAGAAACACCCTCCGGTACCCCATTCTAGTCCATTGGGTCCCTCTGGATCAGTTTTGGTCAGTTGTTACACAGACTGTTTTTCTGTTCTTGTGTTGTACCAGAAGATTGGACAGAGCAACACAGATGTTAATGCACCCCAAGGGAATTTTTTTTGCTGCAAAAACTTTATTATAATTGTGTGGTTTATAATATTCTTTGTAATACTTAGTTTAGACACACAAGTTTTGTCTACCACTTCGATCACCGCTAAGAAACCAGGCAGCTAAACATAGTATCCAGAGCAAGTGCTATGTTTAGCATCACTGGCCAAATACATGAAGGAATCTACTGCATTTGGGTCATTGTCATGGAAACTCACATTGTATAGACGTATCACAGAAGATATAGGTTTCCCCATTTTTTTTTTTTTTTGTTACAAGCTGGCAGATAAAAGTGTTAAAACTCAAAACCGATCCTCAGAAGCATGATCACTAAACCAAGGTGAATGTGTTCCTTTTTTTTTTTCCATTGAAAGACTTTGATAAACTGTGTGTGATCTGCAAAGCTTAAAGTAATACAAAAAGATACAGTGAGATGCCCATAGGAGGCTGCGCTGGGATTTCTCTGCTGGCATGGAGGCAGAGAGGGCTGCACAATTCATCCAAATAGTCACAACCCAGTGTAGATGCTTTCACTTGAGAGTTATATAATAGACATCTATAAAACTAACATCATGGTTGGCCATAGTCTTGGGTAAGGCTGTGCAATTAAATTCATTCACCAAAAACAGTTTTATTTTCAGCAGAATTGTGAAATCACGGCTAGCCCTGCCTGGGATCTGATATACTCCATGCATGTTCTCTTCTCCAGCTGCAAACTGTGTCAATATTTGGATGGCAGGATAAGAAAGCCTGCATAAGATATATCCAACAACCTCTCCGTGTCAGCTCACTGAGCATTAAGCCTTATTCACATGGCCGCAACATTTATCACAAACCTAATGTCCTCGAAAAACAGCCGTGTCTGTCCAGACGCCCCTTATTCACAAGGCAGTGAACAATAGTCATGTGACAGCAGTTTTATGTAACTGCTGCCAGATGGTCATTATAACCAATGAATTTCAATGGGTCTATTCACATTGCTCTATGTCCGTTTTGACAGACAAAGGTAGTGCATGTCAGTTTTGTTTTTTTTTGACAGGCATGAAATATGAACAGTCAAAAGAACGGACAACTGAATAGACAAATTTAATTTAATGTGCTCTCAAAACCACCATGTTGCAAAAACTGCCATCACACAGCCATTTTTCACCGTTGTGTGAATGTCTTAGTCTCTATAAACAAAAAACAAGAAAATAAGAGATTAAAATTGAGAATTTTCCAGAAGTTGAAAAAAAAATTGAGATACTGTGTCCCTTTTTTAAATCTCTTGGATTAGTAGGACCTGCCAATACACTCTGGTAGAGAAGTGGCGCAAAAAAAAAAAAAAAAAAAAAAAAAAAAAGCCCTGTAAGATTTTGGATATGTACATTGTAGGGCTGAACTATTTAATCGAACTACCGAAACAGAAATTATGGCCAATTGACCATCGTGGTCTTACCCATGTCGGCCATTTTGTCTCACACCATCATTAGTTATCATATAAACAACTAACTGTATGGTATCCAATCAGAATCGCTCATATGTGATTCCCATATCAAGGCTTCTGATTCGATACCTTACAGTTAATGATGTATCCAATAGCCAATGGCAGGGAGTTAGAATGCAGAGCAGATGCAAATAACGCTCCTTTAATAATACATTTTATTTATATAGCGCCAACATATTCCGCAGTACTTTACAATTTGCTCCTCCAGCCAGTTTAGTCCAAACTGCTGTCAGCCTGTATATTATCTCTCTCTTACAGCCTGCCCATGTATGTCTGCTATTTACACACGTATTATACATGTACAGCGGGTACGGAAAGTATTCAGACCCCTTTAAATTTTTCACTCTGTTTCATTGCAGCCATTTGCTAAAAGCAAAAAATTTCATTTTATTTCTCATTAATGTACACTCAGCACCCCATCTTGACAAAAAACAAATGTAGATAATTTTGAAAATTTATTAAAAAAGAAAAACTGAAATATCACATGGTCATAAGTATTCCGACCCTTTGCTGTGACACTCATATTTAACTCACATGATGTCCATTTCCTTCTGATCCTCCTTGAGATGGTTCTACTCCTTCATTGGAGTCCAGCTGTGTTTAATTAAACTGATTGGACTTGATTAGGAAAGGCGCACACCTGTCTATATAAGACCTCACAGCTCACAGTGAATGTCAGAGCAAATGAGAATCATGAGGTCAAAAGGAACTGCCCAAGGAGCTCAGAGACAGAATTGTGGCAAGGCACAGATCTGGCCAAGGTTACAAAAGAATTTCTGCAGCACTCAAGGCTCCTAAGAGCACAATGGCCTCCATAATCCTTAAATGGAAGAAGTTTGGGACGACCAGAACTCTTCCTAGACCTGGCCGTCCAGCCAAACTGAGCAATCGTGGGAGAAGAGCTTGGTGAGAGAGGTAAAGAAGAACCCAAAGATCACTGTGGCTGAGCTCCAGAGATGCAGTAGGGAGATGGAAGAAAGTTCCACAAAGTCAACTATCACTGCAGCCCTCCACCAGTCGGGGCTTTATGGCAGAGAGGCCTGAAGGAAGCCTCTCCTCAGTGCAAGACATATGAAAGCCTGCATAGAGTTTGCCAAAAAACACAAGGACTCCCAGACTATGAGAAATAAGATTCTCTGGTCTAATGAGAGGAAGATTGAACTTTTTGGCGTTAATTCTAAGCAGTGTGTGTGGAGAAAACCAGGCACTGCTCATCACCTGCCCAATACAATCCCAACAGTGAAACATGGTGGTGGCAGCATCATGCTATGGGGGTGTTTTTCAGCCGCAGGGACAGGACGACTGGTTGCAATTGAAGGAAAGATGAATGCGGCCAAGTACAGAGATATCCTGGAAGAAAACCTCTTCCAGAGTGCTCTGGACCTCAGACTGGGCAGAAGGTTCACCTTCCAACAAGACAATGACCCAAAGCACACAGCTAAAATAACAAAGGAGTGGCTTCGGAACAACTCTGTGACCATTCTTGACTAGCCCAGCCAGGGCCCTGACCTCAACCCAATTGAGCATCCCTGGAGAGACCTGAAAATGGCTGTCCACCATTGTTCACCATCCAACCTAACGGAACTGGAGAGGATCTGCAAGGAAAAATGGCAGAGGATCCCCAATTCCAGATGTGAAAAACTTGTTTCATCATTCCCAAGACGACTCATGGTTGTACTAGCTCAAAAGGAAGGGGCTTCTACTCAATACTGAGCAAAGAGTCTGAATACTTATGGCCATGTGATATTTCAGTTTCTCTTTAATAAATTTGCAAAAAATGAACTTTTTTTGCTTTTAGCAAATGGCTGCAATGAAACAAAGAATGAAAAATTTAAAGGGGTCTGAATACTTTCCGTACCAACTGTATATAGCAGAAATACATGAGAATAGTGTATAATGCATTATATACAGAGGTGGCTGACCTGTTTAGGAGATGTACTTGTACAGTCATGGCCAAAAGTTTTGAGAATGACACAAATATTCTATTTTCACATGATCTGCTGCCCTCTGGTTTTTATGTGTGTTTGTCAGATGTTTTTATCACATACAGAAATATAATTGCATTCATATTATGAGTAACAGAAGCTTATATTGACAGTTAGAATGAGTTAATGCAGCAAGTCAATATTTGCAGTGTTGACCCTTCTTCTTCAGGACCTCTGCAATTCTCCCTGGCATGCTCTCAATCAACTTCTGGACCAAATCCTGACTGATAGCAGTCCATTCTTGCAGAATCAATGCTTTAATTTTGTCTGAATTTGTTGGTTTTTGTTTGTCCACCCGTCTCTTGATGATTGACCACAAGTTCTCAATGGGATTAAGATCTGGGGAGTTTCCAGGCCATGGACCCAAAATCTCTATGTTTTGTTCCCTGAGCCATTTAGTTATCACCTTTGCTTTATGGCAAGGTGCTCCATCATGCTGGAAAAGGCATTGTTGAGCGCCAAACTGCTCTTGGACGGTTGGGAGAAGTTGCTCTTGGAGGACATTCTGGTACCATTCTTTATTCATGGCTGTGTTTTTAGGCAAAACTGTGAGAGAGCCGATTCCCTTGGCTGAGAAGCAACCCCACACATGAATGGTTTCAGGATGCTTTACAGTTGGCATGAGACAAGACTGGTGGTAGCGCTCACCTCCTCTTCTCCGAATAAGCTGTTTTCCAGATGCTCCAAACAATCGAAAAGGGGATTCATCAGAGAAAATGACTTTACCCCAGTCCTCAGCAGTCCACTCCCTGTACCTTTTGCAGAATATCAGTCTGTCCCTGATGTTTTTTCTGGAGAGAAGTGGCTTCTTTGCTGCCCTCCTTGAGACCAGGCCTTGCTCCAAGAGTCTCCGCCCCACAGTGCGTGCAGATGCACTCACACCTGCCTGCTGCCATTCCTCAGCAAGCTCTGCACTGCTGGTAGCCCCATCCCGCAGCTGAAACACTTTTAAGAGACGGTCCTGCCGCTTGCTGGTCTTTCTTGGGCGCCCTGGAGCCTTTTTGGCACCAATGGAACCTCTCTCCTTGAAGTTCTTGATGATGCGATAGATTGTTGACTGAGGTGCAATCTTTCTAGCTGCAATACTCTTCCCAGTTAGGCCATTTTTGTGCAGTGCAATGATGACTGCACGTGTTTCTTTAGAGATAACCATGGTTAACAGAAGAGAAACAATGATGGCAAGCACCAGCCTCCTTTTAAAGTGTCCAGTGGTGTCATTCTTACTTAATCATGACAGATTGATCTCCAGCCCTGTCCTCATCAACACCCACACCTGTGTTAATGGAGCAATCACTGAAACGATGTTAGGTGGTCCTTTTAAGGCAGGGCTGCAATGATGTTGAAATGTGTTTTGGGGGATAAATTTCATTTTCTAGGCAAATATTGACTTTGCAAGTAATTGCTGTTAAGCAATTACTTGCAAAGTAATTGCTGTTAAGCTGATCACTCTTTATAACATTCTGGAATATATGCAAATTGCCATTAGAAAAACTGAAGCAGTAGACTTTGTAAAAATTAATATTTGTATCATTCTCAAAACTTTTGGCCATGACTGTAGTACAGTGCTGTTCTCAATAAGAGGGAAGCTCTGTAGATGGTATATACTATAAGCACTTCACTGTATAGAGTATACATTAGATACTGTGTAGAATATACTATATTCACACGGCTGTCTTTTTAGTATATACTTTCCACAGTGCTGTCTGTACACATGGCTGTCCTCAGTGTATAGTATAGCTGTATACTCTGCATACATGGAGAAAGTCGTGGCAGGACTTGCAAAATTTGCTGCAGAAATCATGCTAGTGACAGTTCAATAGGAGGTTCAGGTGGAAACCAGTGGAAGATCGAGCAGGTAAAGTAATAAAGCGTCTGCATGGCCATGGAATTTGTGGTGGGTTCGCTGCAAAAATTGAGCTGTGTGCAGAATTAAAGTATATACTGTATAAAGTCTAGGGCCAAGCAATTAAATCGAGAAAAACGCTGGTGTGTAGATAGGGGGTGTACATGTAAAGAGGGGTATAGCCTAAATAATTGCTCATTAATCATATGGTAAAATGCTCTATTGATCAGGATTATAGTAATCGTCCGTCCCTAATCCACTGTCATTCAGGTGTAACACAAAGAACAAAAACTTCACATTTTCATTTAACATTTTATTAAACATTTTATGAAATCAAAAACATGGTGACAAAGAAAAACATTGCATATTAAAATAAAACCCAATAATTTAAACGCTCCCACCCAAAATAACAAAACTGTAAGAGAAGGACGCTCTGGCCGGAGAGCTTCTATCTTCTATTTGGTACAGACGTCAGCGCCTTGTATCCATTGCGCAGCCTCCTTCATGAGGAGAGGATAACATTTAAGGCACCGAGAAACCTCCAATTAATACAAAAATTTGAACATTCCAATGAAATTTTCATTTTATTCCAAAATACATTCCAACGTGGTAATAGATACCTGATGAAGCGGTCAGAGTCATCTTAGGATTTGGAGGAGTAGGGTGATGGGCAAAACAATACAGTGGAGACACCAAGGAGTGTCCACTTAAAATAGAGGTAAGGCACATTGTAAAAAAAAAAAAACAAAAACATTTCTAATGTTTTAACTGACAAGATGAGATGTTGGGAATGTGCAAGCATTTGGTCGTGAAAAACTTAAGAGACTAAACCATTAGGAGCTATGAGGTGGCAAACTTCCAGTATTAACATTAAGGACACATTTGATGGCTGTAATGGCATATGGATTTTGCAGACTACCCTTGAGTCTGTACACACAGATCCTGCAGTGTACCATGGCCTTTCTAGAACTGGCATAAATATGACATTTCATTGAATAGGGAAAGGTTTTGTAAACCACGACCGGAAAAAAAAATAAAAAAATACTGCTATGGCTTTTGCAATAGACAATTGACCATCAAGACATTCAACAAACAGCAAACTTTGAAACCTGGAACCAATTGTTTAAAAAATTCAGATCGCTGCATATTTTCTAAGTTTTTGATTTTCATTCAAAACAAAGGAAATTAAAACTTTTTAAACTTGTACCAAGCTGGCGTTTAGAAACAGAAAAGTAAAAAACAGGAATGCCAGATATCAATCCAATAATGTGTTTCTGCTCGATCTACGATCTTTGTATTTTACAGACTCGTAGCCGCTCTTTTGCTGGTGGAATCACACGCACAAAACAAAAAGATCTGGAGTGGCGCAAACAACAGAGTCACCAGTACATCTGTTCGCACTGACTTGTTTGCATTAGGATCTGGAGTATGGTAGAAAAGAAAAAAAACAAAACAAAAAAAAACTCGTCATGGAATGTGAGAATACACAGATTTGATCACAAAAACTGTTCAAGTTGTCATATTGCAAATGGTTGAAAGGCAAATACTGATCACATTTCATTTTGTCCAAAACGCTCATTCACAAACAACTCTGCGTAAAAACAATTTTAACAAAACTATATTGCCTTAAACTATAAAAAAAAAAAAAAAAAAAAAAAAATGAAAAAATAAATTAGATGGCTATGAAAAGGTTCATTTCCTGCCAGCTGTGCTGGCTTATTACGCTGTCCTCACAGAGTCATTTGTATGAATGGTTTTACCAAACATAGGGTCATTTTTCTCAAGCCAAAGTTCAGCAAGCCGCTGGGTAGAACCATAAGTAGATGCTTTGGACCCCAAACACATTTTGTACTGTTTGGGATCAAGATTGGGGTCACAAAACACAGGATGGTGGATGTGAACAACACCCACCTCCTGACTTCTAAAAGTCTTTAAACCTGCTTGTACAACCTTATTAAACAGGTCCACGTCCTCCAGTCCCCACCCCTGAATAGAAACGTCAAAACCTCCAGCACGAATAAGGTCTCCTTTATGGACACATGTAATGCCAAAGCCATAGTTCCTCCAGAAACCAGTTTTCTGTGTAAACGCATAATGGTTGTCGCTGGGAACCTTCCCAGCATACACAATCTTGGGGTCATACTGGCTGAAAATAATTGGAAAATATATTTGTTTACCTAGGATGGTGTTGGCCCTACAGCGTTGAAGGAACTCCGTAGTGAATACCAAATCAACATCACAGAACAATAGCAAAGAGTCATTGCTAAATTGAGAAGACCCAACTTCTAGGGCCAAAGCTCGGGAGAACTCTCCAGTAACCGGTAAGATTTGCATATCGGCCTTTGGATATTTAAGCCGATAATCTCTCATAAGATCAACCTGTTTTTCCTTGTCAGGGTTGGCATCAGAATTGAAAAGCAAAATGACCAGCTTCACATTTTGGTTGGGAATGAGACACGTCTTTTCAAAGTTGGCCATAAACCGACTAAACATTTCAAAGCGACCAGACAACGGGACCAGAATGTTGACCCTCTTTTCTTTGGGTTCCTTGTGTTCAACCTTGGATGAAGTGAGCTGGAATGGGACTAACATTTTAAGAGAATTAGAGAGAAACGACAAAGAACCTGAATCTTGGTTTATTCGATTTGCCAGCTCTTTAGCGTCAATCTCTTCATGTTCCTTGAACTGAATCTTGCTGAAAGTCTGCTGGAGGTAGGCATGTCTCCTCACAGGTACCGTCATTTTCTTGCCCTTGTGCTTTTTGTACAGAAGGAGCAAATCCAACACATACTCTGCTCCATACAAAGGATTGAGTCTACGGTACCCATACTGAATCTCTTTGAAGTCAATAATACGACCACGGGTTTTGGCATTTGCATTGATCATTTCCATAACCTGCATCACAATATCATCAAGAGCTTCCTTCTGTGAGGCATCCATCCCACGCCTCGGTGGTTGTCCATCTGCGGCTGAATACAGATATTTGCCAGTAAGAAACTCCCACTCCAAGATCTCTTCCCGCTGGCGTGGCTGGTATCGCATAAAGGAGGGCGCTATTCCCAGCTGTAAGTCCTCCTTGTGAACCTCTGTGCTGCTGTATCTGCTCATAAGAACAATTTCCCGGTGGAGCTGAATGGTGCGATAACGTAGCTCTGCAATCTTACGGCTCAGCATGTAACTGTGTAGACGATACTGGTAGGGTGGATTCTTATTAGGGTGTAGGGTGATGGCTCGATGAATCTTGCTGTTGTGAAGGTCTCGGATATAGCCCTTTTTGTTCTGTTCATAATTTTCATAAAATAATTGCTGCATCTGGGGAGGAAACAAAAAGACGTCTTAAGTTTCCATCTCTTTATATATTACATGATCACAAATTATATTGACATGGCTGTGACCGCATGGTAATAAACGAATACTAGTCTGTTTTATACTAGGAACAATGACACTGCGACCTGTCTGTTTCAATTAACCCTAGTATAATGTTGTACCGTGTTAGCCATTGAAAGTAGTGGAAGAGTGAAGAAATCAGGCGATACCTTTTAGAGGCTAACTGAGTATTAGGGAGCTAGTACTCCTGAAAGCTTACTTATAAATATACTCAGTTAGCCTCTAAAAGGTATCGCCTGATTTCTTCACTCTTCAATTAACCCTAAGCACATAAAGCTTGCTATAAAGGCATATACAGACCCTCACCTGTTCGTCTAACGTCATTTTCAATGCTGAGCTTTTATAAGAATGTAAAGAATTTGGAAGTTTCTTAGAAATGCAAAGAAAAGACACATGCTAAAACGGATTCATTATGGCCATGGTGAGTAGTAGTGATAGTACATAGGTATAGTAAAGTGCAGGGGGGCTACAGTAAATTCCTAAGACAGAAACAAGACAAGAATGTGAGAGCATGTCACACTGTTTAATAACCATGGAGGGCCGTACGCCGACAGCCAAGCATTTATTAATCTCAGGAAACTGCTGTGAAGTGAACTTTACTCCATAGTCCTAGTACAGCACACTACAGTATATACTGAGCAAACGCCAGCTCTGGACTGGTCACAAGACAGTCCCAGTGCTTCAAGGGGAACAACAAAACTTTTCTATTGCCGGAAAGCACTCCGGGTCTCCAAAAAAAAACAAAAAAACAAAAAAAAAAAAACACACACACACACACACCTTTGCCCTATGCCACCTTCTTTACCCAGATTGACAGAGCCATCCTTTTCCGGCATCACTAGTATCCCCAGTGAAATCTCACTTAGATGTCATTTGTTCTCATCTGAGCATATACAAAAGTATTCCCTGCTGTGGGCACTGGCTCTACTGGGCACATGCACAGCACATCTGAGATTTCAGTGCCCACAGCAGGGAGAACACCATGTGTGGCCCGGGCCGTGACACGGCAACTGCACATTATTTTAATGGGGATGCCAGTGACGTCAATAAAGGCTGGTGCTGTCAGAGTAAAATGGCAGGCATTAGGCATGGTTTATAAGCAACGTCTATAACCAATAGTTTAGATTGGTTGTAAGTTTCAGAGATACTTCTTATCACTATACAACAGGCATCATTGCCATATGTGCCAACAAAGTCACAAAAGCAAAGATCTCACACATATACACATCTTTATTCTATCAACTTCTAACTGCACTTCATCGACAAAGGACACCAAGCCTTTCCACCTCTGCTTACTCAAGGCCTGTAAACGCCTTAAACGCTCTAAAGTCCCCTCTTCCATTAGAGGAGGAATGTTTGTGGTACGGCTGTTGTGGACTTCTCTGGCCGCTTTCCAAAATTCCATCTAAAGAGTGTGTGTTGTGTTGTTGAGTTTTAATGAAGACATGCTCCTGCCATGCAGAGTAGTAAGCAGTGGGTAAAACGGGATAAAGAGAAGGCCCGTTTTATAGAGAAGTTGGCGTCCAGCCTGTGGAGCGTCCCAGAGGATTTCACCACAGTCAGAGATTGTGCTGCACATTGAGGCTCCAATGTAGCATATATCATAAACAAGGGCCCGTGTATAGTGAGGTATCAATGGATAAGCGCAAGCAATGTGAGCTGCCTTATTAAGGAAGACGCATCCAGGGTCATCACTGCCGGGAGATGGACAGTCATACAAAGTCCTACAAGATAACTCTCAGAACGATTATATAGGAATTACTCAATTAAGAATGAAAATGTTACCTGACAGGTAAGGATTTTTTTTTTTTTTTTTTTTTTTTTTACACAAAAGACACACAGTAGGTTAAAAAGAAAACAAAAATTATTACGAGAGGTTGTTCCAAGTTATGAAGTTATCCCTTAATCGATATAATAGGGGATAACTTCATGGTCAGTGGAGATCACTGGGACCCCTACCAATCCTGAAAACAGGACTCCAGTTCTGCTGTCCTCAGGGTGACAGAATGAATGGAGCAGCAGGGCGCATACTTGGCCTAAGGGGGCGCTGTACAGAATGAATAGTTTCCAAAGATAGGACTGCCAGCAGTCATGAAGTTATCCCCTATCCTATCAGCATGAGATAATGTCATGACATAGAAGTAGCATTACTGACCCTACCAATTCCCTACTACACCTGTGCAAATGCTAAAGGGGCCCCCCGCCAGTCTATTTCCTGATCCCTCTAGCTCATTGGCTAGACAAGTCATCAGTGTGGCCAATGACTGGCTGAGCAGTTATAGCCTGTTAGGACAAGGAATCCGAGACCAGCAGGGACCCAAGAACCAGTGGGAGAGGACAGAGACCAGGACAGGTTTAAAAAAAAACAAAACAAAAACACCTACACACCAGCCACACAAACACTATAATGCTAGGTACACACTAGCAGCAGCCTATCCGTTCTAGTCCGTCAGAGGACCACTACAACAGCGGTCAAACATGGAGTCCGAAGGACCCAGTTTACTATAATGGGATGTATCGGGTGTCCATTCTTATAAACAGAAACTGCCCAATGAAAAAGGACTTGCAGCATTTTTTGTGCCTGGCAAATGGAGACTCCAATGCAGATGACATCGTAGCCTTACCAGCCAGAAAAGCTCAGCAAGAATTCTCTTTTATACACGACATTGCGACTACTACTAAACACAGAAGAGTTCAGTTTTATTGTGTGGGTCCACTGTGTCATAGATATCTGAGACCGAGAGTTGCGTGCAAAGCCAAATTATCGTCTATATATAATAATAGTCCAAACAGCAATTTTGTATGCCAGAGGGCACTAACAAGACATTACAGATCACCATAAAAATTAGTGGCAGATGTAGTATACAATTACACCGCTGAAAGGTTATATTTACATTCATGAAACCACATAAATAAAAGGCACACCCCAAAACAATACAAGCGCAAACCCATCCAGAACTGTAGTGCTGACCTATGGAACCACAAGCCTGTAGTGTTCTAAACAAGGGCAGCGTTTTCATCAGTGGAAATAAGCAGGTCTGTACTCAGTGACGGGGCACCTGCAGCCCCTGCCAAAGCTAACAGCAGCCCCTGCACGGCCGCTATAATGTAGCAGAGTATGCTAGCGCTGAGCTGTGTCTGACAACCGAAGGCAGCTCTTTATGTTCTCAAGCAGGTCATTCTAGGTAACAGATCTGACAGCAAGTGCAAAATGTACACCAAAAATTACAGGATGTACAAAAATCGCTAGCCAGGCAATTTCTGTATCTACTCAGTCTAAGAATCCAGCTACACTACAAGCCACAGCACTAGCACTGCTTGAATAGGCAAAAAAAAAAAAAATGTAATATATATATGATATATATATGATATATATATGATATATATATATATATATGATATATATATGATATATATATGATATATATATATATATATGATATATATATATATATATAATATAAATAATTGTATACCAAATGGATAAGAAGTATTCTCTGTATCTCAGGAGATCACCATACCCTCCCTCCCCACTCTTCTCCTCACGGTCCTGTGTTGGGCAGAACAACAACTGGCTGCAGCAGGAGCCTCCCCCCTTCGCCCTGTCTGCAGTACGACAAAACCGTTCATTCCTGTCCTTGGACAAGTCATGCCCCTCATTTGTTCTCCAGTTGTAGATGGAGTAGATTAATGCTAGGTTCACACTAGCGTTCAAGTCTCCGTACAAGATTCTGTCCCCCATTCTGCTTAAAATAGGAGGAAAGAAATTTCCTGCAAGGAGGACTTTTCTCTACAGTGTTTTTGGTGGAAACCAGGCAGACCCCATTGTAACAGCTTTTTAAAGGGGACAGGGTTTCCGTCTTAAGGGTGTAAACCCGTATGCTAGTGTGAACCTAGCGTAACCTGTGTTCTCTATAGAATTCCTACAAGAAAATGATGCAGACAAACTGAGGACCATTTTACTTCTGGTCTACTTTTTGAAGTAGCGGTTCTATTTGCTACTAGTAGGAAAGATATTAAATGTAAGTGATAATATACAAGTAATGGACGAATTACTAGAGACTTTAGGAGCCATTTTTTGTTATATTGAGGGGGGGGGGGGGCTAAAAATTTGGGCTTTTGGCAAGTCTGGACAACCAAGTCTGTCCCCACAATGGTTTGGAAAAAGCAGATGCTTTCTAAATCCCCAGACTCTCCCTAAAGTATAATGGAAGATGTGAGAACAGATTTCACCTAAACCACTCCATCACGCCACTTCAAAACACAAGACAAATATCTCAGCAAAAAATATCCAAAAAGGCAATAAATAGAAAAAGACTGGCTGGCTTCACAGGAAATGCGCTGCTGCAATGTGGCTGATGCCAGGGAAAAACTCAGAGGAAACCGATGATGTGGCATAGAAGAAAAATGAGATGTCACCAAGTCACTGGATGTATAAAAAAGCCCTTTCTGAGGACGCCTGTAATAAGCGTCTAAATACACATAATTAAGGAGAACAAAAGTTACACTTTCTAAAGGCAGAACTGCACGTTTTAGTGGCCATGCCCAACCACAAGGCTTTGCCTACAGGCTCGAGAGAAGGCAGACAACCACTTGAAGCCGGACAGCTGGAGATAATGAAGGTCTACAGAAGTTTATGTGGCAGCGAACGTCCAGAGGTTTACAGAAATCCATGTTTAACCACTTCTAATGCTGGCAGGAATGGTGCACTTCCCGCATGTCACCCCATATGTAATCTTATAGCGTTCCTACACTGCAATGAATGTCAGTGGGCATCTCCAAATCACACAAATATGCCAAATGTCATCTGACTGCTCTGTAAGTGTACCTGTACATTATTAATATGATGTGCAAGTGATCTAGGTCTTGTCCCCGCACATGGTTTCTGACAGGTCTCACGTGCTTGCCAAGCAAGGCCTGCTGGACTGAGCACATAAATCAATGCAGGCATTGAGGAAGTTGAAGGCATAATAAAAAGGTTATAAAGGACATTTCCCCCAAGAGATAAGTGACAATGGTGGCTAGTCCGAAGCGTTATCAGATAAGTAGATAAGATGCATGCTGTAATAAGCTGTTCCCAGGATCCCACGCAGGTTACAAGGGCTCAGCTTCCCTGCAGCAGCACCACAGGAGAAAAGCAATAGGCAATTCTCAATCCATTTTACTGTGGCTAATAGATATATTAACTTAGTACACCCCAATAGGTTTTCTTAGGGCTTTTATTAAGCAGACAATTCATATAAGGATGTGTTCACACCTCAGATACAGTTTGCATCAAGGTTAGGGGAAATACAGGATACACTGGGTGAAACCACGGAGGTGAGCTTGACTGTAGCAGTCACATTACTAAAGCAAGCGTGTCAGTAGAACTCGGCCCCACACATAGGTTAGGGTGACCTGAATCAGTGTTTCCCCTTTGTGAACCGATGCCTCTGTCGCTGAGATCTTGCTTTTTTTTTTGTCAATATGCAAATGAGCTCTTTGGAGCAACGAGTGTGTTGCGGCTTACTTATTTGGAGCAATGGCAGCTGCCTTGTTGCTCCAAAGAGCTCATATGCACATTGACAAAAACAGCGCTATATAAGCAACTGGAGGCACAAGGTGAAGGCACTGTAGGATTCAGGATACAATGACCTGATACAGAACGACAGGGCTGATTTGATGGGTGCTGGTGACATATTTCCTATTTTTCCCCGCTTGCATAGAGGAGTAGGGAATGACAGTCTTGTCCAAGTTACTTCCATGGTGAGACGGTCTCCTAATATTGGCTGACGGTGTACTGGCTTCACTCTAGGACAATATCACATTGAGCTGTTTTTTCCTATGTAATAACCACTTGAAAAATTACAAAGTTTACTCTAGAAATGTGTTCTACAGAAGAAAAAAAAAGGCATGCTGCATTAGAAAAGGGCACTTCCAATACTTCAGGTAGAGATGACGCTTTTAGGACTACATTACTTAGAAGATGAAAGGCAGAAGGGAACATACTGAAGAGCAAACAGGAAAGCACCAGTCAGGCCGTCTGGTGACAATATGGGAGTTTCTTCTCTCCGACTTGTGCCCTTTAGCAGTTTGTGTCCGGCCATCAGAGAAGGAAAGGAAGTCTATAACATATTCAAATAAAATTCTGCAGGATATTAAAAAAAAAAAAAAAAATTGCAGGATATTACAATGGATTTATATTCAAGACGTAACAAATGGGAACTCCTAGCGATGGGCTCTCATGATGGAAGCTGCTATACCATGAGCCTTCCAGCAAACTAGGAGAAACTTAAGAGTCAAGCTAAGATATTATTGTCTGTGTTTCGGAAATCTCAACACTGTACAATGCAATGATGAAGACTATCTTTACAGCAAAAAGAATGGTTAAAGCAAATGTCCATGAGCCAATGTTTCAGGAGGTGAAAACAATGACCTGATATAGAAATACAGGCTGAAGTCCCGTCCCAATCCCTGCCCTGCCTGCTGAGGTGGCCAACAGGAACAGGGTTTTCCTAAGGAACTCCATATGTGGAGACAGGTGTAGGTCCCACATGTAAGACCTACACCTGAATATGAATATGCTATACATTTTATAATAGAAAATGCCCTAATTTTTTTTAGGCCCATCAGGGGTATAAGAAACACTGCCATAAACCGGCCAAACTACGAAGTGTTTACAACCATGTCAACCAGAGACACATACACACAACTCTAGTTGCACTTCATTTTGAGGTTGACAGTCACGTTAACTTAAAAGCAGAAGTTTAACTAAAGAAGAACCTTCGGCTGGAAGATAATAACTACCATTTTTCCATGGTGTCCGCCTCCTGGCCAGACATAGGAATTGGCCATGCTATTTCTGTAGAACGAACCATCTGTTTCATAACACAGAAGAACGTGGCTAGATTTTTCTTACCTTAGGTCTAGGGACATCCTGCAAAAACAAAATGTTTCTTGAATGATTTATGCCTTGAAGGACAACTAATTCAGAAAATGAATGACAGAATGCAAGGTCTTCTCCCAAAAAAGCAAGCAGGCTGGTTCAGCAAACCATATAAAAGCTTTGTGGATTTGTGCTCCTTGGGATAGTGAAACTTAAATTTTTTTTATTTTTACAAACCAACAACATTTCTAAAGTGAATGGAATTGTTAACAATGTCTAACCGGAAAGAATGCATCTAGGGGTGGGCAAAAGGCTATAAGTTCTCCACCAAGGATGACAGTATATAGTCTCGGCACCACTGAGAATAAAACCACCCACAACAATGGAGGATGTGTGAATTCAGCCCGTGTTTGCAGACTAACCTTTGCCATCTTTTGTTCCAAAGCATCTGTGTTGCTGGCCTTAGACAATTACGGCTGTGGCCCAAGAACAGCGATGGGATTGTACACTGGAAATAGAAAACTGCAGCCCAACAGCTGGGATTGAGGTTCTCTAGATAAATTCATAGACTCCATTAGCCTTTTATTCATTCTCTTCTCCGAGCTGTGGGAGGACAATCTCAAGTATTTTTAGGGTTCTGTCCTACAATTAACATTCCAGACAGATCTGGTCAGAACCAGGCTTGGCACTAGGCTTGGCACTAGGCTTGCCAGACTTCCATATGCGGTTCTTTGTAGAGCCTAATTTATCATCTAAAGTGTAGACCTCGGTTTGGTGCTCCTAAACTGTCAGGCCACCAAAATGCTTAGCAAATCCATATATAGAAAATCCTAAATCTAGTTTTATCATTGAAGGGAAAGCAACTGAGGCATTCTGTCAGCTGGTTCACAAACATTTCGAAGTGGGTGGTGGACAGTGAAAACCTACACTTATTTCCAGTGGTCTAGTTCAAGTTCAGGAACACATGCAAGCCCTTAGGTCACTGACATGCTTCAACCATTCAGAATTAATTCTGGGAACCAATTTACCGACAGAGAAAGAGGAGAATAGAAAACCGAATAGACTGAACAGAAAGTATAAAATGCTTAGCTGGAAATACAGGCTCAAACTGAACATTATGGTGGGAGGAAACAATCTAAAGCTGGCCATACAATGAGGTTGGATAAGCCCAACAATTTCAGCAGGCTGGCCGGTCATTCTAATGCGATGAGGACCTTGAAAAATCAGACAATTGGATTTCAATATTTCCGTTTCCTTGTGAGATAAGCCACTGCCAGAGGCATTACTAGTGGCTTCCTCCCCTCTCCCCATGGAGAAGACATGAATGTTCATGGGGTGGCAGAATCATGAGAGATAGCAGTTTGTCAAACAAGTAGCCAGGCTAACAGTGTAACCCTGAAGTGGAGACTTGTGAAGAGCACACCTTGGAATAAAAGTTACAGCAGAGAACTATATGGAGATTTCCAGGCTGTGTCAATCCACCCCCTAATGTTTAGTCTTCGGGAGGCAAACATCTCATTTTCTGCCTCCTCTACACAACATCTAGTAGCCATCACCACTTGATATGCATCATTACACATTGGCTCCTGGTATCAGCTTTCCATGCACTCAGTGGGGGGTGAACATAAGGAACAGTTCCTGTATAGTACAGGCAACTGTGGGAGTTCCCTCAAGAGGACTTTAGGCCAGATGAATCCACAGCAGATAATACCAGTGGTCAATGTACATAGCCATGTGGAGGAGGGTGGCACAGAAACCTATGGCAATAGGTACCAAAAATGATTTTTAATAATTAGAAATCATATCCAACAAGCCGCACCTAGAGATCCCTGCACTCCCAAGAGGGAATATGAGGTGATTTCACGTGGCTTGTAAATTTTTCCTGGCTTTGGCCTTAACATGCTTCGTGCCAAAAAGGAAAGAAATGGGCGGATTAGACAGACTAGACTATGGGCAGAGAACAGAAGCCATCGGCTTGCCAGCCTATTAAACTGTAATAAAACATATGTATTTATTCCTATTGATCAAGACCTATAAAAGTCAAAAACGGAACTACATGACCAGCCTTTGCCAGACAGTCCGGGAAGGAAGGAGATGGGCTGGACTAACCACGGTTCTAGCCAAGTACACTAAAAAAAAAGCTCAAAAATAGAAAGTGTTTTATGTTTGATATGTCGGAGAATGCAATGCCCAGCAAGACAGGTGGGGCAAACAGAAGCAAGATCGGAAAAATTCTCACAGCTATAAAATGCAAAGTGTGGCTGCTAGACAAAAAAACTTCCCCTGTTTTGTAGAAGGGACTCCTGAGGACAATTCACCAGTGATCAGCTGTCGATACTTTACTGCTGTACAAAGACAGCTGCGCCGGTAATGACAGCGCCACGGCGGAGGTGAAAGACCCTGCAAAGCATCCAGGTGTCATACAGGTAAATATATTAGCTTGCAGATGACAGAACGAAGCACCCAATTACTCCTTGTCTGAGCAAGTCTTGGCCTGCTGACCAGCACATGAAGAAATCATTTGCTTCCCTGAACACATCACTAAGTAATAACAGGCCTGTGTGTGATGTAAAGTTGCCAAAAGGAAGTGCTCGAACTGAGGCTAAGCAGCAAAATCGCTTTCCTGATGTTATAGCATCCCAATAATATAGGGTAGACGAGATATAGGAAAGCACTTTAAGGCTGAGGCCCCACGATGCGGAAACGCAGCTTTTTTTGTTGCAGGTTTTGCTGCGGTTTTTTGAGCCAAAAAGTCAGGAGTGGCTTGAAAAGGAATGGAATATTATAAAGAAAGCACTTAGACATTTCCATTCTGTTAAAGCCACTCCTGGCTTTGGCTCAAAAACGCAGCAAAATCTGCAACAAAAATGCTGCCGTTCCACAACCTGGGGCATCAGCCTATAGGTTTTTCACATGAAGAAGACCCCAGGGGCGTGGTAGCGGCTGGGACTACATTCCCCAACACCAAGAATATTAATTTTTGTAAAATTTTGTTGCTATGGTAAATTCTGCAGATTTTATGATTGCAATTCCACATCAGAAAATCTAAAACATATCCATCCAGTGTTAACATGCTCAAGAACAGGTCTGCGAGAAACTGCGTGGACAGCCACAGACCTATACATTTCTAAGAATGTGCCCAGACCGCATAACAGACAGAAATAGGACTTGTGCTGGGTTTTGCCACATCTACATAGATGTATAAAGTCAACAGACTGGAAGGTTTGGGGAGGTTCTCCATGTTCCCTCCTCTGATATCTATTCCCGGTTTTACAAACACAGAAGCAGAGACCCCTCAAAAACTACTGTAAGACATTGTAATCATTCTCTGTACCCAATGGGCACGGCCAAAACCACTATAAGCAATTCCTACTACAGTATACAGTACTGGTGTATTGCACATTGATTTTTGCTTATACTGTAGTGTGACTGGTATGTAGAGCAAAGTCCTCAGATATATGAGGCTCCCCTGCATCAGTGCACTGACATCACAGGCCATTATTAATCTGGCTGCGGCCTGTCAGAAAATCCCAGGCCATCAGCAGTTTACGTCTCAGAATCTTGGAAGTAGTCGGCGGGATAAGGCCAAGGAACATTACCAGACTTGTGATCAATTTAGAAACTATGAAGCTGTGGAAGAAGAAGAAGGAGGAGGGGCAGAATCGCTGTCCGTGTGTCCTGAGAAATCGAGAACATACAACTTGTAGCTGCATCGTTTTAACCCCCTCCCTCCTGTACCACACAGAACATAAAAAGTTAGAGTGAGGCAACCAAGTGATGAAATTCATGAAGGCAGATTACTACTAAGACGCCTAAAGGCACTCAAGACATTGCCTCACATGCCAAGCTAAACCACCAACGTATATTAAACATATATTAGGAAACTGCTGCCAGCAAAACATTCGAGGGAAATCAGATAATAGACACGCAGGCATACAGGAAAGATTAATAGGATCTTGGGCATTTCATTAACAGTGGCAAAAATGTTATCAAGTTTTAAGAAATCTGTGTGACTGATAAGGTCCTCATGTCCACTAGTCATGTCACATGCAGTGCGGTTCCAGGCAGAGCCACTAAAAAGTTTCAAAAATTCTTTCAAAGCTGCCACCGAGGCAGATTCTATCACATTTGTTGGATGCGAACAGCGTTAATTTTATCTGTGGAGTTGGAAGCATTTTCCCTACATTTAACAGGGGAAGGAAACAAAAATGCAGCAAACAATGAAAAACGCTACAAAAAAATGCAATTAATTTCCGCTACATTTTTTTTCCTGCACTTTTGTTTTAAGCTGTGTTTTGCTATGTGGGGCCTTAGACTTTGCAGCAGTGTTGCATTTTTTCCACAATTTTTGTGCTGCAAATTTGGAAAAAAATACTGCAACGTGTGAATACTGCCTTATATAGCCTCGACTTGCTGTCACTCAGTCATACGCATGGTTTACTATTATCTCCTAGTCCTTAAATATCCGGAACACTACAGATAAAGTATAGTAATGGAGTGTTGCAATTGTAGCTGGAAAAAGCTGAGCTCATGGAGGTACAGCGCAGCTATATAACACATTAGTCACAGTGCAGACACTCCATCTGGTTCAGGCACAAATCTCTCACGTTATCAGCTGCCAGGAAGCGAACTTGAGTGATTGTGAAAGCTTTCACAAGGGAAGGTAGACTGCGTCACAAGTGTCTATGAAGTGACAGCCAGCCAACACTTCATTCTGAAAGACGCTTATAGTACAGCAGGATATGTCACCAACCCTCTCTATAGCTAGAAACCACAATCCCCAGCTTAGTAAATACCAAGAGACAAAGTCAAAGTATACAGCTGACTGTACTGTGTATACGCCATATCAACAATTATCCTAGGTCACATCCGGGTCTGTTGCCCATAGCAACCCATTAGCTTCCTTTTCCCCACATAGTAGTTTAGGAAATTCTTAGTTACTATCGGCGGCCGGGTCAGTTTCTGTCTGACAATAGCACTAGATGAGGCCATTGTGGTGTGCTATATCGATCCAGGTGATGACAATACTACCACAGCAGAACAAAGGCAACACGTGTGAGGAACAAACATTCCCCTATTGGAAGTCAATGGGGAAAACAAACATGGCCCAAAATCACCCCCCATAAAACTGCAGTATTTACTAGTGGTTTGTGACACAATCAAACTCCCATTTCCTCACAAGTAACATCTGGTCATGAGGGTTTTATACCGATTGCCAGATTGGAGTCGGGAAGGAATTTTTTCCCATGAAATGGGCAATTGGCATAAGCCTCATGGGGTTTTTTTGCCTCCCTCTGGATCAACACTGTAGGGTACTGTAGGGTTACAGGTTGGACTTCATGGACTGGTGTCTTCATCCAACCTCATGTACTATGTAACAGGCAGAAAACAAGAATGGGGGGGAAATATGTAAGAGGGGATAAAAGCAAGAGAAGCTGTTCAGCTATAACAATGACTTCTACTAAAAGTGACATCTCCCTGGCTCCAGGGTCTGATAGACGCCTGTGACCGGTTACTGGACAGACAGCCACTGACTATAACCCCCTGCTCCTATACTCGGAGTATTCATGTTACATGGCCAAAGATCTGCCCCAAGGAAAAGAGATTCTTTCTAAACACAGCAGGCCTTGCGGGAACACAATGTGACAGTTCTGGATTATAACACAGGCCTGCGTGCCCGCACTGTTCCTGAAGTGCATTGAATCCAGATCACATAGCAGCACAGACAATCCACAATCTGCTCCATCACTAATGTAACATCTGGAGAGCCTTGTCCTATATCAATATCTGCACAGGCAGATACAGAAGCGGGCAGGAGTTATAAGCATATCTAGTGCCACAACAATCCAAACCTCAACTCACACTGTGCACAGGGCCATGTTCACACAATGGATTATTGGACAGAGAAATGTGACATGGAATTGGTGGTACCTATGCTAACCATTCACACAGTTTTCAACAAGTAACCATACAGATAAGTACATGTAAACTGTGCCTGGTATGGCAGCCAATCTGTACTGAAGGCTGAGGTGCAGTACCAAACATAACCTGTGGACAAGTGTAGCACTGTTTCAGGAAGTAACAGTCTTGGTTTCCTGATCCTGTACAGCCCTTATCAATGTGCTGCAGTCACGTACTGACAGATGAGAGGCTGAGGAGTCTGGCAGATAAAGATTTGTGCATCAGGTTGTCCAAGATAAAGATTTTATGGCCTATTCATAGATCCATGGGAGGCAGACTGATGAGCAGCATGGGGACAAATTCAGCACCCATACTATACACAGCAGGGCAGGAAGCAGGTGTTGTGCTCTATATGGTGGCTTGGAGCCAGTACTACAGCTCAGCTCCCACTGACTCCCATCCACTGGCCACAAAGCCAACTGCTTCCGGCCCCCATGTTGTGTATAGTATGGACGCTGGATGTGGCCTATTATAACTGATTGGTGGGAGGCCAACAGGCAGCCAAACAGATATTTATTGTCTATCTCAAGTATAGGCCATAGAAACCCCTTTAACTCATCGCATAGACAACCCTTATAAAGAGCTTTCATACCTGTCTTACGTCAGAGGTTCATTAAAGTGGATGTTCAATAGGGAAAACGTTTTAAACAGGCTCAGAATAAGTACTTCCCACTCCCAATTCCCGGCCGCCCCCATTTCCAGGTCTGATCAGCAGTGAGGTGTGTGGCTGAGCAGGCACTTCTTGTGTAGAGGACCAGTAGTGATCCAGTAAGCGACAGTACAGAAGCAGAGGGACATTGTGGAGGAGAGTACGGTTTTTGTTGTTTGTTTTAACCCATTCTGAGCCAGCTTGAATTGTTACTTTCTTGCTGAACAACTGCTTTAAAGAAAGTCAGAAATATGGTCTGGTGACTTACAAAAATACAAGCTTCAGGAAGACCCCGAAATAACCAAGTATCCACAATATATGGTACACAGTGGGATCCTGCTAGGTATAGCATTACTCCACACACAAGTGCCTTTTGGAAAGGACGTAGTGTTTACACAAGAAAGGTGACCTATCAATTACCCGTCTGCAACCTGGCACAAATGAATTATATGAATTCGCCCTTTGTTAAGTAGCTTGGTGAAGCCGCAACATTTGCACAGTTAAGGAGCTTATAGAAAGGTTGAAGGAATGGAAGGAATACCTTATGTATTGTCAGTTTAAACTCCCTGAACAATGACAAAAGTAACTAAAAGTTCCACATTAATTATCTGTGTGCCAGACAGTCAGCAGACTTGGCACCAACACTACCTGGAAAACACACAGCGGAGAAAAAAAAAAAAAAGAGTTGGCACTGCAATGCTCTGTTTTATAGACGCTTCACTGTATAACTGGCCAGAGCAAAAAAATAAGTAGCAATGAAGAAAAAATATATACATACCATCTAATTTAACAATCCCGGATGGGTCATGGTCAGCATTAATGGGTAACACCTTACCTAAAGATATACATTTGGGCCTCTAATAGCAAGTGTCACCTTTAACTCCAACAGTGGCACAAGTTATAGATACTGGGGCAGATTATTTCATATGCCAGTCTTAACAAAGAGCCCGACATTCGCAACACGTGCCCGATTTATCAAGAGGCTCCGGCTTCTTGAGTCAGGTGCACCGCTGTGTGCCACAATGGAAGTCTATCCTAGTCAGAAAACTGGCATGTGTTATAAGTGTTGGGGTGAGACGCAGAATGAGTAATGTGTCGCATCTTTGGCACAGCAGAGAGCCTCGTGATAAAGATGTGCCACATTATAACCCATCTATGCCAGAAATATAGCGTAGATGGGGTAATAAATTTCTCCCAAAGTGTCAGGAAAACAACCTAACCCAGCTTGTCAAGGCCAATATACTGCAGGATGTTATGACCAGCCATAATATGCAGCTGGTATCTTACCACATAGGTGCAATGATGTCACAACTGTATAGTAGTCCTATATAAAATCACACAAAAAGTTAAATTAAATTACATGCTCAGTAGGATTTATATATATATATATATATATATATACACACAGACACACATATACATACATACACACACGAGTGTTGCTGCAATATAGCTATAAAGTAACATGTTGGGGAATAATGCTTACAAATACCTCTTTAGCCTAAAGTTAATGAAAATGGTCAATTTCAAATGTAAAAATTGATCGAGTGAAACAAAATTTTTTTTTTTAGTGGACATCATCTGGAGGAAGTCAGCCATGTGTGAATTTTTTTTTTTTTTTTTTTTTTTGTCCACAAATCTCTATTAAAACATTTGCCTTCCCCCAGTGTCACACAAAACTTATGGTCAGTACCCCCCATTATGGCCGCCCCTGCTAGACCACCGCTCAGATGGTCATTTATTTTGATTCTATGAACACTCCAATAGATAAATTCATTGTACTAAACAGCCCAAAAACCGCCACTAGAGGGTCACTTTTTCTGCGATTCAGCCAACAGGTATTTTCCCCCTGTATAGTGTAGTATGGGAAATAGTACCTGTATGTAATTCAGACAGTTTCCCCTCATGGCCTTGTACAGCCCTATAGACCAGCAATACAAGGAGTAGTCAGAAACTAGTTATTGGTGGCAGTGTGCTATAGGACTGCGGTCATGCAAAATCAGCACCGACAGGGTGAGGGGGGAGGAAACCAGTTCACACCACACAAGTCAACAATTCTATCACAAAAATATATGAGGTCTAGAAGAGGAAAATGCATCATCAACACCACTGTGGTTCTAGAGCTCTGCTACATCCTGTACTCTACAAGCATCACAAACACGCTGAATGGCTTCCAGACAGATTTGCCCAACTTGCTTAATAATAAATTTTATTTATATAGCGCCAACATATTCCGCAGCACTGTACAATTTGTAGGGTTCAAGTACAGACAAAAAAGATACATTACAAAGAAATAGTCAATTCACACACTGGGACTGAGGGCCCTGCTCACAACTTACTTGTACACTTAGCAACGTGGCTTGGTGCCCTTAAGTATTTCACAAAAACTCGAGGGGTAAGTGACAGATGCCCATCCTCTATGTTGATGCCCTTCATTCCAATGGGACATGATCATTATCCTGTGGGAATCATTTCTGAAGCCATGTTTGTCACCTACATAATACAAGGTGGCTTTGGATGAGGAATAAGCAGCCACCATGCCAGAGAAAGGACTACATCAGATACAAACACTCACAAGAGCCAACCAAAGCCACAAGCTGACTAGATAATAAAGTCTGTATGGATGTGCCAAGTCTATTATATGGTACAAAGTGAGAGGAAGCCATCTTTCCATATAAAGAAGGCTTAAGTGAACCAGCAGCCTATAATTAAAGGGATTTCACTTTTCCACATGCTGGACAGGAGCCAGCGGCAATGCACAGGCAAACTAATAGGGGCAGCCGCAGAATCAATGAGGGATGGGCTGACATTATCGGCTTAAAGGAAATGGCTTATTAATCTATTAATGACAGGATGTAAACGTTCAAGGTAAGAGTCCTAGGATCTAACAGACGGTCACTATATAGAGATTAATACAGCACCCACAGGTGATGGCAGCCTATGTACCTAATAACACCTGGTGCACTCTGTGCAAGGACTTTCTAGCTATGGATTATCAAACCACAACCACAGCATTGCTACTTCAGCCTCCTGGCATCCGGACATTTTTCTAGTCATCCTGATCTTCCTGATTCAGGAATGTAATGTTGCACCTCCACCAGGAGGCAGCCTTTCTTCTGATATCTGTTGGATGGTCTGTATACTCCCACACATTAGATGGTGGCCAGTCCCACCAAAATGGGCAGGTTCGGCACATTCATCAGTTGTGTGCGACCACCTTAAAGGGACTCTGCTTGGACTTTTAAGTATTAAACCAATAACAGCATCATGTAGGGGACTTGAACACACATCCATACACAGGACTTTGATCCATTGACTAAAAAAGGCTGTTCTGTAACACCATTGTCCTCAGCGCTGAAATATGGCGGTGGAGCATGCGCAGTACATGTGCATGACCGCTGCCCACAACAGATACAATTCACTCACGTGTCCAGATCATGTGTTTAAGTCCCCTATTTGGCCCTGTTATTGGTTTAATACTTAAAAGTCCAAACAGAGTCTCTTTAAAGGTGGCCGCACACAACTGATGAATGTGCCGAACCTGCCCATTTTGGTGGGACTTGCACCATCTAATGTGTGGGAATATACAGACCATCCAACAACAGATGTCAGGGGCAAGAGCAAGCATGAGAAGATTGTCAGCCACCAGGAGGCAGCCTGAGTCTTGTATTGTTGCACTAACATGCACGTTCAGCTCAACAGAGTGTGCAAGTGTTTGATGGGGTAGGAAGAAATAACAGTCAAATACATATTACTAGTATCGCCAAGGACAGCGGCCTCAGGACAGGCACAAACATGACACTTAATAGTTAACCACACGGCCACCTATAAAAAAAACATACTTGCTGTGTTGGACTAGAATAGCGGTTAAACCAAAATCATACGCAATTTCCTCCAGACACAACAGCGAGCTTGCTACAGACATTGTAATCATAACTAAAATAGCCCAAGCTGGCGGGGAACAAACAGGCCAGAAAAAGCTTCCATGCACAGCGGTGCCTAGGCGCCCATATTACCAGGACTGGCTTCTCAAGAAGGACGGTGAGGAAGAATTAAAAAGTGAAAGGTTCAGGGGTTAATGCAGGAAGAAGCGATCCCAAAGCATCCTATTTGACTTAATAGGCCACATTTTGTGTCCTGCTCTGCTGAGAGGTTCCTGTAGATATACAGGCCCCATCTGTACAGAAATTCCTGAATAAAGAATCCTTGAAATCATCCCTGAAGATGACAATGTGCCTTTTAATAGCAGTTAAATGGAAGCGGAAGGTGTTTTGGGGGTTTTGTGACTGAGCCATTGTGCAGAAAAAGCTTCTGTAACCGATCACTTATCACAAGATAACAGGAGCTCAATATCCTCTCATAGGGAGAGCGCGGCAGCTAACTCTGGGCAGGGGGCTGGCAGTGGGTCTGAACAATGTCAGCTTTGTGCATGCACGGGGAGGGCTTTATTCACCCCCTTCTCTTAAACCATATCCTGAGCGATATCCTTTTACAGCTGAAGGAGACTAGGGGGGCTGAATGACTCTTATTAATAGAGACGGCTTTAACCGTTTCAGAGTAGAGTGCTACTCTCCAGCTAGGCCGTTGTTGCTGAGCACTGGAATTAGCACAAAACCACTATATTGGGACATTGCATAACCCAAAGAAAGTTATATAAGAAAAGTTGGGAAATTATACACACAGCCAACAATGGTGACAGCTAAAATAGTGTCAAATCTGCATAAACCCACTAAGTGCTCTGCAGAATGGCCTGGCACACAAAAACTTTTCCCTGTTCAGTTTTTACAGCCCCACTAAATCTTAGTAGTATGAGATCTGATCTTCCTCGGCCTGGGAATTAATTCCAGTCTGAAAATCTAGGAGCAGTAAGATATATAGATAGAGAGTTAGATCTCTAACACACACACACACACACCTGTGAGATGACTAACCAAAATTGTATTGAAAAATGGTTTTCTGAGGGTAGATGGTCTTCTGGTAGACTTCAGTTTCACATGCCCCTCTTGGGGTTTAGTCTAGACAGAATCCTTCTTGTGACAGCTGACAATATAGTCAATTCTTGCTACCTGCTCAGAAGTCTCCGCTATACTACCATGCTACTGTAGAGGCTCTGCTTCTACCCTGACAAGTAGGAAAAAAAAATCAATTTCTATTGGACAGTCAGGAAAGAACAGAAGATCAATATTCAGTGGTTGTGGGGATCGTAACTGAACATGTGTCCCCGCCAGCTCAGTAAGTGGACATGCACATTGCTATATCCTTTGAACAGCAGGAGGCACCATGCTATGCAAGTCGTAAATCTTCACCGGGTTTGAAGCTCAGGTTTGTTTGTTCATATGGAGGGGTCACTTGTCTGCTCCAGTATCTGTCCATAGGCTTGAGAGCCTGAATGCTTCTACAGAGTATGAGAGGACAGAACAGCGGGTCTCCAGAACAGAAGGGAATAACTGTGTTATTCATAGCTCACCTTGTTCCTCACCAGTGTGTGAGACTTGAGTCAGCAAGTGGTAAATCAAATGCCACATTCTAGCGGCGCGCTCACAGCCGTGCTCCTGTATTGTGCACATTCATGTCACTCTGTAATGACCATATAATGAATTCTCACGCCTGCCACAAGATATACATCACAGAAAGGGGCTACACATCAGAGGCACAACAATGAATGAGTGACATGAAATATAAAGTGGGGGTGTAGGTCAAGAGTGAGACATTTAAAGGGTGACCTGTGCAGGACAACCTCTGGCTATATACTCATATATAGTAAGGCTGCAAAAGGGGCTCTCCCTCTGGATGACTGTAACTAAGCATTGCAGTCAACATTAAGGAGCTGAACCATCTCAGATGATCACAAGGCGACTACATTTAGAAAGGAGGTTTTTAATCGACATCTATGGAACTGAACAGCAGAGAATAAGTTATCAATACTGTCGAACTTTGCACTGTGTAAAACTAGGAATCCAGATCATCGTTTTAGATGTATTTATAAATCTGCCTTATAGACCTTAATAAATCTGACTCCCTTTCCCATGCATCCAAATTCTGGCTCATTTTACCAGTGCAAAAAAAAAAAAAAAAAAAAAAAAAAACACCACCCACACAACACACCCTCAACTGAAATTTCAACTAAGTTCACAATATCTTAAACTTGCTATACTTTGCGCAAGAGAATCCATCCCATATTTGTACTTTTCTGTGTACATTTTTCAAGAGTCAAGCCAGTCATATTTTTATGTCGCTTCTGGCACATACCGTTCATAAATGTGTCCTAAATGCCGTGCACCATAAATGTAGTGTTGGACTCCTATTGATAAATATGCCTCATTGTGCTCAGACATCTTAGTCAAGCCAATAAACATGAATGGTATGGTGGTCACACATGGACACCACTGCTCCAGTCACACAGGACACTTGAGAACCCCGTATGAGAGATTCCTGGGCTTCCCTGCAGTCAGATGCTTATCCCTTCTCCACGATGGCAACATTTCTCCATAGGTTCATACAGCCATAGTAAAGAGTCTTTCTTATTCCATATTTATATCCAGAAAACTCTACGGCACTGCACTTTCTAGCCATTTAATCCTGACCTTATTTGCCTGCGTGTTTTGCATGGGACCATAAAATACTGCCACAAGTATCTGAGGCCTCTAAGGCTTTCGATGAGATACAGACAGGATTCTTTATCTACAACCACAAGGATATTAATAGAGGCACAGAGAATAATCCACAAATAGCCCTAAGCATCAAACACCTATAGCATTGTGCGGCGGCACTAAACCAAGAACATTCAAGTGTGGTCATGCCGCCATCTAACATAAAGCACACTTATGACAAATCCTTGACTGGGTTTACAAGTCCGAACAGAACCTGAGAAGTGCTTTAGGACTAAATGAACTCTCAGAGATGACACTAAGAGGAAGTTACCAGGAGATAAAACTGAAGACAAGCACAACCACATGGAACAGGCTTGTGCAGACTCCTGCTGGCATCTTACAGTAGCTGCATATCAAGCACTAAGATATGGTGACCAGCTGTCGACGGGTCTAAAGTAAGTTCAAAAGTGGAAAAAAGGTCAAGGAAATCTGCAATAAATGAAAATAAACAGGAAAGCTATGGATTAAGTTCTGACAGGAATGCCAACATGGAGAAACAAAAACAGAATTTCTTCCTAGTACACGAGGACTAGTCAATACTAAGCGAAAAGGTTCAATTCTTATATAATCAGCAGAGAATGTATAATATAGTTGTCACTCTGACGGTCCGCATTCTGACATCTATACTGGGGCTGCTTATGAGGGGTGCATAGTATGGCATATAGTATAATAGTAGACACTCTACAACCATACAACCATTTGTCCTACAAATAAAACCCACATCCTAACCTTGTCCTCTTGTATCAAGTGGCTTGTAAGTTAGATATTTCCCCATTTCTTGGAAAGCCATAATGTGGCTTATAAGGGTAAGTCCATATGCCCTGGAAAGCAGATAAGAGCAGCCAAGACTGCAGGGAATACAGTAGCGGGCAGGTGGAATAAATTCACCAAACCTTACATGAAGTTGACCTGAAACATTAAAGTCTACAGATTTCAATATAGTGGTATGAAAACCAAAGTGATTCTACAGACTATATGAAAAAATTTGCAGCAACAGTAAAACCCTGCATGTGCCAACCTGGCCTGAGGGTAGATCCACATAGAACGCATTTTTCCACTTAAAATACGGTGTGTAGTTCACCCCCTGAAGTCCAGGAGAAAAGCCACAACAGAAATTGCGCCACAAGTCAATTTCCACGCAGAAAACGTTCAAAGCATGTGGATGAGATTTGTAAAGTCTTAGCCACTTGACTACTAGCGTAATCCGCTGCACATTTTACCTTATCATATAATCCGCAGTGATTCAGTCCTATGTGGATTTCCCCTAATAGTGCTGACTGGGTTATCTCCTGAAGCCCTACGTCTAGAGTAGATAAACACTTATAGATACTATTACATTCCTTCCAAGCAGCAGTACTAGTGACTGGCATAAGCTATGCAGCCAACCATCAAAACAGGCCAAAATATTAGGCACGAGCAGCACATTTTAAGGTCACAAAGCTACCTGGATCTTGGATTTGGTTCACCCTGAACTAGGTAGTATTAGCATTCACGCTGAGCGAAACGTAATGACGACAGTCGCTGGCACAAAGCATGCCAAAGACATGACAGAATATGCCGGTGACCTTAGATGGCAAGAACTTGTTATCAGTACACATGGACTATAAAACGCTTAATGTCTCCTCAATTGAAGGGATTGCTAATAATTGGCATTTATGAGATAACAGTAAAATCACTTCACGATTGCTACATAAGACATGGAAGCAAATCAGAAGCTGCTGCTGGAAGGAACACGGCTCTGCTGAAATACACATGTGAACGGCCACCTAAGGGATTAGCTCCATAATTCACGCCAGTTTAATTAACTATGGATAAGTCAGTGGGCCAGAAGATTGAGGCTGAAGTCATTACTGAATGCATGGTTAAAACTGGCCATAGGCGTCTTTACCCGCCGCACAGGGGTTTAGCTGGCATCTAAATCCCAAGTAATATCCAGCAACTAATGCAAGTCATAAAAAGGTTTAATGCTTATTTAAACTGCATTAAAAAGCCCTTCCGGCTATATTAAAGTATACTGCAGCATCAGACACACAGGCGAGCAGGATTCTACTGCATTATACAGCTATAAGTCCAAGTACACCTTGTAAGGCCTGTGTTATCAATGTCTGCTGGGAACTGGTACTATATAGTGTAAGATAGTAAATCACATGGGACAATGGGTGCTTTTTTCTTGCAAGAATAGTATGTGGTTCACGTACAGGGAACAGAGATCACCCAGCGCCAGCCATGCTACTCACTGCACGAACACCTTACTGCTACACCAGTGTCCATACAGAGGTGAGCGAGCGCCTTGTGCCAATTATAGCTCAGTACTGTGGAGCCTAGGTGAAGGGTTGTTACAAACAGGCCTTGTGACTTACAGAAAGCTAACAAGGCTCAGTCTGTAAGAGATATACCCTGGGCAGGCCAGTTAAGTAAACAAGTTGTTTCTTGGTAGGCTCGGAATTCACATTCTGACTTCTCCTCCACAGCAAATTCCCCAGACACTGACACATGAAGCTCTTCAGCTAGATTGTGAATGGCTCCTTCACGAAAGAAAGCAAAGTGTTTTCTTTATAGTACCAAATGTTAAAAACAAAAATGCACCTGGGCATACTGTGCCAACATGCCCAAAAGTGGTAGGTTTTTTTCTCCCTAATATAAATGTACCAAGCAGAGGTTGCCAATAAAAGCAACTACCAACGCTTACAGCCTAGTGACCACAGGGTTTTGCCAGGTGCAGCAGGCTCAGAAAACAAAGCTTATCCAACACTTGGTTAAAGGGGTTGTCTGACTACTTTTTTTTTATAAAATTATATTCGCATTACCAATCGCAGAGATTTTGTTCTAAGGCTTCACGAATTTCATGACACACTACTTCCTGGTCCCTCTCAACGTACAGGAAATGACCATCCAGCCAATCATGGGCCACAACCGTGACCCACCTCAGCTACCTACTGGAAAAGCGGTCATTTCCTGTGTGTTTAGAGAGGCCTCCATTCCAAAAACATTGCCTAGCTGCTCTCTTGGAAACTAGCTACGAATCCAAAAAAGTTGGACAAAACCCCCCGAGATGTAATGGATATTGTATTGATTGTTTTATCAAACTTTCCAACAAATAGATATAAGAGAATTATGACTTGAGCCAAATTGTATAAATTTTAAATTCCACAATCAATGACAATTTTTGAATATATTTTCTGTATCAATTCCTTGCAATCGTCAAGATCTTTGCTTGCTGTCATTTTGCAGGAACCCTTGTTTAACTCCAGTGGATAAAAATCTGTCTGGCTCCAGATACACGGCTCCTAATAAGGCAGCTCGGACATCTGTACTGTAAGGACCCACTACCCTGTGTGTCCACCACAGGACCAGGACAGATCTTTTATCACAATGAAGGATCCGATTCAATGTCATGCATGCATATTATCTCTCCTTCATAAGAAAACTCTCATACCAAACCTGTGAATCCTGGTTTGGCTGGTACGAGAGAGTGTTTTCTTTAGAAAATAAAATTTTATTTAAATGTTTTATTCCCCCATGAAGCACTGCCAGAAAATAAGTCTCCATACACAGCTACACCTCTTCAATAAGAGCCAATACTGCCCAAATGAAAGCAAGCAGATATTTGGAGAACGCCAGACTTGATAATCGTAGACAAATTGTAATTTTAGCACTTTGAAGAACTCCAAGATTTCTATTTACTGGTGTTTTTCCCACTGTTCTATGGGAAAATATCTTGCTTCACCAAAATCAAAAACAACACTAACACGATCTGCGCTCACCAACACAGTAAAACCTCCCAGAATGCCAAGACTATAATCTTCACCTTTCTGACAAGTGCTTTCCCAGGCTCTGGAGATGGACACAAGACAGATCGCCTCTGCAACACCAAGGGCCTGGCTAAGCGGAGAGTGCAGGAAGTGAGTGCAGACAAGCCGCTTCCCAGGATAATGTCAGCCGGGAACTAAGCTCGCCCTAATTCCTTAAGTAAACTTGTGACCCTGAAGGTCATAGAGAGCCAACAGTAAGCAGGCATGGACTCACCTCGAGCAAGACATAGGAGAGATTGTTAGACTGAAGTGAACAGAATCCAACCTAAGAAAGGGGTGTAGTCATAGTTTCCTATGGGACTAACAGAATTTACCATACATATAGATACATTACTTTTTTTTTTTTTTTAACACATTTTTTGTACTGGTGTAAAAGGCAAGACGCACAACTATCCTTTATCTTCCCAGAGGTGTGCTTGTTAATACCCAGACTAGGAGCACTTCATTTCTTTTACTTTACACAATGCCATGTGTGCACATGATAAGGATCAGTAAAAGCTGTAAATCTTATAAAGCTAAGTGTAAAGTCATCCACATTCACCCTGCAAAGTGCTCATTAAAAAGATGTCCACTTCCCTGGAAACTTCAGTCAACATGCCCCGCAGGGCAAAACAGATTAGCATTTGCTGACCTGATCCGAGTGACGTATAATCCAGTGTGCCGATTATCCCATTCGGTGCTAGGTGAGCATGCCACAGGGCATAAGATGTGTGACACGCTGCACGCTGAGGAGTCCAGCAGCAGGGGGGTTAATAAGCAGGAGCAATGGAGCAAAAAATTACCAGAGAGAAAGCGGCCTTACTCATGACCGGTCACTAGATGTTACATAGTGGCTTCATAAAACGCACCAATCTGAATCTGGACACTGTTACCAGCTGAAAAACACACAACTAGTCTGTATTCTGATAAATCGAGCATTTGATGGAAAACACGCAAGCAGCCGCAGAATACATCAGAAGAAGAGTGGGCTTTAGGGATTAACAAAGTTTACATTTCCAAGTGGGGAGGATGAAATAATGTAGAATCCAGAAGTCATCCAAAAGGATTCCCTCTGAAAACAGAAAGGAGGGGGGAGATGCTTGGGAAGGAAACAGAAAGTCTGTTGTGTATTCCAATAAAAGAGAGGTTCAGCATGTTAATAAAAAGCCGCCCCCCTACACAGGAACTGGTACACAGGCAACTTGTTTATCACCCATTGGCCGCCATCTCAAATACCTAGTCGGTTTATAAAGACCATTTTGCATAGGTATAAATTAAATGCCAATAATACACCTGTGCAAAACTGACCTTAAAGGGGTTGTCCCTTGAGACCAGCCCAACTAAGAAACCTCCTGTATGAGCCAGTGTCAGCTGATATTCAGGCCAGCTTCATTTCTATATAAACGCTTCATATAATTTTATAACCCTGATCTTACTACACATTGGGAGAGAGTACTATCCAGAGTGATTGTTCCCAGGATGCAGGCACAGGGCAAGCACCTCTAGGCTCTCTATAAAAGAATAATTGGAAGAAAATGTAACTAGCGAGCATTGCCCTCGACTTGGAGACTAAGCAGAGTTCTCCAATTAGCCGTCTATAGCTGTAAGTCCCTTTATCCTTATGAGAGGATTCTTTCGTTCTCAGTGGAAAGGATGATCCATCTTCATATCTTATTCATTTCCTGCAGACTGGACTGGAAACACTGTCACAAGATATCAGTATCTAAGTAGAGATAGGTGAGCCCCTAACAAGACCGGCTGTAATTTGGTCCAGCACTCAGTATCTCATGGCACGTTTCTTAGTTTAACACTATATATACTGCATTTGTATGGTTGTAAAACACATTAGTGCCCCCATACAGCAGGCTTGTACATTATCTAGAAGATGCAAATTCGTTGCAATGGGCAATGTCAGCATTTTGCAAAGGCAATACAAGATAGCTTCTCCAAAAGACCACCCCCTTAACCCAGATCACATTTTCAATTTTCCATATTAACCATCATTTGGGTGAAGACCCCCCCCCAGAAGACTACTTTTTAATGCTATTTTGGGTAATTGTTTCAAAGATGTTTCACTGTATATGCATTAAAGAAGTGGATAGTAATCTGACATTTGCAGAACTAACCTCATAGGACCAGACACACTGCACCCCTGCGAACCTTCGTACACATCTACCGATCTCGACATCTTCATGCGTTGTGTACATCTCTCGCAGACACTCTCCAATGTGTGGCACCATCCTGCGCAGGACTTCTCTGCTCATGATCACACCAGGGCCACCCATGCAAAAATTTTCACCTGGTTCCAATGCCAGTTTTCCCATCTCCTCTGTTGTTCCAAGACCAGTCTGCCCCAAAAACAAGGGCTCACTACTGTTGAGGCTACGCAGGAAGCTCTCCAGACGGTCCCCTTTGATATAGACGTCATCATCTGCTCTCATGAACCATTCGTACTGATCCAGGTAATGATCATGCATATATTTCAGCATCATAAAAGACTTCTTTTGTGGAGGGTAAGAGTCGTCCACGCCTTTCAATGACACAATTGGAATAGGTATAGAGGTGTCCGAGCCCTCACTGGAGAAAAATTCCACTTTTCCAGGGATTGATTGGGACCAAGTTCTGAAAGAATACAATCACAGAAGATACAATAAGGGTTTATTCACATGTAGCAGTTGGGTGACATTTTTAAATATCTCTAATAAGACCAATGGCCACCTCCTGCACCACCATGGCAGAGTATGTTGCCATTCCATAGGCAAGCCAGCAGCCCAAAGAGTTAAATGACAAACTCAGCTCTGTTACTTCCCCCCTACCCCGCCTCCACCTCTATAAACTGTTTTACACCATCTTGTGAAAATGTGCTGGCCCAGATTTACTACCACCACTGGACTACCTGCGGTCTTAATCGCTGTAAGAGGAGACTTGTGAAGTTTTCTACACTTAGTCAGCGTCTGATGAGGTAAGCTATAACCTGTGGGTCACTACATAGCTTCAGTGCACTTACTGTACAACGCACTGCAAAGTCATTTTCACCAACTACTCCCAGCCTGGAGACCAAAAACTAGTTTAAGCGTTAGAAGGTCCTCTGTTCTCATGGGGGAAGGGGAGTAATCTAGTAACATGAAAGGCCTGTTGGAGTAGAGTTGGTTACAGAAGCTACATTCCTACAAGGACGGGTCATTAAATCCACATTCAGGAAAATACTATCTGCTTTACCCGCAAAGAGCAACACTTGTCCATGAACAGTTTCTGGTAACTGAGTGCAAGTAAATGGGACTAGGCTGTAATACCAGACACAGACCATAGACAAAAGAGGCACTGTTTGTGCCATCTGCTTTTAAACATATATGGATCAATGGCAACACTTCAGGCAAATATTAAAGCATACCTCCAATTATAAACAACGTTTCCCAAATGAATAGTACAGGTGAATATACAAAACGTTGTAATTTATCATATTAAAGACAGGATACCTTCACCACTTATTCAGCTGTTCTCCTGCTCCTTATCCTCCATCTGATGGTGTGTTTACATTATATTCATCTGTCTCCAGAAGGGAAGGGAGTGGGGGAAGGATTCTCCTGTCTGGCTGGATAATTGATTTATTGCCTCATACTGTGTACTAGTATTCTCTTACCTACAACCTAGCAGTGCTGCACTCTCCTACTCTGTGCTGAGATATATATATATATATATATATATATATATATATATATATATACTCAGCACAGAGAAGGAGAGTGCAGGAGAAGCAAATATTTAAGTGTCTTTTCTATCTCCCTGCCCTATTCATAGATTAAAAAGGAGAACGTGCCTAAAAAGTAGATAAGACATTTCTTTAATATAAAGAAATTAAGATATATTACAAAGTTTCTTATATTAACCTGCACTATTCATTTAGGAAAACCTGTTTAGAACTGGAGGTGCACTTTAAGTATGTTTAGTGTTGTATACCTTTATTGACTACACACTGGAGGCCAGGTTAATCGCTACTTCGGGTTAAATAATAAAGTAAAAGCTAAGGCAATAAAAACTAAATATCTATGAATTAAATATTACTTGTTAATACCTTAGCTTTTGCATGGTCGTGTGACCTGAAGAAGGGATCAGTCCAATCCTGTAACATGAAGTAAATAAAGATACACAACACTAAACCGTCCATGTCGTATCTAGTTAAGTGCCCAGAAGAACCATCTATTGCCTTTAACCCATGTATACTTGTTTGATGTCCTTGCCGATTCTTGTGGTCCAGAGAAATGGTTCTGGAGCAGATGATGGGATTTACACCTTACACCTATACGTGTGGTGCCTATTCTAGCAGAGCAGGAAGATGTGAGCAGATCTGCTCTATCCACATTCCCCAAATTGTGAACAGCTGGGAGTTGTAGTGTCACCACAGCTGGCATGGGAAAGGTTGTTATCCCCTGCAATAGGGCATGTCAAAATGTATCCAGTGATATATCAAAGCAAAGATGCAGTCCAGCTATTACAATGGGCAATTCTAGCAAGTCACAGGGACTTCTGAACCGGGCCAGACAACTACAAAAGAAAAGCCATCTAGATTACAGTTATTAAACTGAAGGGCATAGCAAAGATTATCCGCTCACCACATCAAACACACGTGGTCGTACTTATGTCGATTATCCCCTTGTGTAAGAGTCAAGCAGGCATGAGTATTGTTCTAGCGGAAAAACACTTGTCAGCAGCACCATTTCAGCGGTCGGGTTATGATGCAACCAAATACACCTGATCTGATAACCACTTCAATGCCCGAGATAAGCCTGTAACTCAGCCAAAGTAATTACATTTCTTATAATGTCCAGGAAGTTGGTATCAAAATGTCCAGCCACTTATCTACATTGTCAAAGCCACTGGAGACATTACAAAGGTCCATAATGCAGGAAACTAATGGGCCACAAATAAAGTCTGTAAGGTTAAAGGGGAGCTCTGTATGGAAGAACTTTTGATGCAAGACTGACAAAACCGATATTGCATACGCCATGCGTTGGAGAAGTTCTGTCCTCAAAGAATATAGAAGACCAGGTTTAAAATTGGAGGGCCATGCAGAGGTAACAGTATGGGCCAATACAACTGTATGGTACTTTAAGGAACCTAATGGCAGGGCTCATAAATGAGTCCCCACCCCCTTCATCTATGGGTGTAATTGGGAGGCCTGCCAGCTCCATGGGTTTGGTTTAGTTTTCTCTACTGCGTATGGAGACAAGTAATATGTCAAATGTACGTCAGACAATCCACTTACATCCTGCGACTCTGGGGCAAAATGCATATGAATGGATAGAAGAATTACACAAGAGACTACTAAAGATCACCCTATCCAAAGGTTACTTCAGCACTAATGCAAAGAAAGGAACGTACAAAACAACGGGGGTCATGCTCTGGACAGAACCAGTCTCCTTCTCTGGCAGCTGACAATATAGTCCCAACTTCCTTCTCCTACAGAAGCCTTCTCAGTCACACTGCCATGCTACTACTACAATCCTTAAAGCACGGCAGAAAGCTATTTCTATTAGCAGCACGTCAGTGAATAGATGATGACAATGTAGAGGGGAGAGTGACTGAGCATGTGTGTCCACCAGCACCAAGCGCATTAGGTGGACGTACACACTGTTATACACCAGATAGAGCCATACTACATACGTAAACTCTTTAGTGAATTGTTTTTAACAGTATGTAAATGCAATTGTTTCTCTTCTGCCAGGCTTAACCATCTGTACAATTAATATATGTAATGACAGGAAAATTCCTTTGCGTTTTGTGCCTTTTGCCCAAAAGACGACATTACACATCATGCCACTGATTCCATACAAGTACCAATAAATGTGACGGTCCCATTTCACACAACTAAACCCCACCTAGGAATCATGGCCCACATTTCCCAGATGAGACATATATGAATACTGCCTTAGAGCGCATTCCCATGGCAGGGTCTTGTACACGGCCATGAAAAAGTAGGTTTTTCATGGCCGTGCGTACATCTTTTTGCATAGACTTGACTCTATTGAGGGATTTGACAAGTTCTCTATTATGTAACAGACCGGTCGCATGGACAAACCTGATAGCACATGGCTGTGGAACCTTGTCATCTGAATAGGTAATCAGGATCCATGCACACCATCATGAGCTTTGTCAGTATGTCATCTATGGCCCCATACACTGGACCACGTATTATCACGGGTCTGTTTAATATCAGTTTTGCAATCTGGGCTCATTAATGAAATATATGGGCCCATGGAAGTCACGGATGGCACACGGATATTATCCATGTGCTGTCCTTGCCGTTGTCTCATAGACCCGTACATACTCACATACATTCGTGTGCATATAGTCTTATAAGTTACATACATAACGCATAAAGGACAGGGTGGAACGTTAGAACATGTTATGTGCATCCATGCTACATAAGCCTAGACAATGTCCAGAGCAAATATTTTGCCCAGTGAATACAGTGTGCTTCAGTGATATTCCAGTGTGCAGTGCAGCCAATGATAAGACAGATCACAGAGGTCTAAACAGTGGGGTGACCACTCCCCACAGTAAAGATCAGGTGTACCACTGGCAGAAACCACACCAGGCTTTTATGGGATTTCCCATAGACTGTTGCCATGAGAAGTCCCTTAAGTGATAAAACATTTTTATAAGGTTTTATGTCTTTGATCAGCTGACATTTGTCACCAAGTGTCCCATAAAGTAAAGTGCAACAATGTGAAGTATTTCATATACACTAGGTCTGCCCACAATTGGTATTTTGTGCCACAGGGAGTGACCGATCACAGCTTGTCACTCACAAATGCCAATAATGATCGAGACGGTCTCGCCACAAGAGAAGCCATTACTATTGGTCACATTAAGACAAACCAGCACATGTAATAACTGGAGCACTGACATCCCACTGACAATATTGTATGTGTGATATAACCTAGTGACAGTGAACACAAATAACAAAATACATATAAAATACAAAGTGTAGGTGCAGCATGGTGGCTCAGTGGTTAGCACTGCAGCCTTGCAGCGCTGATTCCTGGGTTCAAATCCCACCAAGGTCAACATCTGCAAGGAGTTTGTATGTTCTCCCCCTGTTTGCGTGGGTTTCCTCCGGGTATTCCGGTTTCCTCCCACACTCTAAAGACATACTGATAGGGAATATAGATTGCGAGCCCTATATGGGACAGTGACTGTCAATGTCTGTAAAGTGTGTTGGAGTAAGATGGTGCTATATAAGTAAGCATAATAAATAAATATTACATGCCCATGCACCATAACAGTCCAGCATCTATAATGTGCCTGGTTCCCCTTAGTCATATAGTCCAGCACATACCACATAGCCAAGAACACTTTGGAGGAGCATCCAGCCTGTACTACATGATCAATCAGTAATAATCCAGTGCAACAATGTAATGTATATGCTGTGCTTAGTAACAATCCAGTCTGTGCACTGTGTCCCTCCGGTGTGAATTGTGTCCAGTGCCTCTTAGTAGCTGTCTGGTGTGAAGTATCGCAGCAATGAATACTGTGCCCATTAGTAACAGTCCAGTGTGTGCACGCGCTTTGTGCCCCATGATTCTTAGTAGCTGTCCTCTGTGTGCACTGTCCCTCCAATGTGTATTATGCCAAATGACTTAGTAACAGTCCAGTGTGTATATTTAACCCAGTGCCCCTTAGCAACTGTCCATTGTGTTCAGTGCCCACCAGTGTGTATTGTGCCAGTACCCCTTAACAGTCCAGTGTGCGCTGCTCAAGTAACAGTCCGTGCATACCCCCCCCCCCCCCCCCTTGCGAGTACAGTTCCCGGCTGTGCCCCTGTTCAGACAGCTCACCTGTATGCCGCCACGGCTCTGGTCTGCAGGTATTTCTGTGCGGTCATCACCCCCACATAGAGGAAGCTCTTGTCCCGGGGCACGTCCTCCTCGCTGCCCGGCTCCAGGGCTCCGTTGTACTGGGTTTGTAGATCCCTCCAGGTGAGGTCAGTCCTGGCCCCGGTCTGAGCTCCGCACGATCCGTCCTTTCCATCTCTATTGTAGAGCCCCTTTCGGTTGATCTTCTGCAGCTCGGCGGCCCGGGGGATGATGAGCCGGGAGGCTAAGAAGAAGCCGAGCACCAGACCCAGCAACACGCTGAGCCACGATCGGCGACTGCGGGCTGCCATCCCTGGGGCGGCGGCAGCAGCAGGGTGACCCTCTACGTACAGGGCTGCTCCGGCGGCGGTCCCCACTTCTAGTCTAGTCCGCGATCAAAGCCTAGAGCCGGCGTGTCGTTCTGTCATGTACCCGGAGCCTCGGTCACCTGCCCCGCACCGCTGTCATCTACGTGTCCTCCTCCACAGCTGCTCCGGTACCCCCGGCACTGGCTCCCCGCGCCCTGCCACGACACCGACTAGCAGGTCAGCTGCAGCTACCTATTGTCCCCCTGTTCTCCTCTCCCGCCCTCAGCCTCACAAGGCCGGCCTGACACGCTCCCCCGGTCCTCTTGTCTCGGGCCTGGGGAGTGTGAGTGTCACGGTCGCGGCCCTCCTCTCATGCCTTCAGACTGATCTTTCAGCACCACGTCTCCGCTCCTCCACTCTCTTCCCCCTCGCTCTCAGCCCCTGCTCCTCACGTCACCCGCGCCGCGGCTCTTTAAGCTCACACAGTGTAGAGAACGAGGGATTGAACCCGCCCGGCACCCGTACGCCTCCTCTGATTGGCTGTGAGTGAGAGAGACCCCGGCTCACGTGACCTACGAAAAAAGCAAAACTTTCGTGGCTGCTACTGCCAACGTTTACTGTACTGTGCGGGCCGTGCCAGAGATGTGACTGTACATCATGTACACTGCTGTCCAATGTGTATATCCATTGTATACATATACAGTATACTATATAGGATGTATACACTATGTAATATATAGATGGATACAATATAAATAAATTAGTATTACTTCATATCAAGTACACAAAAATAAATGTATACTGTATTTATCTATATACACAGTCACTTTTTTTTTTTTTTTTTTTTGATTGAACAAAAACTCTTTATTTACAAATCACTGCTCCTGTTTAGGCCAGGTTCACACCTGTGTTGAAGGGTCTGTTAGGAACCTCCATTACAGTTAATATATGCATACTGTATGCCAGGAAATGGACCCTAGCCCATCAGTGATCCAAAAAAAGTGTCCTCTAGGCATGTCTGGGCGCTATACTATATACATATGTATATATATATATATATATATATATATATATACACCATGTGATAGACAGTTATTATAAAGTATATCTATGGCATACAGTTTTTTATCTTGAAGTGTGAACAGAGCCTTAAATAACTGTTGATGGATCCAGATGATTTCTAAATACATTGGAAGAGTGAAGAAATCAATGGCTAACACGGTACAACATTATACTACTTCTAAATACATTGTTAACCACCTGCATTGTGTTTTGGTAGTGCATGGTCCACTGTATGAGACAAGTATGATAGCAACAACAAGTATGATTTATAGGAAGCTCTCTTGGTTTCCACCATCATGACTGAAATTTTTACTGATGCTAGGTTCACACTAGCGTTGTGATCTCTTTTGTTCGGGTCCACTGATGGAGAGCTGGACTGCTAAAACAGCGATTACACACAGACATTGATGGACCCCATTATACGGGTGTCCACCATTTTGTAACTGAAAGCGACAGAGAGAAAAGTCCCCATGCAGGATTTTTCTCTCCGCTGATTTTCGGTGATTTCTGTGATGGACTCTCCAATGGAAACTCTGGTGCAGATGTGAACCCAGCCTGAGCCCTCATTTAAATGTGAACAAAGAGTTGTTGTATATATGAAGACAGTACTACTGACATCTGATATTGGGTGAAAGCAGGTATCAGGTAGGTACACTGCATTTCAATATGTTTAATCCTTTGTTTTCCTGGGAGATAGAAGCAGCTAGATGTGTCTGGCAGAATCTTATCCACTTCTCCTTATCGTAGTAGACATGCACTTTGATCTGGGAAGAAGGAATGCTGATTTGAATAACTGTTCTTAGAGTGATGGACAATTGGAGACATGGCGGGGGGGGGGGGGGGGGGCCATTGTTCACTTGCTAGAACCTAGGCTAGCCTAGTCATTCCTATTCTGTGAAAACTGCATTTATAAATGGTTTTCTACAGGGGTGGTCTTAAAGTAGGTGGTCAGTATGTAAAATATATGGTGGAACTGAAAATCTATCACTGCAAATCTGGTCTGGATAAGGGGATGATTTTCTCAAACAGGTGGTCTTTTGGAGAGATTTCACTATATATTACTTTGTCTTATCTAACCCCTTCAAATAAAATAGAGGGGGTAAAATACCACAATTGCTGTGCAAGACCCTGGCATAAAGTTGGCCACAGATATGAACACAATTCAAGCCAACAATCTGCAACCGATGACCTGGAATGGCTTTAATAGTACAGATTATACTATACTATCACAAATTAATTATACAGCTCAGATTCTAAGATTTGCACAAAACCTTTACACAAAGTGGGAACCACAATAAGAATAATTTGCTGCATATTTCATATTACATAAGTAGAGACAGACGTCCGGACACATGCCGAGTAAGGTGTACACTTAATTGTGAGCAAGAAAGTAAATGCAAAGCTTTCCTACTACTTCATGCTATAAGTTCAACATAATAAAGGCCTTATTGGTGGGTTAAAATAATAAATGACTTCAGGAATAAAAGGAAGCATGAACCATTTATGTAAGAGCTATGAGGGCCCCCTACTGGAGAAACTATGAACTGACCTCAAAAGGAACAAAGAAAATGGTAAATGTCTTTGTTGAATGACAAAGCAATGCTATGGGGAGTAACGTGTCTTTGCACATTATACAATAGTTGCAATACACCTGGTTTATCTGTACACAACCAATGTTATGCTTAAATATATCACAGATAATACTTGAATATACAAGTGATATACAGTATATGAATGCAGCTATGTCTTGTGATCAGAGGTTACTGAAATGTGTATAATTTGTAGGTAAGGGATTTGTTTCATTATAGAACTATATTTTCACCATCAAGATGATATGTATTGCACCCTATAATGTCTTATATGGTGGAAATGTGGTTTCGCAATAAGAAATAAAGGAACATTGCTGCTCAGCAAATTGATGATGATGATGAACCATCAAACTTGTTCTTATCTAATTGTGATTTTTTTTTTTGTGTCACATTTCTACTACTGGACATAACATTTACATTGTCCTTATGGTCCATATGTAATGAAAGTATAGAAACCCTTGTTTTAAATCTGCATTAAGGTCTATGTTAACTAAAGGTACATACCGTTTAGACAATATGACTAATAAGGAGCATTATTGCCACTTCTTTTCTTGCTTTCCTTTTTTTTGTTTTTACAATTAAAATTTTTAATACAATTTTTCAAATAACAATACATACATGGGACATTCAAGGCAGCATAATGATAATACAAGCAATAGTGCAGGGCTGGCTCCAGGTTTGTGTCCCTTGGACGACAAAGGCTCACTGGGACCCTTTTGGAGCAACTCATGCGCACCTCAGCAAAAAAAAGAAAAAGAAAAAAACCAACCAAAATTAGGTGTTTTTTTTAGAGGCAGATCTTTATTTTCTGCCCCCTGGCTTACGGCGGTGGATGCAGAGCATCAGCTTTCTGTTGCGGCTTCCCCCCACTGATCTGGCCCAAATGAATGGACCTAATCAATGTGAAGTCTCAAGTTGCAGCCTCTGAATCAGCTGCAGAATCTGTGGCAAGATCGAGCAGGATGCTTTTTTTTTTTCCAGCGTCCTGCTCCAATTGTTTTCTATGGGAGGCAGAAAGAGGGCCACTTCACACAGTATAATGTCCCATAGTGGCCCTTCTACACAGTATAATGTGCCATACTGGCCTCTTCACAAGGTATAATGTGCCATAGCGGCCCCATCACAAAGTATAATGTCCCATAGCAGCCCCTTCACACAGTATAATGTTTCATAGCGGCCCCTCCACACAATATAATGTGCCATAGCGGCCCTTTCACAATGTTTAATGTGATATAGTGGCCCCATCACAAGGTATAATGTCCCATAGCGGCCCCTGTACACAGTATGATGTCCCATAGTGGCCCCTGCACACAGTATAATGTCCCATAGTGGCCCCTCCACACAGTATAATGTCACATGGAGGATCCTCCACACAATATAATTTTCCATAGCGGCCCCTGCATACAGTATAATGTCTAATAGTGGCCCCATCACACAGTATATAGTGGCCCCTATTGTGTTCCTTGCAAATACTGCAAAAATCTTAGGTTCGGCAGTCACAAACTAGTATTATATTTGGTATAATGATCGGCCCAGAGGAGGTAACAAATATAAAAAACAATGTTACTTACCTCTCCTGGGCTTGAGCGCGACTCCCTACTGTCTTCTGTCCTTTTCAATGACGTCACAGATGTGGGTTATGCTGGTGTCATTATGCATCATGACGCCAGCCTGACCCATATGAAGTCTGTGACGTCATTGAAGACAGCAGAGAGTCGCACCAGAGCCATGGTTTTTATGTTTGTCACCATCCCTGGGCCTCCGATCATTATACTCGGGGGTCTGAAGAGAGGGGCAAATATAATAATTGCAGTTTTGGTTCAGACGTATCTGGTCCAAACCAAACTGCCAGGTAATCCTCAACTGACTTACTGATACCCGCTCCTGCCCACAGCCGCTTCTGCAGGGGCTGAAGGGGAAGCAGAGGTGGGCAGGAGCAGGGATTGGTAAGTAAATAGCTAACAGGTAACAGCCTATTTAAAAAAACAAAACAAAAAAAAAACAGCCACAGGCAGCAACTTTTCTGACCTATGCAGAGTATAAAATGTATTGGACAAACTGAAGCTATAGTCACACCATGTTCTTGTTGTACTGTATGTTCGCCAAATACATTGAAAACATATATGCTGTATGTATTCACAGCATACAATGGTCCTAACATATGTCACATATGTCAGATACATGGCATTCATGTACATGATATACATTAGCATACTTTCACTTAACTGTGTAATCCACTATGCATTCAATAGAATGACATGGCATATACCACACAAAATGTTTTTTTTCACAATGGAAGCCAATGGGGATGTATGGATCTGTATGGTATATGGTTGGATATGTTGGAGCTTAGTAATGTTCTTAATAAGAAGAAATAATAAACAGAAATATCTGAAGACTAAATCTGGGAGATATAAGGAATGACATTGTGGGGCAGATGCCATGCTACCTCCTAGTCTGCTGCCAGCACTATACCACACTGGAGCCATTTGAGAGACTATTTGCTAAGGTATTCATCATTACATACAAGATTGACGTAAATTCAGTTCAACAGCAAGTTTTGTCCAGTGCTGGGTAGGAAGTTTTATATATCCTATTGTTAACAATAGATGACACTCAGTAGGTATCACCCTAACCCTAACTTGGGTATGTTGGAACGTTGTGGATATTTCATCATTTGCATTTTTTTTTTCAAAGTTGAACTTGAACTAAATTGCAGGTAGAGAAAGGGCAAAGGTTATTGATATTGTATAACTTACTTTTTTTTTATCGCTACTACAGATCACTGTTATTGCCGCTATAAATCAACTGAGAATTTCCTAGCACAGTGCAAACGTTCTTTTCAGACTTTGTGCAAAAATCTGCAGTTACAGGCTTTAAATGGATTATCCAACGGTGGATATTTATTTATATCTTTCAACATTATACATCTATGTATGATACATGTATGATATGAGGCAGATGCGGACACAGACAGATGTACCAGAACAGTTATTGGTCCCTTGTTTTCCAGTACAGAGCACACCTTTTGCATCTCTCTAACATTTCACCAGTAATCTTTAGCCATGTAGATCACTATCTTAGACGTTCACCAGGAATCTAATAGACAGTAGAAAGTTGCTGATAAGGTAATAGGGTCCCGTGACCTACTGGGCCCTTGTGCAGCTGCACAGGTTGCACTAATGGTATGTCCACCCCTGATCAGAGAGGTCTGGCTGCTTATAGAGGTAGCAAGTTCTGTTCTTGGCTATCTCCTTCAGTGCATATTAGACATCAGATGGATCAGTAGGTTGCATGCATGACTACCATCCCTTGAAATACCTTTACAATGGAGCACTCCAAATCATTGTTGTAGTGATGGAGTCACAATGGATAATGGATACATGTTTGTTGACAGATATCCCCTCTAGTGTTCCAAAAGGTATCCTAACATTATTAATCTGCAGGAAATCTGTGCATGTATAGTAAATATAAGGTGTGTATCATCATACATGGTAATAGTGATGTGGTTAAGTCAATGGGGAGGAAAAAAAAAAGACCTAAAAAAATAGGGCATTCTGCAGTTTTACAAAATGAAATGGTCAGCATTCTGTGACCTATATGCAAATGTCTCTGAACAAAGTTTAAAAAAAATAATGCAGCTATAAAAGGCCATAAAGATGCCTTGTGTGAATCCGTCTGGAGGCACTGATAAAGTAGAGGTCTATAAGTACAAGCAAATTGAATGTAATTAGATCTGTCTCTTGAGTATTTTGCTTATCAGTCAATTCACTTACAGGGTGCAGCCAAATGGTCATTTAGCTAGAAAAAAGCAAAGCAAAGTTTACATAGCCAGTGGCTGTGGATAAAGAAACTTTTACTAAAAGAAGTAAAAAAGGAGGTATAAATACAAAGGGAATAGTACGGTAAGTATCAAAAATGGCATACATATAGTGGTTGTTTTGATGTGGGTCTCACTTTTTATGTGGTCATACATCTGCTTATTTTTGTTTGACATGTGGTAAGTATATTTAAAAAGTACATGACAACACCTACATAAATACATAAATGTGCAATGTTTCAGCTAAAATCTGACATGGATTATAGGTTACCAAGATAAAGCCAATATATTACATATATATTACATATATATAAGCCAACATATTACATAGCTGTGGTCACAATCATTGAGCTGACACGTATTACTCCCAGCACTCCATTAACATGCATGTTATGAAGAGCCACCGCTATTACAATACCTACTGTATCTCTAGGAAAAACTATAGGATTAGACATAGAAATCATACCCTTTAAGGTAATGGCTTAAAGGGGTTATCCAACCCCATTCATTTCAAATAACAAAAAAAGACTGCTTATGGCAAAGGCCCCACGTAGCAGGCCACAGCGAAAAAGCGCTTTTTACAGAAAGTTTGCAGAGGTTTCCTCAGTGGACTTTCTGCTTCCATTAGACCTACAGGGAAATGGCCAGCATTTCCGTAGGTATAATTGACATGCTGCAATTTCCAAAACCGCAACCGTTTCGGAAATCGCAGTATTTTTGCTGTTCATATTTTTCTGCAGTGTGTGAATGGGAATGTAAATCAACACGGTTTTTGCCACAGCGTTTCCGCTGCGGCCAAGCTGCTGTGTTTATGCCACATGAGGCCCCGGCTTAAAGGGGTCATGCTTCTGACCGCTGGAACCCCCAGTGATCAGAACAATGGGTAACAGAATGTCCCACTGAATTGTGAATGAAGCACCATTGCACTTGCATGGCTGGCACACCATTCACTTCTATGGAGCTGGCGGGGCTAAAATCTCTGTTTTATAAAAAGTTTCATGGAGTTGGACAGCCCTTTTAAATTATTAACAGATCCAACCAAAATCACTGGATCTGCGGGTCTGCTCATAGAAAGATAACATCTATGTCCTTCTAAATGAAGAAGGAAACTGTAGTCTCAATAAAATAGTGATGTGGTAAATGTATAGGTATAATGAACTTCTGTTACAAAAGTCTAAGGAGTAATTGTCACTTGACAGATTTTTTATGGTGATCCAAATGCTGCTCAATAGAACCAACCTAACTTGTCTCTTTCCATACAAACATCTATGCAAATACAACAATAGTAGAAATAAGTCTCAGAACCTCCTATAGCTTCTAAACAAATACACACGTGGACAAAATTGTTGGTACCCCTCGTTTAATGAAAGAAAAACCCACAATGGTCACAGAAATAACTTGAATCTGACAAAAGTAATAATATATAAAAATTCTATGAAAATGAACAAATGAAAGTCAGACATTGCTTTTCAACCATGCTTCAACAGAATTTAAAAAAAAAAGAAAACTCATGAAACAGGCCTGGACAGAAATGATGGTTCCCTTAACTTAATATTTTGTTGCACAACCTTTTGAGGCAATCACTGCAATCGCACGATTCCTGTAACTGTCAATGAGACTTCTGCACCTCTCAACAGGTATTTTGGCCACTCCTCATGAACAAACTGCTCCAGTTGTCTCGGGTTTGAAGGGTGCCTTTTCCAGACGGCATGTTTCAGCTCTTTCCAAAGATGCTCAATAGGATTTAGGTCAGGGCTCATAGAAAGCCACTTCAGAATAGTCCAATGTTTTCCTCTTAGCCATTCTTGGGTGTTTTTAGCTGTGTGTTTTGGGTCATTATCCTGTTGCAAGACCCATGACCTGCGACTGAGACCAAGCTTTCTGACAATGGGCAGCACATTTCTCTCTAGAATCCCTTGATAGTCTTGAGATTTCATTGTACCCTGCACAGATTCAAGACACCCTGTGCCAGATGCAGCAAAGCAGCTCCAGAACATAACAGAGCGTCCTACATGTTTCACAGTAGGGACAGTGTTCTTTTCAAGATATGCTTCATTTTTCCATCTGTGAACATAGAGCTGATGTGCCTTGCCAAAAATTTTGATTTTTGTCTCATCTGTCCATAGGACATTTTCCCAGAAGCTTTGTGGCTTGTCAGCATGTAGTTTGGCAAATTCCAGTTTTGTCAGATTCAAGTTATTTCTGTGACCATTGTGGGTTTTTCTTTCATTAAACGAGGGGTACCAACAATTTTGTCCACGTCTGTATGTTACATTGTTATGTGTATGTCCAAGGGTGTTTTACTCCTTAAAACCTTGTTAAAATGATTAGATCATTTGTAACTTAGTCTATTGTCAACCTAATATAATCAGGTTTCTGTATCAATTCCGTTTGGTTTTCTAGATCTCTGGTTGCTGTCATTCTTTGTTTACATCCAGGGGATAAAATTCAGGCCATGGTCATGTGATGTACACAAAGGTGCACAGCTTGTTACAGTTACAGCACAGCTTATGAGCCAAGCACCTGTGTGTCCATCACATGACCATGGACTGATAGGATAGGACATCAGTAAGTGTCTGACACCCAGATCCTGCAGAGATCAGCTGCTGTATCAGCCTCTGGGTGCCAGAAGCTGCCCTGGATGGGGAGCGCATGTAGCGCCGTTCCTATTCAAGTAATAGGAACAACACTGCGCTTCCCCAAAACCACAGCTATACAGTAGACAGGGCTACTGTGGGCTCCTATTACTTGAATAGGAGTGGCATTGCGCATACTGCCCATCCCGTGGATAGGTTTTTAGTATGCAATATCAATTTGATTTAACACAGGGTTAAAACACTTTACACGCTTAGTATATTTATACACAATCTATTAACAATGATCAGAAAATAAACAGCGCAGAAATAAGAACTGTATATAAAATTGGTCAGAAACAGCACATAAAAGGGTGATTTATTAAAGAGGTCAAAATCCCCCTTTAAGACTGGTGTTTCATACCTTAGTCCTAAACTATACTTTGTTGTAGTGAACTGTGGAAAATATATTCAGAATGCCTCTTAATAAATATGGCTTATCTTGGGATATCATAACAACATAAAATGAATTCTGCTATATGTATTTAATAACAAAAGTTTTCATATAAGAGAATAGTTTTAATTCCTTTCCAACACTTGTTGTAGATGTACGGCAGATGTTGGCTCCAAATGGAGTCCGTCACCAGAAACAAACCATGCAGATAGATAGGTTGGCCTGATAATAGGACCATGTAAAGGTACCATAAAGAAGCACTCTAGTAAAAGATTTTTTTAACAAATGGATAGGAAAGTCCATAGTAGATATGAAAGAAAGCAGAGAAAAGAGGGATGTGGGAGAGGACACAGGGGAATGAAGTAGAGAGTTAAAGTATGAACTGAAAGATGAAATTGGCTTATATAGCAGAAATGAGTGTGGATATGAAACTGAGAAGTGCTTGTTTGTAAATTATGAGGTCTTCTTTGCGGAAGATTAGCTCAGAGATGTATGGAGGGGACAGGTTGTGGATAGCTTTATATGTATTTGATGGGCGATGGGTAGCCAGTGAAGGGATTGGCAGAGAGAAGCGGCTGATGAAAAATGGGGGAGAGCTGGATTAAGGGAGCGGCAGAGTTTAGTGTGGACTGGAGGGGGACCATATGTGAGTGTGTAATATGTAATATGTCACCACTGCTGGATATCTATCTAGACCAGCAGGGGACATTTGGAGCAGGGATTTATCAGTTGAGTAATGGTTCCTTATTTCATGGCATCTACTAACTTTTGGCCTAATTGTTTACAATTTCAGAAAACTCATTTAATCCTCATTATGGGGAAAAAAAAGTTCAGTGGATGAAAAAGTTGTGCGTACAGGACATTTTTGCCCTCCAATTTCAGGGGGACACTGCGACATGGTCTCCTACACAGATGTGATCTTAACCTCACACTCTATGCTAGTACAATAAAAATTCACTCCATTGGGTTTCATTTACTCACTGTTTGCTGTCAGCTAAAAGCTTAGTAAACTGACAACTATTCCTTTCTTTCCCCCCCACACCATATACATGAACACTCAGCTAATGTGCATATACTGTGAATGGGGAGAGGGGAGTAAACAGCTGGCAGACACCTCTGGGGCAGCTTATCTCTTCTGAGAACAATATGATTGTGAATGATAAACTCCAAAAGCCTGATGCTTTCCCCCTGACATCTGGTGAGATAACAAGTAAATACAGAATATACCAGATATGGTAAAAATATAATACAGCCATTATTTCTGTACAGTTTGAAAACTGAGCTGATATTACAGCCATGAAGGGGTTAGGTCACCATCATATCTGAGAGCACATCATCATCATCATCATAGGTCTCATGCACATGGCAGCATTGTCTCTGCGGCTCTGTACAACTTAAAAATTATGGTCCATACATAAAAATTCTCAATATAAGTAATTGTGGTACTGCTTGTTTGCTGGCTCTTTACTACTACAATCCAATCTGCATAATAAATCATTTATAGTATACATAATAGCAGTATATTGCTAACCAGAGGTATAAACACCCTGTTAATGAGCCTTTATGGTAATAAAGCTGAACAGCATATATAATAGGGCTAAATAAAAGTATGTGAATCCAATGAAGATGTTCTACAGTATCTTTAAAGGCAATTGGAAACTTTGAGGGCTTTTTCTTTCTAAACAAAAGCCCAAGTAAACTTTGTATGTGCATGATAATTTTGCTAAACTGACTGGGTGCCAGTGAACAAAGGGAAGGCCTGCCTGTCTGTGATGGTAATGCATCACAAACACAGATCAGAAGACACCTGTACAAGTCATGTCTGTCTGCCCTACACCATTGTTTCTCAACCTTTTCAAGTCAAGGACCCCCTAGTGTCAAGAAGATCCAACCCAGAACCCCCCCTCCCCCCTCCGCATTTTCCAGGTAGACACCCCGCGGACCTCATTATAGTCTATGGGGTCCACACGATTCCACAGCTACCCGCTTTTTAAGTGGATTGGGTCCCCAAGCGGACCCAAAGAACGGAAACCCGAACGCTAGTGTGAACCTAACCGCAGTGTATGCAGTGGTTGATATATAATGATGTTTGACCAAGAATAAGCAAAGAAAACTCCAGCTGCTATATGACGTCCATGAGTGGTCCTGATAAGTTATACTATTTTCATGAGGAATATCCTGAAAGTAAAATGAACAAATGGGAGAAAATGTGGGGAGGGGAAAGGATAATCTGCCTGTGGGTCTTTACATGCTCCTGCGGGAAGGTGCCACCTATTTTAGCATCAAGATACTAATATAGGAGGGTCACATAGTAGTTTGCATTTACAGGTGGAAATGTGATCTGATTTTCTTTTTGGACAGTCGTTTCCATAATTTCTTCAGGAAGAGACTGGGCTATGTTCACACTTGTGTCAAAGGCTCTGTTTGGTGAGTCTGTTGGCATTTCTTCAAAGGGGTTTTCCAGTCAAACTGGCTAAAAAGAAGTGATACCCGACACTGGAATCCTTTTAAGATTTGGCAAGAATAATATGAGCAGGAGGCAGCGCCATTGTTTAAAATGACAGTCACTATACAGGAGCCCCATTATATGTTAATATGGTCCATTGCAGGGAAAGCATTATTAGGTCTTGTGTGACAGATCCAGGACTGTTTCATGACATCATGCCTTCTGCTCAGATGCCCTGATTATTAGACATGACCCCATTTGGATCACAAATGGTAATTATGGCCCTATTGCACAGACCCCAAAATAAATAAAGATTGCAATATCCCCCTTTGGGCTAAGGCCCCACATTGCGGAAATGCAGCTTTTTTTGTTGCAGATTTTGTTGCGGTTTTATGAGCCAAAGCCAGGTGTGGATTGAGTAGAAGATAGAAGTATAAGAGTTTCCTATATATTTCCCATTACCGTATATACTGGCGTATAAGACAACTTTTTAACCCCTTAAAATAATGGCTACAGTGGGGGGTCGTCTTATACGCCGGATATACGGGGGCCGCACTGTGTGAGGTGTTTTTTTCCCCGTCAGCGCGTAGAGAGCCGCTTCCTGGGACCGCCGCGCATGCGCGGCAATCCGCCTCTCACAGTCATTAGAAGAGGCTTAGTACGCGCTGACGGGGCGGCGCGCTGTATGCTAATGCAGCCGCCCCGTCACAGCGGTCGGCGTCACAGAGCTGGGGGTCACAGGCGGCACTTACAGAAGCATGTCGGATCTTCATTAATATCACAGCATGGATGCGAGGGGAAAGCTGGCGGTGCAGTAACGCCAGATTCCCCTCGCATCCATGCTGTGATATTAATGAAGAGCTTAGCTTTACCGTACATGTTTGAAACAACCTTATGTTTATAAGTGACAGTTTTGCTGCTATATACAGTACCTGCATGTCATATGCATTTGAATTAAAATTAACATGTTGAAATCAAAGCAGACTTTTTTTTCATTTGGGAGAGGGGTAGTCTTATACAGTGAGTATATACCAAATTCTATATTTTTAGGGCAGAAGTTGGGGGTCGTCTTATACGCCCAGTCGTCTTATACGCCGGCATATACGGTACTTTTGTAGCCATTCTTGGGTTTGGCTCAAAAAAACGCAACAAAATCTGCAAGAAAAAAAGATGCATTTCCGCAATGTGGGGCCTCAGCCTAAGACTACATTCACACTGCTGCTTCCTGTCCTTTTGTTTGTTTCCCTTATTAAAGAGGACCTTTCATGTCCTAGTAGATCTGCGGTATTATATACCACTAGAAAGCCAACAGTGCATTGAGTTCAGCGCACTGTCAGCTTTTGCGGTATGTGCCCGATATCGGTGCTGCAGATATCGGTGCCGTTAGTTTCAGCACTGATATTTCCCCACTGTCAGAAGGGTGGGCCTTACAGCTCAACGTCATCGCTAGGCTTTGAGGAATGCCCCCCTGACAGTACTCTTCCATAGCCATGTACTGTCGGGGGGGGAGGCTTTTCCCGCAGCCCAGCGATGACACTAGGCTGCACTGCTATCTCTGGCACCGGGGCGCATACCAGGAAAGCTGACAGCTTTATAGCAGTATATAACACCACACATCAATGAGGACATGAAAGGTCATTAACAGATCCAAATTGAAGACATTCTATTTGTAACTAACCTAATTGACTTCAATATTAAAATAAAAACCAAGGGAACCTTCTGTCTCTGTTGCCATTTTTGCTTTTGACAGAAAAGAAAATTGCCGCAATCTGCGTTATTTTTTGCCAACTAAAAAAACGAGAACCAGAAGTAGAGACCATATATTTTTATTTTATCAAACAATCCAACCACATTTATTCCTTTGTTTTGGGCATGGGATAAAAAAACCCTGCAATCCCAGCACTGGTTGTTGTTGTTGTTCACCATATTGCATAGCTAATGTAATAATTTTACAGTTTGGGCCGCTATGGATTTGCAGGTACCAAAAATGTGTCAATTTTTTTTTTTTTAATTTGTGAACCTAAAAATTAATTTTTACAGAAATAAATGTTTTACCCTTTATTTTTTTAATGTTATTTAAAGATTTTTTTTTTCTTAGTTTCACTATCAGTCTTCACTTTGCGATCACCTGATCACTTATATAATACACTCATATAATGCCCTGCCACTGTATAGCAGGAGTTTTAAGACCTGGGGGCCTTTAGCAGGCCTGATGCTTCATTCACACCTGCGCTTGCTATCCGTCCGTTGTCAATCCAGTGAAAATCTCGGCGAACTGGATTGGCATCGGATACAGACCGGTCAGCGACGCATTGGTTAAAAACCCATTCATCTGCGCTGCGAATCCTTTTTTTTCATCGGAAACAAAGTCGGACACGCAGGACTTCATGTCAGATGAAAAAAACGGCTTCGCAGCGCAGAGGGTGCAATCGGACACCCGCGCATTGCTTTAAAAACCCATTCAAATGAATGGGTTTTTAACCAATGCGTCGCTGACCGGTCTGTATCCGATGCCAATCCAGTTCGCTGAGATTTTCACTGGATTGGCAACGGAGGGATAGCAAGCGCAGGTGTGAACCCACCCTTAGCTTGTCAAAGAAATCCATGGGTTATTTTAAGCAAGGCATTACATGTAAACCATACAGTTCAGAGCTGTGTGAGCATATGGAAAACATATGCATGTAGCGCACAGGCATGTGTAAAGCATGTAGTGCATGTTTGCGCGCTTTTAAAGACAGCCATACACATTAGATTTTGGATGGCTACATGACGGCCATCCAAACAACGAGGGGATCCTTTGTACAATCCCATCATGTGACATCACCATGTACATTATCTCCGTACTGTGACTTCATTGTCTATATTATACATGTACTGTAAACAGCTGCCTCTTGGCAAAAAGAACAATTTCCCATTCATGTACTACCTTATATAAAACGTAGCATTTATTAAAGGGGTGTTGTCCGGGCAAAAGTTTTATTTTTTAAATAGGCCGGGGGAGGTGAAAAATAAAAAAAATCATACCTTTCCCCGATGCTCTGGTGCCTCTCAGCACGGTACAGTACGGTCCGTTGTTGTCATCCGGCGGAAGTCCCCGCCACGTATGAACACTGATATTACATCCTTTTCATTGAGATACTCTGGCTAACAATTTAACTATAGTCTTTTTATTTGCACATTAAGTTTTATATGAAATAGTAAAAGAATGGGAAATTGGGTTGTTTTCCTACCGTAAGAGACAGCTGTTTATTGACATGATTTGACCTGCCATTCATGAGGGTTATTATTTTGAGTATACATGTACTGTGACATCACTGTTTGTATTATTCTTGTACTATGACATCATTGTTTGCATTATCCAGTGACATCACTGTGTGCATTATCTGTACTGTAAAATCACTATGTGTGTTTATTTGGAAAAATAGAGAATAAAAGCCGGTTCCAGCATCCAGAAATTTAAATAAAATATAACTTTTAATTCATGTAAAATTTAAAAAAACGTAACAACAGTTACATGAGAAGAGGATCTGTAACCAAGCCTACGCGTTTCAGGGCATCTAGCCCCTTAGTCATGTGTGTTTATGTCTGTGTGTAAAGAAGGCCAAAATAATTGTACACTTTTCAAGTTCTGAAATTGTGGCTTAAGGTGGTCACAGTAGAGAGTGGCCCTATAGCAAATTGCCATGGAGACCCATGGTTACTTGTTATTTACCTGAACATGGTCAGTCTTCTTTGGCAGACCGCCTTTATGGTATTTTCATGGCCAATTCTTAGCCAAAAATAGAGCTGTGGGTGTTTAAGGCATACAGTGCAGAGATAAGTTTGTCTGGAAAGCAATCCAGTGCAGACATATGTGTCTGTAAAGCATACAGTACAAAGCATGCCTATTGCATATAGTGTAGAGCTGTACAATATGCATGTAATGCTTACAGTGCAGGAGCACTTGCTGCTGTCTGTAGCGATATCATGTCTGGCCCTAGGGCATTTACAGGCTCATTTGCATACCAATAAAACATAATCTCTACATTTCTTTCATTAGTTTGTGGCCACCCCTTTAAAGGAGTTTTTAAGAAATAAAACAAAGCTGCTTCTTACCACTGGAATAGGGTTTCGTTGCATACATAACTTAAAGGGGTTGTCCAGTTTCAGAAATTGATACTTTCTGTATCAATTCCGTATGGTTTTCTAGATCTCTGGTTGCTGTCATTCTTTGTTTACATCCAGGGGATAAAATTCAGGCCATGGTCATGTGATGTACACAAAGGTGCACAGCTTGTTACAGTTACAGCACAGCTTATGAGCCAAGCACCTGTGTGTCCATCACATGACCATGGACTGATAGGACAGGACATCAGTAAGTGTCTGACACCCAGATCCTGCAGAGATCAGCTGCTGTATCAGCCTCTGGGTGCCAGAAGCTGCCACTGAATGGGGAGCGCATGTAGCGCCGTTCCTATTCAAGTAATAGGAACAACACTGCGCTTCCCCAAAACCACAGCTATACAGTAGACAGGGCTACTGTGGGCTCCTATTACTTGAATAGGAGTGGCATTGCGCATACTGCCCATCCTGTGGATAGGTTTTTAGTATGAAATATCAATTTGATTTAACACAGGGTTAAAACACTTTACACGCTTAGTATATTTATACACAATCTATTAACAATGATCAGAAAATAAACAGCGCAGAAATAAGAACTGTATATAAAATTGGTCAGAAACAGCACATAAAAGGGTGATTTATTAAAGAGGTCAAAATCCCCCTTTAAGACTGGTGTTTCATACCTTAGTCCTAAACTATACTTTGTTGTAGTGAACTGTGGAAAATATATTCAGAATGCCTCTTAATAAATATGGCTTATCTTGGGATATCATAACAACATAAAATGAATTCTGCTATATGTATTTAATAACAAAAGTTTTCATATAAGAGAATAGTTTTAATTCCTTTCCAACACTTGTTGTAGATGTACGGCAGATGTTGGCTCCAAATGGAGTCCGTCACCAGAAACAAACCATGCAGATAGATAGGTTGGCCTGATAATAGGACCATGTAAAGGTACCATAAAGAAGCACTCTAGTAAAAGATTTTTTTAACAAATGGATAGGAAAGTCCATAGTAGATATGAAAGAAAGCAGAGAAAAGAGGGATGTGGGAGAGGACACAGGGGAATGAAGTAGAGAGTTAAAGTATGAACTGAAAGATGAAATTGGCTTATATCGCAGAAATGAGTGTGGATATGAAACTGAGAAGTGCTTGTTTGTAAATTATGAGGTCTTCTTTGGAGTGGGACATCTTTCAGTTTACTCAAAAGTGCTCTATGTTGTACAAAATACAGAAACCTTATTATCTCCAGGACTAATGTCCAGTTGGGGCTGTGAGTCACTGTTAGTGTAATGATATGCAAGTATGTCTTCTGCAGCAGCAGACAGTAAACTCACCATGCACTATTTGCATTTCACATGAATAAGGGATGTGGCTGCCTCCTCATCTCTGTAGGCAAGACACACACAGCTAACAAACTGTAACCAAAAGCTCACAGCAGGGATCCCCCCTCCTTCAAATTACTTCACTGAAGATGAGAGGTGCTCAGGAATTAAAGGGCATGATCAAACACCATTAATACCCCTAAGGATGCCACCACTGCAGTCACAGAGGATATACATGCATATTATTACACTAACAGTGAATCACAGACCCCAACTGGGCTTTTTGAACTGTCATTAGTGTGGTCATAATAATATATGTAAAGTTTTAGGTCTACTTTTCGACACTGTCGCACATCATCCCCAACCTCACTGTCCTAACCCATCTCTTCAACCTATCTCTAACCAGGAAATCATTCCCTTCTGCCTTCAAACATGCTACTGTTACACCTATCCTTTAGAAACCACCCCTCAAAATGTCCTCTTCAGCCAACTATCTCCCCATGTCACTGCTCCCGTGCGCCTCAAAAATTGCTTGAACAACATGTCCAATCTGAACTCCTATCTCTCGTACAATTTACTCTTTGACAGACTACAGTCAGGTTTCAGACTCCATCAATCCACAGTAACTGCACTAACGAAAGTCACTAACGACCTACTAACTGCCAAAGCCAAGTGTCACTACTCTGTCCTCCTCCTCCTTGACCTTTTCTCCACCCTTGACACAGTTAACAACTCCCTCTTATTACAAACCCTCTCATCTCTTGGCATCACAGCATTGGCCCTTTCCTGGATCTCCTCATACCTCACCAAATGCATATTCAGCATCTCCTACTCGCACACCACCTCCCCGTCATGCCCTCTTTTAGTAAGTGTCCCTCAAGACTCTGTCCTAGGACCCCTCCTGTTCTCCATCTAGCAGCCATAGCCTTTCTCTCCTCCCGCTTTCCCAAAGTCAACATGGAGAAAACTGAGTTCATCCTCTTTGCACCACCCCGCACGGCCACCCTAACTGAACCATCTATCAAAGTTAAAGGGACCACACTTACCCCAGTCCCACGGGCCCGCTGCCTTGGGATAACCTTTGACTCTGACCTATCCTTCAAGCCACATATCCAAACCCTCAACACCTCCAACTAAAGAACATCCATCGAATCCGCTCCTTCCTCAACCCTGAAACTACAAAAAAATGCTAGTTCACGCCCTCATAATCTCCCGCCTAGACTACTGTAACACCCTTCTCCCATCCTCCCAATCTCATCCGCACACTACAGGTTTTGAACACATGGCATGTCAATTACTGCTGTGTGTTCAGTCATGGTCTTCAACATTTACAGTACAAAAGTTGATAGCCAGGTCAGCTGTCCAGGAATCACATATGAAAACCAGATGATATCAGCAGTCTTTTGCCACATACATCCTGCAGTGACGCTTGGGTGGTATTGGATGTAAAAATATTTTTGAACCAGCGCTAATTGGTTACAAAACATGTCAATCAGCGCTTATTCTGCACCACCCTTATTACACAGGCCGATGCAGAGGTCATGCAGGAGGAATGATCGCTAAAGTCATTGTTCCTCTAACATATACTTTCATTGTCCATTTGCAGCACAGCCCTTATCAGACAGAGCCATGTGCTACCTATGGATAATGATTTTTTTTTCCTACAGAAATCAGCAAGTCATCAGATGAACAAGGAAACGCTTGTAAATTGGGTGATCTTTGGATCTATTAGCCAGTCCAATTGTGCAAGCTTTAGCCTAAAGCGGTATCTTGTCAGAAAAAAATGCCTCTTTAGCTGTCTCATAAGGCTAAGGTTCCACGTAACGAAGCACAGGAAAAAAACTGCAAAAAAATCGTGGTGGAAACAGGTTTTTTTCCGCAGCATTTTTCTTTGCGATTTCATAGTTTTCCTCTGCGTACTTTCTGCCCCTATGATAGGCACGTGTATAATTGACACGCTGAGACCTTCAAAAAAGCCAGCATTTTTGAAAACACCGCCTCTCAGCTGCAGATTTATTTCTGCAATGTGTGGATGGGATTAGTCAGAATTCCATCCACTTTGCAGGTAATGTAAAACACTGCATTTTCGCAATGTGGGGCCCTGGCCTAAAGGGGTATTCCCATCTTATAGTTGTACCCTTTCCATAGACTATGGGATAACTTGCAGATTGGTGTGGGTCAGACTGCTAAGACCCCCAATGATCAGGAGAATGGGGGAGTTTTATCCCCCTTTTCTGAATGGCACAATGGTTGGGATGGACAGAGCACTGAATATAGCCAAGGTACAGTGTTCGGCTATCTGTGATGCTCCCATTGAAATGAATGGAACAGAAAGTGTCCGTCCCAACTAACGTTCCTCCATACAAAATGGGGGACAGAACATGGATTATACCCCCCCCCCCCCAGTGATCTGCAACTTATCCCGTATCCTATTGAAGGGGAATAACTTCTTAAAATGAGAATACCCGAGTGTATTTTTCCAGGGTATATCCATTACACTCGCAGCTGGGACAAGTATTGTAATGATCAGTGTGCCGCCCCCTAATGTCTGCTCTCTGTATTACGCCTTCCATCTGGTGTACTAATGTAGTCAGTGCACTGGTCTAGTCCAGCTATAGAGGAGCACGGATACTGCACGCGGAGCCGGGATAACAGCTGGAACGCACAAGTCCATGTCTGCCGGAAGTATGGGCCGGGAAAGGTCAGAAGCCTTGGAACGCAAAACCGGAAGTGGAATGGAATACAAAGAAGGTTACTTCCGGTCTATGGAGAGGCGTGTTTAAGGGGGTTCCCGGGTGCTATTTGTGTTCGCAATCGGTAAATCTTCATTTTACAGGTGAGGGCTGAGGGCAGACACCCTATGAAGCTTTATGTGTCCGTGTATGCAAAAAATGGGAAGCTGGGCATGCTGGGACCTGTAGTCTGCACTGGGCTGCTCTGACTGATCCTCTACTGAGCGAAAGGGTTAAAGGAATCTTGTCATTGAGAACCAGAAACTGTATCTGAGAGAAATGGTGTCCCTGAAGGTTGGGGGTAGTGAGGAGATTCTCTTTAGGGAAGGGATAGGTGTGTGCATGTACCTTCTATGGAAGGGAAGAAGTGCTGCCTGAGCCAAGATATGCAGCTGTCACATTGTCAGTAGCATAGAACTGTGAGGGGGCAGGGGCATTATTTGGGGAGGCTGGTGATGGTACTGCTACTCCACATCTTCTGACCCTGCACCCCTATGGTGTGATGCACCCTCTTCAGTCAGGAGACTACATAGGAGAGGTGAGACTACATAGGAGAGGTGAGACTACATAGGAGAGGTGACACAACACTGTCATTATGACAGCTGCTGTGCTTGGCAGGACTGCTCTGTGCCCCTTAAGTTATGAGATGGGGCTTGATGATGTAGGTGACCCTGCCCCATTGTACACCAGCTAGATAACAATGACAAATGTTTGCAATGCTCCATTTACATGAGGACTAGAAGCGCAGGGAGAGTTGGGGAGCTAGTGGCTACCATACAGGTCCACATGCCCCACAGCCACTAGGGTCATCTACATATCTAACCACAATCTACAAGTTATTCCTTATCATATTGAAGAGGTGAACTTCAAGTGAGCAAAAGATTAAAAAAAAACAATAATAAAAATCATCTGTAAAATGTTTTCCATAAAAACATGATATAAAATAAAGTATTAGGCTGAGGCAGCCTTTTAGGTTGCAGATTTTATTGCATTTTTTTGAGCCAAAATCAAGAGTGACTACAAAAGGAATATAAAATATATAGAAAGTTCTTATACTTCTCCCTTCTTCTCAATCCACCCCTAGCTTTGACTCAAAAATTGCAGCAAAATCTGCAACAAAAAAGCTGCTTTTCCGCAGTGTGGGGCCTTAGCCTTAAAGAGCTGTTTCATTTCTCCTGACATTTCTGTTGCAGTGAATAAGCCTCCAAGAAATAATTCTGAGGCCTCTTTTCTTAGAGATATACTTTGTGCTGTTCCTCTGTTGTTCTTCCTTGAAATCTATGAATGAATTGACAGCTGGATTGGGGGGTGTCCCTACACAGTCTGATGGTGTCTAGTCAGTACAGACAGTGCCGGAGTGTCTAGGGACATTCCCTTCTGATGAGGAATGGTAACACCCAGTTCTTAATTTATCCATACATTTTAGGAGGAGTAACAGAGAAAGAGCACACTTCTTTTATTTTGTCTTTATCAATATATTAAAACACAATACACAATTATATTTTTAACAAAAAAAACCCTTTGGAGAGAAAAAAAACCCACAGAAAGCTGTTATTTCATGGAAAATGCAAATTTTTATTAAATACATATCAGGAGAGGTGATCAGTTCAATTTCAAGGGGTTGTCTCAAAGCATCTGTGCCTTTATTGCAGTGGTTATTCCCTTTCTGTTTACTTTCCTGCCATACTGATGTCTTGTACATGCATGTGACTGCTGCAGACAGTCACTGGACTCAGCAGTCTTGTGTCACACAAGCTATAATATCAGTGGTTAGTGATTGGCTGCAGCACACACATTGTGTCATTGCTACAGGGAACTAAATATAGATCAATAGGGACCGCCAGAGTGGTGGCACTAGAGCTGCAGGGGATTGAACACTGGGGGGAGGGGGTTTCAACAACAACTGCATTGAAGCTTATAAAGCCACTCAACTGGTGACCAGACTACTGAATAGTAGATTATATTGGCAATTTCTTATGATATTTCCATGTACAGTATGATCCCCTAAGGATGAGTGGTTGCACAGAGGTCCTTTGTTACATGTCAATGCAGTTTTGCATTTACAATGCCACTGTGTATTTGGTTGCATGTGAAAAGAGGTCACAGGAGCATAGAGAATGTATACATATGAAGGCTCTAGAGTAGGGGTAGAAAACTTTCGGCACTCCATCTGTTGTAAAACTACAGCTTCCAGCATGCACACTTGCGCTGCTGGTCTTGGAACTCCCATGGAAGTGAGTGGAGCATGTTGGGAGTTGTAGTTTCTCAGCAGCTGGAGTGCCGAAGGTTGCTGACCCCTGCTCTAGAGTCTGTAAGCACATAGCCTAAAGGTCATTGTGCCCCACCCCCTCTTTGTAGCCTAAAGCTTTAATGGACCTTCTGTGATGCCATAGATTCTTAAGTCTGTGGGACCATATTATAGTATTATGGCTTTCCCTGTCACATTGTAATGTCTCATTTTGTCTACACTTGAACCCTATAAGTGCTGCAGAATATATTGGAGGTATATAAATAAAATGTACTATTACTATTATTATTACTAGACGTATAGGCTCATGGAACCTGCATCCTAAAATGGGAAGCATTTTCTCCCCCCTCCCAGTTGTTACATCTAGGTCTACATGACATATGATGCAGCCTGACCCTTTACTGCCCAGCAATCACGTGAAGGAACTATAAAATTATGCGTACATTAATAGCTTTGTGGATAATTTTGGGTGCCCATACTTGATGGTCCCAAGCCACAGTAAATACCTGCAGTTTACAGCTTCTATCTGTGCTGCATCTGTATTTCCTATTGTTTCAGATAGTGAGTAGAGGTGCAGCTGAGCAATAAGTATATTTGCCAATTCTCCTGAAACGTCTGGGAGATTTTCGCTAAAGGGGTGACCTTGGCATCCTGGATGAGTTGGCAAATCTCACAGGCCTGCAATTCTCTGTTATAGTATATGTTATGTGAACACTTTCTATGCTGGTCATGTCACAGAAAAAGGGGCATGACTGGCACATTTAGTGTCCATTGAAGCGCGCCATTCTCCCGGAGGCCGGCTTACAAAAGTTATTAGATAGGACAATAACTGGTAATCCACATGCAGTCACCTCAGCTTGGACGCACAGTGTACAGATACTATTTGGCTGCTACTTATAGTTAAAAAGAAAAGTATAGTATGTATCAGAACAGTTGGAATAGCTTTGTGCATTCATTTATCAGTTCTTACTTTTCTTTACTTGTATAGGATGCCATCCTGTATAGTTAAAGGATGTTCATTCAGCTGGAAGAAGAAGGATCCAACCATCACCATCCATGCATTCCCAAGGAGTAAGGAGATGATCAAGGCATGGCTAATGCAGACAGGTCAAGATTTCGGAGACATTGACGCTTTTACAGATAAAGTATTTGAAGGGAAGAAGACAGATGCGTTTCGCATATGCTCTCAGCACTTTACACCTGATTCCTATACTAATGAGGGAATGAGGAAGATGCTGAAGAAGGACGCTCTGCCTACAATTTTTAACTGTACAGTACAGGCAACCACTACTGTAAAGAAGATACAGAAGAAGAAAGGTTAAATCTCCTGTTTGGAAACTTTGTTTTTCTACTGAATTCTTTGCTGCTTGTCATTTGGCCAACATTAGCGATTGGGTTGGATAGAAGTTGGGTGGTGATTCGTAGGTGGGTCAAATGGGAACGTATTTTTCTTGGTCTTGCTTGAGGCATTTGGTCATGTTTCTCAGAATTATAGATGAAGTGTAGTTTACATATATGGTTTTATTTTATTTTTTATTAGCTGTTGTGTTGTAAGGTCACCATGCAAGAGTGAGAACTAATCTCAATATTCATTATGTAGAACGCCCTCCTCGTCCCAAGAGTGCAAAGAAGATCAGAAGTCGAATGACTCAGAGGATATTAAATATCACCCTGGAGATCATCTACCTGTTGACTGGAGAGGTGAGGGATTGTGGGAATTCATTCACATGATCATACTGTTATTTGTAATAATAAAACAGGGCGCTTTTTTTCTGCTGTGCGTTTGGCACTTTTACAATAAACTATGAGTTTCCATCACACTCATGTAGAATAAATATTAAAGGGGTCCACAGGGTTTTTCATATTAATGACCTATCCTGTGTAAGGTACCCAGCTAAGATAAGATGTTATTCAGACATCGTAGTTTGGCCATAGTTGGTGTTTGTCATGTTATTTTCTGTTTATACATAGGATTACACTGTTGTAAAGTCTCGTAAGCGTGCTAAAATGAGGGAATTGGGAGAACTGGATGTGTTCCAAGCCCCAACTACAATGACGACGCCACCTCGTCCCTCCCACAGCAATGAGGATAACAATGACAGGAGGATTCTAGAACTCGCCTATAAGATCATCCAGCTGCTGAACGGAGAGGTGAGCTCAGATGACAATGCAGGGACATAATACACAAAGATCATGCCTGAATGAGGACTATAACTTAGTATTAGTTTCTGATAGCATTATTCCATCTTTTTTTTGCCAGGAGGGAGACTATTTGGAAGGACACCATGACTTTTATGCAGACATGCTGGATAATGAGCAGTCTTTCAGATCACATGGTAAGAATTGATATAATACGTATCCTTGACTAGCTGGAAGACCTTTTCTTCCATGTAAGAAACCTTTTTGTCTTCTAGAAAACAGGTCTTTTATCTGTGGGCTTTTTTGTTATTGCAGCCCTTTTGCTGTCAGGGGTGTTTAGACATTTTGGACCTCTGGTATTGAGGAGAGGTTTTACACTTTTGACACATAAAAATAAGCCTAAAATTATACAGAAACAGCTTTTTGCAATTTTACATGGAAGTGTAATTGATAGGAAAAAATGCCAAAAAAAAAATATTAATGGTTGAAAACATGACCCAAGCAGAACGTTTAAATGCACCACATCTCCATGCATATCACTTAGGCCTATGTCTACATGTATATATCTTCATAAAATCACCAAAACTAGAAACATGCATTAAAACATCTAGGCTAAGAAAAAAAAATAGAAAAATAATGCTATAGATCCAGGTGTGCAAAGTTTGTGTATTTCAAAAGTGTATACATCATCAAGAGCTTCTTCTCTTGGAATAGTTTCACACTACAGTTTTGTATACCATTGTTTTAATCTGCCAGAAATTCAGAACAGTAGAGTGTGCACCCTGTTTACATAACAGGTCGACCGTACAGGATCCACTTTTTTCAAGGACCCATTTACCTCTATAGGTAAATTGGGGATGTTTTCTCATGTCTGGGTTCTTTTTTGTTTGCTTATTATAGAACCTTTCGTCCACCTGCACCAACACCAACTCATTGTATCCTTCAATAGATGCCACTCCACTGATTCTATCACAGTTGGAATTTTTTCTCTAGCCCCCACCATTCCTGAGCAATCATTGCTGTTAGTTTCAGCACAACTTTGCTTTCTACTGTCAGGTCGGCGGTCCTGGGCTGGAGGAACAGAAAGACAGGGATGTAGTCACACAACAGAACTCCTCATGTTTAACGGATCTTTGCGGGATCCATGTATTTTCATCGGGTCCATTTTCATGTTTTGTTTTTTTTTTTTTTTCACAGACAGCATATGGCCAAGGAAGTATAGGCTGTAAAAGCCTATTCACACAACAAGCTTCCTCGGCCATGTACTGTCAGTGATTCTTGATAAAAATAGAACATGGTCTATTTTTTTATTTTATTTTTTTAAACCGCCTCTTGGTTTCACTCATAGAAGTGAACGGGTTTGTGAATAGATCCATTGAAAACATGGACAAGACTCAGCGCAACCATGTGAATAGAGTATTAAATCGTCAGAGTGACTGATGCAAACTGAACACTTTAGCAGTCATGATAGGCTACATTGTTAAGAACACAGCTAGAAGGTCTCTTCCATTGGCTTTTTTTTTTAATTGGAAGAAAGAAGCGTTATTTTACTACTTAGAGGATGCAGGAGTTACATACTGTAGTTAAATAACAGCCCTTTAGTAACTTGGTAAAATTCTTTTCCCTTCTACAGAAATATCTGAACATGGTCTTGTTATATATACGTCTGACAGTAAAGAGGAATCCATGCTTTATGAGGAAGGAGCTTTCATGGATCCATCCATTTATACACCCGGTGGCCATCATCCATATATATCTACCAATGATAATGATGAATCCATCTCACAAGAAGAAGAAGGTGAACTCACAGATGCTGATATTGCATGTACGCTAGTAAAGGAGGAGCCGGAATCCTATGATGAGGAAAATTTTACTGACACCGATGGCTGGGCGCTTCCTGATCATGAGCAACAAGATTCATCCTCTCATTTTGAGGATGAAAAAGCCTTATATGACAAAGGTAATAAATCAGGTAAGGATGCTTCTTCTCCTATAGGTCTTATTGAGGAGCAACCATCAGATCAGATAAAACAATTTAGCCATTTTAAGGATGATTCCATCTCATGTAAAGGTGGGCTAAATACTGAATCTCATTGTGAAAAAGGTACGGAGAGAAGAAAGGCCCATGCGAAGGAAAAAGTTCATGACCCAGAAGAGGATATTGAATACACACTTGTTCATGTTAAAGATGATTCCAGCTCTGAAGAAGACAATACTTCCACTGAAACGTTCAACAAGGATGATGTCGACATGCTAGAAGACAACATCGTTTCGGTAAATCTTACCCAGCGAAGTGGAGCCATAAATAATATGAAGCGCTGTCTGGAGGATTCAATGAAAACCTACCAATGTGTCGGATGTCAGAAACATTTTACCACCAAGGTAGATCTTCAGACGCATCAGACAATCCATAAAACCTTCCAAAAGAGTATTTGTCCCGAATGTGGGAAAACTTTCCTGTGCACTTCAGCTCTTATCACACACCGGCAGAGTCATACAGGAGAAAAGCTGTTCTCATGTACTGTTTGCAGCAAATCCTTTGGACAACTGTCACAGCTTAAGACGCATGAGCGAATTCATACAGATGAGAGGCCCTTCTCTTGTGCCATCTGTGGCAAATCCTTTAGATGCAGATCCCACCTGATATCACATGCGAGAATTCACAAGGAAGACACCCTATCTGTAATCTAAAAAGAGGCTGGTGTCCTTTCCCTTCCAGACTTTAAAGGTTATAACTCTACCTGGTTTTATTAATAGACACTACATAATCTAGACGATGGCCTGCTTAAGGTCCTACTAATGCTGATGATGGGGAAAAAAAAACAAAGCCCCCTGGTGGTTATCTGTGATATCCAGGGTGGTTGTCACCTCCTATCCGCCACATGGCAGACAAAGGAGATCTTGAAAGTTCACCCACCTAGACTAGAAGTCTAAATATGTTATATTGGAATTACGCTTTAAATACACACATTGTTTTTGTTTTATTTTGGTAGCTAGAAAATAAGCTTGTCTTAGCTACAGTAAATATTTGCCAATAGATCAGTTTTTAACAGATATTTTTTAATGAAGTTTCACAACAAAATTCTGTTATGAAGCGTACCTAAACTTTCATAAAAACTATTGATTTTCTGGAAATAATACAGGTAGAACTGTGATCTGTTTTGGTGTCGTATGAAAGCTCAGAATCTCTTCTTGCAGTGTCAGACTGAGGTTCTATAGACCCACCAGATAAAATGATTCTGTAGTGCCACTCTTCAACAACCCCTAGGAAATAACTATACTACTTTTCAAATTTAGGAGTCTTCTGCTGAAGCATTATTGTGTTAGAGCCTAGTCCCTCCAAGAGGCTTTCATGTGATACCAAAACCACTATTCTAGGTGTTATAATTCCAGAGATATAACTATTTGAAGTGACCTTGTCCCCCACCCCCCTTTCCCCCTGAGCTTTCTCGTATTACAAAAGAGCAAGCTCATTCTTACTCCATTGAGAAGTGGTGTACAGATTTCTGCTGGCAATACAGAAACAGACAAAGTGCATTTCATTGCAGAATTTCTTAGAATGGCGCCAAATTTTTTTAATAAAGTATATTACAACGTTTATTATGTCACAAATGCTGCCAGAAAATCAAAAGTTTACTTGAAAGCTTAGGTACACTGTTAAGAATAGCTCCTACCAAAACTGAATATTCAGAGGTATTCACAGTCTCCCAATTTGACAGATTTACTTGGGCCCCAGATTGGAGTGGCAGGGGGCTGAGGTGCTTTTTTTTCATTGCCTTTTTCAAAACTAATAGAGACGAAGGACACATGGGGTCGATTTTCTGACTGATATCCATGTGGTGTGAACATAACAACCAAACTAAACAAGGAGAGCTGCAGTGTATAGGAGAAAGTGAATGAATGGCACGTGGGCATTACCCAAAGGGCACAGCTACCCTTTAGGTTAGAATGTTCATGGAGTACAGGATATCTCTCTGGCCTCATCTGACACCTCTGTTTTATTGCCTTCTAGTCTCTCCCAAATAAGTAAAATACAGGAATAAGAGGGGATATTGTGGATAACTCTGTGACATTTCTAGTGGAGTTACTCTTTAATATAGCACTATAGGATGCCCACTCCACAGCATCCTTTGTTCCTTGAGTACCTTACAGATGGCCTCAGACTGTAGGAGTAGTGAAGAATACTGCCAGGAGACTTAAAGGCTATGGACACCTTTGACATGTAAAAATACCTTTCACATATATTCAGTAATTATCTGGAGTAAGCTGCATTAAAAGTTTTAGGCTGCAATGTTCATTCATATTTTTCTTATGTGGCCATGTCCCTCCGTTATACTTGCTGGATGTGAGGTCTGTGTGTCCAGGATGTTGCTGCCTTCATAGCTCTCCTTCATTGAGACTGCTTCATTCCTGGACTGCTTTGTATTTCGAGCAACACAGATAAAACGTATCTGAGGGTTTTCCTTTCCCTGCCTGTGTGCGATTTCCTCATGCAGATACTATTGTGGACCTTCTCTCCATATTCCGATTCAGCCGACCCTCTAGGACAGGGGTCAGCAACTTTCAGCGCTCCAGCTGCTGTGAAACTACAACTCCCAACATGTTCTATTCACTTCCATGGGAGTTCCAAGAACAGCAGAGCAAGTATGCATGCTGGGAGTTGTAGTTTTACAACAGCTGGAGTGCCGAAAGTTGCCTACCCCTGCTCTAGGAGAGCAGAGAAAGTAGGCTGTCAGTAAACCTGATAGGTGAGGTCAACCAGAAGCAGCATCACCGCCAGCTATGTATTAAAGTTGCTCAGAAACTATAGCTGCAAAATGGCAGGATTTTTTTTTTTTTATTAGGACTTTTTAGAAGTTGCTGAATTTTCCATTTAGAAAGCATGTATATAAGAAAAAGAACTGTGCAAAGTGGTACATAGTCTTTAAGGATGGTTTGTGAGATGGTTGTCAACAGCATAATTCCCATGCTAGAAGTAGCTTTAATTAGGAAGATTTTTTATATGTTACTATAATTATTTAATATTTTGACTCAAACTATTAAAGCCATCAGTGGTTGAGCCTTGTTCTAGTCCTCCAAGTTTTATTTATTACTTTTTACAAAATTTGTGTTGTTAGACCATCCCATGTGACCGTACAAATAGAAGATTATTGTAACGGTATGTTCAGATGGCGCAATCTGCCCCAGATTCCTCTTCATTTTTCGGACTTTCTGCTGCGGCTTTTCCTCCCTGATACGGCAGCTCAGATGAATCAGGACAGAATCAGTGCCAGATTGTGCTGTGTGAACATTTCACAAGGGTACATCCACATAGTGGAAATAGAAGAGGAATTTGAGGTGGAGTTCCATCTAAAATTCCTCTCCTCTTTCTGCCCTTTATCTTTCACCTGCTGAGTAGGCTCAGATGAATGGGCCTAATCTGTGGAGCATCTCGTGCCGCAGGTTCTACAGTAAGATCAAGAAGGATACTTGTCAGTGTCCTGCTTTTATCTCTGCCTCCCAATGAATACAATAGGAGGCAGATTGAGGGCAGAATTTAGTGCTGCTTTTGAGAAGGAATCCGCAACAAAAACAGCACCATGTTACACATATCCTGATGAGGCAGAAGTTGCTTGTATATTTCTATAGTTCATTTTTGACCTTGGCTTTTTTGACTTTCGGTAACATTTTACATATAAAATATAACATCACATGATTGGTCTTATCTATATATAAAGATCCTACATCAATTTTTTGCACCATTGACATTTCTGAACCTACGACTATTTTGTATCTTTGGATTCATCTTCATGCCTATATGTTCCAAAAATCAGTAAATTTGGGACAAGTACCAGCACTAAAGGTCAAAGTTTTCCTATAGACTTTTATATTCTGCAGTATTTAGTAAACTAAAGACCAGTTAGTACTCTTTATTGTTCATTTTGCAAAGTGAACATCTTGTCATTTTAGCTATTTTTTTTTTTTTATTTGCTTTACATAAAAACTGGCGAGACGCAAAAAGTTCAAAATGGTGCATCTTTGATGCAAAAAAGGGCCGTGTACCAGAGATGTGTCATGACTACTCTCATCTATGCCAGTTTTCTGGTGTAGTGGAAATAGTAAACTCCCCCATTATGGGCCAGAACAATCTTACCAACGGCTTCATTATTTTTGGCAACTCATCTGTTTGCAGGGGAGACACAGCCAACAACTGGTGATTTTTATGAGATGTAAGATAAGCTGTGGTCAGCAAACATTTATTTGTAGCTTGATCACGGGTATTAACGCAAAATAATGACCTTACACGAACGGTCATATTCTGTGTTTATTCACCTGACCATCAACCCTTTTAGAGAGTCCTTAGAGAAGTTGTCCCAAGATTACAACTCACCCCTGTGGAGGACACACAGGTCCTGTACTCTACGTCTATTCAGCAGTCCCATGGAGATGAACGGCCTGCGCAACCTCTGCTCCATTCAGATAAGGGTGCAAGGGACTGGTGAGGGTTCCAGCAGTCATGCACCCACCGATCAGACCTATACTGTGGATAGGTGATAAGTTGCAATCTTGGAATAGCCCCTTTAAGACTGTACAGAAGTGTCACATATAATTTTACCTTTAATAATAAAAAGCATGAAAATACACACTGCATAAGCACTAATACAATATATGTAATGAACTCTCTTCCCAAAAAGAGAAATAACATAAAATGTGTGAACTTGTCCTAAGCAATCTGAATCTAAGGGGGGGGGGGGAACAAAAAAAAAAAAAACACCTAAAAAGTACCAAAAGGCCTTTATGATAAAATAGGACTGGTTAATATTCATGTAGCACCATTTTCCCAGAAGCAGAGAATCAAAATGAAATTGTGAGATTTTGGCCTGCATTTTCTGAAACACACCCAAATGCAAAACACACTTAGTTATGTCCAATACAAACATTTTCCGAGATATCCCCAATGTGCTGAAGAACAAGAATCTGTATTGTGTAAAAGTACACTTTTTATTTAAACATTGATACAGTGGATTTTATTAAATAGAGATATGAATCTTGGAAAATAAGGTCAGAACCCTGTACACAACTGCTTTAAAAATGTACTTGGGGGTATTCTGGCTATTTTAAGTGGGATAACTTGCTGATCAAAGGGGTCAGACAGCTGGGAACAATCACCAGGAGTCCCTTGCACCACCAAATAAATGGAGCGTCTGGTCTTGCATGCGCATCCACTTCATTGGGACTGCTGGGCGATAGCAAAGCACTGTACTCATCACCAAATCACCAATCAGCAAAATACCCACCCTCCCTACCCTGTGGATGGGGGGGGGGGAAACCCTAAAATAACCCGTTACTCTCAACCTCCTTTGAGATACATATAGCTGAATGTGCAAAATATCTATTTATTCACGGACTGAATGTGACAATGAAAAGACAAACATAAAAGGGCAGACCGCCACATCACATCAGTCAACCTTATTAGCTTCAGGCCATTTCTAAGGAAAACATCATTCATAGCGTCACACTGCAGTGAACCAAAAACATCTACATCAGCTGCTTAAGGGGTTGTGCCGCACCCCTCTCTTCTGCCCTGTCCGACAGGGCAGGTGAGACAAAATGTCAGATCAGGTGACAAGGAAAGGCTCTGCACAACCTCTAAACTGACACTGTATTCTCAGAAAATGCAACATGTCCCTCCAAATGCAGTTGCTGTGCTGCACATATAGCAGCAGACAGTTATGGAAGAAGAAGACTATTAGTTCACTGTGTGCTTCATTTATACTCAAGGTTAGAATTGGACGCTATAGCTGCAGGCGGTTCAGGCCCTTATCCTTGCTGGTATTATTGAAAGTAGTAACACCAGCAAGGTGCTTTAACCTCACCCCCCTGCAGAGGGCCCTCTTCTTCCAGGTCTCCAGGCACATGTACCCCCTCCATCACCTGTTAGAGGGTTATAACCTAAAGGAAAAAAAAAAAATTATTGTATATTAGCATGGATATATTAATAATAAAAAAAAAGTTCTTGCAAGTGTCACAGCAAGTAACTAAAGGTTCCTGTTATTGTAAGAAGTTCTTGTGTGCCCTCTGCAGGACAGTTAGTGTATTACATGTATAATTTCTGAATAAAGTCCTGTTATAGTGCACAATACACCTATGTGCTGTCAAAAGTTCGACCTTGTGCGTATACACACAGCCAGTGGTACAGCCAGGGGATCGGTGGTGACGCAATGCAACCCAAGACTTAACTGTGGTTTCCAGACTGTTGGAAACATGGGGCTTAAGAGTACCAGTGCTGTCAGCCGCCATGTAGCAATATTGGCAGCACACACAGTATTCATACTGAACATGCATACTTTAAATAGTTTGCTTGTTTAGCAGTGGGAATTCAGAACAGCTACTGGTTTATTTTAGACCATTTACCCATTTTCTACCACAGCTCCCAGTTTTAGTACATACTGACCTCCTCCTCTGAGAGATCTCCGATCTGGTTTTGGCTTTGGAGCAGCTGATGATGCTGATGTGCTGGGAGATGGCTCTTGAGGCTGCAATGAGAAAGAAAGGAGAACTCTCCAAATAAGAAAATAAAAAGATCAGAGAAATTTTCACGCCAAGTGACCTGTATGCAGGTTTGTTCATTTAAATCTGCAATGCTATCACCTAGTCTTTTAGGGTTTTTCACACTTCTGGTATCATGCAGAAATAAATACTAGAAACTAGTGAGACCCAACACTACAATGTGTATGAGGCAGCACCTCTGTTCTCCAGCGTCTGATGTAGGTCAACATTACCAATCCCATGATCCCCGTAAAGTAAGGAATGGAACTGCTCCAGATTGTGCCTTCACATTACCGCCGCTGAATACAATTACAGGCAAATGGATGAGATTTTACAGTTTAGATGCTGAGGAACTTTTACAGTACAAGAATTGACCTGCAGTATGTCAATTTAGGTTGCAGATTTTTACATTATATTTCACTCTTTTCAATATAGCAGGGGAATCCACAGTAAATCTACACAAAAATCTCCATGTTACATAAAGAAATTTTGCAACTTAAAATTTGCTTGTGTAAACATACTCTTAAGAGAGAAGACCTGTCAGAAGAGTTTCCATATTAAAATAGACATGCCCACTGAGTTGGCCTTAGAATTTTTCACTATGGGGGAGTCAGAGGGCTATGATACCGGCTGGACAAACATTCAGTTGTTAACTATCACCAGCAGGCATAAAGCTACCTAAATGCAAAAAAACTGCCAGCCTAAAGGTGGAGCCTTAGGTTATACAAATATGCAGCTGTCCGTTTCTGACAAGCATAATTTCAGAATTTTTTTTTTTTTTTTTAAACTTCCCCAGATTCAGGCCAAGCAGCAAAGGCATGCTCTACAATAATGTCTGATCAGTCAGCAATTGGTGCTATAAAAGTCAAATTATCAGCGTAAGGTTATAACATAGGATGTCCAATGTAAACTGGTCTCATGACAATAGAATGCGACCAATTCATGGCTGATGTTAAGACAAAGCAGTTGAAATGTTTCAGCGACATTGACCTCAGGTCTTTGTATTTACAGTACACTGCATGCAAGCTGTAACCTAAAAGGGGACCTTGCCAAGTTGTATCTAGTCTTACCTGAGGGACGCGAGTAGCTACCCTGTAACTTTTCCCTTCCTTCATACTCTCCCAGCTCTCAATCTTCTGACGTCTTTTCTCTTCTTCCAGCTGAAAGGCAGCAAAGAGTGTAAGAGTGGTATAATATACAGTATACATATGACGACAGTTACATATCCCACCTAGTCGCACATCATCTAATTGACTGAATGTGTGATAATACTGACTGCTGCCCAAATCATCGACGCCACATGCAGACAGGCAATTGGCCCTTGTAGCGATGGGGATGAGCGCCTGTACAGCAGTCACCTATTCCCCAATGCTCCCTGCATTTTAAGTCCCTTGTTTGAGAAAAGTGTAGGCCTTTTAGCATAGAAAATGTACAGAAAAATTACAACCTGAAACAGTGCAGGAAAATCAATATTCCTGCCCAGTTCAGTACTTTTACCATTAAATCCATCCTAACATATAACATTGCTCTTTGCCAGAATTAACCTGTGCTTTGGATTGAAGAATCATACAAAACAACTTACACAATTTCTGTAAAGCACTGCGGCATATGTTGGCGCTATACAAGTAAATAAAATACATACAAGTAGCTCTGCCAGCAAGTATGACAAGCTTAGCAAAAACTGAACTGTCCTGTCGTGTGCTGCCCAAGCAATACTCGGCATCAGCCATCTTCTTTGGAGTGGCCTGCTGGGGGAGCAGTATATCAACCAGGGACAGAAATAAACTTGACAAGCTGATTAGAAGGGCCAGCTCTGTCCTGGGGAGCCCACTGGACCCAGTGCAGGTGGTGGGTGACAGAAGGATACTGTCCGTGGTGAGCTCCATGCAGAAGAAGAAGTCCCATCCCATGCATGAGACTGTGATCGTGCTGAGCAGTACTGTCAGTGACCGACTGCTCCACCCTAGGTGTGAGAAGGAGCGCTATCGGAAGTCTTTCCTCCCCACCGCGGTTAGGCTGTACAACCAACACCGACCTAAGCGGAGATCATTACACACAGAGAACTGAAATATCTCTCTGCCTGTTAAATCCCCCCCCCCCCCTGCTGTCTGCTATCAATGTAATGCCTCTCACCTTGGAATATTCCTGTACATGTTGTATTTGTATTTGTATCTGCTTATCTTTGCTGCTGTAACACACTGAATTTCCCCATTGTGGGACTATTAAAGGACTATTATTATTATTATAAATAACAGGCATAGGAAATGTTCTCAGAGATTGCAGTTTTCACATTATTTCTTTAAAGGTCTTTCAGGTGATGGAGAAAAAGCAGACAAAAAAAACCCAAAAAAAAACAAAACTGCTTTTAAAATTCACTTAGTATGATGTGCAGCCATATTGGTCGTCACTTTAACAACAAAAAGTCCAACATAACTGAACAGAAAAAAAAAAAAGCTAATACCACTAAAAGTAAACAAAAACAACTTCTAGTTTCCCACTGTATGAATTTTTTTACATTTTGCATAGAAATCCTATTTAAAAGGGAATCTACCACCTCCCCCAAGCATATATGACCACTACCACCACATAACAAAGGTAAGATGTTGATCACTGTAATGCATGTCACTTTTGTACATTTGATTGATGATTATGCAAATGAGGCAGTTGGTGCACTTGGGGGTGGGACTTCAGCCTTGGGAGAACTGTTCTTGTTGCTCACTGCATAGGGTGCTGCAGGCATAAGTAGGGGTTTGATTTGATCATTCCTGCGGCACCCTATGTGCTCCCAAGGCTGAAGCCCCGCCCCCAGTGCACCAACCATCTAATATTTATAAGAATTCAAAGTTGTTTTCCTCCAAATCTACAAAAGTGACATATGTAACAAAGGTATGTTAAGACTGCAATGTGCTGTGTAACATGATAGTGACAACTGAAGATGCTTGGGGGAGGTGGTAGACTCACTTTTAATAGTAGAGAATTTAGGCTATGTTCACACATTCAGGACTGAGGATGTTCCAGATGCTCCACAAAAACATTAGCCCAAATTTCATTTATGCAGAATCTACAACAATTTACTTGCTGAAATAAAATGTGCACATTTTATTTCAGCAGTTTGGACAAAAGTCAGTCCAGATATTTTAGGGTTTGTCAGAATTTCTCTACCAACTAGCCAACCACTGATGTAATTTTTAACCCTGTTCTGGAAATATTATAGCTATACGCAAAATTGCGACTTTGTTGTTGCTCTATGAAATGGTAAAAATTCCAATCCACCATTTCTGTCCTTTACTGTAACAATTGACCTCTAAGCTGTCAGTCTCTCAGTAAGTGTGGAAATACTGAGTGTATGGGCTGTGCTCGAACCTCTGCTGCTTCCTATGATTCATGCAGAGATATGATGTATTATATCTGGCATTCTGCTCCGCTTGTTCAGATTCCCACAGTCCCGGCTGCTCTGAGCAGGAGAGGATGCTGCCAGGACCTGGCTAACAGTATGTGGATTAGGGTAAACCAGCCAGTAGTTATTACTGCCAACATGGCTATTGTTATATTGTGTGAGGAACCCTGCCAAGGCATCTCCCTTCATCTGTGCTTTTATTTTTCCTGAAGTACAAGCAATCTTCTGAAAAACCCATAAACGCAATAAAGATAACACCAGCGTGTCTGCATCCAATCTTGGGAAGAATGTACCACTCTGCACGCAGAAGAGAAGATATACATATTTCTATTATCATTGGTCAGTATCTCACCGTTTTTAAGCCTGTCATCTATTGTCTATCTAAAATACTATGTGATAGGTACAAAACTGTACCAGTTGAGCCACCCCACCTCTAAAACATCCGGGCATGATCTGCAAGCATCCATAGGCATAAGACTGCTGCTTTATTGGAAAATTCGACAAAAGTAAAGACTACAATGGCATGTCTAACATCTTCTCACATTCAAATAGATTGGTGGGTGTCCAGGTACCATAAGTGATCAAACTTCCAAGGACTAATCACGTTTGTGAGTGAAGTGATCAGGTCATTACAGTCAATGGTATAAGAGCAACAATCTTGCTTTACAAGCAGAAGCAGCAATCTAATGTCAATCCAATCCAAAGCCATATATATAGTGCTTGCAATATTTCTGACATCTTCATATGTGGCCTTGCTACTGTTTTTCTCAGGAACATGTTTGATATAAGAAAGAAGAGACCTATCTTGACTGAGGCCCTGGTGTGGGGTAGGCTTATTATTTAGATGGGCCACATTCCATAGGTTTCCTCCATTCAGTAAAATGGCCCCATACAGTGTTGAGTCTTGATCTGTAAGGATAGGTAATTTAGTCGTGGCTATTAGACAACCCCTTTAAGCATAAGACTATCTTCCCACCTGTCTCTGCTTCTCTTTAAACCTCTCAGCCTGAGCATTGAGCTCCTCCTGCATCTTCAGCCTGGCTGCCGCCACAGCTTCCTGTCTTCTAACCACCTCATCTGGGTCTGCAAGAGGGGAAAAAAAAAAAAAGACACACCACACACACACACACACACCATTGTTACCTCCAACCACAATAAAAATATATATATTATATTTTTTTATTCATGAATTAATCTACATTTCTATCATTTATAATATGCTGATCAATAAGCATTTATTAGCTGGTTGACAGGGTAATATTGTTACAATTGCTTTATAGCAAAGTAATACTATGCATATGAATATAAAACTTTTACTAATCTGTGTGAATAACTTTTAAGAAAAAAAAATCAATCACATATAATAGCTTGCAGAGGGATAAAAAGTAAACAAAAAGAGCACAGTATTGCCCTACACTTAAATGGCTTGTCCAAGATCAGATATGGATGGCGTAGCATAGTGCCAGCACTGGAGCAGCAGGGAATGGCAGAGGCGTTTTCTTTTTTAATAAGTGCCAGAAAACCCCTTTGGTGATACCAGAAATAAATATATAGACTTTCCCTTTAAAATCCTACTTAGCAATGTTTTTCTAATAAATGACCAAAGTGATACAATGTCTGCAGTTAGTGGTATTATGCTTAAAATTAAACAATTCATCTTGTAAGGTGGGGCAGAGATTTCTACTGTATAGCTTAAAAAAACAACAATCTTATTGGGCATCCATTTCCTCCATCTTTGGCAAGGAACCAGAGAGGTGTAGTTTACAACTTTATTTACATGAATAGTACAGGTGAATATAAGAGCTTCTGTGAGTGAGGTGAAGGTGAAGATAAATGGAGAAGGAAGTATATTTCTATCATAAAATATATTACAAAGGGCATGATGGTAAAGTCATTACTGGATACACTATATAGCTAATATCCAGCCTTCTCTTTGACTGCTACATTGTGACATTTGACGTCTCTATGTTATATTGAAGTAATCAAAAACAAGTTATAAGAGGGAGGGTGTGGCACATACCTTCTGTGGATCTGGGGGTAGATGTCAGCAAAGAACTGATGTTATCCGAGAACCTCTGTTTCACAAGATACAGTAATATACAGCCCAACAGGATAAACCATCCATAGCTTGACAGCGCTGTGCCCACTGCAGGAGGAAGAGACATGATCAGAAATGCCTTATACACTGGCATCCCACATTCCTCTCCCTGGGTCAACATATCCTGACAGATACCAAGTGTATCCATAGTACCCCATTCTCCTGACAAGCCAAAAGAGAGTCACATACACGTGACATCACCCCTGCACTAACACAGAACACCAGTGACTGTCTCTCTGCTGTCTCAAATATCATGTCTTCGCCTAATCTGAAACTGAATTGCTCACAGACTGAACTACTGCTGTTTCCACCATCTAATAGATCTGTCCCTGATATCTCCATTGCAGTCTCCGGCCTTACCATAACTCTTAGGCAGTATGCCCACTGCCTCGGGGTTTTGTTTGACTCAGACCTTTCCTTCACCCCCCCATATCCAATCACTCACACGCTCATGTCATCTCCACCTCAAAAACACCTCCAGAATTCGCCCCTTCCTTTGGGCGCCAGGATCTACTTTTTTTTCTCTATTACAACTTTCCTTACCACGGATACACTAAAGACACTTATTGTTGCCCTGATTCACTCTCGCCTTGACTACTGTAACTCATTACTAATCGGTCTTCCCCTTACTAAACTCTCCCCTCTACAATCTATTCTGAATGCGGCGGCCAGGCTCATCTATCAGTCTAGACCAGGGGTCTCAAACTCGCGGCCAAACTGCTGCCCTCGGGACAATAGTTTGAGGCCCCCACCTCAATATTAAAGTTTATTGTTACTGCGGCCCGAGTAGGGTAGCAGGGTATGGAGCCCGCATCCAGCTGGAGATGGCCGGGCTCCGGACCATTATGATAGCGGTCGGGGAAAGCCTGGTTCCCCGACCGCTATACATACTGTTATTGGAAAGTTGTTCTGGCATATTGCAAGCCCCTTTCCAATACATGCGAGCCCAGGGGAGGTGACTGAAAATAATAAATAGATATTTTCACCTCTCCTGGGCACAGCGTCCTCTCCCGGCGCTCCTCCGTCATGACTGAGGCCTGTGATTAGGCCCCAGCGGTCACATGGGGCGCGGGCGCGTAATGACGTCAGTGCGCCCCATGTGACCGCTGAGGCCCAATCACAGGCCTCGGCAGCAACGTCGGAAGAGGGTCTGAAGACGCTGAGGACGGCAGGAAGGAGCGAGGATGCCAAGGAAAGGTAATACAAGGTGAGTATGAATGTTTGTTATTTTTAATCACCTTCCCTGGGCCTCCGATTATTATACTCTTGGGTCTGAGGAGACCCCAAAGTATAATAATAGCACCGATGCGGAGGGGGCTGTTGGGAGCTTATAATACTGGGTGGGGGCCACTGTAGAGCATATAATACTGGGTGGGGGCCACTGTAGAGCATATAGTACTGGGTGGGGGCCACTGTAGAGCATATAATACTGGGTGGGGGCCACTGTGGGGGGCATATAATACTGGGTGGGGGCCACTGTGGGGGGCATATAATACTGGGTGGGGCCCACTGTAGGGAGCATATAATACTGGGTGGGGCCCACTATGGGGGGCATATAATACTGGGTGGGTATCACTGTGGGTAGCATATTATACTGTGTGTGGGGGGAGCAATGTAGAGCATATAATGCTGTATGGGGGCCACTGTGGAGCATATAATGCTGTGTGGGGGCCACTGTTGAGTATATAATACTATTTGGGGCCTAGCCATTCCTAGTTACGCCACTGCCCCGGAGTATAATAATCGGAGGACCAGGGGAGGTGAGGGAACATAAAAACCAATGTACTTACCTCTCCTGCGATCGGTGTTACTCTGAGCAAGCTTGGGGCCTCTGGTGACGTCATCAGGTCGCGTCGCTGGCCCGATCACGTGACGTGTGTTCGCAATTAAACAGGGCCGAAAGCTGCAAGGAGTGCACCGATGTCCAGGATAGGTAAGTAACATTGGTTTTTATGTTTGTCACCTCCCCTGGGTCTCCGATCATTATACTCTGGGGTCTGAAATAATACTGTGTGCAGGGGCCACAATGGAGCATAATACAAGTGCAGGGGCCACTAGGGAGCATAATACCGTGTGCAGGGGCCAATATGGAGCATATTACCGGTGTGGAAAACTTGATGCGGCTCAGCATCACCCAGACTCTACCTCCAGCGGCCCCCGGGTAAATTGAGTTTGAGACCCCTGGTCTAGATGCTACAGCGATGCCTCCAGTCTGTGCCGGTCACTACATTGGCTGCCTATTCAATACAGAATACAATATAAACTTATCACCCTCATTTACAAGGCTCTACATAATGCTGCACCTCCCTACATTTCCTCCCTCATCTCTGTCTATCACCCAACCCGTACTCTCGGTTCACTCAATGACCTAAGCCTAACATCCCTCTATTATCAGAACCTCCCACGCTCGTATACAAGACTTCTCCCGAGTTGCACCACTTCTCTGGAATGCTCTATCCCGGACTATTAGATTAACCCCCAATTTCCACAGCTTCAAGCGTAAACTAGACATATCTTTTCAGACAGGCCTATCACAACTCCTAAAGTAAACCCTTCCGTAGTTGAAATCCCTAAAACATACCCTCCTCTGTTGATGCTCCAACATTACCTCACAGGATATTATGCCGTATCAGACTAGCTTTATATGTCCAGGCACCATCTGCACGTTAAAGGACACGACTGACGGCTCATACAGCTTTATATATGTGTAATGACAGTAACCTCTATTACAGAATTGCCTGACCATTGTACAAACAATGCTACGTCTGTTGCCGCCCCTGCTACCTCTTGTGTCACCCCCTCTACCTCATAGATTGTAAGCTCTTGCGAGCAGGGCCCTCAGTCCTAGTGTGTGAATTGAATATTTCTTTGTAATGTATCTTTTTTGTCAGTACTTGAACCCTACAAATTGTACAGTGCTGCGGAATATGTTGGCGCTATATAAATAAAATGTATTATTATTATTATTATTGTGTGCCACATACTTATTTTTTCCTATACAGGAAGCATATCAGACTGCTGTTATGACTATCCCTTAGCCCTAGCCTGATATTAACAGAGTCTTACTGCCTATAATAGCTGTGGAATTTCAATACACTATGAAGTGTGTGTATTTAGCAATGTTATAATATAATGAAATAATACAAAATAAACATGTAATAATACCAAGCACTGTATGATGATAAATGCAAACCTATGGCTTAAAGAGGACCTTTCACGTCCTCATGTATATGCGGTTTTACATACTGCTAGAAAGCCGACAGCGCGCTGAATTCAGCATACTGTCGGCTTTCCCGTTATGTGCCCCGGGGCTGGAGATATTGGGGGTCTAAATTTCACTGTTCACCGTCAGAAGGGCGTTCCTGACAGTCTAGCTGTGCTGTGAGGAACGCCCTCCCCGACAGTATTCCTCCATAGCACTGTACTGTCAGAGGGGCGTTCCTTACAGCTCAGTGATGACGCTGAGCTGTAATGAACGCCCCCCTCAGTACAGTGCTATGGAGGAATACTGTCAGGGGGAGGGCGTTACTCACAGCGCGGCTAGACTGACAGGAACGCCCTTCTGACAGTGAACGGTGAAACTACGACTGCCGATATCTCCAGCCCCGGGGCACATAACGGGAGATCCGACAGTATGCTGAATTCAGCGCGCTGTCGGCTTTCTAGTGATATGTAAAACCGCATATACATGAGGACGTGAAAGGTCCTCTTTAAAGAGGTTTTTCCATTAATATAATCTTATTTACATTTCGGACAATAAAGATGTAAACATTTTTGAAAACATAAATTAACAATGACCCTTTTTAGAGATTTTGTGTAACCATCATAGCTGTGACAGTCTATTGACTTGATCTGTTGCCAGTGGATATGACCATAAATGCAGGAACTTTCTACGGTCTGGCAATTGTCAGAAACCCAGCCATGATTTCCTTATTGTAAGTAACACATGACACTATGGGAACACTACCCCCGCTAACACTATGGGAACACTAGGCGGACGCTGCCCCGCCACATGACAGCAGGGGGACGCTACCCGACAGAATTCGCTCCTCAAATTTTTCCTACGTGCGGTCCATTTGGCCAGCCGTATATACCCTGCTATATGGTATGTGCCTACTACACTCTCCGTCCCTTGCACATAACTGATGGCTACGCCCCCGGTGCTGTATACCACACTGTACCCCAGGTGCCCGCACATATGGGCCAGCAGCACTGCTCATTCCAGTCAGCTATGTCCCCGCACCCACCAGTCTCCTGCAGGAAAGCGCTCCATTCCACCTCTATATCGGGCTTGGCTGCCGGGGCCGCCGGTACCTCCCGGTCTCCCAGCTCCATGCTGACGGTGCCGAATATTCAGGTCCGGCTTCTCAGTGTTTACTGCGCTCCAGCCAATCACAGCTCACCATGACGTGTCACTTTCTGACGTCACGTGCATGCAGACGGAAGACGGCTGCGTTCCAGACCTCTGTGTGAGGATGACAGGCGGACACGTGACCGACAGAGCAGTGACACACAGGCAAGGAGGAAGTGTCCGCGGGTTACATTGTCGGCCCATGTGAGACGCATGTTGTGAGGCCGGGCTGTTCTTGGAGACATGTCAGCCTTCTCCTTGGAGCCCGCGGGTGAGTAGGGGCAGTGAGAAGCCAGTAGTGCTGCAGGTGTCATGTGATTTGGCTTGCGCGATAGCGCCCCCTATTGACAGGTCTGTACAGTGACTTCAGTATGACAGCAAGCTGCTGTGGTTTATTGAGCGGCTTTCCTTTCATTATCATTATGAGTGAGTGGCTAATGTTTCCCTAACATGAGGACTGAGCCCTGGGATGCCTTGTGTGACTGATTCCTGGCACTGCCCATAGCCTTACCTCCCATTACCTCACATCACACCCATCTATAAAGCAGAGCGGCACAGTGAGCCTCAGGGCCAGTGTTACCGCCTGCTGGAATACAACAGATCCTGATGGATCCAGTGCATTGTGATTAGAGATGAGCAAAGTTTTTAAAAATTCGATTCGGCAACTTCGCTGAATTTTCCGATACAGTTCTATTTGATCCGAATTAAATCGCGGAGAATTGCGTTAAAAAAAACAGCTATTTCCTGTCTGCAGAGAGCCGGGGTGGGCGGCAAAATGGCGGAACCCCTTGGATGCCGCAGTCATGGGTGCTCGCGACAGGGTTAAAGGGCTGTGACATCACAGGGCTGGCTGCGGATTGGCTGTAAGCATGGCATTGGGGGTGATCCCACGTTCCCAGAGTTCATTGCCTCATATCCTAACAAGTGCAGCAGCCATTTTGAAAAAAATGCGATTCATAACCACTAAGCGTGAGGAAATCCGGATTCGATGCGAATCAAATATTTCATGAAATTTGGATCGAATTCCACTTCGTCAGCTTCGATTCGCTCATCTCTAATTGTGATCATTATTATTAGGTCACTATGTTAGTCCGTTCTACTCGTTTTTATGTCTTTTCAAATGTAAAGCTGTTAGGTGCTGTTCACACTGGTGTGTTTTCTGTACCCTGTGATATGGTGCTCATAATCTGTTCTGGGCCCCTGCTGTATGTCTGTATACCTCTCCATCACCCGTTATATTACACTTCTGGAGACATGGGCCCTTATAAGTTTCCATTTATTTTACCTGTTAAATAAACAATTTACTGCTATTTTTCTTGTTTTTTTTACATGTTTTTTTTGTTAACTTAAGAACTGCATGAAATTTTTAATTGCAGTTATGAGTAACTAGGGCTTGCCGACTATGACCTAAATCAGATACCACACCCCCTATTTAAATGTCATGCCGTTCCACTGAAATTTGGTTTTGGTTATTCACGGATCAGTAATCCTGATTGGATAGCTTACAGTCAGTGACATATCCTTTAGCCAATGGCAGTGTGAGACTAGATGACATCGCTGTAAAATAATTGATATATATGTAAGTTCACATCCATAAATAAAGCTGACTTTCAGTTTTGGTTATTTTGCGATTAATCGCCAACCCCTATGAGTAACCCATTTCTACTGTGCCAGTAAACCATTGGTTTTTAGTGTGATGAACGATATCATATAGGTGAATGTATAGTAACGTTCTTAGCAATACTGCAATTAAAAACTGCATACATTTCTTTAGTGAAAAGCAGCATCTAAACATAGCCTTATCAAGAGAAAAATAAACTTGACAGAATTTAAAGTAATTTAAAGGTAATCTGTCAACAGGAAACTGGATATCAATCCAGCCACAGTGCATGTAGGAGACATGCTTAGGTGGGTCGTAACCCCCCGCATAATCATGTAAAGATGTTGGGGTGTCACAAGACAATCACAGATTTCTGCAGTGCTGTGGTCCGGGGGGACAAGACGGGACGGCTCAACAAGTGCCATATGAGGACCTCAGCAATGTACAGCATAATCCACAGTGCACACCCTCCTGCCTAACATGAGCCCTCTTGGCCTCCTTTGTTAGTGAGCGCCAGTGCCAATGCCAATCAAGACAGATCCTGCTATGCTTACATGCTGGCAAGTGCTAATATACATTGGTTCTTGCCATTCACATGATGGTTCACTTGACCCTGGACAGGGTAGGCACCATAAAAATGTTGACTGTGTTGTAAATTATATTGCAGTAGCGGTGCCCAGAATAATGACTGTGTAAACTGTTATAACTGTGCTAGCATAGACAGCTAAGACAAAAGATACAGGAGGACAGAAGAATAGGACAATAGGTGACAAGAGAATGGAGGCAAAATATAGGCAATGTTGGAGGAATGTAGTTTTTGAATGGGGTTAGGAACGGTTAGTCTTGGTCAAAATTTGGTCCTGGCTTCCTAAAGTTTGGGAACCACTGCTTTAGATATAAATAAATAACCAGTGGTCCAATAAATGGACCATTTTCTTTAAAAAGTTGTTTTTAGAAATATGTAAATAAAGCTCAAATGTAGTGGGGTGTATCAGAACCTCCAAAGACTCTGACATACCCCATTTCACTTGAACTGCATTTGCTTTTTTTCTTAAAGAGCTTTCTCAAGGTAAAGATGCATCTGTTTGGCAGGGTTCACACTACCGTTGGAGTCCGTTATGAAGGTGTCCGTTAAAAAAAAACAAAAAACGGACAACTATCATAACGACGGACACTAACTGATGTTAGGATTAGGTAGTGTCTGTTTTTTAAAGAGGACCTTTCAGGTCACATACCGCTAGAAAGCCGACAGCGTGCTGAATTCAGCGCACTGCCGGCTTTCCCGGTATGTGCCCCGGGACTGGAGATATCGGCGGTGCAAGTTACATGGTTCACTGTTAGAAGGCCACTGTGAGGAACGCCCTCCCTGACACTTCTCTTCGTTCAGAGACTTGTACTGGGGGGGCGTTCCTCACAGCTCAGCGTCATCGCCGGGCAGTAAGGAACGCCCCCTCTGACAGTACAGCGCTATGGGCGAGTACAGAGAGGGGGCGTTCCTTATAGCCCAGCAATGACGCTCAGCGGTGAGGAACGCCCCCTCAGTACAGCGCTATGGACGAACGAGAAGTGTCATGGAGGGCGTTCATTTGACAGTACAGCACTATAGACGAGAACAGAGAGAGGGGGCGTTCCTTACTGCCCGGCGATGACGCTCAAGCTGTGAGGAACGCCCCTTCAGTACAAGTCTATGAACGAAGAGAAGTGTCAGGGAGGGAGTTCCTCGCAGCGCCCTTCTAACAGTGAACCATGTAACTTACACCGCCGATATCTCCAGCCCCGGGACACATACCTGGAAAGCCGGCAGTGCGCTGAATTCAGCGGTATGTAAAACCGCATGTTTGTTTCTCCTTTCTGAGCATGCGCAGGGAAAATAAACGGACATAAAATAACAGACAGTAACTGATGGCTATCAGTTACTGTCCGTTACCCATAGACTTCAATGTTAAAAAATAACGGACACTTGCTGTCCGTCAAGAATCCGTTTTTTTCAAACAGACAAAAAGTCCTGCATGTAGGATTTTTTTGTCCGTGAAAAAAAACGGACTTCTGACGGATTTGGTGTAAACGGACACTAACGGACACAATATAAAAACCCATTGAAATAAAAGGAAATTTTAACGGATTTCTGACGGTTCAGCTAGTGTCCGATGCTAAAATCTTGTAATGGACACTACTGACGGTCACCAACGGTAGTGTGAACGCCCCCTTAGACTAAAGGTGTGATGGTGCTCAGCATAATGTCCCCTACAATGAACTGTGACAGACTGCATTTAAAGTGTAGTGTAAACTGTACCTTACCTGATCCAACATTATCAGAGACATTTGGGTTGTCCACTTTATACATGAATCTCAAATGCCATACACTGATGTTTATAGGCGTATGTAACTGCCATCTTGCTTCAAGGCCTATCTTAGCCTGTGCTTAGAAGTCCCCCCGATGCCCGTGTAAACAAGCCACAGTATTCATAGCTTCTCAAGATGGTGTCCTATAGTGTGTAGGTAAGTGTATGACATTTCTGAAATTTATGCAGAAAGTGGACAACCCCTTTAATTGTCTGGTAGGCTCAGGGCCCCTCATGCCAGGCTATTACATGACTTCCACAGAGAACTCCACAAGCGCTCCCCATTCTACTTTCATTTTCCACCTAGATGCAGCAGCCGGTGCAAATTTCACTAGGGTAGTAAAACGTTAACATAGCCGGCTAGCTTCTTGCTGATCAGCACAGGACTGAGGATGTCTGTTTCCACTGAGCTGTGTGGACAGCAGAAGCTGCAATGAGCTGCCTAGCGTGGCACACAGGGTATTCCATTGATTTGTTGCTTGCTGTGTAGGTCTCTGGGCATATATACTAGTACTGCTTTGATAATAGTGGGACGTATATACTAGTACTGCTGTGATAATAGTGGGACGTACATACTAGTACTGCTGTGATAATAGTGGGGCATATATACTAGTACTGCTTTGATAATAGTGGGACGTATATACTAGTACTGCTGTGATAATAGTGGGACGTACATACTAGTACTGCTGTGATAATAGTGGGGCATATATACTAGTACTGCTGTGATAATAGTGGGACGTATATACTAGTACTGCTGTGATAATAGTGGGGCATATATACTAGTACTGCTTTGATAATAGTGGGACGTATATACTAGTACTGCTGTGATAATAGTGGGGCATATATACTAGTACTGCTGTGATAATAGTGGGACGTATATATTAGTACTGCTGTGATAATAGTGGGGCATATATACTAGTACTGCTGTGATAATAGTGGGGCCTATATACTAGTACTGCTGTGATAATAGTGGGGCATATATACTAGTACTGCTGTGATAATAGTGGGCATATATACAAGTACCGCTGTGATAATAGTGGGACGTATATACTAGTACTGCTGTGATAATAGTGGGCATATATACAAGTACCGCTGTGATAATAGTGGGCATATATACAAGTACCGCTGTGATAATAGTGGGGCATATATACTAGTACTGCTGTGATAATAGTGGGACGTATATACTAGTACTGCTGTGATAATAGTGGGACGTACATACTAGTACTGCTGTGATAATAGTGGGGCATATATACTAGTACTGCTGTGATAATAGTGGGGCATATATACTAGTACTGCTGTGATAATAGTGGGACGTATATACTAGTACTGCTGTGATAATAGTGGGGCATATATACTAGTACTGCTTTGATAATAGTGGGACGTATATACTAGTACTGCTGTGATAATAGTGGGGCATATATACTAGTACTGCTGTGATAATAGTGGGCATATATACAAGTACCGCTGTGATAATAGTGGGGCATATATACTAGTACTGCTGTGATAATAGTGGGACGTATATACTAGTACTGCTGTGATAATAGTGGGCATATATACTAGTACTGCTGTGATAATAGTGGGGCATATATAAAAAGTACCGCTGTGATAATAGTGGGGCATATATACTAGTACTGCTGTGATAATAGTGGGACGTATATACTAGTACTGCTGTGATAATAGTGGGGCATATATACTAGTACTGCTTTGATAATAGTGGGACGTATATACTAGTACTGCTGTGATAATAGTGGGGCCTATATACTAGTACTGCTGTGATAATAGTGGGACGTATATACTAGTACTGCTGTGATAATAGTGGGGCATATATACTAGTACTGCTGTGATAATAGTGGGACGTATATACTAGTACTGCTGTGATAATAGTGGGGCATATATACTAGTACTGCTGTGATAATAGTGGGACGTATATACTAGTACTGCTGTGATAATAGTGGGCATATATACAAGTACCGCTGTGATAATAGTGGGGCATATATACTAGTACTGCTGTGATAATAGTGGGGCCTATATACTAGTACCGCTGTGATAATAGTGGGGCATATATACTAGTACTGCTTTGATAATAGTGGGGCCTATATACTAGTACTGCTGTGATAATAGTGGGCATATATACTAGTACTGCTGTGATAATAGTGGGACGTATATACTAGTACTGCTGTGATAATAGTGGGGCATATATACTAGTACTGCTTTGATAATAGTGGGACGTATATACTAGTACTGCTGTGATAATAGTGGGGCATATATACTAGTACTGCTGTGATAATAGTGGGCATATATACAAGTACCGCTGTGATAATAGTGGGGCATATATACTAGTACTGCTGTGATAATAGTGGGACGTATATACTAGTACTGCTGTGATAATAGTGGGCATATATACTAGTACTGCTGTGATAATAGTGGGGCATATATACAAAGTACCGCTGTGATAATAGTGGGGCATATATACTAGTACTGCTGTGATAATAGTGGGACGTATATACTAGTACTGCTGTGATAATAGTGGGGCATATATACTAGTACTGCTTTGATAATAGTGGGACGTATATACTAGTACTGCTGTGATAATAGTGGGACGTACATACTAGTACTGCTGTGATAATAGTGGGGCATATATACTAGTACTGCTTTGATAATAGTGGGACGTATATACTAGTACTGCTGTGATAATAGTGGGACGTACATACTAGTACTGCTGTGATAATAGTGGGGCATATATACTAGTACTGCTGTGATAATAGTGGGACGTATATACTAGTACTGCTGTGATAATAGTGGGGCATATATACTAGTACTGCTTTGATAATAGTGGGACGTATATACTAGTACTGCTGTGATAATAGTGGGGCATATATACTAGTACTGCTGTGATAATAGTGGGACGTATATATTAGTACTGCTGTGATAATAGTGGGGCATATATACTAGTACTGCTGTGATAATAGTGGGGCCTATATACTAGTACTGCTGTGATAATAGTGGGGCATATATACTAGTACTGCTGTGATAATAGTGGGCATATATACAAGTACCGCTGTGATAATAGTGGGACGTATATACTAGTACTGCTGTGATAATAGTGGGCATATATACAAGTACCGCTGTGATAATAGTGGGCATATATACAAGTACCGCTGTGATAATAGTGGGGCATATATACTAGTACTGCTGTGATAATAGTGGGACGTATATACTAGTACTGCTGTGATAATAGTGGGACGTACATACTAGTACTGCTGTGATAATAGTGGGGCATATATACTAGTACTGCTGTGATAATAGTGGGGCATATATACTAGTACTGCTGTGATAATAGTGGGACGTATATACTAGTACTGCTGTGATAATAGTGGGGCATATATACTAGTACTGCTTTGATAATAGTGGGACGTATATACTAGTACTGCTGTGATAATAGTGGGGCATATATACTAGTACTGCTGTGATAATAGTGGGCATATATACAAGTACCGCTGTGATAATAGTGGGGCATATATACTAGTACTGCTGTGATAATAGTGGGACGTATATACTAGTACTGCTGTGATAATAGTGGGCATATATACTAGTACTGCTGTGATAATAGTGGGGCATATATAAAAAGTACCGCTGTGATAATAGTGGGGCATATATACTAGTACTGCTGTGATAATAGTGGGACGTATATACTAGTACTGCTGTGATAATAGTGGGGCATATATACTAGTACTGCTTTGATAATAGTGGGACGTATATACTAGTACTGCTGTGATAATAGTGGGGCCTATATACTAGTACTGCTGTGATAATAGTGGGACGTATATACTAGTACTGCTGTGATAATAGTGGGGCATATATACTAGTACTGCTGTGATAATAGTGGGACGTATATACTAGTACTGCTGTGATAATAGTGGGGCATATATACTAGTACTGCTGTGATAATAGTGGGACGTATATACTAGTACTGCTGTGATAATAGTGGGCATATATACAAGTACCGCTGTGATAATAGTGGGGCATATATACTAGTACTGCTGTGATAATAGTGGGGCCTATATACTAGTACCGCTGTGATAATAGTGGGGCATATATACTAGTACTGCTTTGATAATAGTGGGGCCTATATACTAGTACTGCTGTGATAATAGTGGGCATATATACTAGTACTGCTGTGATAATAGTGGGACGTATATACTAGTACTGCTGTGATAATAGTGGGGCATATATACTAGTACTGCTTTGATAATAGTGGGACGTATATACTAGTACTGCTGTGATAATAGTGGGGCATATATACTAGTACTGCTGTGATAATAGTGGGCATATATACAAGTACCGCTGTGATAATAGTGGGGCATATATACTAGTACTGCTGTGATAATAGTGGGACGTATATACTAGTACTGCTGTGATAATAGTGGGCATATATACTAGTACTGCTGTGATAATAGTGGGGCATATATACAAAGTACCGCTGTGATAATAGTGGGGCATATATACTAGTACTGCTGTGATAATAGTGGGACGTATATACTAGTACTGCTGTGATAATAGTGGGGCATATATACTAGTACTGCTTTGATAATAGTGGGACGTATATACTAGTACTGCTGTGATAATAGTGGGCATATATACAAGTACCGCTGTGATAATAGTGGGGCATATATACTAGTACTGCTGTGATAATAGTGGGGCCTATATACTAGTACTGCTGTGATAATAGTGGGCATATATACTAGTACTGCTGTGATAATAGTGGGACGTATATACTAGTACTGCTGTGATAATAGTGGGACGTATATACTACCCTGTTTCCCCGAAAATAAGACAGCGTCTTATATTAATTTTTACTCCCAAAGATGTGCTGTGTCTTATTTTCAGGGGATGTCTTATTTTTTTTTTCAATGAAGAAGAATTCACATTTATTGCTGAACAAAAAAATTAACATTTATTATATACGGTACTGTACGGTAATGTAGTTTTCATCACAAACCAGCATAACCAGACAAACTGTGAATCCTATCAAGAATTTCTTACTACCGTACCATTATTTCCATGTACAACAATTAACAGTATGGTACATTTACCAATATTTACGGTACGAATAGAAAGTAAAATTTATTCAATGACAGTTATGTCATCATCTTCTAGGACATCATCATAACAATCCAAACCATTAATTTCCCTGCACACAGTATCATGTCCCATAGTGGCCCCTGCACACAGTATCATGCCCCATAGTGGCCCCTGCACACAGTATCATGCCCCATAGTGGCCCCTGCACACAGTATCATGCCCCATAGTGGCCCCTGCACACAGTATCATGCCCCATAGTGGCCCCTGCACACAGTAGTTTGCCCCATAGTGGACCACCCATGAACAATTATTATACTGTGGGGTCTTTTCAGACCCCAGAGTATAATGATCGGAGACCCAGGAGAGGATAGAAACATAAAAAAACAACGTTGCTTACCTGTTCCTTGCTCCGGTGCATGCCCGTGCGCTACTCCGGCCTTTCTTCAATGTTAGACCAGGCCGCATCACGTGATCTGGCCGGCGTCGCGACGCAAAATGACGTCCGCTGACGTCTGCGACGTCACCAAACAGGCCCGAAGCCTGGAGAAGCGTAGGACAGGTAAGCACATAGTTTTTTATGTTCGCTCACCTCCCCTGGGCCGCCGATTATTATACTCCGAGATTGTGGGGTTCGCCCGCGGCCTCACATATCGCATATACCGTATGTTCTGTTCGGGAACATACGTCTTACTTTCGGGGGATGCCTTATATTGGGCAATTCTCCGAAACCTCTCCTATGCCTTACTTTCGGGGGTGTCTTATTTTCGGGGAAACACGGTAGTACTGCTGTGATAATAGTGGGACGTATATACTAGTACTGCTGTGATAATAGTAGGGCCTATATACTAGTACTGCTGTGATACTAGTGGGGCATATATACTAGTACTGCTGTGATAATGGTGGGCATATATACTAGTACTGCTGTGATACTAGTGGGGCCTATATACTAGTACTGCTGTGATACTAGTGGGGCCTATATACTAGTACTGCTGTGATAATAGTGGGGCCTATATACTAGTACTGCTGTGATAATAGTGGGGCATATATACTAGTACTGCTGTGATAATAGTGGGGCGTACAGTGCCTTGCGAAAGTATTTGGCCCCCTTGAACTTTTCAACCTTTTGCCACATTTCAGGCTTCAAACTTAAGGATATAAAATTTAAATTTTTTGGTGAAGAATCAACAACAAGTGGGACACAATCATGAAGTGGAATGAAATTTATTGGATATTTTAAACTTTTGCAAAAAATAAAAAACTGAAAAGTGGGGCGTGCCAAATTATTCGGCCCCCTTAAGTTAATACTTTGTAGCGCCACCTTTTGCTGCGATTACAGCTGCAAGTCGCTTGGGGTATGTCTCTATCAGTTTTGCACATCGAGAGACTGAAATTCTTGCCCATTATTCCTTGGAAAACAGCTGGAGCTCAGTGAGGTTGGATGGAGAGCGTTTGTGAACAGCAGTTTTCAGCTCTTTCCACAGATTCTCGATTGGATTCAGGTCTGGACTTTGACTTGGCCATTCTAACACCTGGATACGTTTATTTGTGATCCATTCCATTGTAGATTTTGCTTTATGTTTGGGATCATTGTCTTGTTGGAAGATAAATCTCCGTCTCAGTCTCAGGTCTTTTGCAGACTCCAACAGGTTTTCTTCCAGAATGGTCCTGTATTTGGCTCCATCCATCTTCCCATCAATTTTAACCATCTTCCCTGTCCCTGCTGAAGAAAAGCAGGCCCAAACCATGATGCTGCCACCACCATGTTTGACAGTGGGGATGGTGTGTTCAGGGCGATGAGCTGTGTTGCTTTTACGCCAAACATATCGTTTTGCATTGTGGCCAAAAAGTTCGATTTTGGTTTCATCTGACCAGAGCACCTTCTTCCACATGTTTAGTGTGTCTCCCAGGTGGCTTGTGGCAAACTTTAAACGATACTTTTTATGGATATCTTTGAGAAATGGCTTTCTTCTTGCCGCTCTTCCATAAAGGCCAGATTTGTGCAGTGTACGACTGATTGTTGTCCTATGGACAGACTCTCCCACCTCAGCTGTAGATCTCTGCAGTTCATCCAGAGTGATCATGGGCCTCTTGGCTGCATCTCTGATCAGTCTTCTCCTTGTTTGAGATGAAAGTTTAGAGGGACTGCCGGGTCTTGGTAGATTTGCAGTGGTCTGATACTCCTTCCATTTCAATATGATCGCTTGCACAGTGCTCCTTGGGATGTTTAAAGTTTGGGAAATCTTTTTGTATCCAAATCCGGCTTTAAACTTCTCCACAACAGTATCACGGACCTGCCTGGTGTGTTCCTTGGTCTTCATGATGCTCTCTGCGCTTTAAACAGAACCCTGAGACTATCACAGAGCAGGTGCATTTATATGGAGACTTGATTACACACAGGTGGATTATATTTATCATCATCAGTCATTTAGGACAACATTGGATTATTCAGAGATCCTCACTGAACTTCTGGAGTGAGTTTGCTGCACTGAAAGTAAAGGGGCCGAATAATATTGCACGCTCCACTTTTCAGTTTTTTATTTTTTACAAAAGTTTAAAATATCCAATAAATTTCGTTCCACTTCACGATTGTGTCCCACTTGTTGTTGATTCTTCATCAAAAATTTAAAATTTTATATCCTTATGTTTGAAGCCTGAAATGTGGCAAAAGGTTGAAAAGTTCAAGGGCCAAATACTTTCGCAAGGCACTGTATATACTAGTACTGCTGTGATAATAGTGGGGGTATATACAAGTACCGCTGTGATAATAGTGGGGCATACAGTGCTGGCCAAAAGTATTGGCACCCCTGCAATTCTGTCAGATAATACTCAATTTCTTCCAGAAAATGATTGCAATCACAAATGCTTTGGTAATAATATCTTCATTTATTTTGCTTGCAATGAAAAAACACAAAAGAGAATGAATAAAAGTCAAATCAGTGATCATTTTACACAAAACTCCAAAAATGGGCCGGGCAAAAGTATTGGCACCCTCATCCTAATACTTGATAGCACAACCTTTAGACAAAATAACTGCGAACAACCGCTTCCGGTAACCATCAATGAGTTTCTTACAATGCTCTGCTGGAATTTTAGACCATTCTTCTTTGGCAAATTTCTCCAGGTCCCTGAGATTTGAAGGGTGCCTTCTCCAAACTGCCATTTTGAGATCTCTCCACAGGTGTTCTATGGGATTCAGGTCTGGACTCATTGCTGGCCACTTTAGAAGTCTCCAGTGCTTTCTCTCAAACCATTTTCTAGTGCTTTTTGAAGTGTGTTTTGGGTCATTGTCCTGCTGGAAGACCCATGACCTCTGAGGGAGACCCAGCTTTCTCACACTGGGCCCTACATTATGCTGCAAAATTTGTTGGTAGTCTTCAGACTTCATAATGCCATGCACACGGTCAAGCAGTCCAGTGCCAGAGGCAGCAAAGCAACCCCAAAACATCAGGGAACCTCCGCCATGTTTGACTATAGGGACCGTGTTCTTTTCTTTCAAGGCCTCTTTTTTTTTTTTCCTATAAACTCTATGTTGATGCCTTTTCCCAAAAAGCTCTACTTTTGTCTCATCTGACCAGAGAACATTCTTCCAAAAAGTTTTTGGCTTTCTCAGGTAAGTTTTGGCAAACTCCAGCCTGGCCTTTTTATGTCTCTGGGTCAGAAGTGGGGTCTTCCTGGGTATCCTACCATAGAGTCCCTTTTCATTCAGACGCCGACGGATAGTACGGGTTGACACTGTTGTACCCTCGGACTGCAGGGCAGCTAGAACTTGTTTGGATGTTAGTCGAGGTTCTTTAGCCACCATCCGCACAATCTTTCGTTGAAATCTCTCGTCAATTTTTCTTTTCCGTCCACATCTAGGGAGGTTAGCCACAGTGCCATGGACTTTAAACTTCTTGATGACACTGCGCACGGTAGACACAGGAACATTCAGGTCTTTGGAGATGGACTTGTAGCCTTGAGATTGCTCATGCTTCCTCACAATTTTGCTTCTCAAGTCCTCAGACAGTTCTTTGGTCTTCTTTCTTTTCTCCATGCTCAATGTGGTACACACAAGGACACAGGACAGAGGTTGAGTCAACTTTAATCCATTTCAACTGGCTGCAAGTGTGATTTAGTTATTGCCACCACCTGTTATGTGCCACAGGTAAGTAACAGGTGCTGTTAATTACACAAACTAGAGAAGCATCACCTGATTTTTCAAAGGGTGCCAATACTTTTGTCCACCCCCTTTTATGTTTGGTGTGGAATTATATCCAATTTGGCTTTTTGACAATTCTTTTTGTGGTTTTCCATTGAAGACAAATTAAATGAAGATATTATTACCAAAGCATTTGTGATTGCAATCATTTTCTGGAAGAAATTGAGTATTATCTGACAGAATTGCAGGGGTGCCAATACTTTTGGCCAGCACTGTATATACAAGTACCGCTGTGATAATAGTGGGACATATATACTAGTACTGCTGTGATAATAGTGGGGCGTATATACTAGTACTGCTGTGATAATAGTGGGGCATATATACTAGTACTGTTATGATAATAGTGGGGCATATATACTAGTACTGTTATGATAACAGTGGCCATATATACTAGTACTGCTGTGATAATAGTCGGGCGTATATACTAGTACTACTGCGATAATAGTGGGCATATATACAAGTACCGCTGTGATAATAGTGAGGCGTATATACTAGTACTGCTGTGATAATAGTGGGCATATATACTAGTACTGTGATAAATATGTGATGATGTGCATGGACATCCTCTCTATACGGGATAATTATGAGATCTTGTGTGCTGATCCTACATCAGATTACATGATTGAACTGCGTACCATTCTGGATGAGGCAAGACAGAATGGTCTTATCAGTAGGAAGGAATGGGAGTTCATGTGCCCTAAATTTCCACGTATGGCTACCTTCTACTGTCTCCCCAAGGTGCACAAGGGGTATCCCCCCCTTAAGGGGCGTCCAATTGTCTCGGGCATCGGTGGCATAATTGAAGGGGCCAGCGCTTACGTGGATAAGATCTTGCGTCCATTTGTGCTTGCCCTGCCGTCGTATGTCCGGGACACGATGGACGTTTTGAGGCACCTTGAGGGAGTACAGGTTACAGCTAATTCATCATTGGCAAGCCTGGACGTGGAGGCGTTATACAGCTCCATACCCCATGATTTGGGGTGTGGGGCTGTGGAGTATTTCCTACATATGAGGGCACACATGGATTCCCATAATCAGTTGGTCATGGAACTGATGAGATTTATCCTGACTCGGAATGTATTTACGTTCAATAGACGCTTCTTCCACCAGCTGCAGGGTTCTGCCATGGGCAGCCCTGCATCCCCGACATATGCCAACTTGTTCTTGGGGTGGTGGGAGGAGCGTCACGTCTTTTCTGAGGCATGGGAGGAATGGACTAGACACATCCTCCTATGGCTCAGATATATTGATGACATATTGTTAATATGGACTGGCTCAGTGGAATGTTTCTGGGAGTTTGTGAGGAAATTGAACATTAATGATTTGAACTTGAAATTCACAGCGACCATCAGTCAAAACAATATTAATTTCCTGGACCTTAGTATATCAATTGGGAGTGATGGGAATATATCCACCACTTTGTATCATAAGGAGACAGCAACAAACAATCTCTTGAGGTGGGAAAGCTCCCATCCGAGAACACTTCGTAGTGGGATCCCCAAGGGACAGTTTTTACGTGTACGCAGAAACTGTTCTTCGGTCCAGGAATTTAATGCTCAATCTCATTTATTAGAACAAAGATTTAGGAGTAGAGGGTACCCGATAAATGTGCTCCAGGATGCTAGACGTTTTGCGACAGAATGTGACAGACAAAGATTACTTATACCAAAAGAAGAACCGCCTCCCCAAAATATCATTAGATTAATCGGGACATTTGATCAAGGTTCCAGAATGGTGGTTGACATATTGAGGTCATATTGGGATATCCTGCGACAGGACCCTGATTTAAGGGATAGGGTATCTGAATATCCATCAATCACCTACAGAAGAGGCCGTAACCTCAGAGACAGACTAGTTCATAGTCATCTGGAATCAGAGGAGTCTGGGGGTACCTGGTTGGGGAGTGAAAGACCGGCAGGCACATTTAGGTGTGGTGGTTGTAGGGCCTGTGAATTTATTTTGAAGGGACGTGAAGTTACGGCGGCAGCTATGGGTAAAAAATATTATACGAGAGATTTCATTAATTGCCGCTCTGTGGGTGTGGTATATGTCGCATCCTGTCCATGCCCAGTGAACTACGTGGGTAAAACGAAAAGGGAATTACGTCGTAGGATATTAGATCATGTTGGATATATCAACAGGAGAGAAGAATGTCCCCTGAGTTTACATTTCTGGAGCAAACATGGAGGTGACCCATCTACATTGAGATTTCAGGGCATTGAGTTAGTACGCAAATCACCACGAGGAGGAGATTGGGATAGGGCAATTTTGAGGAAGGAAGCGGAATGGATATTTAGGTTTAACTGTGTCAAACCTAGAGGCTTCAATGATTTGATATCCTTTGCGCCATTTATTGAAGAAAGATAAATAGGGGTGAGAAATATGGGAGGTGTATCGTGTCATTTATCGCCCCGTATTTAGATGGGTAGACGTTTAGGGGTCTCTCTTCCGTTATCTTTTGCATTGCCTGAATCTAGGTGGTGAGGTACGATTTACAATATAATGTTGTGGTGATTGATGGGTCGTAGCTATGATTTACGGTAGTTTTGGTACGCAATCAGAGGGTTGAGAAATAGAAAAGAGTTAGAGTTGTAGGGATTGACCATTAGGAGGTATGCAAATGGATCTGAGTGGGATGGTTAGGTTATCTATAGTTTGGGGAACAATAAGGGAGAGCCCACTGTATGTGAACTATGAAAGGTAGATTTATGATCCATCCGCTGTCACGGTCTGGGGTTAAACCTAACCTCCGACTCCTTTAGAGTACGGTTGTGATAGGATACTATGGATCCGGATTTAACTCTGTTTTGGATATCTCCCCTCTGGGTTTATGACCTGGTATATGGAGGAATGGAGGTTAAGTATACAAAATTACCAGTTGGTCCTTGATCATCGGAATGGCTGAAACGCAGCGGCCAGATGATCAGTAGCCTGTGTAGATGAGGTGAAAATCAAATGTGAATCAGTAGATTCACCGTCTAGCGCTGGATCACTGGAATTGTTTACATTCTGTGGTCACATGATCGGCAGTCACATGAACACAGTAGAGGACTGAGGTGGACACACCCCCTAGGAGGCGTGATAGGTGGAGTGAGCTAGTGATTTCTATTGGCTCACTGCAGACAGCATTAGGAAAGGGGGTGGCACCGAATGAATGGGCTGACCTTTATAAAGCAGGCAAGGCTCAGTGTGGCGTCGGCTCCTCTATACACTGGAGCGCACCATCAGTGCTCCAGGAACTGCAGTTGTAACTGCATTTTTGATAAATATTTATAGCAGCTTAGACCAACTGATAAGTTTATTAGCATTGGCTCCTGATGAACCTGATATAGATAACACAGGGGAAACGCGTAGAGCAAGTTTATTTTCTATTTTTGAGTTAGTTGACCACAAGCCATACCACTTGGGGGCATGAAGGACTGACAGGAGACTGGGGCAGTCTGATTAGCCTGGAGATTAGTTGGTGGAACTTGAGTCACTAATGGAAATGGTAGCTGTATATCCCTGGAGTCAACATAGGGGATATCAGTAATGGCTGCAATATAAGTGTTTATTGAGTATAAGGGTCAGAATATCATAGTTTCCCTTATGGTTATAACATTTTAATGACAGGAAATGAAGTTACTGTGACCTGTACCTAGATTACTGGCATATGTACATACTACAGACTAGGGTTGTGGAGGTATATCATGGCTGTGCAGGAGTCTAGTCAGTGAGGCTTTACAAATTATGTGTGTGGGGACCAGGTGTTTGGGTTTTCCTAGCACTAAGAGCAACTGACAAAATACTGACCTGTTGTATGATGCAGCCGTGATACTATAACCTTAGTCTAAGGGGGTGGTGAAAGTATCTTATTACACCCTAGGTCCAGTGGAAAGTTGGAGAGTGTGAATACTGTCTAACATTTAAATCCTGAATAAACTTTGAATAGGCAGGCACAGACCACATTGATCTGTCTTTCAGTAGATTAGTGGACGTCCTTTGTGCAATTTTTATTTTAAAATATTAAAAGTTAAGTTTTATTGTTTGAAACCATTTATTTTCTGTGAGATATGTGATAATAGTGAGGCGTATATACAAGTACCGCTGTGATAATAGTGAGGCGTATATACAAGTACCGCTGTGATAATGGTGGGCATATATACAAGTACCGCTGTGATAATAGTGAGGCGTATATACAAGTACCGCTGTGATAATAGTGAGGCGTATATACTAGTACTGCTGTGATAATAGTGGGCATATATACTAGTACTGTGATAATAGTGGGGCATATATACTAGTACTGCTGTGATAATAGTGTAACGTTTGCCAAAATAACCAAAAAGGTGCAAAGTGATTGTGAAATACTGTGTAGATGCTGAGTTATCACAGGTTGTTTGGGGGTGTCTTTTTGGCTGTGGCTTCCCTTGACATGTCATCTGTTTTGCTTAGGGCTGGCGGCTGCACGTGACTGTGCCCTAGGGGGCACGTTGTCTGTCTCCTAGGCCTCTGTCTTCAGTATGATGGGTAATACTGTAGAATGTAATTTCAACTACACTTACACTGTGTCCCAAGAGTCTCAAGCTAATGTGGTGGGGGAGATTTATTAAGACTGGCGTTTCCTTAATAATTATTGAGTATTGCCAGTTTATTGGCGTGAGTTGTAGTAAATGGGAAAATTTATGAAGAATGGTATTCTGGATCCCAGCCTTAACCAATTCCTCGGCTGGCATGAGATGACCTTGAATTATTAAGAGGCTCCAGGCTCCTACTGATTCAGGTGCACTCCTGAGCTCCGGGATTAAGATCTATGTCAGAAAGCTGGCGTGAGTTATAGTATATTTGATCTCCGCTATGCTCTGTCCGCTTTCATAAAAAGTGGCGAGTGGGATGGAGAAGGAACAATGTACTGAATCTTTGGTGCCAGAGAGGACTGAAAAATGGCGTCCCTATTTTAGTAAATTCTCCCCACTGAGGTAAGATTTATTAATGTAAAACTTGAAATCCCCTTCAAATACAGTTTCTTGTAGTGGGTGAGCGAGAGGACTCCACTTGTAGGCTAATCTTGTATTACATCTAGGTAAGTTGTACCTGAAATCTGTCTAGACATTCAAGAGGCTATAGGGTGTCTTAGAAAGTACGACGAGTCATACAGTGTCAGTGTTTAAGAGATGAGATTTCATCCTTGAACAACTTTAAATCAAGACAAACATATCTCTTCAGTTTGGTATTTGGCGGCAGATAACACCAGGATATCACCATATGGTGTACAGTCATGGCCAAAAGTTTTGAGAATGATACAAATATTAATTTTTACAAAGTCTACTGCTTCAGTTTTTCTAATGGCAATTTGCATATATTCCAGAATGTTATAAAGAGTGATCAGCTTAACAGCAATTACTTACAAAGTCAATATTTGCCTAGAAAATGAACTTTATCCCCCAAAACACATTTCAACATCATTGCAGCCCTGCCTTAAAAGGACCACCTAACATCGTTTCAGTGATTGCTCCATTAACACAGGTGTGGGTGTTGATGAGGACAGGGCTGGAGATCAATCTGTCATGATTAAGTAAGAATGACACCACTGGACACTTTAAAAGGAGGCTGGTGCTTGCCATCATTGTTTCTCTTCTGTTAACCATGGTTATCTCTAAAGAAACACGTGCAGTCATCATTGCACTGCACAAAAATGGCCTAACTGGGAAGAGTATTGCAGCTAGAAAGATTACACCTCAGTCAACAATCTATCGCATCATCAAGAACTTCAAGGAGAGAGGTTCCATTGGTGCCAAAAAGGCTCCAGGGCGCCCAAGAAAGACCAGCAAGCGGCAGGACCGTCTCTTAAAAGTGTTTCAGCTGCGGGATCGGGCTACCAGCAGTGCAGAGCTTGCTGAGGAATGGCAGCAGGCAGGTGTGAGTGCATCTGCACGCACTGTAAGGCGGAGACTCTTGGAGCAAGGCCTGGTCTCAAGGAGGGCAGCAAAGAAGCCACTTCTCTCCAGAAAAAACATCAGGGACAGACTGATATTCTGCAAAAGGTACAGGGAGTGGACTGCTGAGGACTGGGGTAAAGTCATTTTCTCTGATGAATCCCCTTTTCGATTGTTTGGAACATCTGGAAAACAGCTTATTCGGAGAAGAAGAGGTGAGCGCTACCACCAGTCTTGTCTCATGCCAACTGTAAAGCATCCTGAAACCATTCATGTGTGGGGTTGCTTCTCAGCCAAGGAAATCGGCTCTCTCACAGTCTTGCCTAAAAACACAGCCATGAATAAAGAATTGTACCAGAATGTCCTCCAAGAGCAACTTCTCCCAACCGTCCAAGAGCAGTTTGGCGCTCAACAATGCCTTTTCCAGCATGATGGAGCACCTTGCCATAAAGCAAAGGTGATAACTAAATGGCTCAGGGAACAAAACATAGAGATTTTGGGTCCATGGCCTGGAAACTCCCCAGATCTTAATCCCATTGAGAACTTGTGGTCAATCATCAAGAGACGGGTGGACAAACAAAAACCAACAAATTCAGACAAAATTAAAGCATTGATTCTGCAAGAATGGACTGCTATCAGTCAGGATTTGGTCCAGAAGTTGATTGAGAGCATGCCAGGGAGAATTGCAGAGGTCCTGAAGAAGAAGGGTCAACACTGCAAATATTGACTTGCTGCATTAACTCATTCTAACTGTCAATATAAGCTTCTGTTACTCATAATATGAATGCAATTATATTTCTGTATGTGATAAAAACATCTGACAAACACACATAAAAACCAGAGGGCAGCAGATCATGTGAAAATAGAATATTTGTGTCATTCTCAAAACTTTTGGCCATGACTGTACAGATACCACCCTCGCTATACATAGGGTATCGCCAGAGAGCGTACAGATATCACCATCACTATACATAGGGTATCACCAGAGAGGGTACAGGTAACACCATCACTATACATAGGGTATCACCAGAGAGGGTACAGGTAACACCATCACTATACATAGGGTATCACCAGGGAGGGTACAGATAACACCATCACTATACATAGGGTATCACCAGAGAGGGTACAGGTAACACCATCACTATACATAGGGTATCACCAGAGAGGGTACAGGTAACACCATCACTATACATAGGGTATCACCAGAGAGCATACAGATACCACCCTCGCTATACATAGGGTATCACCAGAGAGGGTACAGATAACACCATCGCTATACATAGGGTATCACCAGAGAGGGTACAGATAACACCATCGCTATACATAGGGTATCACCAGAGAGGGTACAGATAACACCATCGCTATACATAGGGTATCACCAGAGAGGGTACAGATAACACCATCGCTATACATAGGGTATCACCAGAGAGGGTACAGATAACACCATCGCTATACATAGGGTATCACCAGAGAGGGTACAGATAACACCATCGCTATACATAGGATATCACCAGAGAGGGTACAGATAACACCATCGCTATACATAGGGTATCACCAGAGAGGGTACAGATAACACCATCGCTATACATAGGGTATCACCAGAGAGGGTACAGATAACACCATTGCTATACATAGGGTATTGCAAAATACTGTTTTAATTAATCACATGGTTGTTGGTGTGTGTGTGTTTTATCATTGAAACATTTACGAGGTGTTAGGCTAATTGCACACGACCGTGTGCTGGCCATGATTGAACGGCATGGCCGGTACACGGATATCACCCATGTGCCGTCCGTGCACTGGCCGTGTTTCCAGGGCTGCATTCATTTAATGAAGTACTGCCACAAAATTGGACAGAAATAGGACCTGTCCTGAGTTTTGCGGCTGTGTAATACATGGCCGTGTGCATGGACCGATAGAAATGAATGGGTCAGTGTGCTATCTGGGAAAAACCTGGATAGCATACTGACCTAGCCCAAGGTTGTGTGCAAGGGGCCTTAAGCTGTATACTGTCCTGCATGACCGTTTTACATTTTGATGTCTTTTATTTCTACAGGTGGAGAACCTATGGTAATGGGTTCACCAACATCAGCAAAACCCGGTGCCAGTGCCCAGTTTCTTCCTGGTTTTTTAATGGGTGATCTTCCAGCACCCGTAACTCCACAGCCTCGGCCATCATTAGGATTTATGGAGTCACGATCACCAATGTTGGGAGGTGAGAGGAAAAACCACATGACCACATGATAGAGCCCATAATGGTAAACCTGAGTGACTTGTGTGAGCAGCCCATCATCTGCAGGCAGCAGCTTAGGGCATCACAGTAGATGCGGTGTCACAGCTGCCTACTCAGTGCTTCTATTTCTTGAAGACAAATTCCTTTCTGCACTGCATGTGCAATATGATCACGAGAGAGTTCTTGTAAAATGCTGTACATTTCTGGCATTAGTTCATCAAGGTAAAATTGTCTACAGTAAAATGAAGTACTAAAAAAAATAGATGTTTGATATTGCTGAAACCACTGTTACTAAAGTAAAACAATCCCTAAAAACAGTGCTTACTTATAAGTACCCCAACATGAAGCCTTTGTCCCATAAAAATGAACAAGCCTTGTTTAGCGACATCAGCAGAAAAGAAGTTGGACTGACCATCTAATGTGTATGTGATCCTCCCAACTCTCCACAATGGCAGATGTCAGAGGAATCTGTTGGATTCCAACATGCCTGATCCTTTTGTTTTATAGTGCGATAAGCTGCTATCAGTGTCTGTGTAATACTAACAAATTATATGCTTTATGCTGCTTATAGGTGGTTCTCCTCCTCAGCCTGTGGTTCCTTCTCATAAAGATAAGAGTGGTGCGCCCCCTGTTGGAAGCATATATGATGACCTTTTACTTCCAGGTCTTAACACTACACCTTTAAGTTCCAGAAAGCTGGTAAAGTATTTTTGTTATTTTGTTTTTCTGTCTCATTGGTTTGAATAGGGACTGATCAAGTATTTCTTATAATCTATGTAATGCAGTGTTCTACTGTAATTTGTTTAGTAGGGAATTTTACTAATAATGATTACTGGCTGCATTAGGGCCTGTTCACCTGGCAGAATTTGGATTTAGCCCACTGTTTCCCCTTCTGGTTGCCCCCATAGTTTCATGTCCACCTCCCATCCCCAGGGTGCCCCCACAGTATTATGCCCCCCTTCAGCCTCCATTGTATGTATCAAACAAACAAACAAACAAAAAAAAAAAACCTTACTCACCTTTCCCCATTCCCTCTTCTCTCCTGTCTCTGGTCTTGGAGTCTTCAGGGAACAACAGCCACAATGTAAGTGACGTCACTACATCACGCCTCCTGGTCCCAAGACACTGGGAGCAGAGACAGCGACCAGAGGGTGAAGCAGGGAGTAGACCGCTCCCTGCTTCACCATTATCTGAGATGGAGCAGCCTGGGGCCACAAATGCAGGAATGTCCGGCTGTCCCAAGGGGGCACCTGCTACAATAGGGCCCGGTGCAAGTGCACCATTGGCTCTATGGTTAAAGCGGCCCTTTATGGGGTTCGTAGGAGGTTTTAACCCTTGAGTAATATGAAGTACATTGAATGCCACTATAGTCATGATAATTCTTCCAAGGCTGGGATTGTACTCAGTCTGTTAATACAGTAGCTGTTAAATGTTACAGCATGGAACAGTCTTTCTTGTTTAGTAAGAACATAGAAGATACTGTAATGCTCATCTGCCATGCCACCCTGCCAATAAGCCTCAGCCCTGATCTTGGTTAGACTGGTTCCACTCAGCAGCCATTTGGCCACATTTTAAGATCCAGATTACAAACATAGGACTTAGATACCAAAGTTTTGTGGCAACCTGCATGTGTTGTAAGCACAGTATAGACCCTGAAATGTGGCCACATTGCATCTGTATGATACCAGTCTAACAAGGGGCTGTGGCTTATTATAGCAGTGTAGTATGGCAGATATCTTAAGTATATATATGATGTCATGAGTATTATTTATTTCACATTTTTTTGTCATGTTTTGAGTTGTATAGTTCATGGTTTATAGACCTGAATATTAATATGGACATTTCTGGTCCACTTCCTAGGCTGTTCTTGAAAAATGTCCCTTTAAAGGGAATCGGGCACATGAATGAAATATAGTCCTATCTGTAGGTAGCGTTTGTAGCATTTGGTAGAGGAGGAAGATTGGGCATAGGAATCCAGTGGTCACTCCTACTCAGTGGCTGACAGCTATCTCTATAGGCATGTATACAGGAGACTCTGCCAATAACAGACTAGGACTACTTAGAAATTAAATTAATAAAATACAAGTTTTCCTAAATGTATTCCCACATCACTATATATTACTCTGCTCAGCTCCTCCTGGTCTATAACATAGTGCCAGCTACTTAGACTGTATAAAAAATTACTTTGCCTTTGTTGTAATCCCTTGTCCCAGCCCTAATTAAATGTGATGTGCGGCCTTCTGAATACATCAATGGCAGCATCTGATGCCTGCAGAATGGGACAAGATGACCTCCACTGTAAAGTTTGGAGGAGTAGGCAGAAGATAAGTAGTTAGTTAGTTTACCCACTATTTTGGTATTTATGGTAGAAGTGATGGCCGGTACATACAGTGGGGAAAAAAAGTATTTAGTCAGCCACCAATTGTGCAAGTTCTCCCACTTAAAAAGATGAGGCCGGCCTGTAATTGTCATCATAGGTAGACCTCAACTATGAGAGACAAAATGAGAAAACAAATCCAGAAAATCATATTGTCTGATTTTTAAAGAATTTATTTGCAAATTATGGTGGAAAATAAGTATTTGGTCAATAACAAAAGTTCATCTCAATACTTTGTTATATATCCTTTGTTGGCAATGACAGAGGTCAAACGTTTTCTGTAAGTCTTCACAAGGTTGGCACACACTGTTGCTGGTATGTTGGCCCATTCCTCCATGCAGATCTCCTCTAGAGCAGTGATGTTTTGGGGCTGTCGCTGGGCAACAAGGACTTTCAACTCCCTCCAAAGGTTTTTTATGGGGTTGAGATCTGGAGACTGGCTAGGCCACTCCAGGACCTTGAAATGCTTCTTACGAAGCCGCTCCTTCGTTGCCCTGGTGGTGTGCTTGGGATCATTGTCATGCTGAAAGACTCATCCACGTTTCATCTTCAATGCCCTTGCTGATGGAAGGAAGTTTGCACTCAAAATCTCACGATACATGGCCCCATTCATTCTTTCATGTACACGGATCAGTCGTCCTGCTTCCTTTGCAGAGAAACAGCCCCAAAGCATGATGTTGTCACCCCCATGCTTCACAGTAGGTATGGTGTTCTTTGGATGCAACTCAGCATTCACTCTCCTCCAAACATGATGAGTTGTGTTTCTACCAAACAGTTCTACTTTGGTTTCATCTGACCATATGACATTCTCCCAATACTCTTCTGGAACATCCAAATGCTCTCTAGCAAACTTCAGACGGGCCCGGATATGTACTGGCTTAAGCAGGGGGGACACGTCTGGCACTGCAGGATCTGAGTCCCTGTCGGCGTAGTGTGTTACTGACGGTAGCCTTTGTTACGTTAGTCCCTGCTTTCTGCAGGTCATTCACTAGGTCCCCCCGTGTGGTTCTGGGATTTTTTCTCACCGTTCTTGTGATCTTTTTGACCCCACGGGGTGAGATCTTGCGTGGAGCCCCTGATCGAGGGAGATTATCAGTGGTTTTGTATGTCTTCCATTTTCTAATTATTGCTCCCACAGTTGATTTCTTCACACCAAGCTGCTTGCCTATTGCAGATTCAGTCTTCCCAGCCTGGTGCAGGTCTACAATTTTGTTTCTGGTGTCCTTCCACAGCTCTTTGGTCTTCACCATAGTGGAGTTTGGAGTGTGACTGTTTGAGGTTGTGGACAGGTGTCTTTTATACTGATAACAATGTCAAACAGGAGCCATTACTACAGGTAATGAGTGGAGGACAGAGGAGCCTCTTAAAGAAGAAGTTACAGGTCTGTGAGAGCCAGAAAGCTTGCTTGTTTGTAGGTGACCAAATACTTATTTTCCACCATAATTTGCAAATAAATTCTTTAAAAATCAGACAATGTGATTTTCTGGATTTGTTTTCTGATTTTGTCTGTCATAGTTGAGGTCTACCTATGATAACAATTACAGGCCGGCCTCATCTTTTTAAGTGGGAGAACTTGCACAATTGGTGGCTGACTAAATACTTTTTTTCCCCACTGTACCCTCCTCCTACCACAATCAGAATCTCTACTGAACCACTTATATGCTGTTATAGGACTGGTTATTGACATTGACACAAAAAATGTTCACTAAGTGCAGTCTTACTACTGAGAAAATCAACTCTTAAGCAAGCTGTTGGGTGCACCTGGGGTGTGGCTGTGCTGACAGAAGCACCCATTTTTGCCTGTGGGCATCTCCCAGTACCACCCACTAACATAAAGATTAACACGGCCTGATGTAAACATGGGTGCTCCAGGAACTACAGCCATCTACCTAATGTTTGCAGTCCAGGTGTTTGTCTAGGGTTTGCATAAAACATAAGTAATAGCGGCAGTACTTGTATCAGACCATGAAGTGTGTGTTTTTTTTGTTTTTTTTTTTATTATTTCTGTGAATTCAGTTGAGGAGAATGTAAATTACTGTACCTTAAAGAATGTGCAGCATCTTTATCTTTTAATAAGGTGGTTAGTGGTAGAGTCAGAGTCCAGTAACTCCACAGCCCTGTATTTTTTTGCATCGCGTTGCATGTTGACATTTTGCTTAATGTCTTTCTTGTACTTTAGTCAATGCAGACGACTTTCACTTCAGGAATGCCATCGACCCCATCGACTCCGTACACATGTAAGCAAGTCATAAAATGTAAGCTACATTTGCTTTGTGTATAGAGCAGGCTAATAAAGTTCTACTTTTTGTGAGTCATTGCCTTCATATTGGGGAATTACTTGTACAGATTTTTCTTTTAATCATCTCCAGTATATAAATACAGATTTGCAAAGGCTGACAACCGTAGGCCCTATGCAAATGAGGGCAGTCCAGAGTGGAAAATCCATTCCATATATTAGCTAAATTTCCTGGCCCAAACTCATTCAGGAGACTACGACCCCTTGCATTATAGTGATCTATGATGCTGGGAGTCCCTGCCTCCTGCCAGATCTACTGTCCACACTACATACAGTACTTGGTAGTAGAGTTACAAGGAGATCAGGTCTCCAAGCATTATAGATAACTATAATTCAAAGAGTCCCGTCTCATGACTAGGTTTGAACTGGGAAATTCAGCCAATCTACAGTTCTTTAGTGCATAGGGCCATAGAGTAAAGTATGTCTTCAGTTATATTAAGGAATTATCGTAGCAATATTATTTTTGGGCCTTTTCTCCTCGAGATCTACACACAAAACAGCAAGGGTAAGTTCACATAGAGTTTATTGCTGTTGGATTTTTGAGACAAAAGCCACCTCTAAAAATGCCTCCCAACTCCCATTCACTCGCAGATTTTTTCCTCTAACTAAAAAAAATAAAAATAAAAATCATGACCTATCTTATGTGGATTTTGCTTTACAAACCCCATTGAAATGTATGAGGCAGAAAAAAATGCTTTTTGAAGCGTTTTTTCCAGTGGGTTTTTTTTTCGGAAAAATCAGCTATAGGAAAAAAATCTGCTCCTGGCTATTATTGAAATGAATGGGAGAGATGGTAGCGGAAAACACCTTTAGATAGGTTAGGGTCACCTGAATCAGTCATTCTGGGTTCTAGTGACCCTTTAAGAAGCCCACCTTGTGTCTCCTCTTTATTATACGGGTGGCATGTAGCACATACAGTACATTGGACAGCCCCTGATGCATTATCAAGAGAACTTGGTGGAACTGGATAATTGAATATATTAGGAATGAGATTCACTCATAGTCCTATATTAATGTCTTCACATTACTGGAAGTATACTGTACCTATATAGTTGTGTGCAGGATTCAGAACTCCAATGTTAACATATGGAAAACCTCTTTACAGTGGCACTAAGGAATCTGAGCCTTGACATTTTCTCTTTAGTGTAAGAAATGTAATACATGTAAATGAGCGGCCTCTTTAGTTTGCTTTGTTTTACAGCTGAGTGTAAGGGACAGTGGCTAAATTCATAGACTACATAGTGAGTGGATAAACAGACAGGGATAACTAAAATTATATGGGAGAGGTGCCCTTATTTTATCTGAATGTATTAAAGAACACTACAGGTAGACAATGCACACAAAGGATAATCCTGGTGATTCCTCCATTGACTTCCTCCTCTTCTATGACACTACTATGCCTCATTTTGCACAGAAAACTTATGTGCACTGAATATCAGCCATCACCCCCTTCCATTTTTGTAGTCTTATAAGACAGCCTGTAAGACAACTGGCTGCAGGAGGAGCCTCACACACTTATCTATCTGCAATAGGAGACAAAAATTGTTCTCTGTTGTTCACATGCTAAAAATGGAAGAGATCAAAGGGAAATGAACCTGTGTTCTCTGTAAGATTTGTAATTTTTGCACCTGAAATGTAGGAAATTCTGCAGATTTAAAACCATGGGGGGAATGTATTAGTATTGTCATTCTGTACGCCATTCTTAAATCATTCCCTGCTGGTGTTAACTGCACCTGACTTATTAAGAGGCTCCGGCATCTTAATAATTCACATGCACTCCCTTGTGCCAAAATCTAAATCTGCTACTTTCAGGAACTGGTGTAGATTTCAACTCAACTCAATTCATGCCAGATTTCTTGCGTGATTTATCATAAATTTGTTGGGCCGAGGTGTCCCCAGCTTGCCTTGTTCGATGCCCATTTTTAGGGTGCAGAAAGAAGGAAGTGGCACATCTTTGGCGCAAAATGGACCTCTGTGCTAAATAAGTGCCACAACTATGATTTTATTTGTTTGTAGGATTATTATTAATTAATCCAAAACTTTTTTTTATAAACAGCTTCAAGTATATTCAGTCCATCAACCATAGTACAAAGCAGAAAAGCCACATTATCACCTGCGCAGCTCGATCCATTTTACACACAAGGTGATTTGTTGACCTCTGAAGACCACTTGGATGATACCTGGGTTACAGTTTATGGGTGAGCTATGTTGTATTTGTTTCCACCCTACTTTTAGGATAAGAGAATAAATGAGAAATTGTGAGATGTTTGTCTAGGTGGGGGATACCCTCTGCTGTCCATTACTAAAAGTCACACTACAGTGGATGGGACTATTATGCACATTCTTGTGCGAGAAGTTAACCTGCTACCTAAATTGTCTTGTATAAAACTAAGGGCCAAGGGAGAGTTTTCTGGGACTAGTTGTCCTTCTCATGTATTCAGTGTACATTATCCTCTGCCAGATATATATACATATTCATCCAACATCCTTTAAAAGCTCTGTAGCACCAGGATCCTCAGGGTTTCTTAGGAGGCAGCAGGTCTGATGTCTAATCTCAGTAGACATGGTTCTGCCGGACTTTCGATCTGCATCAGTCTTTTAACAGAATGTATATCTCTTTAATGTCACATTGACACACAGTCAGAGCGAGCAGTGGGCCCTCCATGTGCTGTTGTATGATGCAGTGCTAGGGAGTTCAATATGGACCTATAGGTATCTGTGGGTTCCATATAACTGATATCATGATATGGCTCCATACAAGAGTTGTGCCTAAGGCCAGGACTACACTGTGACTTTTTGTAGCACTACTGTTGACTATTTAGTGACGGCTACAGCCCACACAACTGCATATATCTGGACTGCAGCTGTAGCCCAATAGTTATAGTCAAATAGTAGCGCTGCAAAAACTCGCAGCATAGCCCAGGCCTTAATCTTTTCATTGTTTCTTTCTTTCATTACAACCCCTGCTTCTACCATTTGTTTTCAGGTTTCCTCAAGCCTCAGCTTCCTACATCTTACTACAGTTTGCTCAGTATGGGAATATAATAAAACACGTGGTAAGGATTATTTTCATCTCTCTTTTATGAGTCTGTTTTATTAATTTGAATCACTCTCCTTTTCTGACCCCTGCTGTGCATTGTGGATCAGGTACTGTATTAGATTATTAACTTATGTGTAAAAAATATATAAAAAAATAAAATAAAATCTGAAAATCCCTAGCCATATGTGGCATTGCCAAGTCCCTAACAACATAAACAGAAATGTGTTAAGAATTAAAAATAAAAACAATACCACCCCAAAAACCATAAAAAGCAATCAAAAAATGATACAAATGAAAATTGTGCAAAAGTACCAAAACATAGCAGTAAAGTATACATATTTAGTATCTCATGTTATTTATTATGCATAGTTTATAGTTAAGACATGTTATTATAGCATAGTGAGTAGCTTAACGTTTAGAACACAAAAGTCAGTGATGACATTTTTTTTTCATTTTCCCCCAAAATCCCTTGTGCTTTAAAAGCTTGAAAATATAATTTTTTTTTTATGGTTAGCCAATAAAAGTATCACTTCTACAGTCATTTTTTTTTTTTGTCTTTGTTTGACACAAACGTATTTAAGGTTAAAGAGGTTGTCCAAAATGTTTATATTTTAAATAGGCTGGGGGAGGGTTAAAAAAAAAAAAAAAAAAAAAATCATACTCCCGGTGTTCTGGTGTCCTCTCAGCATGATCCAGTCCTTCTGCTCCAGCGTCTTCTCAAAGTGAAACTGCTAGCCGGCTGTGATGTCCTGGATCCCTTCCGCTGATTGACCTCTACGGTCACATGCGGCAGGGACTTCTGCCGGAAGACGACAACAGCAGGACTGGACTATCTCTAGTACTCGTTATTTGTAATGTATTTACATATGCGCTCAGCTGGGCTGGAGTTAGGTTCCTGGCTGTGACATGCATGCCAACGTACAGAGCACAGCCTTCTATGTGTTTGCTGTGCCGCATTAAGACTGCTGCAATATTGCCAAATTTTAGTCACCGTATTAGGACTTGATACCATGAAAGTAGATTATTTTCTGACTTTTTTTTTTTTTTTTTTAATATAGATGTCAAATACTGGAAACTGGATGCACTTACAATACCAGTCCAAGCTACAGGCAAGGAAAGCTCTAAGTAAAGACGGCAAGATATTTGGTGATTGCATTATGATTGGTGTGAAACCTTGTATAGACAAGGTAAGAGTGCTATATATATGAAATATTATAAACCATTCCCTCCTCCAATGTTGTTTCCATATGAGGTTTTCTAGAAATTTACATTGATAATTACCATTGTATTCATCACCCAAAACCACGAAGGCCTGCAGAATGAAGTGGCAGCAGTCCTTGCTAAAGTAAATCTGGAGTACACCCTGCTGGAGCGCCACATTCCCACAGTGATGTCTGTGTGCACGTTGCTGACATGTACTGGTCCTCATTCACTAAAATGGACTGAGCTACCGTTCCAGATACAGCCACATGCTTAGAAAGTGTCAGGTACTACAATGAAGAGGCCATAGTGATGCCTTTGCCCTGCTGATCTTTGGGATCCCTCACCTTTGGGGTTATGTAAATTCCCAGAAAAACTCTCAAGGTCATCAAATATTAATGCTGTGAATACAGTGACGAATACAACCCCAACTAGCCATATCGCAGCCTATGGATGTACAATGAAAGTATTTCCTTGACTTCCCCAAGGTTTTATGAAGGGGCATTGGTCTAGAGCAGGGGTCGGCAACCCCCGGCACGTGTGCCAAGAGTGGCATGCGAGGCTTATTCCCCTGACACTGCAGCGGAGTCCTCACACAGCATTTCGATCGGACCAAACACGGCCGAAACGAAACTGCTATTATACTGTGGGATCTCTTCAGACCCCCGAGTATAATAAGAGTGCCCCCCGGGATGTGATCAAACCTAAAAAACAATGTTAACTCACCTTCCCTGGATCCACAGCCGCTCTGTGCTCTTAAGGCGCTTCTGCCTGACGTAAGAGACCGCTGACAGGGCCTCAGGGGTCGTATAATGCGACGTAACCCCTGAGACCCAATCAGCGGTCGCTGACGTCAGGGAGAAGCGCCCACGGAGCGCAGGAGAAAGTGAGTAATGGTGCATTCACATATGTCCGGCGCAGCTATCAGTTTCCCTCCGGCGTGGTGCACACAAGCTGGAGGGAAACTGATGCCAGGACAAGAGGCATCAGTTCTGGCGCCGTATTTGTGCCTCAGCCGGATGGAAAAACGTTACCTGCAGCGTTTTTCCATCTGGCTTCCTTAAAATTTCATTAGCGCCGGGTGCTGCCTGAAGATGGATGCGGCGGCACCCGGCATCTGCACAGTCTATGTACAGTAGTAAAGCCGGTAATTGCCGGCATCACTACTGTACCTGAGTGAATTGCTCAGGATTGGTTAAAGCTATAAAGAAACACTTGGATTCATTTTAAAGATGAGAATCTCCTCTTTAAAATGATCTCAAGATCACCATGATCGTCCTTAAACATCCTGAACGATTCGCTAGTGAAAACGATGTTCGGTATTGAAATCCCAATGCAGATCTCAATTCCCGACATCGTTTTAACAGTGAATCATTCTGAATCTGTAAGGTCAATCATGGAGATCTTGGTATCGTTTTAGAGATGAGATTCTCATCTTTAAAATGAATCCAGTTGTATCTTTGTGGCCCTAACAGATCCTTAGAAATGGGGCTCTAAAAGTGTCCCCCCCTCCTGCCTCAGGCAGCATCTTAGTGCTAAGGAAGGAGGGGGAGGAGGAGCTGCAGAGACAATGTTAACTCATCATTGTCTGTGCATAAGCTGCAGATGACCCTGGGGGGGGGGTTAGCAGAGACTTCCATCCATGTTATCCCCCCTCCTACCAATCAGAGAGCATACTGTACTTTTGCTCTCTGATTGTCACATAGAGGATGTAATACCCCTCTGAGCCTAATCACATAACCAGGAAGTTATTGGCGCTGTGACCCAGACATTTACCATCGTCCAGGTCGCAGTGCCAAAAGTGTCGCACCAAACACTTACACAACACATGCACAAAGTCACCAATAAAGTTTACATTTTTTCACTGTCCCTGTCCTGTCCATACCTGATCTTTATAGAGTAAAATACGCCGCCCGCCTCTCTAGTGATATCTGTTACACGCTAAAATAATAGTAATAGCAATTATCACTAGTATCACCATAATACCGTGTGCAGGGGCCGCTATGTGACATAATACCGTGTGCAGGGGTCGTCAGACTTACAATTATTGACCAGCACTCCGAGTACCTCAACTTTGATTTTTTTTAATCGAAATCGGCACGCCGAACAAAAAAGGTTGCCTACCCCTGGTCTAGAGTCTCTAGACCGTATTACATAATGGTTATTCTTGTACTTTTATTCTCTCTCATAGTGAACTGTGGATTAACCAAGTGCTGTCTTTCTTTCAGAGTTTAATGGAAAGTAGTGAGAAGGCTTCTGTGTCCTCCATTTATTCGACCATCACACCGCCACTTAAAAGCATAAGCTCTCCACGGTCAGGAATGAGACCTCTGGCTGCAGCTTACAGGGCCTCAACTAATCCCTACAAGGTATTTGGCTCAAGCTGTAATATGCTTCTACCTACTTTCTGAAGCAGTCTGCATCCAGCCTGGTTGTGAAGCTATAACCCTGAATCTATCTATCAATCTGTTTGTCTGTATCTATCTCTCTCTATCCCAGTGCAATAATTGCAAAGCAAATCTCTCGCCCCTGCACTTTTCTCTCTGCATTTTTCAAGGAGAGAAACACAGCAGACCCCATTATAGTCTATATTGTCTATGGGTTTCCACGGATAACCACTTTTTAAGCTGATTAGCTTTCCATTTTTTTGGGTCCCCAAGTGGACCCGAAGATTGGAAAGGTGAACGCTAGTGTGAACCTAGTGTAAGCAAGCAGGAATGCTTTAAAATGCATCACATTGTGCCAAAATACTAGTGAAGAAAAAAGGTGAATGATAAATCTGGCACATCTCTATGCTATGTCTTGGCTTGCTTTAGACCATGAGTCTCTTTGGTAAACTTGTTGCATCTAGTCTAGTTCTAAGCTATTAAAAAGCCTTTTCAACCAAACTTGTTTGGGTTGAGAAATCTGGTCGGTGTGTCAGCTGCATTTTCCAGCCTGACCGTGACTGGTATGAATGGAACTTACAGCATCAGTGATTTATGACGCTCTGAGCTTCTGAGTTACTGCGGCGTTACTGTACAATATATGATGCTGCGAAGTACTATACAGTAGTGCCGCACTATATCGGAAGCATCATAAATCACTGATGGTGTGCCTTCCATTCATACAAGTCGCAGTTGGGACAGGAACTGTGGCTGACACATGGACTGAATTTCTTGACCTGATCATGTTAATCTGAAATTACATTTTTCTCTCTTGGCTTCTCTATAACACTTCAAAAAAATATCTGTACAAAATGACAATAAGTGAAAAACACCAACAATAATACCTAACCGTAAACAAAACTATTCTTGTAGGTCTTCACAGACAGACAGACCCCTAAAAAGGACGACACCTTAGTATCTAAAGCTCTGGAGTATCTATTTGGATGGTAATGGTTTTTATTACATGTATCAAACTGCTGTACTTCAATATTTTTTTACTTATTTATATTTTAACAACTTTTTACATGAACTTTGTACAATACAGAATAATAACCATTCTGCAGGTACGGGAACTGTGCTTGACTGTCACTTTATTTGTAGAATGGCAACTCAATGATGGGTTTACAGTTTCTGGCAGCAATTTTTAGTTTGCCAATAATACAGGCATGAACATGAACATGTTGATAGCTGCCTGCCCTTCTGACAGTGGAGGGATATCGGTGCCTAAAGTATATCTCCGGCACATACTAGAAAAGATGACAGTTCGCTGAATTCAGCGCACTGTCAGCTTTGTATCAGTATATACAACTGCTGATCTCTGAGGACATGAAAGCTCCTCTTTAAGACTGCCTAGACTAAAGTTGCACTGTCTAAAACTAGATCTATATCTGCCAATTTTTTTAAACAGTTGTCACATAGCACTTTATCATTAGTGTGAATAGACCCCTAGAAAACCCTATGTATAACACTTGGGTGGGTTTGCAGCCTCATGTGGCTGCTGGAACTTGTAAACCCTTACAAGCATACCAAAGAATATCCTCTTCCTGCAGTAGTATTTCCCAAAATCACTGCTTGGGTGGCTTTAATTTTAATGCATAGTGGAATTTTATAGCATTAGATATATCCTGTTAGATATAAGCCTTATTTACTAAAAATAAAACATTTTTTTTTTTTTTTTATAAATCAGTGGAAATGTATATAAAATTCTGTCATTGTGTAATGCAGAGATAAGAGGTGCTGTATAGGCATAGCCAAATCTTAGTAGAATGTTAATGAGCTCTGACAGATTTAAGGTAAAGAAGGCTGTAATACTTAATGGTAGACTATCAGATTTCTTGGATGTATCAACTGTACATGAAATGTCTTACAAACACCAATTATATCTGTTTTGATGCAGATTTGTGTAGTGTAATAACTGCAAAAGGTTAAACTGTTGTGGAAGCCCAGCCAGGTACATGTATCAAAATACATGTAAAGATATGCTTCACCCTGTAACCACACAGTTAGGGTTGCATTCAGCTGAGCATGACTCTTCCTCCAATGCCACTGTTGCTGAGATATCTTTATTTCCAAATATGCTAATGAACAATTTTGAGCACAAAGGGGGTAGCTCTGTTGCTCCACACTGCTGTAATTGGCTTCTTCTGTTGATTGACCGGACCAGGGACATGAGCTGAAGTCTTGCGTTCATGCTAGTCGGACAATTGTCACAGTACACCCAGAAGCTGCAGCACCTTATAACTTGGCTTCCTGGCCCTGTCAAATTAATGCAGGGAGGGGGGAAGGTAGTCAGTTACAGCAGTGTGGGGTGTAACAGCTTGTAGCAACAGAGCCGCCCTCAGTGCTCTATACTGCTCATGTGGTAAAAGAGAAATCTCAGCAGTGGACACATGGGGGGGAAGGCCATGCTCACCTGGGGCCATTCACATCACCTTTCTAATCAGTCTGTTTTGTGTGGGACACAAGTTTGTTCTACTTTCTTGTCCTACAGTAACTATAAATATAAAAACATTGACTATGTAAATGGATAGTCAGTTTAAATCTGCTTTTCACATCAGTTTTTTCTATCTGCAAAACTGCTCAGTTAGGGTGGGTTCACATTAAATGAGAGTTGAATCCTCCTCTTTCGGGCATCTGTTTGCATTCACTGTAATGTATATAAAAAAAAAAAATTCATTGCTCTGCTACAGTTAATGTTTGTCATAGGATGACAGACATTAACAGCTGTAATGTGAACCCATCCTTAAACTGATGATGAAACTGTTATATGAACAGCCCCCAACAGTGTGGTTACTTTGATATGCTTTCCCCTGGTGACAGACTAAAGCCATCACTTATGCAGTCGTGGTGGAGACAGGGCTCAAAATATAGGTTTCTGTATGATTTTATATGGCAAATATGCTTTCTACATACGCACAGACACACTTTAGGGGAACTATATGGAACAATTCACTGTTACCCATAACAACCAATCAAAGCTGAGCTGTAATGGGTTGCTATTGACAGACCAAAAAAAAAAAAAAAAAAAAAGTCCGAAAATACCTGTAAACTTGTCTGGCAGCCAATGCCCAAGTACTTGAAGTGTTTTTATCCATATACATGTAAAATACTGAATCAATGTTTTCCTAGAATATTTTTTTGTACAGGCTTGACTGACATTTGAAATGCAGATGTAAATAAAAAAAATGGCTGCATCATGAAATTAAATGGACTTTTTCCACACTGCTTCTTTACTTATTAAAATATTTTGTATATTTATAATGTATCTTTATTAAATTGTGCTATTCCACTTGTCCATGGTATGTCCAGTCAAATCACAATGGATATTTAAAGGGGTTGCTGCTCGGGGGAGTTTTACTCCCATTGTGAATGTGGACACAGATGCACCCAAGCGCCAATTTATTTCAGTGAAAGCACCACATAGATTGCTGTATCTGAGCCAGTGCCCACCTTAACTACATTCCCATCAAGAGTTTAAGATAGGGGTGGTGGCTAGACGCCCACCAATTAGCAATTCATCCTTTACCCTACAGGTAAGTACTTTCCATGGCATAACTCCTTTAAAAATCATAGGCCCAATTCCTGGTTGGACTCATTTATGATAGTCAGTATATGACCTAAATCCGGGGGGCACTTCTTAGGACTTTCTTCAACTCGGTAGTGGCATCAGCCATCTTCTTTGGAGTGGCCTGCTGGGGGAGCAGTATATCAACCAGGGACAGAAATAAACTTGACAAGCTGATTAGAAGGGCCAGCTCTGTCCTGGGGAGCCCACTGGACCCAGTGCAGGTGGTGGGTGACAGAAGGATACTGTCCGTGGTGAGCTCAATGCAGAAGAAGAAGTCCCATCCCATGCATGAGACTGTGATCGCGCTGGGCAGTACTGTCAGTGACCGACTGCTCCACCCTAGGTGTGAGAAGGAGCGCTATCGGAAGTCTTTCCTCCCCACCGCGGTTAGGCTGTACAACCAACACCGATCTAAGCGGAGATCATTACACACAGAGAACTGAAATATCTCTCTGCCTGTTAAATCCCCCCCCCTCCTCTGCTACGTCCTATCTGTCTGTCTGCTATTAATGTAATGCCTCTCACCTTGGAACATTCCTGTACATGTTGTATTTGTATTTGTATCTGCTTATCTTTGCTGCTGTAACACACTGAATTTCCCCATTGTGGGACTATTAAAGGACTATTATTATTATTATTAAGCAATTGTATGGCATATAATTATGTGTCAAGTTTTTACCCACAAACAACCATTGTGAATGAGTCTTAAAAGCTGTGTACAACGTGCCTCAAATTAAAATACAAAAATTTATTGAAATACAATTTACAGAAGAACATTTACAGTGAAACAGACAGCCTTGTAAAGAAACATCAGAAAATGACAGCTCAGGACCCATTGACAGCTATGTCTTCTTCCATTTCTTCTTCTGCTTCCTCTGAAATGAACACATCATTGCCTAGAAATTGTGCAAGAGAAATGAATGATCTATATGTTAAGACCTCTTTTGGACATGCACATTCATCTGGGCATACATATGTTCCCAGAGAGAGGGGAATAAGTCACAGCACCACAACTCCAGCCTGGACTCCTTGCCCCCCCTATCAGGAAGAGTTGGGATACCGCCATACATCAGCTGGTCCTTTTGAAATCTGTGGGTTCACCTTCATCTGATGTGTATGACTACTTTCATTTTGCATCTTATCACTAAAGAAATTAGCATAACATGCTGTAGAGATGCAACAGCTTGTCCCCGGGTGACTGCTAACTGTTTTAACAAATACATAATCCACTCGCTCCACCATATTTGCTTGCCGTGTAAAGAAAGTTCCCCAGCAAACAACTTGCTCTCTCACCATCATAGATACTTAATGGGATAGCTAAATATGCAGCCATTTCATAAAGTTTTTACATCTGCTTGATACAAAAGGCTAAAACCTTCAGGAAAATACTAGATCCCATAAATATACCAAAATAAGAAATTATATCTGTGACATGTACTCTGCTAGGATTATAAAGTGAGCAAAATCTACCAAATTATTTTCCTCAAAAATTTAATTGCCTGGGCTGGAGAAAAATGAGTTCATTATTTAGAAATATAATAATAAAAGGCTGATTTGGTGGTGGGGGTTGGGAAACACTTACCAGGAGCACGGTCTTTACCAGGAATCTGACCAGACTGCAGCAGACCTTTCAACCTTTCCACTTCGGCTAGGGTTGTAGCATTAGCAATGGCATTCTGTAACATTAGAGTGTAAAACAATTGTAATTATTAGGAGACTTGTGTAATATATGCTATGCATAAGTAACAGTGTAGGTGTGAATAAAGCAGCTAAAATTACTCATCTAACATATATGAAGTGCTATATACATATACATATATGAAGTGCTCACAGGTCTGCAGTTTGCAAGAAAAAAAAAATGCCAGTTTTACATGAAATGTTAGGTTCTGCTCTTCAGGCTCTATGAATTGAGATTGTGAATAAACTCCTACCTGCCTTTTTTTCTCTTTAAAAAAATTTGCAAAGAGGTATTATAAACAGGGGCATGCTTTCTGTTTTCTAAAAGGGATGTTCCATTTACATCCCCCCCGTTTAAAATCAGCAAAGGTCAGGCATATGCAATGCAGCTCCATTCTCTGGCTATCAAATTGACAATACAGTGTTTGGCAATCTCTGACCCCTCAGACTTTGAATGGTGTGGCGTTTGCGCAAGCACTACTGTTTACTACTAATAAGGGGCTTTGGACTCCCGTTCTCATGAACAGTGAGGGTCCCAGCAGTATGACGCCTTAATCTAGCACAAGGGTAGGCAACCTTCTGCACTCCAGCTGTTGTAAAACTACACCTCCCAGCATACATACTTGCTCTGCGGTTCTTGGAACTCCCATGGAAGTGAATAAAGCATGTTGGGAATTGTAGTTTCACAGCAGCTGAAGTGCCGAACGTTGCTGACCCCTGATCTAGCAGCTAGAAATACAGATATTCATGGCAACATGTATCCCCATTTTTCACTGCAAGAGGTTGCCTCACTCACAAACTCCCCTTTTCCAATGAAAGTCATGTGGCTGTGCCTGGCTCTTTAAAGTGAACATGTCACACTGGAAATGCTGTGTAAGCTGCAGGCACCATGTTATAAAGTAGGAGGAGTTGAGTTTAGTTTTGTAGGAAAAATAACTTGTAAAAAAAAAAAAAACTCTACTCATTCTGAGCCTAGCAGTCCAAAGGGCTATCCTACAGAATGACTTACAGGCTAAATGTCTAGATATTAGTTTTTCAGAATTTTCTACTAAAAATAATTACAAGTTCTCGGACAAATTGAGAACCATAACCCTTGTGAGACTGCTCTGACCTGGAACTGGTACCATAAAAAAAATAAATAAATACTGTACCTTGATGGCTTCAACATCACTGGGTGAAGGGCCAGATTTCTTCTTCTCTTGTAAACCTGCCCCAGGTGTGAATCTAGAAACAGGAAGGAAGAAAAAAAAAAAATATTTCAACAAAAGTCAGCTCATATACTGGTATTGGCTTCTCTCATCTTTCAATGGTGACACCATGAAAGTGATTTCAACCCAGTGTAGTATCTTATCTTGGTTAACAACTGATACATACAGAAAGCTTCTTCAGAAGCACCTTGTGGAGAATAGATTAGTGGTCTCTGAACAAAAAGCACAATGCTTCTTACATGGTCAGATGACAGATCATTTGTAGCTAGTTTAGAATTAAAAGCCCCAGTTTGTTTTACATAGTAATTTAGAGATTTCCTATGAAGCATTTGATGCTATCAGTGCAGGAAATGACATTACATGCCATTTCCAGCATTCTTTTATTAATACATGTGATGGGTAAAGGTGCTTGTGAAGGAAACTTTCAAGCTTCAGAGAGAAATTCGTATCTTACGTTTTTGATCTCTTGGCAATATCCTTTGCAAGCTGTGCACCCCGCTTGCCCTTGAACATACTCGCTGCTTCCTGTCGCTCCTGAAGCGATACCATACACAGAGTTAAATGAAAATCAGCAAGAGCAATTCCAAGACTGGGAAGTAACTGCTCAGCAGTCGTCTTGTCACAACAAAACTAAGTGCAATGTCCTCAAAGAGTAAACCAAAGTCAGCCAGGCCAAAACCAACAAGGTTGGTGGCTCTATGGGACAGTTAGTCTTATATGTGCAACATGTTTCCCTGCTGGTGCACTCTCAAAAGGGTTATATTCAGGTTTACAGGGAATTATTATATTTAAAGATGAAAAAAAATGTGAATACAAGTATGTACACAGCAAATAATGTTTGTGACTGGCAACAGCTTGCATCCATTTACCTACTGAAAAAGCAAGCATGCTTAGCCAAGGGCCACACTCTGATTTTGATTTTAAAAGATTCTGCTGAACTATCTCAGTATACAGAGCAAAAGTGACCTGCAGAAAATTTCAACTTAGAATGGAAAAAAGGGTGTTCCTACACTTGACATGTATGGATTGATTAGTTCTTCCTCTAGCCATGAGAATGACCATTGAAGAACCAAACTCAGCACTAACATTTCTATGTTAATGGGTCAAGTGAGAACTCGATGCAATTTTTAACCCAGCAAGGTAGAAATCAAGCAGTTATCAGCCAACTAAATAACTTCTCAGGTACTTATGGTAAAGAAAGAGAGAGTATTTTCTTCTACAAACAATACCAGTTAGTGCCATGGGGAGACATCAGAAAAGGCAACTTACTACTAGTCTGATTTTCTGGAAGTCCAACACCCGGACCTGTGGTACTTTGTAGATCACATATAGTCTGTAATGACGCTTGTTAATGACTGGATTTCTTAATAAACTGGAAGAGAAAACAATGAATGGTAACAAATGATAGATTGTAAGCTCTTGCGAGCAGGGCCCTCAGTCCCAGTGTGTGAATTGACTATTTCTTTGTAATGTATCTTTTTTGTCTGAACTTGAACCCTACAAATTGTACAGTGCTGCGGAATATGTTGGCGCTATATAAATAAAAAAAAATTATTATCATCATCATTACAAATGATATACAAACCGCACAAATGTATACTGTAACAAAAGACTTTTACATGTCCACAATAGTAATGGCTAACCCTTGTGCTATGGCCAAGTGAATGGGACAAAGCAGCAACACCATGCTACCAAGTTGACGGCGTGATCTGATATGGATGGGCTATCCTTAGCAGTGCTGTAGAGTCCGGCTACGTTCGGGGTTTCTGTCCACGAATCCGCTTAAAAATTGCAGGGATGCAAGCAGGGATTTTCTCTCCTCATTTTTTGGGTGGAAACCTGACAGACCCCATTATAGTCTATGGGGTCTGCGGGTAACCGCTTTGTAAGCAGATTAAGTTTCCGTTCTTCGGCACCCCAAACGGGAGTGTGAACCTAGCATCAGTAGGCCAAAGCACCATCTCCCAACTCCTGTTTCTCTACGCTCAGACTTCATAAATGGCTGACAGCCATGGTCATACAGATCTGTTAATTAATGTAATAAACTAGTGACTGAATTCCTATGAATGTAAATATGCAACAAACTATGTATTGAATTAATTATACAATAGCAATACTTCTATAATATAATTAAAAATAATTTTACTTTGAAGATGGAGTCAGTAATATTTTTTCTAAGACTGGCCCCAACCACGACTCAACAATCCTGATCCCTAGGATCGGTCATCAAAAATGCTGACCAAGAAAATCCTTTAATGAGGTATTCAACCCAGGAATCATTGTTTATAGAGGTGAATGCAGTGTCTCACCAAGGCACCACACAATATATGAACGACTAGGGGCTCCATATATTGCTATACAGGGTTTGTACACATGGCATGTACCCATAGACACTATCCATGATGAAGTGATAACTACAAGCTTATTTAAATAGAGATCAATGTTCATTCTGTGCTACATCTCTTATGTAATCCTTGACACTACCATCTAGGTTTAAAAATCTGAAAATGAGAGTTAAAGCCTCTTAATGCCATGTTACTGTATAAAAACATGACAAAGATAATATTGGCAGTCGTCTAGTAAAAAAGAACCCCACTGATTGCTGAAACAGAGCCTATTACTGTAACGCTTCTGAACACCGTGCATCTTTGGTTACAACAAGCTTTCGTTTATGAGGGACACTATTGTCATAAATATATATTGGTTGTAGATATGTGCTTTGAGCAACACGTTCGTAATAAAGTAAAAAAAAAAAAATAAAAAAAATAGCAGTTTGGGCCAACCTAACATGTCTAAACAGGCCTTATAATGACAGTGCACTACTTACCAGAGATAAGTTAGATTCTTAAGCGTTGACAAGTTGTCCAAGTCACCCTGAAAATGAAGAAGTGGATAATAAATGAAAGCAGTACTATAGGGCTGCTAATAAAACACACAGCAGAGAGAAAATTCTTACCAGTTCCAAAATATTGTTATTTGTAAGGATCAGCTCAGTGAGATTTGGCAAAACCTGTTCGAGTCCTTCCCCGATACGACTAAAAAAAAAACCCAGCAAAAACAATTACTTCTCATAAATCAGCAACATAAAGCTAGTACCAAAACAAAATCACCACATCACCAAGCTTTCATCACATGTATTTGCTTACGACAAACCAATAGAGACAGCTTTGATAATGGAATCTACATTGACCACAAGAACGTCCCCCCAAAAGTTCTCCATCTGAATGTGTGGAGTAGCAGTGGATAAGGTCAATCACCATTCCATAAACTATGGGACTGACAAAGATAGTCAAGATCTGTACTCTTCTAATCACACTGCCCCATAGACAGTGAAATGAGGGGTAGTATGAATGCTCTATCACTGAGATCTGGGACTACTGTTCACGTGAGTAGTTTAAGTACAGCAGTCAGACCTCTACTAATCTATTGTTATCCCCTATCCAGTGTATAGGATGAAGAAGTGGACAGTGATGTACTCATCTTCCTCCATTCACTTTAAATGGAGATAAAGAGCTAAGCAAGTTCATGTCATTTGGTAGCTTTAAGAAAAAAAAGGAAGCAAAACTCTCTATATATAAGCCTGCTAAATATAAAACAAAAGACTACACTGGGACTAGCACTGTAACAAGTATTAGGTATATATCAAACGTAAAGAAATATTTTAGAGCAGACAAAGTCTTTACACACTTCCTGCGCTCCCATCACAGTCTCTCTGGATGAATGACGTGTTGTTACAACACTATATAAAATGGGGCTGAATAACATGGTGTGGGGTAAAAGGCAGCACAGGACGAGGCCATAATGAACACAGACCATCTTACCATATTCTATTATTGTTTAGTAGTAAGGATTTAAGTCTCCTCAGCAAAGGAAATCCATCCAACTTCCTGATCTCATTGTCTGAAAAGTCAATTGTATCAAACTGGTCCAGTGTGGCCCCAAGATTCTCAATAACTGGGATTTTGTAACCTAAAGAGATTAAAAAGTATTTTACTTATTAAAATACACAAATATACTCTCTCCTGAGTGTAAATGCCATGTGTACGCTCATGAGAATTACAGGTAATCTGTAAGGACTACATTTCTGTAATGTGTATGAGCATCTGTTAAACTATCTGCAAAAATGTAATTAAAAAATAAATGACATTATTCCCCAGGAAAATCTCCTGCCAGTCTAGAGGTGCTCACAAGTCTGTTTAATATCAAAAACATATGACGTGCCACACACACGTGACCTCAATGGTGATGCTAACATATGGCCACTGAGCTCAGCAATTGGAAACAGCAGTCATAAGGATGTATGTCATAACACCAAGAAAATAAAGACCAGCAAGGACCACCAGTGCATTGCAATTATTCAGCTAAGTAATGGTTGTTTATTTTATAATATTTCTACAACACCTCCAAATGGTCAGGTACAAAGATAACCTTGATCCCCGTCACCCCAGTGATGACGCCTCCAAACATCTGATCAGTAGGGGGGCCAACAGTGAAACTCTCCTGATGTAATATCGACAGCATAATCTAAAGCAAGACCTTCATCTCCTTTACCTACATTCTACTAAGGCTAGGTTCACACCTACATCCTGTCTCTGTTCGGGATTTCTGTCCCCAAATCCACTTAAAAATGCAAGCAGGCCTTTCTTCTCCACATTTTTCAGGCGGAAACCCAGAAGCCCCCCATTATAGTCTATGGGCTCCGCTTTGCTTTTTAAAGCAGATTAGGTTTCCGTTCATGGGGTCACAGAAACCCGAACGCAGGTGTGAACCTAGCATAAGGTTTATGGTATGTGAGCCAAAGCAGAGATCTGCTGCTAAGTGTGCACCCAGCTCTGGAGGGCTCAGAACATCTCAGGCTGAGTGTGCTGGGTGTCCACCCAATGTAGATCCATCAGAAATTGGATAACAAAATCCTACAATTTGATGGACAAAGAATGGACACCATTATAGTCAAGAGGCCAGAAGAACGGACTAAACACAGATGTGAATGTAGCATCATATCATCACACATGCAGATTTACCCTTGTGGATCTCCACATAATATCATCAATGTGCTAACTTTAGGCAAAAGACACATCCTTGGATGCAGGTACTTCAGTAAAAGAAAGGTGCTTTACTATGGACACCTAGTATCTTATAGAGACCCACTAGTAGTATAATGTTGTACCGTGTTAGCCATAGAAAGTAGTGGAAGAGTGAAGAAATCAGGCGATACCTTTCAGAGACCCGTTATAAGCCAGCAGAGCTTCCGGTGGGGACAAGCACTGGGGCTCAGTACCGCACAGTGCGCCTCCTTCTGGTATGAGAGCCCCACATTATCAGGCTAAGACCTAAAGACGCTCAGCAAAGATCCCCATTACGTGTTAGTAACAGCAAGCACCGGAATAACCCTGAATGCGGAGCTACTTAGCACAGCAGGCAGGCAGCCTCCAGCTCGGCGCCGCCCGCCCCCGTCTGCTAGATACTCCAAACCCCGCTCGCTTAGCACCGAGCCACAGTTCTCACCACGTAGATCCAGCTCTCTGTCCCGCACGGCATTCGTGTATTGTGCAGCCTGCTCAATCACATCGGCCGTGAGCTTCACCATGGCGCCCGCACAGATCCTCAACACGCTGCACAGAAAACGCGCTTCAACACTGACTAACTAGGCCTCACACGTCACTTCCGGTGTCCAATCATAGTATGCGAACTGCAGCCTAGGCAGAACGACTCGATCAAAGAACTTATCGAGCAGATAAGTGAGCGAGACTGTCTGAGTTCAATAAGCTTGCCTGGGGCACTCTGCATTGTTGTAGTGTAGTGGCAATATTGGACTCTCAGGACTAAAAAATATATATAAAAATATATCTATATATACACACATAAAAGAAAAATACCAGCCGCACAAACACTCAGATCTCAGTGGAACAAAAAAAAAAATGTAAAAAGGTGCACTCCAAAAAATTTAAACCAGGGGCGTAACTACTGCCATAGCAGATTATGGGGCCCGTAATGGACGCACTTACTGTATGGGGGCCAATAAAGGGCAATTTACTTATGGGGGGGGGGATAATTAAAGAGGGTGGGGGCAGTGTCGGACTGGGATGTCTAGGGCCCACCAGTGGAATTGTTTCTAGGGGACCACCGCCAGGACCCCTGCAGATCAGCTGTACCGAGACAGGGCGGCTAAAGGTCATAACATGTTGGGAGCCATACGATGTTAACCACTGCACTACCTAAACCCACTGCTACATCCTGTATGGCAAGTGCACAGCGTGGCTCCTAGAATTGGTACCATTACCTGTAGCCGCACTGTCCTGGAAAAGGTGATCTACAGAGGTCCTGGCTGTCGGACCCTGCAGATGTAATATTGATGGTCTATCCCAAGGACAATCAATATTAGAAAGATGGATAAATCCTTTAAAGAGGTTGTCCAGGCATTGGAGCAATCCATGTGGTGAGCAGGAGGTGTAAAATAAAAATAAATAAAAAAAAGCACGCTCACCTGTCCCCGGAACTCCATTGTCCACTGCCAGTGTCCATTCAGTCTGTTGTCGGCACCTTCTTGCTGGGAGTCCTGCACCTCATGTGACCGCTAAGACCAATTAGGTACAGGATTTCCAGAAATGAGGCGCCACCATGAGACCGAACAGACACAGACGGGGAGGGGACATTAAACTGTGAGGCATATTAAAGGGGGGGGGGGGGGGACATTAAACTGTGTGGGACATATTAAAGGGATTGTCCAGGGTTAATTTTTTTTTTTATGGCCTATGCTCAGGATAGGCCATAAATACCTGATCGCTAGGGTACTGACACATGGCCGCATGAGCTGTACGGAGCCACTTATGGTACCCGTTCTGTACACAACACAGGGCCGGAAACAGAAAGCTCCATCCATTGTAAGGTAGCCCGGCGCCTTCACTGCAGCTCAGATCCCACTGACTTAAATATGTGCTGAGATGCCTTGCTAATATACAGTGGACAGAGCTTTCTGCTTCTGGCCCCGTATTGTGTACAGGACAGGAAGTGGCTCCATACAGCTGATCGGGCTGGGTATCAGCCCCCTACAGATCAGGTATTTATGGCCTATCCTGAGGATAAACCATAAAAAGTTATGCTTGGACAATCCCTTTAACATACCCCCCTAATGTGCCACACTTTAATGAGGTTGTCCAGCAATTTTTTTTTTTTTTTATAATTAGTCGATGGAAGGTGAACCCCCCACCCCCCAAAAAAAAAAAAAACACACTCACCTGTTCCCGGATGCTCCGGTGTTCCAGCGCAGTCCAGTCCTCACTGGCTGTGACGTCCCAGGTCCCTTCCCTTAGACTTCTGATTGGCCTCAGGGGTCACGTGACATCACAGGTAGTCAAATGCAGAGGGGACTTCCGCTGGAAGAAAACAACAGATCTGCAGGACCGAACCACGCTGTAAGACACTGGGGACAGAAGAGTAAGTTTTTTTTTTTCCCACCTGCCCTGGGCTAATTAAAAAAAAAAAAAAGTTATCCTGAACAACCCCTTTATTGTCCCCAAGGATATTGGCCTCCATCACTGACCCCCCCCCTCCACAATATAATGGCCCCATGAATGGTCACCATACAGTGTCACCATACAGTATATGGGACCAGTGAAAGGACCACTGTATGGTGTAATACACTATGTGTTACCACTATTTTAGGAGTCCACCTCTCCATTGTTCTGGTCCTTCGACGGACTAGAACAACATAGAGGTGATGCTAATGTGAACTTCTCCACTCTTTGCATTCACAATACATGCACACTCAGCACAGCCAATTGTGCAGGTGTATGGAAGGGTCAGAAAATATAGCTGTTAGCCAAATAATGCCTGATCACTAGTAAATGTGATAAACTAACAAAACAAGTAATACTTATCAGTTTTATCCCTCAGTGCCTCTGCTTTGGTTCTGCAGTGATGGTATCATCTTGACTGAAGCAGTGACATTCCCACATTTACCACATCACTGCAGCCAGTTTCTGGCTTCATGCACATGAGGGAATGCAGGCTGGAAAATCTGGTCTGTACATCAGCCAGTTTCCCTTCCTGAACCCAGTCAGTAATCCAGAACTTCTTTTATCATAGTGATTTATGCAGCTGGGGTTCTTTGTCTGCCCATGGCTTCACTGTCCTGTACAATACATGGTACAGGACAGTAGAGCCAAGAGGAGGCAGGGACTCCCAGCATGATAGATCACTATGTTTCAAAGAGCTCCAGTCTCCTGACTGATTACAGTCATGGCCAAAAGTTTTGAGAATGATACAAATATTAATTTTTACAAAGTTTACTGCTTCAGTTTTTCTAATGGCAATTTGCATATACTCCAGAATGTTATAAAGAGTGATCAGCTTAACAGCAATTACTTGCAAAGTTAATATTTGTCTAGAAAATGAACTTTATCCCCCAAAACACATTTCAACATCATTGCAGCCCTGCCTTAAAAGGACCACCTAACATCGTTTCAGTGATTGCTCCATTAACACAGGTGTGGGTGTTGATGAGGACAGGGCTGGAGATCAATCTGTCATGATTAAGTAAGAATGACACCACTGGACACTTTAAAAGGAGGCTGGTGCTTGCCATCATTGTTTCTCTTCTGTTAACCATGGTTATCTCTAAAGAAACACGTGCAGTCATCATTGCACTGCACAAAAATGGCCTAACTGGGAAGAGTATTGCAGCTAGAAAGATTGCACCTCAGTCAACAATCTATCGCATCATCAAGAACTTCAAGGAGAGAGGTTCCATTGGAGCCAAAAAGGCTCCAGGGCGCCCAAGAAAGACCAGCAAGTGGCAGGACCGTCTCTTAAAAGTGTTTCAGCTGCGGGATCGGGCTACCAGCAGTGCAGAGCTTCCTGAGGAATGGCAGCAGGCAGGTGTGAGTGCATCTGCACGCACTGTGAGGCGGAGACTCTTGGAGCAAGGCCTGGTCTCAAGGAGGGCAGCAAAGAAGCCACTTCTCTCCAGAAAAAACATCAGGGACAGACTGATATTCTGCAAAAGGTACAGGGAGTGGACTGCTGAGGACTGGGGTAAAGTCATTTTCTCTGATGAATCCCCTTTTCGATTGTTTGGAACATCTGGAAAACAGCTTATTCGGAGAAGAAGAGGTGAGCGCTACCACCAGTCTTGTCTCATGCCAACTGTAAAGCATCCTGAAACCATTCATGTGTGGGGTTGCTTCTCAGCCAAGGGAATCGGCTCTCTCAAAGTCTTGCCTAAAAACACAGCCATGAATAAAGAATGGTACCAGAATGTCCTCCAAGAGCAACTTCTCCCAACCATCCAAGAGCAATTTGGCGCTCAACAATGCCTTTTCCAGCATGATGGAGCACCTTGCCATAAAGCAAAGGTGATAACTAAATGGCTCAGGGAACAAAACATAGAGATTTTGGGTCCATGTCCTGGAAACTCCCCAGATCTTAATCCCATTGAGAACTTGTGGTCAATCATCAAGAGACGGGTGGACAAAGAAAAACCAACAAATTCAGAGAAAATTAAAGCATTGATTCTGCAAGAATGGACTGCTATCAGTCAGGATTTGGTCCAGAAGTTGATTGAGAGCATGCCAGGGAGAATTGCAGAGGTCCTGAAGAAGAAGGGTCAACACTGCAAATATTGACTTGCTGCATTAACTCATTCTAACTGTTAATATAAGCTTCTGTTACTCATAATATGAATGCAATTATATTTCTGTATGTGATAAAAACATCTGACAAACACACATAAAAACCAGAGGGCAGCAGATCATGTGAAAGTATAATATTTGTGTCATTCTCAAAACTTTTGGCCATGACTGTAGATGTCTGCGAGTCAGATTTTTAAAGAAACCTAATGGGAGACTCCATTTATAAGAAGCTTTCACTTATCTACTGGGCAGTTGATACCTACTAGGCTGGTGGAGGTTCAAATGCAAGAATATCGACAAATTGCCAGAATGGGGTTCCTGTGTCGCCTTTTCTTTCCAAATGCGAGATCAAGGCTAGGAGGAGTTGAATGGAGCAGTAATCTGGCATGTGCCCTTGTTGCTCCATTAAAAGTCTCTGGCACTGATGAATATAGCCAAGCACTGTATTCAGCTATCTCTTTCAGTCCCACAGAGATGGAACAGTGGCAGTGCACATGTTAAGTTGCAGCTCCATTCAACTTCTGACCACATTCTTGTGGCTACAGGGAACATAGACCCCGATGCTGGTAACAGGAGGGGTTCCTAACTGAAAGGTAATAGCCTGATATTAATGGAGAACCCCTTTAAGACCATTTGTGAAGCTGGCAATGCACATTAGATATTTGCCCACTCAGTCTCCATGACGTACTATTACATCAATTTGTGGAGACAGTATAGTTCCCATAATATAATGGTACATCATACGGCAGAAATGGTATAACAATTATAAAACATGGGTGAAATTGATTAAATTACATATCTACAGACCCATTTTATTCTACTTGAGGCATTTTTGTGATCATGAACTTATTAAAGGGGTTGTACAGGAATATGGATGTTATGACCTATCCTTAGAATAGAGCAGAAATATCTGATTGGTGCAGGCACGCTTCTAGCGCCATTACTATACACAACACAGGGCTGGAAGCAGTTGACTATAGTGGCTTGGCACCAATACTGCAGCTCAACTCCCATTGGTTACTACACTGGGCATGGAGCCAACTGCTTCTGACCCTGTATTGCATATGGTATGTACTCAGGAAGAAGCCCCATGCAGTTGGTCAATGTGGGGGCGTCTGGGGCCATAAAATCCTCAGGATGTTCTTAGAATAGGTCATAAAGTCCATAGAAGGGGACCCTTTTTCCCAACATTATAAATATAACCATGGGGTCAAGCTTGTGTGGCATAGAAATAGTGAAAAAAGACTGGAGTAATCCAGGGGTGAACAGCGATTGTGCAGCCATTTTAACCACCGAGCTGGAGAGCTGTATCTCAGAAGGAGGAGGCCAAGCATTGCTGGGGAACAACAGAGGAGGAGGATATTGATAGAAAATATCTGCTAGTTACTACACAAGGGGTGGGGCTTAACAAACAAGGGTGTGGTTTCATTTTGCTGAAGTTTTGCAACCCTTCCAGACCAGATAGAGAGCAGGTGAGTATTACAGTACGCAATACTAAGTAAGGGACGTATGTAAGATGTTAAGGTTATGTATGGGATGAGTTGTGTACCTATTGGGTGAGTGACTAAAATAAAGTCTCACTGGACGGGAGATGCGCCAGAATTATTAAAAGGCTCCTACCTAATAATTCTGGCACACTTTTGGAGGTCTCATGGTCCTGTGTCAGTTATAACTCACTCTAGTTCTTTATCACTTTTCAATTAGATCAGCCACAAATTTCTATTCCAAATAAGCCTAAAACGGGCTAATTTTTCTATAAAACCATTACTTTTTGGCAATATAACCTCCATGTGTGTCTTTAAAAAAAAAAACACACACAGACAAGCACCTTTTCCCCAAAAAGCATCATTTTTGAGTATTTCCAATGTTACAATGTGTAAAAGTGAGTGTCTGCGCAGTGTATGGTGAAACTCAGAGTTTGTATCTACTTCTTACCATTCGTTTTTCCATAGACATACATGTCACTTTCACTCGTATTGCACTCAATACCCAATAATGAGAATGAGAAACCAGAACATTAGAAATCTTTGCCAATTTTTTGAAATGGGAAAAACTAAAATATTGCATTGACATAAGACATGACATTGTAGGGGAAATCATGAAAAGGAGAGAACTCCCAGCATGTCCAGGCTGGTATGGGCTGTGAGTGGAATTTTTTTTTTTTTTTTTTAAGGGAAGGAGAGAACTACAATTCCCAGCCTTTTCCTTGGCTACCAAGTCTTACCCTAAAAGACAAAAACACTGAGGGAGATTTATGAAGACTGGAATATTTAAACGCCAGTCTTCATATTCCCTGCACTGGTGTTAGCTGCATCTCATAAGAGGAACACCTTCTCCATGGCCATGCGGCTGCATTAATATATACCCTCCAGGAAGAGGATGGGAAGAGGTATGGACAATCACAAAGGGGTGAGTTTAGGGTACAATTAACCCCCTAAAGTGGGCTATCCTGGGAGTGAAAGGAGAGCTCCTGGATTGGGCCAGGAAAGGGGCTAAAATATTGTAGAATTTTGTTGGCAACTATGTGTTAAGGACATGTTCACACAAAAAAAGAAAATTTCTGTTGTGAGCCAAGTGTGTTATCCAAAGTGAAATCCAGAATAAATCTGCAGTACAACAGGGCACTCAATCTCTAGCATCAGCAGCATTTAGCAAATCTATACACTTATTTTCTAAGTACCGTAAATTGTGTTTTTACATTGCACTGTATTTTGCAGTGGAATTGCATGGATAAATTTGAAGCAATTACTCCACATGTGAACACGGCCTAATGAAGACTGGCAGCAAATGAGAAGTAAGGAATTGTACATAGTTTACACCTTATGTCAGTACTGTGCAGACTAAAATGATCCCATTGTTTTAACAAACATCTAGGAAAAATGATCTACAATTACATAGCATGAAGGAAGCTTCTCTTCGGAGGCTTGTGACATGTACTACTACATATAACCAACAGAGGGCAGTAGAATACCTTTCTCTGCTGAAAATAAATATTTAACTATACACATTCCAGTGCACAGATGTGCAATTTCCGTATGTTGGAACACAGAATAAATGTAAAATTGTGCAAAACAAATTAATGTCACATCTACAACATTCTGCGCCCTCAGTCCAGGCAAGCAATGCAAAATGTGTATTAGGCTAAGGCGAAACGCAGCCAAAAAATGCATGAGTGTTTCTCTGCAGATTTTCTTCCCTTATTAATCCTATAGGGAAAATGCCAGCGTTTCCACTGATATAACTGACATGAAATTGACATTGAAAATGCAGCTTTTCCGCAGCGGATTTTTTTCTGCAATGTGTGGATGGGATTATCTAGAATCTCATTCAATTTGTAGGTACTGTAAACGCAGATTTTTTTCTGCAAAGTTTCTGCAACAGCAAAAACACTGTGTTTTAGGGTGGGTTCAAACTACCGTTGGATATGCGTTATGATAGTGTCCGTTAAAAAAAAAAAAAAAAAAAAAAAAAAAAAAAGACACCTATCATAACAGACATTAACTGATGTTAATGTGCCCATTTTTTTTAACTTATCCATTTAATGAATCAGTCACATTAGCATCAGTTAGTGTCCGTTTTTATACTGTCTTTTTCTTTTTTTGCTTTCTTTTGTTTCTGCTTTCTGAGCATGCGCTATGTGGAAGTTACATAGCGGGAAGCTGAACCATGTAAACAAATGCAGAAGATACCATGAGCTCCCAGAGACGCCCAGACATAACTCAAAACACAGCTAAAGGTGCATTTATTAACCCATTAATAGCACTGAAAAAAAAAATTGCCTGGAAAACCCCTTTAAAGAGGACCTTTCACGTCCTCATGTATATGCTGTTTTATATACCGCTAGAAAGCAGACTGTGAAAGATCCTCAGTGCGCCAACACCGCGTTTGCCCACACCTGAGTCTTCTTTCATATAAAACCACACTCACCGCCAGTGAGTGTTGGGTTCACAGGATAAATACAAGACAAGCTTTCTAAATTTTATATATTTATTAACCCCTAAATGGGTCGGTATTAACATCTAACACATGCAGTTCAGAAAAGATATGTAGATATATACAAGCATTAACAGTTACTAGTTACAAGATACAGTACAATAAAATAAAAGGGAATAAAATTGAAATAATTACTTTACCACACATATCCTGGATGTGGTTCTGTAGTCCAACACTCACACATGCTCTGGTATGTGTGAATAACCAGTGGAGGCTTCTAGCAGCATTCCAGCCTGCATGCTCTCATCACAGTCTCCCAGTAATAGTCTCTTGTAGTCTCATCATAGTATTCTCTTGTAGTCTCAGCCCAATCTCCTCCCACTGACCTCTTACCTCATCTTTTATACCCTTGATTACACCACCCAGAATGAGGTCACCGACGACGGCAAGTCTGATTGATTAATGCACTCAAGTCCAGATTCTTTGTAAGGAGCTGAGACCAAGTGAAATGATACAATGTTATCAGCCATATCTGATCAACAGCCCAGGCTGAACAATGCATGTTTATTTGATCACCCAGGTCTATGTAGGAATACAATGGAGCCATTCTGGGATGGATACAAAGCCCTATTGTCACAATGTTGCCACTACTGACCATACACCTAGGATTAGGGCGGCGCACATTATGAATAAATGGAACTAAGAGGGAGATACGCTACCCAGAGATCAAAATACATCTTTGAGTTATAGCCATATTTAAGTGGAATCATCACACTGACAGTGGGCTGAATTCAGCGTACTGCCGACTTTCCCGGTATGTGCCCCGGGGCTGGAGATATCGGGGGTCTTAGTTTCACAGTTTACCGTCAGAGGAGCGTTCCTGACAGTCTAGCTGCGCTGTGAGGAACGCCCTCTCTGACAGTACTCGCCCATAGACTTGTACTAGGGGGGCGTTCCTCACAGCTCAGCGTCATCACTGGGCGGTAAGGAACACCCCCCTCTCTCTGTATTCGTCCATAGCCGAGTACTGTCAGAGGAGGCGTTCCTTACAGCCCAGTGATGACGCTGAGCTGTAAGGAACGCCCCCTTCAGTACAGGGCTATGGACGAGCACAGTCAGGGAGGGCGTGTAACTAAGACCCCGGCTATCTCCAGCCCCGGGGCCCATACCGGGAAAGCCGGCAGTGCGCTGAATTCAGCGCGCTGCCAGCTTTATAGTGGTATGTAAACCTGCATATACATGAGGACTTGAAAGGTCCTCTTTAATCTGCTATTGAGCTCCTGGTGCTGTTTTTTTTGTTCCACAGGTTTTGTAAATTTGGTAATATTGTGCTCCAACTGCCTTCAGTAGTCGCATTTCAGACACACTTGAAAGGGAATCTGTCACCAGACCCCACCATATCAACCAACCCCCGCAGATAGGTTAGATTCACCTGAAACGAATGGGATTTTCCCCTTGTAAGTCGCTGCCATGTTTTGTCAATATGCAAATTACCTCTTTGTACCAATGGCAGTGCCCTTAATGCTCTAAACAGCTAAGGGTGGGTTCACACCTGCGTTCCAGTCCGTCTGTTGCCAATCCGAGTGAAAATCTCGGCAAACGGGATTGGCATCGGATACAGACCGGTCAGCGACACATTGGTTAAAAACCCATTCATTTGAATGGGTTTTTAAAGCAATGCAAGGGGGTCCGATTGCACCCTCTGCGCTGCGAATCCTTTTTTTTCGTCGGAAACAAAGTCGGACATGCAGGACTTCGTGTCCGAGGAAAAAAAAACGGCTTTGCAGCGCAGAGGGTGCAATCGGACACCCTCGCATTGCTTTAAAAACCCATTCAAATGAATGGGTTTTTAACCAATGCGTCGCTGACCGGTCTGTATCCGATGCCAATCCCGTTCGCCGAGATTTTCACTCGGATTGGCAACGGACGGACTGGAACGCAGGTGTGAACCCACCCTAATTTGTATGTTGACAAAACCAACAATATCTCTTCAATGGAGGCAGCAATTCACAAAGCAAAAAACACTGTTTGTCACCAGAACCCAGGATCCAGCAGATAGGTTTGGGTCCTCGGAATCAATCTGCTGGATCCTGGGTTCTGGTGACAGACTGTTTAAATGAATTCTTACAACCAACTTGTCAATATGTTGTTGCTAAGCAGTAACTTGTAAACTACTGTTCCACACAATGCTTTATTGCAACAGCGTTAAAAACCACATTGGACATTTTTTTTTTTTTTAAAACAGACATCTTTTGCCTTTGTAATATATTATAGACTAAACAGGAAAACAAACCCTTTTTTTTTTTTACATTAAGGATTTTATAATTTTTTTTTTGCATATAAAACAGGAATACAAACAACATTATGAAGCAGGAAGCACATGGGCGGGGAAGGGAGGGAGGGAATGGAGATAGGGGTTGAGAAGTGACAAATGTAGCAAAATAGAGGGGAATAACATGAGCTCTGTCGCAGCAGGGCCGTACAAAGAATTCACTTTTCATATTGACAGAGATAAAACAGTACAAACAACAAAATGATCAGGGAAGTTCCTGGATGGGGAGAGGAGGGAGGCTAGGGGATAGGAAATGAGGAGAGATTAATGGAGTAAAATAGGGGGAATGACATCAGCTCTGCTGCGACAGAGCCTAACACAGAATACAATAAAATGCAGGGTAAAATAAAAAAACTACATTATTATAATAAAAGATTGAAAGAGGTCAGGGGGGGGGGGAGGTCCCTGTTGGGGGGATATAGAGGGGAAGGCAGACTGAAATTCATTAGAGTGGTAAAAATGATTCCAAAGGAGCCATGTTTGTTGATGGGCCCTGTCATCCTCTCGCAGCTCCGCCAGCATATTTTCTATACTACGAATGAGCAAACTCTCCTTAAGCCAGGACACCAGAGAGGGGGGGCGTCTGAGACTTCCATAGTCTAGGAATCACAGACCTTGCGGCCACGAGCATGAAGCCTATCAATTTGCGGGTGTGTTTTTCATATTTACACGGGAAGATGGAAAGAAGAAGGGAGGCTGGGTCATCGTCTAAAGAAATGCCCGTAATCGTCTTAATTATACGACGGACTTCTGACCAGAAGGGGCGTAAGAGTGTGCATTCCCACCAGACTTGCTTCATCGTGCCCCGGCCAGAGTTACATCTCCAACATTGATCTGAGGTGGAGGGATACATCTCATGGAGAACAGACGGAACTCTGTACCATCGGGAGAGTATCTTATAGTTAGTCTCCTGTGCCTTGCAGGAGATAGAGAATTTGTGGCATGCCTGAAATGCCGGTGACCACACATCTGGCGCGAACGAGACCCTCAGCTCCCTCTCCCATCCACCCGCATAAGCAGGTAGGGAGCCAGTAGCGGACTCCCCGCAGCATGCCATAGATAAGCAAGATTGTGTGCGCTGGGGTATGGGGATAGAGGCATATGTGTTCAAAGGGCAATAACTCTCTGTGCAGATTGTGCGTTATCTTAAGAGTGGCGTAGAGGTGAGATAGCTGGGTGTATTACCAATGGGATACAGCATAATCAGTGTCTGACCCAGGGGGGGGGTCAGCTCTTGGCGGGAGAGGAGAGATGTCATGTTCGTGACTTGGTGGAATCGAAGGATCGGTTGGCCCCTGGTATAGGATAAAAAGGAGGAGTGGAGCGCAGCAGGAAAATCTGGGTTGCCCGAGACAGGTGTCATGGGTCCATCATTTAGGAACAGTCCACGCACAGCACCATAGCATCGGCACGATCGAAGAACCTGACGCGTGACGTATGGAAGTGTATGGGCAGAGCTATATGTCCAGTAGCGCTTATTAAGCCACGGGAGGGCAGTAAGAGGACGTGAACTCAAGGAGCCCTCCAAGGCGACCCAGAGTTTAGAGCACTCCGAGTGATGCCAATCTAAGATACGGAAAGTTACTGCAGCCAGGAAGTAGTTAGAGCGATCCGGTACCGCCAGTCCACCGCACTCTTTAGGTTTGGTCAAGATGCTTCTTGCAATTCTCGGTGGCTTTGATGCCCATATGAATTTAGTAAATGTTTTCTGGATAGTTGTAAAGAAATGTTTGGGTAACATTATAGGTACTGTCTGGAATAGATAGAGTAGTCTGGGGAGGACATTCATTTTTAGCAAATTAATGCATCCCAGCCAAGAGAAGCCTTTGGTGTCCCATCGTTTCAGATCTGTCTGCAAGGTACACAGGATCGGAAGAAAATTAAGCATATAGGAATCGGCAAGGTTACTAGGGAGCTGAACCCCCAAGTATTTGATTGTTTTCTTGGACCATGTAAAGGCAAAGGAGGAGCGGAGACCACGAAGCTGTGACTCTGGCAGGGAGACATTAAGGGCGGTGCATTTGGACAGGTTGAGTTTGTAGTTGCTATAGTAACTGTAGGAGTTGATTACTTTGAGGAGAGACGGGATAGTTGTGAGCGGCTGAGTAATGAAGTGTAGGACATCATCTGCGAATGCTGAGATCTTAAGATGTAGATTGCAGACTCTGAGGCCCTGGGTGTCTGGGTTATCCCTAATTGCTACAAGTAGATGTTCCATCACCAAGGCATAAAGCATAGGTGAGAGAGGACAACCTTGGCGGGTGCCATTGCGGATAGTAAGAGGTGTAGAAAGTGCGCCGTTAACTCGTACCTGTGCCCGCGGCGACTTATAAAGGGAGCGTATATGGGTAAGCATCTTGGGTCCCAATCCTATCTGCGAGAGAGTAGCCTCCAGGAAGCCCCAATCGACCCTGTCAAAGGCCTTTTCCACATCCAAAGAGAGAAGCATCATAGGGATTCGTGAACTCTTTGCATGATGGATCGCTGATAAGGCCTTCAACGTGTTGTCCCATGCCTCTCTATGTGGGATAAAGCCAACTTGATCATAATGTACTAATTTTTCCATATACTGACTCAGTCTATTAGCTATCAGTTTGGCGTCAGTATTGATCAAGGGTATCGGTCTATAACTAGGGCAGAGCAGATGGTCCTTACCCTCCTTGGGTATAACCGTAATATGTGCGTGTAAAAAGGAGGGGGGAAAGTGAGTGTCAGGCGAGATAGAGTTAAAGGATTTCAGTAGAAGGGGTGCAAGGTCAGGCTGTAAAGTCTTGTAGAACCGAGCTGTGAACCCGTCCGGTCCCGGGCTTTTACCCCCTGGTAAGCCCGAGATCCCCAGCTCTAGCTCTTGGGTGGAAAAAGATGTCTCCAGTAGGCTGGACTCTTCGGGTTTAAGAGAAGGGAGGGCTGTTTGCGCAATATATTGAGGGAGTGTAAGGGGGGGGGGTCAGACATCCGATTGGTGGTGGGTGGCTGAGGAGGGTTATAAAGGGACTCATAATATCCTTGGAATGCCGCAGCAATATCTGCAGTTAAGTGAGTTGTGGCTCCCAATGGTTTCTTGATGGCCATTACATGAGAGGTAGCCTGACGCTTTCTTACAGCACGGGCCAGTAGACGACCCGCCTTGTTACCCCACTCGTAAAACGAGCGTCTGCCCAATTGGCGAAGTCGCTGTTGCTTGTGTTCCATCAAGGACTTGATCTCCTGACGCGAAGCCGTCAGCACAGCCAGGGTAGATTGCTGTAGGGATAGTTTATGTTGTGCCTCAAGGGCAGCTAAGTCTCGAAGGAGCGACTGGAACTTAAGCCCCGAGTCCTTCTTAATTCTAGCCCCATGTTTCATCAGCACTCCACAAAGCACACATTTTAAGGCTTCCCATTGAACCGGTGGTAAGGTGGAGTCATGGGCATGGTCTGTCACAAAATTAGAGCTAGTAAGTTAGAGGTCAGCCACACATGAAGCATCAAGCATGAGCAACTCATTCAGTCTCCAGGAATGTGGGCAAGGTCCCGTAGGCAACAAACGTATAGTGCATGTGATTGGAGAGTGGTCCACACCCCTTTTTTTTTTTACATTTTTTAATGCATCTTGTGAATGCAGCCTTTAAAGGAGCAACTGGAAAATATTATAAGCAGAATTCACATACAGTGGAGACATTCCACTATAACAGGTATAATCCATGGCAAAAACCTGCACCAGTTAAGGCATATCTAGAATCTGCTGCAGATGTGTGAATATAGCCTGAAAGTAGAACTATCATCAGACATAGTATATGTTATTGTGCTTAAACTTTGTTCTTTGTATATATGGTTATTATTATGCTAGAATTTCTATCTTTTACATTTTTAGGCTGAGGCCCCACATTTCGGAAATGCAGCAGTTTTGTTGCAGATTTTGCTGCAGTTTTTTGAGCCAAGAACGGCTACAAAAGGAATAGGAAATATATAGGAAGGTACTTACACATTTACACATGCTGGAACCTATTTATTATTATGTAATTTTACATGTAATTTTTGTGTATTGCTGCTATAAAGACATTACAATTTCCCTTTGGGATTATATTGCATCGGAATGAAGAAGCTGAGACACTTTAGGCAAGTAGAAATTTTATTGATCAGAATTGAAGATCTTTGGACTACCCTCCATGGAGTGAATGGTTAGAGTCAAAAAGGAGACAGACATTCAGTATAGGACAATATTAGAGGATTTAGTACAGTGGCAATTTTTGTCTACTCCTTAAATTTAAAGATTACCTACATTAGATACAGGCAGCCCTAATGGGAAATAAACCAATGTAGCCAATATCACACCTAACACTTAAACAGAATTTAATGTACCTTGTACCTGAGGTCATGCCTTTAGTACATAATACATTCATTGGGGGAAAGAGTATAATCGGAGTATACAACATTACATGTAAAGAACTGGTGCACTTAAGAGGACCTGTCTGCTTTCCTGACTGGGCTTGTTTTCTAAGTACTTCTATAACTTATGAAACATCAAGTTTGGAGCACCTTTTCTTAGAATACTGTTATTTACCTCAGTTATTCCTCCTGGAAATGTACAAATCAACAACTGTTAACATTTCCTTTGCCAACATAGTCTGACACTGTTATAGAAAACCTGTCAGGATGATTTGGGACACTAAATCACCCACAGGTCCTTATGGACTAGGGGTTGTGTGTCCAAAATAGCCCTGTTGTACCACCATTTGTGCCCACATTAAATATAAAAAACCTTTATACTAACCCAGCGGCGGCGCTCCTGGTGCCTGCGCAGTTCTTCTGCAGTGAGCATGCAGCAGACCTCAAGTGCATGTGCAGTGAATCCAGGGTGTAGGTCCCTGGCTTCACTGAGCTGTGCAGTCATCGGGAGCACCAGAGAAGAACCCGATGCCAATGGTTTGTTTTGTTTTTTAATTTGGTTGTGAACAGTGTTGCAACAGGGCCATTTGGTAGACTAAACCTATTTATAAAGGACATGTGGGTGGTTTAGTGTGCCATATTGACCTGACTGGTTCCCTTTAACCTTTTCACAGGGAAAACGGTAACACCCAGTTATCAAATTTATTTTCAAAAGGAATCAAAAACAACAAAGATTTCTTAAAAATAAAAATTATCTAGAATTATTTCACGGGAAGTATAAGTGTTTACTAATACAGACAGGGCAGGAGAGCAAACAGGTCCTCCAAAGTCAAGTAGTAAGCTTCAAAATGGAGGCACGCCTATCCCAAATCTGCCAGACCATCTATAATCAACTACTTTTAAAAAGTCTCCTAAAATATAGAACTTCTATAAAAATCACATGCAACACAGAAATATGTACAGTTTGATAAACGCATACTATATATGCAGACCTGACATGTAGAAACATGACAACCAGACAAGTATTTCTGATACAAAAATGACAATTTATGGAAAAATAATAGTCTTTGATGTTATAATTTAAGAAAAACATATGTAAAAACAGTGCCGAGCATTCAAAAACACTTTACATAAAACTATTAACCCCCTTAGTGGCTGTGCAGGGCTGAAACTATAAACTGCTGGACAGGCCACTAGAGACCTATGTACAATTTTGGCAATGGTTCTTCAGGCATAGTTTCCTATACAGTGCTGGTTAGAAAAAAAAAAAAAGCTTATAATAGATGATTATATTGAGGACAAACCTTCAAAATATATTTAAATATTATATACACATCTTTTTTCACAATATTCCTGGAACAGTCATGTTAAAAGATGTTTTTGAAACGTATTCATATTAGAGGGTTAATCCAGCAACACGTTAATAGCAATAAATATTATATATAAGTTTATTGTCTTGTTGGACTTTCCTGGCGCTGAATTAAAGGGGTTTTCCAAATCAAATCCACGGGATAGGTCATCAGTATGTGTTCTGTGGAGGTCTGACACCCAGAACCCACATAGATCGTCTGTTCTAGCAGCCTCTGGGAGCAGCGCAACAATTTCCCAGAAGCACCACTATGCAGTGGACAAGGCTGCACGAGCTGCCCATCCATTAGCAGCTCCCAGCACATGGAAGCTGCCAGAACATATCTGTACGGGATCTGAGTATCAGACCCTAACAGGTAACATACTGATGACCTGTCCTATGGATAGGTCATCAGAATAAAAATTTGATTTGGGGCCAGAAAACCCCTTAAAGTGGAGATTTGATTTTTGGTGGAGGTGTCATGTATAGTAGAATCTGTGCACATATATGTAATGGAAGGAAAGATTGGTCACCTACAATGGCTCTGCAGACTTATAGGGGTTGTCCTTGATTAGAAAACATTTCTCCATAAACAGACCCAAAATTTCCAGTACAACTTGCCATTTATTCCTCTATGCTCAGTCTAGATTTAGGAGTCCAGTGGGTGGAGTAAGAACCCCAACCAAGCACCGCCTCATATCTCAAGCTTTCTGGACCACTGTCCGTGTGACATGGAGAGAGTCGGATGCCGTCAACTAAGTCAATAAAAGACTGAGGACTTATCCTTTGGATGAGCAAGGGTCCAGTACCTGAGACTCAGATAGATCAGATGTCTGAAGTGACAGCAGCACTCTGTGGGCAGAGTTTTGCTTTGCGGGCCATGTGATGTTACGTTCATTGGTCACATGGCCTGTTATCAGCTCAGTCCCATTCAAGTGAATGAGGCAGAGCTGCAATACAAATGGACAATGTACAGCACTATGCTTGGTTGTCAGAGAAGAGGCTGCAGACTCTTGAAACAGCTGATCCATGTGGGTTCCCAGGTGATGAACTGCCGATCTTCAATCGATGACCTACTTGAAAAGACAGGTCAGTTGTCTTATATTCATGGAAAACCCCTTTAGGCTGAGGCCTCACGTTGCAGATTTTTGTCTGCAGATTTTGTTGCAGTTTTTTGAGCCAAAGCCAGGAGTAGATTGAGCAGAAGGCAAAAGCATAAGCAATTCCTAGATATTCCCCATTACTTTTGTAGCCAACGGAATCTGCAAAAAAAAATGGCTATGTTTCCGCAACGTAGATCCTCAGCGTTAAAGTGAGTCTACCACCACCAAAACTGTTAAGCATAGGACAGTGAACATATGTTGCTTTTATTCTATATGTAAATGATCTGTTTTGTGCTCTCAGGGCAGAGCCCTACCTGCTGGAGCACCATTTTCTTTTGTGGTTACTGAAATTGCTGTCCATGAGACATGTCAGTATGTTTCAAGGGTGGCACTGGCTGGTGGCCACAAAAGAAAATGTGTGCTCCAGAAGGTGTAACCCCATCTTGTGAACTGAACAGCTCACCTGTATATGGCATTAAAGTTAAATGTCTCAGCTGCCGGACTACACTATGAAGCAAGAACGGTATTGTTCACTATGTTACTTACCGGCCATACAGCACATAAGTGGTTTAGAAGCCATATAGGTGGTTATAGGCTCCCTTTAAGGAGAATTACGCTTTAAAGGAGAGAGCTCTACTGTATAGTGATAGGTATTCACCCTCAACTTTCAGGATTAAGTTCCATAAGGAAAAACTTAAATCCTTGCAAGTTATGGTCAAGCTGTGCTTCATCTGTGAATCAGAGTCTACTTTGTGGTCGCCTAGACTTAGTTTTTGTAGGACAATATAGTGAGAGATAAGGAGTTTCATATATCAATTAAATTGGTATTTTGGTAATTACAAGTTGTCACCTATCCACTACTAGATCAGGGATAGTGCGATTGCTGAGACCCCACAGATCGAGGAACATCGCCCATTTGAATGACAATGGTCAAGCATGCGCAGTGCTACTGCTCCATTCAGAGTCTATGGCCCTGCTGTAGGTATCCCAGTACTGTACTAGGCTATCTCCATCAGTCCCATGGACAGGTAATGGAGCAGCAGCATGCATGCTTGACCACTACTCAATTCAAATAGGGGGGATTCTGGACCTGTTAATGTGAATGGCAGGAGTTAACCCCTCAATCTAGCTGTTACCCTATCCAGCAGATAGAGGATAACTTGTTATAATCAGAGTACACCCTTTAGAGGCAAATGTAGTTGCTTTCTTTTGTGTGCTGGGGGTGGTGAATAGATCAGAGCTGTACACAACACTTCTCCAGTCTGTACATATACTACTGTATACATTACAATCTTAGATGGTATCTAATAATACAATGGGATCTCACAGCAGCCACCACTATGGTGAAGAACATGCAGTGAAAACAGACAACTGTTAAAACACTCACATGTAGAACTTATAGTTTATGTTCCCCTTGTGAAAGATCATGAATTTTTCTTGTGATTTTAAAACCTTACAGAACCCATAACAAGACAATCCCATCATACGCTGGAGGTTTACGTGCATATTAGATGTTGTGCTCACATGACATATTTCTTAGTGATCCTTAAGACCCGATACTTTATATTTGTAGATTCATCTGTGTGTGACATCAGGTGTGTAAAAATAAAGTGTTATGTATCAATCTATACGTGCCCTACACAACTGTGACCAATATAGCAGCTATTATAGTCATCCAACCAAGCTAATAATATACGTCCATCATCATAAGACGCCTTATGGCGATTCTTCATAAATGTAAGGCAGACTTCCAGTCTGAAACCTATAAATAGCCTAATGTTCATATGCAAGGCACATGTTCCTTCTTTCTTCTGGAAATACTGGCACATGTAAGGAGAAGTCCACCTCAAAGTGATACTGCAGCCCCCTCCCTTTAATAACTTACTGGAATCTCTATGGTCACCCAGTCGGGCACTGGAAGACTGGGCAACTAATACATGACTTGTAATAATGATCCTGCGCTCTGAGATTTACATCAAAAGCTTGAAATCCCTTCCAGAAACATTGTTTGTGGTCCATGGTTAACAATATAATATCACACTGGGGGTTATTGTCAAGCAGACAGCCATTTAACCCATTAGTTGCCAGTCAGCCTTGGCATGAAATGGATTAATGCAACCAGGATAGCACCATTGCCAGAAGTGGGTGTTCTGGACACTAGGTCGGCAGCAGTCACACCATGGTGGGAAACAGAAGACACTTCAACAGGGTCAGCCTGCCAGCATACAAGTTCGACAGCAAAACTGGATGAATAGCTTCCGTTCACAGAGTTTGCTGGACTTTACCATCTCACAGAACATTTCGTCAGCTGATTTACATGGAAGAAAAACAAAGATGAAATCAATAAAATCAGTATATTTTAAGAGAACTGGGAAAAAAAAAAAGGTTTCAATAATCCTATTTTGGCTGCAAAACAAGCCAAAATCGTCACCCCTCCACCACTGTGCTTGATACTTGGTATGAGGTGTTTTTGCGGATGTGCTGTGTTTGTTACTCACCTTCAGGACCAGATGTTTGTTACAGTGGGGAAAAAAAGTATTTAGTCAGCCACCAATTGTGCAAGTTCTCCCAATTAAAAAGATGAGGCCGGCCTGTAATTGTCATCATAGGTAGACCTCAACTAGGAGAGACAAAATGAGAAAACAAATCCAGAAAATGGCATTGTCTGATTTTTAAAGAATTTGCAAATTATGGTGGAAAATAAGTATTTGGTCAATAACAAAAGTTCATCTCAATACTTTTTTATATATCCTTTGTTGGCAATGACAGAGGTCAAACGTTTTCTGTAAGTCTTCACAAGGTTGGCACACACTGTTGCTGGTATGTTGGCCCATTCCTCCATGCAGATCTCCTCTAGAGCAGTGATGTTTTGGGGCTGTCGCTGGGCAACACGGACTTTCAACTCCCTCCAAAGGTTTTCTATGGGGTTGAGATCTGGAGACTGGCTAGGCCACTCTAGGACCTTGAAATGTTTCTTAAGAAGCCACTCCTTCGTTGCCCTGGCGGTGTGCTTGGGATCATTGTCATGCTGAAAGACCCAACCACGTTTCATCTTCAATGCCCTTGCTGATGGAAGGAGGTTTGTACTCAAAATCTCACGATACATGGCCCCATTCATTCTTTCATGTACACGGATCAGTCGTCCTGGTCCCTTTGCAGAGAAACAGCCCCAAAGCATGATGTTGCCACCCCCATGCTTAGTAGGTATGGTGTTCTTTGGATGCAACTCAGCATTCACTCTCCTCCAAACACGACGAGTTGTGTTTCTACCAAACAGTTCTACTTTGGTTTCATCTGACCATATGACATTCTCCCAATACTCTTCTGGAACATCCAAATGCTCTCTAGCAAACTTCAGATGGGTCCGGATATGTACTGGCTTAAGCAGGTGGACACGTCTGGCACTGCAGGATCTGAGTCCCTGGCGGCGTAGTGTGTTACTGACGGTAGCCTTTGTTACGTTAGTCCCAGATTTCTGCAGGTCAGTCACTAGGTCCCCCCATGTGGTTCTAGGATTTTTGCGCACCGTTCTTGTGATCATTTTGACCCCACGGGGTGAGATCTTGCGTGGAGCCCCTGATCGAGGGAGATTATCAGTGGTCTTGTATGTCTTCCATTTTCTAAATATTGCTCCCACAGTTGATTTCTTCACACCAAGCTGCTTGTCTATTGCAGATTCAGTCTTCCCAGCCTGGTGCAGGTCTACAATTTTGTTTCTGGTGTCCTTCCACAGCTCTTTGGTCTTCACCATAGTGGAGCCAGAAATCTTGCTTGTTTGTAGGTGACCAAATATTATTTTCCACCATAATTTGCAAATAAATTCTTTAAAAATCAGACAATGTGATTTTCTGGATTTGTTTTCTCATTTTGTCTCTCATAGTTGAGGTCTACCTATGATGTCAATTACAGGTGCCGCTCATCTTTTTAAGTGGGAGAACTTGCACAATTGGTGGCTGACTAAATACTTTTTTTCCCCACTGTATGTCCTGATATGTAAAACCACAGAATTTAAAGATGGTGTACATTGTATTTCTTATGCGTGTGTGTGTGTGTGTGTAGATGCCCTTACCCCAAGATCACAGTTATAGGCCCACTGTGTCTGAATGAATACTACAAAAACATCCCATGTGCTTAAATGAAACTGTCCATTCCCAGCGTTATTCCCCCTAAATGCTGCAAAAGGCTATTATTAATAGCAGCCTGTATTTTGCTGAGAAGTTCGAGTAATTGATTAACCCCTTGCTGGTCTGCGCCATACTATTATGTCGCAGAGTGTATAGTTAACACTATTACACAGCCAAGACTTGGGACTAGCCGCTGGAGTCGGAAAATACTCCAGAATCTAGCGGCTTAACCCCTCAGATGCCATCATCAATAGAGATCATGGCATCTGGGTGATTTGGGGAGAACATCACAACTTCCCCCGGGAATGACATTGCTGAGTCCAAGGGATTGCAACGGCCTCCTGACTGACTCCTTATTGCACATAGGAAATGGAATACAATGCTCAGAAAATATACAGTATTACAAGTTACACTCTAACATTACATGGAGACACTAAAATAAGCTCAGCTGCAACCAATATTGCAGTATAAGGCTAAGGACACACGGGACGGGTCTGCTGTGGAATATCTGTAGTGGACATCCCATATCCTCCCGCCTGCAGCATAAAACAGCTAAAATACTCTTGTTTTTGGCTGAGATTCCTGTGCAGCTGGCCTGGCTTTCAATCTCTGTATTGCAAAGATTGAAAGCTGGAGCTGAACCTAAGAAATAATTGACATCCTGCAGGTTCAAAACCCATATGACATGTTTTTTCTTCACTGTGTGGATGAAATCCCATCCACTACACCACTCTGCACTTCTGTCTGCTGCCAGCAATTCCACCCTGTCTCTCCTTGGCCTAAAACAGGCAGGGATCTGTGTTCCATTTGGCAAAAAGACATTGACTGCAATATGTCTGGTGAACATGGCTTTCTAGGACTTTTCATGAAAAGACTCACCATTGTTACAGGTGTGGTTAGTAACACAGGACCCACTGAGCAGATTGTATCCCTCCTTGCACTTAACACAATTTTTCCCAGTGGCTTCACAGATCAGGCAGTTCTCTTCACATCTGTACAGCAAAAGAGATGGTTATACTGGATATATTTCTCATCCACCTGCGAGTCCCATCCCATACTGTGCAAAATGTTTTAGGCAGGTGTGGAAATGCTTTCAGGAATGGAAGTGTTATTTTTTTTAAAATAACAAAATGATGGGAATGAACAAAAGAGAAATCTAAATCCCATCAATATTTGGTTTGATCGCCCTTTAGAGGAGGAGGAGGAGGAGGAGTCCTGAAAGTGATGATTCGGCCCCCACAGAGCCCTGATCTCAACATCATCCAGTTTGTATGGGATTACATGAAGATACAGAAGGATTTGAGCAAGCCTACACCCACAGAACATCTGTGCTTAGTTCTCCAAGATGTTTGGAACAATCTCCCTGCCGAGTTCCTTTAAAAAAGTGCACCTAGAAGAATAAATGTAAGGCAAAGGGCGATCACACCAAATATTGCAGTGATTTAGACTTCTCTTTTGTTCATTCACTTCATTTTCTTAATTGACAAAAATAAACTATTCACACTTTCCATTCTTACTAACTTTTCCATATTTCTGTATTTCCATGAGCATTAGCACATAACAGTATCTCAAGAAAGAAATAGGACCAACGGTGACAAAATGATCTACATTTTACAAGTGGTTGCTCCCTTTCATTTGTTACTACATACTGACTAGCTTACCTTCTGCATACTTTGTGTGGCAGCCCAGGTACTTCTTCAGAATAAAAGCCAGGGCTGCAGGTAGGGACACAGCGCCAGTCATGCAAATGAAAGTCCTTGGCACACTGAGTGCATTGATCTTTCCCAGTTCCTATTAAGAACATAGAGGTAAGGGGAGGTATAGAGAATTACAGGTGAACATCTGAAAGTATTGCTATATCAGACATAGTTATTGATTTTGTACAAAACTTTTTTCCCAAAGCCTTTCTACCCTGTACTTTCTTGTTTCTAAAGAGTTAGGCTACCGTTAGTAATGTCCTTTGCTGTCATCAGTCATAGGAAGGCAGTATTGCATGCAGACCTTTATTTCTGTCAGAAAAGAAGGAAGCTTTTTATCACATATAGGCAAATGCAGAGGATACCCAATGGAAGGGGCTCTGTCTGCATCTGTCATTTAATATCCGTTCCTAAAGAAACTATTTTGACATGTATGTAGGGATTACTATTGAGCTGGGTTACAATCCACTGAATAATGTGTTTTACTTTACAATTTGCCAATTAAGATTGGTATATATTTTGGTGGTGGGTTGCACAGCGCATGCCTGAAGAAGGGAATGTGTCTCCGATACATTGCATACCGCAGGACCACATCACTTCCGCCCTGTGTGGCGTGTGGAACAAACATGGACTGCTGAATTGGCTCAGAATGGAGACATCCTGATGCTACAGTTGTCCATATGCGGACTGGAGGTGAATATGTTTTTCTATATTTGTCATTATTTATTTAATTGAAGATAAAAGAGCAAGTATAAATAAGAAGAGCCGTTGAGTGAGTTTATTTGTGCTACCTTCTGGAGAGAGACCATGACATAAGCTGGTCATTCATATAATAGCTTCCAGCACGTTCAGCTTCTCCCTCCCAACTGCTCCTTAAACAAGCACTCAGGGCCGTGCCAGCACATTAAAGCTGTCTATACATGTCAGGTCAGTTGTCAGTCAAATGATCTTTTGGCTGATGGCAATCTCTCCTGATTTGCCCCATAAGCCTGCTCGCTCAGTTTAGCGTGAATTGGTTCTGAATGGAGAGATTAAAGTAAACCAATATCAGACACCACTAGGGGCAGCTTATCTCCTGAGAACAAAAGGATCAGGCATGTTGAAATCCAAAAAAAAAAAAAAAAAGTCTTTATTTAATCACTAATTACTGAAATTAATAAGAATTAAATAGCTGAAGGGTTACATAACAAAATGCTGCTAAAGTGGGCCGTAATATGTCAATAACACCTACTTATAATATACCAGCCCACAAGACAGAAATAATGAGTATATAAATACTGTACAAAAAAGACAATCATAGTGTTACAATAACAAAAAAAAAGGTGTTAAAAAAAAAAAAAAACTCATAGTGAGTCATAGTGCAAAAAGTATAACAACTACATATACAGGCCACTCATACCAGCTCCAATGCATATTTACAATTCTTCCTGAGTCATGTTGACATCCAACCAGCAGATTCAGGAGAGGCTCGAAAATCACCCATACATATTAGATTGTTGGGCACTGCCACTCAAATCATCAGGTTGAGCTGATATCAATCTAATATGTATGGGCTAGTTTGAAATCCAGGGGGAGAGAGCATTAAGCTGCTGCCAATCTGACCTGGCAATAATTTTCTCCCACAGAAATTGTGGGGAGGGCCTTATACATATTTCATATTACAACAGCCATAATTGGTGGTTTTGGAAAAATTTAATCTTATATACATGGCCAACTTGAAAGGGCAGCCAAATGCTTTCTGGGGGGTAAACACTGGGCATTTTCCTCTGAATTATTGTATGAACTTTCTACAGCCTCTTCCTGGGGAGAATTAGTATTCCTGAATATATCACAAATAGATTTTGTGCCAACCCAAGTACAATGATCCACTTTATGTTTACAGACAGCGATGTGTCAGGGAAGGAATTGTCTGAATTAACTAGGATGCTCAGAATACATTCAGGTCACCTCCTTGATCAGGTAACACTTAATTTATCCTGAAAGTTTGTATGGTGGAAATGACAGAAGATTTCCCACACGTGATGTCACTGCACTTATCACGGAACTGCCAAAGCAATGAAGACTACATGGATCCAAATCCGCAAGTCATCAAGGATTTACTTGTCTGTAAATGAACTTGTGGTTCTAATATAAATCAGTAAAATCTCAGCGTTCCTCCGTCACCCTGCCTTAATATAGTAAAATCTAGAAACACCTCTCAGTTCTTCCAGCATGAACTCACGTCACAAGTACACTGGGCCACCCAGACACTTCCCAAACAGTATGTGTGTGGCAAAGCCACAGAGTAGACAAGAGCCCCTCTCCCAGGATCACAGGATCAGAGCTAATATAATGCACATAACAAACACACAGGAGAAGAGCTGAATATTTCTGTACAACTAATCCAAGGAACTTCACTAATATCAGAAGCAGATCTGAGGGATCTGCTATTTATGCTTTATTTCACTGTTCTGTGAAAACCCCAAATTATTTTTAAACAGATTTTAGGGGCTAGAACAATTCTATAGTATTAAAAGTGTATAGTACTAGGAACTACAAAATCCTGTCTCAATGATATCATACTCTAGCTAAACTGCACCAGCTTCTTCCCCAGGTGTCCTCAACTTACTGTGATGTGGTGTAGCCGAAGGATCCATGACTCATATCTGGTGGTCGTGTCCCCCAGTAGAGTACCTGTGGAGGGACATCTCCACACTGTATAATTCTATGTGCTGGCCTAGTGTTACCCTCACTCCTGAACATACCCTGCTCTCCATGCTGCCAGGTCCCATCTCCAAACTGAAGTGCCTTTTGTGCCACTTCATTATGGCCATGTGAAAGATCATCCCTAGACTCTGGAAAACGCCAACTTGCCCTGACCCAGTTGATGTGGATGGAAGCACGAAATCATATACAGTGCTGGCCAAAAGTATTGGCACCCCTGCAATTCTGTCAGATAATACTCAATTTCTTCCAGAAAATGATTGCAATCACAAATGCTTTGGTAATAATATCTTCATTTATTTTGCTTGCAATGAAAAAACACAAAAGAGAATGTAAAAAAAAAAGTCAAATCATTGATCATTTTACACAAAACTCCAAAAATGGGGCAGACAAAAGTATTGGCACCCTCAGCCTAATACTTGGTAGCACAACCTTTAGACAAAATAACTGCGAACAACCGCTTCCGGTAACCATCAATGAGTTTCTTACAATGCTCTGCTGGAATTTTAGACCATTCTTCTTTGGCAAATTTCTCCAGGTCCCTGAGATTTGAAGGGTGCCTTCTCCAAACTTCCATTTTGAGATCTCTCCACAGGTGTTCTATGGGATTCAGGTCTGGACTCATTGCTGGCCACTTTAGAAGTCTCCAGTGCTTTCTCTCAAACCATTTTCTAGTGCTTTTTGAAGTGTGTTTTGGGTCATTGTCCTGCTGGAAGACCCATGACCTCTGAGGGAGACCCAGCTTTCTCACACTGGGCCCTACATTATGCTGCAAAATTTGTTGGTAGTCTTCAGACTTCATAATGCCATGCACACGGTCAAGCAGTCTAGTGCCAGAGGCAGCAAAGCAACCCCAAAACATCAGGGAACCTCCGCCATGTTTGACTGTAGGGACCGTGTTCTTTTCTTTGAAGGCCTCTTTTTTTTTTCCTGTAAACTCTATGTTGATGCCTTTTCCCAAAAAGCTCTACTTTTGTCTCATCTGACCAGAGAACATTCTTCCAAAAAGTTTTTGGCTTTCTCAGGTAAGTTTTGGCAAACTCCAGCCTGGCCTTTTTATGTCTCTGGGTCAGAAGTGGGGTCTTCCTGGGTATCCTACCATAGAGTCCCTTTTCATTCAGACGCCGACGGATAGTACGGGTTGACACTGTTGTACCCTCGGACTGCAGGGCAGCTAGAACTTGTTTGGATGTTAGTCGAGGTTCTTTAGCCACCATCCGCACAATCTTTTGTTGAAATCTCTCGTCAATTTTTCTTTTCCGTCCACATCTAGGGAGGTTAGCCACAGTGCCATGGGCTTTAAACTTCTTGATGACACTGCGCACGGTAGACACAGGAACATTCAGATCTTTGGAGATGGACTTGTAGCCTTGTTTCCTCACAATTTTGCTTCTCAAGTCCTCAGACAGTTCTTTGGTCTTCTTTCTTTTCTCAATGCTCAATGTGGTACACACAAGGACACAGGACAGAGGTTGAGTCAACTTTAATCCATTTCAACTGGCTGCAAGTGTGATTTAGTTATTGCCACCACCTGTTATGTGCCACAGGTAAGTAACAGGTGCTGTTAATTACACAAATTAGAGAAGCATCACCTGATTTTTCAAAGGGTGCCAATACTTTTGTCCACCCCCTTTTTTATGTTTGGTGTGGAATTATATCCAATTTGGCTTTTTGACAATTCTTTTTGTGGTTTTCCATTGAAGACAAATTAAATGAAGATATTACCAAAGAATTTGTGATTGCAATCATTTTCTGGAAGAAATTGAGTATTATCTGACAGAATTGCAGGGGTGCCAATACTTTTGGCCAACACTGTACACATGGAGGAGCTGGGGGCTCAGGATGAGGGTGCCTGGGACACATTTTGCAAGACATGGAGGCCTTGGAACGCCTTTAGAGTTTCTACTGCTATGAATGACTGAATAATGGGATCCTCCGCACTGTGATTTGGACCTTGACTTGTAGACCAGTGGCTACCTAGAGGTGTACCTTCCATATGTCCTACCCGTTTCACTGTATTTTTTTTCCCCTCCTCATCCTTCCCCGCTATCCTACCCCTCTCTACTTTCTATTCTCTTTTTTCCTTCTTTTTACTTCTTCCATTCCTCCGACTATCTTCTGGTTTCGGTTATACCCATTATACTCCGTTGAGCATCCAGTTACTGTGTTTTTTTTTGTTTTTTTTACTTCTGTTTGATCTTTGCATATGAAAATATTGTGGCACCCTCACACATACCCATGGTCGTTTCAGACCCTTGCTTTTCTGTGATCTTTGTATCCGCTTGTTGTGCCCTTTAATAAAAATTTTACATAAGTGTACAGTAGTATTTAAAGCACGTATCTGTATATTCACAAATAAAGGCTGGTGATGGCTCATACAGCTTCAGTTATATTTATTATGCTTACTTGTATAGCGCCATCATATTCCGCAGTGCTTTACAGACATTGACAGTCACTGTCCCCTATAGGGATCACAATCTACATTCCCTATCAGTCTTTGGAGTGTGGGAGGAAACCAGAGTACCCGGAGGAAACCCATGCAAACATGGGGAGGACATACAAACTCCTTGCAGATGTTGTCCTTGGCAGGATTTGAACACAGGACTCCAGCACTGCAGTGCTAACCACTGAGCCACCGTTCCGTGACCTTATCTATTAATAGATGGCTGGACCATTGTACCAAACAAGCCCTCTTTCCTGTTGTGTCCCTCTATTTCCTTATAGACTGTGAGCTCTCACGAGCAGGGCTCCCATTCCTATTATTTGATAAGTTATTTCTTTGTCATATTGTATTGGGTGTTTTTTTTAACTGTCCACCTTTCTATGTGAATTCGCTCTTACTCTCCAAGTCAGCAGTGACCTTTTATCTTCTCTGAGAAAAACAAAATGTAGTTCATTTAGCATTTGGTACTTGAAGGCAGGTATTCTTTAATAAAACCATTCAGGCTTCTAATCCTGGACCGCCCATACACTATATACATCCAGGTCCACATCCGTTCCACTCTTAACCCTGTAAAGACGTACCCATACCTACAAGGGCTACATCCTTGCAAGGATAAACAGTTGCACAAAATCAGGCAGCTGCAGAACTGGAGAGCCAATTGTTACTACAGCTGGAGCTCCAGTAGAGAAGGCAGGGACAGTTCATTACCATCCCTGCCTTCCCGATACCTGTGTACACAATGCTCAATGAGTGCTGTATGCACAGTTGTGGGAACCGCCATAATAAGGCTCCCCTTTGACCCACCAGTCACATGATCCACTAGGGGCTGGGAACTGTAGAAGTTGCTGGGTCAGAGGACCCAGTTCAGCTGTGCAGTTCAGGTTAGGAGGTTGCATTCCTCCTGTACAGGTAAAAATCAGCCCAAAAAAAAAAAAAAATTAAGTTAAAATGTTACCCAAAGTTGTATCATGACCTTATGGAGGGAACAATGTTTTACAAATACCATGCCAATACCATGCCTACATCACGCCCTGCCCCTAGCGACAAAACACTATGTCGGTTACATATGAATTACCATAATGGAGAGGGAAACATATTTTTAAAAGCTTTGGTATTTAAAAAAAAAAAAAAAAAAAAAAAAAAAGTGAAAAAAAACGTTTAAAAATTGACTTTTTTTTTTTTTTTTTGATACATTGAAATACCTGTGTATTACAAAGCATTCTTGCCAATGCATACAAAACTACGGTTATTCTAATCCTTTTAGGGCAAAATCTATTATACTATTGGGCACTGCACCAAAAGTACTTCACGATTTCGGGAAGTCACATGGTGCTCTCTCTCAGCCAATCAACAACTCTGAAAAGCATCATAATTCAGTCTGACAATTCATGTGACCCAATATAAACCTAAATGTAATATTTTTTTTTTCCTTTGGCCTCATTTGATTGCTTCTAAATTGCTGTGAAACACATTACGGCAGATAGAATTTTGCAGTTACAATGACACATAAGTGTGGCACATCTTAGGTGTATCTCAGGGCATTTAGATTGAGATAAAAGTTTTCTAACAGATAAGACATGTGGGCTTGGCGACTCAGAAAGGGGCAAGGATTAATGTTCAAAACAACCCAAATTACGCTAACTTTTTGGCTTAAAATTCTGTCTTAAAGTAAGCCAACTAATATGTGATATAAAGCACCAGATTTATCATTCGGCATCATCTAGTGTGATAAATCTGGTGCATTTTCAGACTGCCAGTCTACATTTATATAGTCTTACTATTAATAAATTTCGGCCATTGCTTTTGAAAACATTATTGCCTTTGTAATTGTTACAATGACAGGCAAACTATTATACCGGCAGCATAGCCAAATAGGTGCTAATGACAGACCTGAGGGTTTCTGTTAGATCCCCAACTTCACTCCCTCATACAGTTTACCTTACATGCCGGGGTTGCCATTTACTGCGGCATCTAAGAGGTTAAATTATCAGAGACTAACTTTATTGCTCTAGGATCAGGCACCATCATTCTACAGTACTGCAGTCTTCTGATGTGCTGCCTTTTATAGCAGCTCTTGAGCAGAAGTCCACTGAATGCCAGCCATAAAACCCTATACTGCGGCCATTAAGGGCAAGCTGGTGATCATATGAGATCTCGAAATCTGGGGCAGAATCGCTACAGAATGTCTCTTAGTATAAGGAAATGTTATGTAGTTTTCTATGAATAAATTGTAATTTGCTGAAGGTGGAATACCATGAGCTATGAACATGAAATATATTGTAAGATCGCAGCCAAAGTTTGTTGGAATCTGCAGACAATGTAATATCTATATACTGACTTTGCATTTAAAGGGATTATCAGCTACAGAACGAATAAAGATTGTGCTTACATAGCAACTGTGAGTGATGACAACTTCCCTAACACCACAAGACACAAGCGACATGCTGGCATTGCTCACAGATATTAACAGTAGCAATTCAAAGCATATGTGCAGCCTTTCTAAGCCATTCTCCCAGCAAGCTGATGTGTGAAGTCCCAACTGGGAAAATGAATATTCTGCAACATAATAAAGCAAGTGCCCAGACCTGCCAGGTTTCTGTCTACAAAGAGGACACAAACTGCATGGAAAAGTTTAGCCCAGAGGGAAAGACATCTTACCCACACATGACTGGCACGTTGTGTGGCACCTGTCACATCTCATCAAAGCTGTATTATAGAACGTCCCCTGCTCACACTCTGGCACACACATTGACCCTGAAAGGCTAAAAAGAAAAAATATATGTTAAAACAAAGTTCACAAAATGTCACTGTCGTATGAATTAGTAATGAGGAAGAAAATCCTATGCAAAATATGGCAAAAGATAACTGAAAAGGTACTTTATATTACTGGCTTATTTGACAAGTCTTCAGCTTCAGCTCTGCTCTTGGCTAGCACCTAGTGCCAGGAAGATGTGACCTGGGTATTTTCTGGTGCTCCCAGCATCTTGGTGCCAACAATGACATTTTAATTATATCTACATCCTTCACCGGTGCCAGTGATGCCCTTGGCATCTGCAGTCTATCAACACCCCTGCTTTACTAATTTGTGGGTTACAATCACATTCTATATTCACATAATTCACATCACTATCATTGTATTACTGGGATTGTTGCAGAATTAAACAAGACTAGAGAACAGCAGGTCCCTATCATTGCCCATGGAATCTGCTAGAACAGGGGTCAGCAACCTTTGATTGCTTCATCTTTTTGTAAAAATTGGCGCACGATACTTAAAGGGAATCTGTCGGGTCAATCTGGGACACTAAACCACCCACAGGTCCTTATAGACCTGGGGTTTAGTGTCCCAAATCGCCCTGTTGTAAGGCAATCCGCAGGCGCATTAAAAATAAAAAACCTTTATACTTACCCAGAGAAGGGTCCGATGAACGCTGTTTGGCCGAGAACAGTCCGGCTTATTCATGAGATTCTTTGTTGGTACGCCTCCCGGCACCTGCGCTGTTCTCCAGTGAAGCCGAAGATGGACACCCCGGCTTCACTGCGCAATTGCCAGAGGTACGGGTCATGCGTACTGAAGCCGAGGAGTACTCCTCTGGCTTCATTGAAGAGGACACGCACAGGCACAGGCACGGGAAGTACAGCGACGGGGAGTATAAAGCTTTGTTATTTTTAATGCGGCCATGGATTGCGTTATAACAGGGTGATTTGGGACACTAAACCCCAGGTCCATATGGACGTGTGGGTGGTTTAGTGTTCCAAATTGCCCTGACAGATTCCCTTAAAGCAGGGGTCTCAAACTCAATTTACCCGGGGGCCGCTGGAGGTAGAGTCTGGGTGAGGCTGGGCCGCATCAGATTTTCCACACCGGTAATATGCTCCATATTGGCCCCTGCACACGGTATTATGCTCCCTAGTGGCCCCTGCACACGGTATTATGCTCCCTAGTGGCCCCTGCACTTGTATTATGCTCCATTGTGGCCCCTGCACACGGTATTATTTCAGACCCCAGAGTATAATGATCAGAGACCCAGGGGAGGTGACAAACATAAAAACCAATGTTACTTACCTATCCTGGACATCGGTGCACTCCTTGCAGCTTTCGGCCCTGTTTAATTGCGCACACACGTCACGTGATCGGGCCAGCGACACAACCTGATGACGTCACCAGAGGCCCCAAGCCTGCTCAGAGTAACACCGATCGCAGGAGAGGTAAGTACATTGGTTTTTATGTTCCCTCATCTCCCCTGGGCCTCCGATTATTATACTCCGGGGCAGTGGCGTAACTAGGAATGGCTGGGCCCCAAAGCGAACATTTGACATGGGGCCCCCCCTGAACCAGTTACGGGTCCCCAAACAGTAAAATATGCTCAACAGTGGCCCCAAATAGTATTATATGCTCAACAGTGACCCCCATACAGCATTATATGCTCTACATTGCTCCCCCCACACACAGTATAATATGCTACCCACAGTGGTACCCACCCAGTATTATATGCCCCCCATAGTGGGCCCCACCCAGTATTATATGCTCCCTACAGTGGTCCCCACCCAGTATTATATGCCCCCCACAGTGGCCCCCACCCAGTATTATATGCTCTACAGTGGCCCCCACCCAGTATTATATGCTCTACAGTGGCCCCCACCCAGTATTATATGCTCTACAGTGGCCCCCACACAGTATTATAAGCTTCCAACAGCCCCCTCCGCATCGGTGCTATTATTATACTTTGGGGTCTCCTCAGACCCCAGAGTATAATAATCGGAGGCCCAGGGAAGGTGATTAAAAATAACAAACATTCATACTCACCTTGCCTTACCTTGGCATCCTCTCTCCATCCTGCCGTCTTCAGCGTCTTCAGACCCTCTTCCGATGTCGCTGCCAAGGCCTGTGATTGGGCCTCAGCGGTCACATGGGGCGCACTGACGTCATTACGCGGACGCGCCCCATGTGACCGCTGGGGCCTAATCACAGGCCTCAGTCACATGACGGAGGAGCGCCGGAGAGAACGCTTCGCCCAGGAGAGGTGAGAATGTGTGTTTATTATTTTCAGTCACCTCCCCTGGGCTGCCATCTATTGGAAAGGGGCCTGCAATATGCCAGAACTCCTTTCCAATAACATTATGTATAGCGGTCGGGGAACCAGGCTTTCCCCGACCGCTATCATAATGGTCCGGGGCCCGGCCATCTCCAGCTGCCGCGGGCTCCGTACCCTGCCGGGTCCGGTCGCACCCCCTGCGACCGCGATCATTACTGGTTTGTGGGGTTCGCGGTAGCGGCTGCCACAGGGCTCTGGGGCCGCTAATGTCCCGGGCCCTGTGGCAGCTGCCACCCCGATAGTTACGCCCCTGCTCCGGGGTCTGAAAAGACCCCAGAGTGTAATAATAGTAGTATTTGAGGCCCGCGGCCTCACTTACCGATGCCCGTGGCTGCTCACAGCAGCGTACAATTCCCTTTCTGTGTCCCATAGCAGAAGGGGAAGCGGAGGCGGCCACGAACAGACACGGGGTAGGTAAATAAATAGGCCATTACCTGCCGGGGATACTCCAGCAGGTAACGGCCTATTTATATAAATAAAAAAAACTTGTCCTCCCCTACCTGCGATGCCTTGATGCAGCCGCCGCCTCCTCTTGTCCGAGACGTCTGTGTCTCAGCGTAGGAGGCGTGATGACGTCATTATATCGCTGCCTGCGCTGTGATGCGGACATCTCGTAAGCCAGCCCAGGACAGGCCCGCTCAGCGTTTTTTTTTTTAAAGCGGCCTGTCCTGGGTTGGTTTATATTAGATAGTAAAAAATGCCGCCCCCCAGACAGTGCGCCCCTGGTGCCATTCGTATTAAACTCGGGCCGCACTAACAATAAACTTTGATATTGAGGTGGGGGCCGCAAACTATTGTCCCGAGGGCCGCATTTGGCCCACGGGCCGCGAGTTTGAGACCCCTGCCTTAAAGTGTGCCATGCAATAATTGTAAGGATGTTGACCCCTACATAAAAGTTATATAATATAAACCATAACAGTGACCAATTAACTGGTTGATTAAACTTTCACTTTAATGTGATCCTTGTCCATTATGTTTTTGTGCAAAGATTTTTCTTCTCCAGTGGATAGGACTTTTGAGTGCACATAGTACTCAGAGTGATCTGCAGTAAGCCAGCTTTGTGGGGGCAGCGGGGATCCCTCATATAACCCAGTCTTTTTTGTTGCATAAACCTGTCCACCCTTGTTGAAATGAATAAACACCTACTTTAGTATATTCAGCTGTCATATACTTTACTTTTGCACTTACTTCAAGGTACATAAACGAATTGCAGAGGCAATTTCTGCCCCCTGACTAGACTAGCTCACAGCCTTGACACTAGAATACCATGCCTCATGCTTTCCCCCTTATTACTTCCTCCCCTCAGACTGTGTTTACACGGTACATGAGAGAGACGGGTTATGGAGCAGCAGCGGTTTAAACAGAGAGAACCCTGGGCTGAGCAAATATGGCTAAAGTGCCGACTTTGGCAGAGGTGCCGGAGGATGCTGACCCCTGTCCTAGAAGAACGCAGACTGACATTTATAACATGTAAGCAATTTGGAAAATTCATGACTCAGAATAAAACTGCGTGGAATAAGTCAAAAACAGTATCTCTATATAAAGCTATGTGCAGTACCAGGCAAAGCCACTGCAGAATGCATGGTGCTGTGCCTGGTAATGAAGAGGCCTCAGCATTTGCTTAACCAGTGATCAGAGGAGGGTGCAGGGAGCCTGACCCCCACTGATGTGATATTGATGAGCTATTCCAAGGAGAGGTCATCAATTCTGAAGTCCTTTAAAGGACCAGGCATGGACTTGCAGGGTAGCCACCTCCAGATGTTGCAGTTTTCCTTATGGAGGAGACATACTTCTCAGAAGTCAAGATTATAAAAACTACCCATCAGCTGGATCCCTGCAAGGAGTGTCAGTACCTTGTGATGGAAATTAAACGCCGCACAAAACTGCAGTATGTGAACAAGTCCTAAATGGGTCTTTTAGTATCGAAAACACAGTGAAAATGTAAACCCAAAGATTTTTGCAATAAATCTTATAGTAAACCATCATCTCCCAAGTCCCCATTTTTACTTCTGTGAAATCAGACATCAGAGACCTGCTATCCTGTCTCCACATCCTCTCACTTTCTGATCAAATGATATAACTTGGCTATTTGAAGTAGATTTTTTTGAAGATTGATCAGAATGGAGACTCATGTTCTACTGTGGATTTGTTTATAAAATTCTTTGATTTTCTCACAGCTGAAATAAACCCAGAAAATGAAAGAAAAAGATAGATCTTTCATTAAGGCATCAAGCACCGTGGAGCCGTTACCATGACAATAAAAAATAAATCACAACAACTAAAACAGTAAACTAACAAAATTAAGAAATACACATGAATACACAACTATCTAAATACCAACAGTCTGTCCATACACTTATGGAAAATTCCCGCGCCTTCATTTTTGCAGCAGAAAATGCCGCAAAAGTTCCGCCTCCCCTTCATTTCAAATGCAGGCTGTCGCTACATTTTTAACTAGCAGAAAGAAATTCAGTAAGCAGAAAAAAAGAAGCGTCTTGTTGGATTCAGGCCAAAGTTCCCACTAAAGTAAATGGGAGTAAGAAATCTTTCCGTGGCTAGCAAGGTGGTTCCAGTAAAATCTGCCCTGTGGACATACCCTTGAACCTCGATAAAATTTATGGTATGTTCTGGGATCTCTAACATGTCTAGCTAAAGTGGCCAATATAAAAGGAAAGTAGCCTGCTGTACATTATGGTGACCAGAAAATCTAGGCCAAAGGTTTAGAACAGAAAATAAAGCAAAACACACACATACAGTATGGTTGTCAGGAGGCAGTACAAGTGTATTGGAGGGAAAGAGTGGAGAGAACTTTCTGATTTTACCCCATCTCTTAAAGGTGTTCCTACCTCTAGAGCAACCAAATGCATTAAGAGCCTGTTCTGAAATGTTAAATGGTCAATGACTTTGCAGCAAACTTTACATAACTCAACACATATAAGAAACACTGTAATACTGTATCTTATCAGACAAAAATGCAGCTGTCTCCCTTTAACTGGCTGTTATCCTGTTCCTCATACATGCTAAACTGATGCTTACTCTGAAATCTCTGCTACAGGACAGAACGTCACAGAGGTGTTTTATTACAGCACACAATAGAAGTCTTGGGAGAGGAGAAGGGAGTGAGCAAAAGCCCAGTGACTACCTTAGACAGGGCCAGTTTTAGCCAAACTGTGGCTCTGGGGAAAACTAAAAGAGGGGCCTCAAATGCTCATATACCAACATCATATTCTGTGAATTCAGAAGGCAGATGCAATACTTCCAGTGGCAGCCCCTTTAATAACGCCCCCTTTCTGTCCCCAAAACAGTAATAACCACCCCCCTTTTACCAACACACAATTAAGAAAACCACCCTTGTACCACCTAATAGATTTTTGCAACCCCTCATCAGTTATTGTAGCACCTCCTTATAAATAAAAGTCCCTGTTTATAAATAGTTCCCCATATAAGTTTTAGTCCCCCTTATCTTTAATAGCCCCTTATAAATAATAGTGCTCCCTTATAAATAGTCCTCCCTTATTAATAATAGCCCTCTCATAAATAATAGTTCCCATTATCAGTAATACCCCCCTTATAAATAACAGCCCCCTTAACAATAACAACCCCTTATAAATAATAACCCCTTTAACAATACCCCCATTATAAAGTTTCTCTCATAAATAAAAGCTCACCTTATAATAGCTACCTTATATATAATTTCCCCCTTATTATAGGTCTCTTATAAATAGTTCCCCCATTATAAATAATACCCAGCCTTTATAAATAAGTTTCCCCCTTATAATAGCTGTCCTTATATACAATAATTTTCCCTTATAATAGCATATATCAGTCTCCCCCTTACAATAGCCCGCTTATATTACAGTCCTCCTTTTTATAATAAACCCTTTTATATAAAAGTTACCCCCTTATAAATAATAGTTACCCCTTTATATATAATAATCTTACCTTATAAGGGAAGGCGTTTATCTATAAAGGGGAACTATTATTTATATGATAGATAGATAGATAGATCTATCTATCTATATAGGGGAGACTGATATATAAGTGGGCTTTTATAAGAGGGAGACCAATATATATAAGGGGGGCTATTATAAGTGGGAGATTGTTATATATAAGGGGGCTATTTATAAGGAGAAACTATTATATATAATAGTTCCTCCCTTAAAAATAATAGCTCCCCTTATATATAATAATTCCCCCTTGAAATCACCCTCCTTATATTTCCTCTTATAGTAGATCCTTATATATAACGCCTTATAATAGCACCCCTCAAATCATAGTTCCTCCCTTAGTTTACCCCTTATAAGGGGGGGCTATTACAAGAGGGGAACTATTATTTATAATGAGGACTATTATAATGGGGAGACTGTTAATTATAAGGGGGGCTATTGTAATAGAGGAACTAATATAAAAGGGCTATTATAAAGGAGGAGACTTATACATAAGGGGACTATTATAAGGAGGGAACTATTATATATAAAGGGGCTATTATAATAGGGAGAATGTTACAAAGAGGGCGGAACTATTTATAAGTGGTGCTATTATAATAAGTAGATCTATACAAATATATACAATAGCCACCTTATATATAATAGATCATCTCTTATAATAGCTTCCTTATAATTAATAGTACCCCCACTATAAATAATAGCCCCCCTTATAAAATAATAGTTTCCCCCTTTTAACATAAAATATACAGATGTAGCAGAGTTAACACGATCTTCTCCAACAGATGTAACAGAGTTATGCTAGGTTCACACCTGCGTTCGGATTTCCGTTCTCCGGGTCCGCATGGGGATCCAAAAAACGGAAACCCAATCCGCTTGAAAAGCGGTTACCCACATAAAAACACGGACCCCATTTATCAAGTGGATTTGAGGACGGAATCTCCGAACAGAGACCAGGCGCAGCTGTGAACCTAGCACAAACTTCTGCAAGTTCCAATGACTTTTGATTTTTACTGTCTTCTGTGATAAGAAGACAGCACTTTAACCTATTGCAGAAGTTTGTGTTAACGCTGTTACATCTGTATGAGAATTTGGCAAACATGAAAAAAAAAAGAAAAAACAAACCCGAAAATAGTAGCAAAGAGTCTCAGATACATATAATAAATGTTTATATAGCAAAATGATTTAGTAAGAAAACACTGAAAGCAAGCAACATCTATGCAAAGTGAACACTGTCCACTTTTCTGGGCTGAATATTTTGCCGGGGATTTCATGTTAATTGCTCTTTAAACACAAAGTATACTTTATACATAAAATCTTCACACATGGAAGATGGAAGAGTCAGAATTCAGAGGATTTTACTAGTGTTTGTGCATAGCAGCAGCACACTGTGCATATTGTCACAGGCACCCAAGAGACTGCATAGAGTCAGGAGCTGATTGACATCCAAATGAGTGAAGAGAAAGCGGGTACTATTCTGGGTGACAGCCCTGGCAACATTACACGCTGTGCAATAAACCATAGCCTGGGGGAATCACTGAAGGTTACCTGAGCAAGTGGCAGGAGTGGTAAAGAATCGTGATGTACCTGCTCCAGGTCATGGTAAGGATAACCTTCTATATTTGACAAGCTCTACCCTTTTTTTCATGCTCAGAATCTTCATTCCACATGACATCTGTCACAATAATGTCATGTCAAACAGAAATCCTGGGGTTCTTTTTGTTAAAAGATTCTACATTATGTACATAGTCTTAAAATTTAGAACAATGATTGTTACACTCAGCGTTCTAACCTTATGTAAATATCCTTTTTTAGTATTCATTTTGTCTTTAACAAAAATTTACATAGTCAGAAAAAAACAAATCTGTCCTAGATCATTTCAAAAAGTATTCCATATTCTAAACAAATACAGCTACCATCATGGATGCATAGAATAAAGGTGTGAAAGAAAATACCGCACATGGTTCTCTGGAGTGCACATTAGCAATATATGCAAGATGGGAAAAATCACCTGCTGACTTCTCACTATACACAATGGGTTGTGAAAACCCTGAGGGAGATTAGCAGTTATGTACACAGGTGTCTACCTTTACCCTTCTGTGAACTGCATTGAAGTATACAATTAACCATGATATCAATTAAATACAATCTTCTGACATCCAGTAAAAAAAAGGCAGTGTTAAACTTATACTTTTTGTTATCAGTCAACAAATCCATATCATTGAGCTTGTGTGTGTATGTGTATGTGTGTGTATATGTGTGTGTGTGTATGTGTGTGTGTGTATGTGTGTGTGTGTGTGTGTGTGTGTGTGTGTGTGTGTGTGTGTGTGTGTAAGATAGACAGATAGGAGACATAGTGCTGTGCAAAGGTTTCAGGCAGGTAAGTAAAGTGAGTAAAGTGGCCATAGACATGGCTCCCACAGAGTCCTGATCTCAACATCACGAAGAGACAGAACGATTTGATCCAGTCTACATCTACAGATATGTGCTTAGTTCTCCAAGATGTCTGGAACATTCTCCCTGGCGAGTTCCTTCAAAAACGTACAATTGTACCTAGAAGAATAGTTACTGTTTTGAAGGCAAAGGGAGGTCTCATCAAATATTCAAAAATATTGATTTCATGTAGATTTCTCTTTTGCTCATTCAATTTACATTTTGTTAATTGACAAAAATAAACTATTAACACTTCTATTTTGATAGCATTCTTTCTTTGCAGGACATACATTTTTTTTAATTTATTTTGACAAGGACATCTATGGGTGGCTGAAAGACAGATGACCGATGGCATCCAGTAAGGCATAAATCATATGTATACATGTTTGCTTGCGCTCACTTAAAATCTTTCGAGATATGTCAAGTTTAAAAAAAAAAAGTTAAGAAAAAGCGCATTTGCAATTGCTAGCTCCTATGTGTCCACCAAAAAGTACAGAAATGGAGAGGGGAAAAAAAAAGCCCTACATATTATAATATTAGCCACATTCATATGAGCAGGCATGTGACAATACAGGACAGTGTGTCATTTATGTGTATATTACTTCATTTGATTCATTAGAAAACCCTTTAACTTCTATATATGTTAAGAGTGAAGATTTCTGTGCTATTTTAATGTAAGACAGGGGTCCACCAAACAAAGCTGCTGTTCAGGAAAGCAGTCCTGAAAGTTAGAAGAGAGATGCAAATGCTGGAAGAAAACATCAAAAGAATCACTAATGGAATAATTCTTAAAAGTTGAAACTGCTCTGGCCAAAACACATTAGCCGCCATCTTATACATAGAGCTATCCCATAAAGTCCTTATTCGCCATGAAGCCGTTTCCTACACTACTTTGAAAAAAAGAGGAAAAAAAGCAACGAAATAAACATGCCCTTGTGACACCAAGCAGATCAAAGAAGAATGTGCCTTTAAGATTTTTACCTGCGCGCCATACACAACATCCTGCAAACCAGCACAGTGGTCCTTTCAAGCCCACCTTCAGATTACCTATTTATCCAAGCTACAGGAAAATATTTGCTTAAGTCGACGTGTTGGTTTCTTTGAAAGCAAACACATCCAAGCCTTTTTGAAATATGGCTTCTGCATCAAGACTAGGAGTCCACAAAAGGAGAGGGGTAGCTCTCAAGTCACAGCCTATGATTTTATGGCACCGCAAAATATTCTGTGGCTGCTGACATTATCACATTAGGTGATTGGTGCTAAAATTAGTTTGTGGCTGTCGGGTAATTAGTGGGTGCACGGACAGAAATGACAGTGTACAGCAGCACCCTTCTTTCTGGAATATGATCAAATGAGACATGTTTTGCTACATTTAACCGTCACCTCATTAATTTCAGTCTCCTTAGTAGATGATGATTATACTTTGGAGTCAACTTCTGACCTTGTCCACAACGGGAGAAAGCATGAAAATCCTTATTATACATGAGGTGATGAAGTTTGACAGCTCCCAGAATAAGGTAAATGCGCATATTGTAATTATCCAAATCACATCCTGATAAGATCTGCAAAACCTGGTCAACTGGAGGACCTCAGCAAAAACGTGACAGCCTTGTATTCAGAGATACTTTTATAAGGATTCTGTAACCCTTCTGGTCCTTGACAGGCAATACTACAAATATGACCTAAATGAATCCTTTGGGAGTGAGTGACTTGTCCACTTGTGTGTTCTGTTCAACTAAGGTTATACAGCACACCTCGTGGTTACATTAATGAGGTTTTTCCAACCGATAGGTGATAAATGTATGATCAATGGGGGTTCAACCGTTGGAACCCTTACCGGTCATGAGAATGGGGGTCCAAGAGTTTCTTGTGTGAATAAAGCTGTAGTCTGCATGTCTAAACACTGTTCCATTCACTTCTATTGGACTGATCAAGTGCTGTACTTGGCTCCATCAGTCCTATAGACGTAGAGTGGTGGTCACGTATGCTCACTACCGCTTAAGAGTCACATGCTGCTGAACAGTGGTACACATTTGTCCAGAGGAGTACTTATGGACTCCCTTGAAAAAACATAACACTGAAATCCATTAAGATTTCCCTACAAAAATTGGGTAAATATTAAACATAAAAGGTGGCCTTGATTCCCTACAAAAAAAAAAAAAAAAAAAAAAAAAAAACACAGTTCAGCTTTCATTTTAGAAACCTCTTGAATGTTGATCTTGGGGACCATGGTAGAAGGAAGGCTTTGTTTACCCTGTAGGATGGTCCATACATGCCGCACTGGGTAAGCGAGAAACACATGAATAGAGAAGTAAATATATCTGGACAATACAGGGCGAACATGCACAGAATCCAAACATGCATAAAGGTACACAACCCTGTAATGCAAGTCATCATGATGCATACAAAGTAAAAAAAAAATTATATATATTGACACTATATTGAGACATTCACTAGAGAAATAATGTGAGCAGGTGAACCAGTAAGACTCCATACATGTCAGATGATCCTTAATGTAATCCACATAACAGGTTTATTCATATATAATACACTGAAATATCAGCTGCCTTATGTATACATGTACTATAGCTGGAGACTCACCTGTACCCATCTCTGCACACTACACATTTATCAGGGTAACCAAGACATTTCTTACAGTTTTGGTGACACTTGAGACACCTCTTGAGACCTAAAACAGAGCATAGTATGATACATATCATTGGTCCATTGAGATGCAAGTCACATAAAAACCTTAAAGCTTCAGTTCCTACAGCTAAGAAAAAGATTGCATGGCCACAGTTTAATCATTATGGTCATCCAACTGGATCTGTCTGCGTAAGCTGCGGCTCTAGATAAGGGCTCCATCCAAGAAGCACAAGATAACATTATGGTGATGTCTAATAACTCAGGACAAGGACTCTACTGATCATAAATCTACTAGACATCTCATATGTAAAATATACATCTGACAGATCTGCTTTCATTACTATACTAGGCACTACAGACCAGACAGAAGGATTAGAAACTCTTTCTACTTCACAATGATCACTCTGCAGGTGACCGAGGCAGCTGCAGCCGGACAGAAACCTGATAAAACGCAGTAAGATTTTACTTTCTAAATACATAATATTTTACTAAGTCACATTTTTTGTCATTCTAGCCTTCACGACTAAGCATAGCACCTAAACTATGATCCATTATGTTTGGTATCCCCATAAGTGTGGCATCCTGTGCATTCACGCATGTTACTGGATGTAATGCTGATATTAGCTCATTATATAGAAATTTGCAATTATATTTTTACCGCTATTTAGATTTTTATTCTTGTGGAGGATATTTCTTGGGTTTTCTAAATCTGGTCATAAACAGATTTATTTAGCATGTAGTCAGCAGATATGCCATAACACATGATTTTCCTTTGACCTTTTATACATATTTATGTGATTCTTGATCTTTGACGAACAATGTGTGTAAAGCCTCTAGAAAGAAAATTAACTAACAAGGGTGGTAGCTGGAGGATCATATTTGGGAAAAAAACCCAGGTATTTACCTTCTTCAGCATATGCTCCAGCTGGACAGGATGTTGTACAGGTATTGCTTTCAGGTTGAAGGTAGAACCCTCTCTTGCAGGAGCTGCACTGATTTTGTGCCCGTCCAAGGCAGGCTTCACAACCTCTGTGGCAGCGCCTACATCTCCTACCAGCGACATCTGCCATGTATCCCAACGGACAGGTACTCACACATTTCCTGTATAAAACCATAGGAATAATTAACTCTATTAAGTTACAGCAATGTCACAGGGCAGTGTCAAATCGCAGTGCACTGCAGGCTAACGCCCACAGTGATGTCACAGAGCAGGCCAAGTCCCATAGTGATGTCAGAGCAGGGTAGGTCCCACAGTGATGTCACAGAGCAGGGTAGATCCCACAGTGATGTCACAGAGCAGGGTAGATCCCACAGTGATGTCACAGAGCAGGGTAGGTCCCACAGTGATGTCACAGAGCAGGGTAGGTCCCACAGTGATATCACAGAGCAGGCCAAGGCCCATAGTGATGTCACAGAGCAGGGTAGATCCCACAGTGATGTCACAGAGCAGGGTAGATCCCACAGTGATGTCACAGAGCAGGGTAGGTACGACAGTGATGTCACAGAGCAGGGTAGGTCTGACAGTGATGTCACAGAGCAGGGTAGGTCCCACAGTGATGGAAGGCACATAATGTTACAGAATAATAATAAAGCAAAAGGTGAGGCTGCAAGTAAATATATAATGAACTCATACCAGGTATCTATGGAGCTTTATTCCATTTTCCACCACCTTTACATCATTCAAAGACTATACTTACTGCAACTTACTCCTGGAAATGGGCACCCTTTTAATTAGAACTCACTGGTGTAGTTAGGGAACGAGGTAGTGCACAATGATAAGATGTATGTAGATAGAAAGTACAATTCCAGCACTCCGTAGAGAATGAAATATCTATTCAATAAAGCATACTCTGGCAGTGAGATATGAATCAAATCCTCAAGAATATACCCTATATTTACCTCTTAAAGCAACCATTTTCCTACCATCAACACTGTTTGGGAATGCAGCAATTTCTATAGTTCTAGTTGGCTATGGGTCCATCTCAGGTCATTGTTTAAGTTACCTGCCAGATTTCATACTCCCAAGACTATAGTGGACACAGCTCAGACACTGCTCTGCACCAGGTCCATCGCATCCTCTTTCTCCACATTCCATGTGGCATGGACCTTGGAAAGAAAACATGTCTGTTACTATACAGTGTATCATAAATTACATGGACTCACATTTTGTAGAATCAAAGAGTATTCTTCAGGGAGTTGGGGCTCTTTCCGGAATTTAATCCTGCACAATCCCTTCAAGGAGTCACCCATCTACAGAGGTGGTAGGTAGGTGGAATTGATTTTCTCGATGTTACCACTTGAAGGGGTGTCTCTTCACAGTAAATGTGTCAAGTCAGTGCTGACAGTAGGGACATACCCCTTCAACAACTAGAATGGCAATGTCCAGCTGTCAATTTATTTAATAATATTGAGAATTAATGACAGTACAATACAATGATGTAACAAAAGATGCTTCAGTATTGTGGCATGGGGAATACAAGTATTCACTAGAACAGACATGTCAGGAGAGGTAACATGTCCACTTTAAACAAAAGGAATTAGTCCTTCATAAATAATAGGGAGCAAAAGCATGAAAATCCACTTCTGTAATGTAACCTTGGATTACAATACAGATCACCATATTATTTAGGAAAACTAACCAATAAAGGGGTTTTCCCATCTCCCTCCCTCAGCAGTTTGCCTGCTCTCTCGTTTTCATTTTCCATATTCTTTTACAAGCTGGTGGTAGGCAGCTTTGACTGTTTGATGAACAGGACACTATGAATTACCACTCTAGATATAGACATTGCCTTTACCACGAGAGAATATTTATTATAATTACTAGAAAACTATAATAATACTGAACAAATAATATGCTCAGTAAATGCATATTACAGTACACAGGTTTGGAGAGAAAAACAACTTGCATGCTGCTAGGAGAGATAGAGAGATAAACACACTATCCAAGCCATTATCAGCAAACTGAAATTAGCTGACTAGATTGTCTGGAGGGAAGAACATGAGATAACAGCTCTGAAAGCAAACATGATCTTGAGAACTCAGCCGCCCCCCTTTCCAGAGAGCAGCGAGTCATATCACCTGTCTTATAGTGCTAGATAAAGGAGATAGAACAGGCCTGGCTCCTTGACAATGACGTGTAAACAATGGTAGGAATAATTTCACATAGGCAAACAAAGCAACATTGCTAAAGTAATGTATTTAGGAAAACCTTTGAAGTTACATAAACTAGCAGCTTAGATAGAATCCTTGAGATTCCTATATATTTCCCATACCTTTGTAGCAACTCTTTGGCTCAAAAAACTGCATCAAAATCTGCAACAACAAAAATTTCCGCAACATGGGGCCTCAGCCTTACAAGTGTCTTGCTTGCTGCAATCCAGTGATGTGGTGAAGCACAGAATTGCATCCATATTGGTCTCACAGTGTATAAGTCTAATATGTGATCTTTTCAAACAGATTGCCACTGAAAAATTTGCTCAAAAAAAAAAGTTTTTTACACATGGATAAGGAGTTGGTCTGCTTATAGGGAGGTAGTTTCCATAGAGAATAATGGGAGAAAAATCAGTTACTATAAAAAAAACAACAGTCTTTAACAGGGGGGTCTTCTCAAAGAAGTGGTCCGCTAGAGATTTCACTGTATATGTACCCCAAAATGGTGGTTAAAAACCTTCAAGAAGCCTTCATATAACTACAATGGTGGGAAAATTAAAAACAAAAAAACACCACAACACTTGATCCTTAGGGGATTTGGATCATGCATGCACAGATATTCACTAACAATCCTGAACTTAATTGTGGTTGATAATGTAGAAACTTTCAGATTGCTCAGTAATAAAAGGATAAGCCCAGATGTTGGCCAAGATGAATTCACTATGAGGTTGACAACTACACGGCCAAGCAAGCCAGCATCATTTTGAGAGTGTAGAAAATTGATTGTTTATCGCTTGTTCACGGTTCATGGCTGCGTGGATTTGCAGGAACGAGCAAGCAGTAAATGATGTATTAGAAAACTATAGCAGCTTGGATGGGCACGTGTTTTTTGGAAACATTCCTCGCTGCTTCCATCTTTTTCCATCATTCTACAACCCCTGCATTACAGCAAAACCCATGTGTTGTTTCAAGATGGGAAGAAGCTGCAGTAGCATCTTAAAAGATTTTGTTAGGTTTCCTGAAGATAGAAATTACCGCCAATATCTTATTTTTTCCTCAGCAGCAGGGAACAGTTTAGCCTCAGTTTACATTCTTGATCTTTTCAACATTCAAGCTGCAAGTTCAAGAGTGAATCCCAGCAGCTCGCATCATACATTAAATATGTGTCTGGTCTGAAAGCAAACAGATCCTGGGGAAAAAAAAGTTACTTCTCCTTCAGATTAATAAATGATCTCGGAAAAATGATACAAATATCAAATCCATTCACTACTCTGGGATTACCAGCTATGATGCCATGAGCACATGGGATTTCCCTTTCATTCACCTCTGTCCTTACGACATAAAATTTTGGTTCAGAAGTTAAAGGAACATCCCCATCTGAGCCGTGTTCTGTAGTCGCGGCTGTGCTACATGGTTTCTGTATATTTATATACCATCTTGGTTATTAGCTATGAATATTTTGCCTTAGCGACACATTATATATAGAATTGTATTCTATTTAACTATAATTCTTGCAGAGTTGTTTCTGGTTTTATGCTAAAAAAAAATCTTAAATGAAAATGTATGCAACTTTCCTATTTGCAGCTACTGCTTAACTGATAATGGGTGCACTTTTTATTTTTTATGGATAAGGATCTCATTTACTCCATTTTTAATGAGCTGATTTTTTTCCCAATAAATTACTTATGGGAAACCCTTAAGGGGGCGTTCACACTACCGTTGGTGACCGTCAGTAGAATCCATTGCTATTGTCCATTACAAGATTTTAGCATCGGACACTAGCTGAACCGTCAGAAATCCGTTAAAATTTCCATTCATTTGAATGGGTTTTTATATTGTGTCCGTTTACACCCAATCCATCAGAAGTCAGTTTTTTTCCACGGACAAAAAAATCCTACATGCAGGACTTTATTGTCAGTTTGGAAAAACAGATTCTTGACAGACAGCAAGTGTCCGTTATTATTTATTTATTTTTTTAACATTGAAGTCTATGGGTAATGGACTTATAACGGACAGAACCTGATAGCCATCAGTTACTGTCCGTTATTTTACGTCCGTTTTTTTTCTGCACATGCTCAGAAAGCAGAAAACAAAGAAAAAGGACTGTTAAAAAACGGACACTAACTGATGCTAATGTGTCCGTTTTTTTTAACTGTGCACCCACTTATATACAAGAGCCTTCCAATAACCATCCCAAGGTGTAGGGGTGTTTGTGCTCTGCTCATGAATACAGTCAGACTAAAAATATAAGACCGCTGTAATATTTTAGATTAGCTAGTAGTAACACGGCAAAACATTTTTGTGCCATTTTGGCTATTAGAAGTACATTCCAGTAGTCATAATATGCTTCCCGATCCACTTTAACCCCTTCAAGACAGAGCCTAAAAGTACCTTCGTGACCAGGCCTCATTTTTCAAAACTGACATGTGTCACTTTATGTGACAATAACTTTAAGACGCTTTAACTTACACAAGTGAGTTTGAAATTGTTTTTCTGACATATTATACTTCATGTTAGTGGTAAACATTGATCAATATTTTTGTATTTATGTATATAAAAAAAAAAAAAAAAAATAGGAAATTTGATGGTAATTTTGGAGAAAAAAAAAATAAAAAAAATCGCAGTTTTCAAAATGTGAAATGCTCTGCTTTTCAGATAGTCATACCACCCAAATACATTAATAAATATTATCTACCATATATCTGCTTTATATTGGCATCAACTTTTAACCATCCTTTCATTTATTTTGGACCTTAGGAAGCTTACAAGTGTAACAGTGATTTTCCAGATTTACAATAAAATTTCCCAAACTAATTTTTTAGTGACCGTTTCAGTTCTGAAGGGGATTATAAAGGCCTATATATTAGAAACCCCCATAAATCACCCCATTTTCAAAACTGCACCCCTCAAATAATTCAAAACAGCATTTAGGAAGTTTGTTAACCCTTTAAGCATTTCATAGGAATTAAAACAATATGAAAGTGAAATTTAAACATTTCATTTTTTTTTCAATAATACATTTTTAGCTCTAAAATTAACACCGTCACAAAGGGTTAAAGCAGAAAATGAATCTCACAGTCTGTTATACAATGTCTCCCAAGCACAGAAATACCCCACATTTGGGTGTAAACTGATGTTTGGGTGAATGGCAGCACACGTAAGGGAAGGAGTGACACTGGGCGTCTGAAAAGCAGATTTTGCTGGAATAGTTTTCAGGTGCCATGTCTCATTTGCAGAGCACCTAGAGTACCAATACAAAGGAAATCCCCAAAAAGTGGCCCCATTTTGGAAACTACACCCCTTTCAGAATTTATCAAGGGGTATACTGAGCATTTTGACCCAACAGCCTTTTTCACAGATTTTATTAAAATTGGGATGTGTAAATGAAAAATTATTAAAATGTCACTTTAACCCCCTTGTGAAAAGGAAAACTTTGGGGATAAAGGAGAAAAAACACCCCACACTTTCTTAAACAATTGCTCCTGAACACAGCAATACCCCATATGTGGTCGTAATCTGCTGTATGGGTACATGGTGGGGCTTGGAATGGAAAGAGCGCTATTTGGCTATTGGAGGGCAGATTTTGCTGGATTAGATTTCGGGTACCATGTCACATTTGCAGAGCCCCTAGAGTACCAATACAATGAAAACCCCCAAAAGTGACCCTGTTTTGGAAACTACACCCCTCACAGAACATATCAAGGGATATAATGAGCAGTTTGACGCTACAGCTGTTTCACAGATTTTGGGACGTGAAAATGAAAAATTACCTTTTTTTCCAATAAATCGTCAATTTAGTCCCAAATTTTTTTTTTATTTTCAAAAGAGGATAAAGGAGAAAAAGCACCCCACAAGTTTGTTACACAATTTCTCCTGAACACGACAATACCCATATGTGGTCATAATCTGCTATATGGGAACATGGTTGGTTTCGGAATGGAAAGAGTGCTCTTTGGCTTTTGGAGGGCAGATTTTGCTGGAATAGTTTGCAGGTGCCATGTCGCATTTGCAGAGCCCCTAAAGTATCAATACAATGGAAACTTACAAAGTGTGACCCCATTTTAGAAACTACACCCCCAAGGAATTTATCAAACGGTATTATTAAGAGCACAAGAGTGCTTCCTGAAAATTAATGTACAAAGTGAAAATTTTAATTTTTAAAGAAATATGCCATTTCGGTGCCCAATATGTTGTGCCAAGTTTGTGTCATCAGAGACATGAACTCCTAAAACTATTAAGTGGGCTATCCCAGGTAGAAAGAAGTTGTATATGTGGGTGTAAACTGCTGCTTGGGCACACTGCAGGGCTCAGAAGGGAAGGAGCAGTGTGCTTATTAGCTTTTGGAGTACAGATTTAGAGAGATTTTCTGGACGCCATGTTTTTGCAGAGCCCTGGAGGTCCCAGTAAATTGGAATTCCCCAAGAAGTGACTGCATTTTGTAGGGGCAATTTTAGAGTCTACAAATGTGATATAGCGTAAAAAAAAAAAACAACAATCTAAATCAGTGGTCCAAAAGCACATAGCGCTCCTTGACATCTGTGCCCTCCTGCGTGCCAAAGCAGCAGTTTATGCCCACATGTATGACACTGGTGTATCCAGGATAACGTACTTAATGCCATATGTGGGTATAAACTGCTGTTTGGGAACAGCCGGGCACAGAAGGGAAGGAGCGCTATTTGGTTTTTGGAGCACAGTTTGGTTTATGGACATCATGCCACTTTTGCAGAGCCTTTGAATTGGCAGTAAAGTAGAACCCGCAGACACACAACTCCACTTTGGAAGGTACATCCTACAAGGGATTTAATCAAATGGGGTAGCGAGCATTTTTAATCTCTGAGCGTTGCATTAATTTAATTTCCAGAAAGGAAATTAAATAATGAAAAGTGAAAATTGCAATTTTTCCATAGATACGCCCGATATTTTGTACCCAGCTTGTGTCAGCAGAGACACACTCCAAAAACTGTTAAGCAAAGATCCCGGGCACAACAGCTTTTGGAGCATTCATCTCTGATACAAGCCGGGCAGAATATATTACGCACTGAAATGAAGTATTCCTGAAAAAAATTGTAATTTTCACATTTCACAATCAGCTGCGTATTCATTTCTGGAAAATTAATTAATGCAACATTTTGGGGTTAAAAATGCTCACTGTACGCCTGGATAAATTCCTTCGGGGGGTGTAGTTTCCAAAATGAGGTCACGTGTCAGAGGATTCCACTTTACTAGCATTGCAGGGTTCTGCAAAAGTGTAATGGCGTCCAAAAACCAAATAACGCTCCATCCCTTCTGTGCCCAAACAGCAGTTTATACCCACATATGACATTAAGTACGTTATCCTGGGTACACCAGTGTCATACATGTGGGCATAAACTTCAGTTTGGGCACACAGCAGGGGGTAGAAGGGAAGGAGCGCTATGTGGCTTTTGGAGAGCAGATTTAGGTGTTTGGTATCTGGACGCCATGTCATCTTTGCAAAGCCTCTAAAGTACCAGTAAAGTGGTACTTAGGGAAAGACCCCATTTTGAAAACTGCACCCCTCAAAGAATTTATCAAGGGATGTAGTGAGCATTAGTCTCTCATACATGATTGCACAGTGAATATGTATGAATATGTAAGCTGTGCAGAGCGCATTGGGAACAAATTGCCTACTATATACCCAGTAACTCCTATGATTTGGGAGGGGGGGGAGGGTCACTTCTGGTGTCTTTTCCCTTGTAAGCTCTAAATTTGGGGGGGTCTCAACTTATACATTCCCTTCCTGCCGCAGCCAGATCTAATGATTTGGAGATTTTTGGAGTTTTTGTCTTCACATTGTACAAGCTATATTTTCTTTATTTTTCTGGTGATGTAGCCACATGAGGGCTGCTTGTTTGCGACCTGAGATGTTTTTTTGTAATGATATTTTCGGGTGCCTATAACTTAGATTAAATTGTATTAACTCTTTCTTGGTGGATTAAAAAAAAACCCATCCATTGTGGTATTGATTTTTACCCTTTTAATGTTTTTTCCGCGCAGTGTACAGCATAAGTAACATGTTACCTTTATTCTGCGGATCGATACGATTACAGCGATACCTCATTTATATTGTTTTTTTATGCGTTACTAGTTTTGCAGAACAAAAATCCATTTGGGGAAAGAAATCAATTATTTTTGCATCGCCATCTTCTGAGATGTGTAGTAATTTTTTTTTTTTGTTGAGAGCTTATTTTTTGCGGGACGATCTGTGCTTTTTATTGGTACTGTTTTGGCATACATGACTTTTTGATCTTGTTTATAGCATTTTTTAAGGCAAGATGGCTTCCTAGCTTTATTAATTTTTTTTTCCCATACACTTCACTTTGTTTTTTTTCAATTTTTTTTTTTTTTTGCTTTTTAGTGATGTCCCAACTAGGAGACCTGAACCAGCTATACACTGATCGCTGGTTCAGCACTATAGACTGCAATACACGTGTATTGCGTCTGCATAGGCTGACTTACTCTATAGACTGCAATACACGTGTATTGCGTCTGCATAGTCTGACTTCCTCTATAAACTGCATAGGTTGACTTCCTCACTTCTGGGCAGGTTAACCAGGTACTGGGGGCTACGTGCAGAAGATGCATATCGGCACCCCCAGATCTCGCCACGGAGGGACATTAGGCATGGCGGAACCCCTTGGATGCCATGGTCATGTTTGACCGCAGCATCCAAGGGGTTAAAACCCCCGATCGAAGCTTAGCTCCGATGGGGGTTAAGAAGCAGGGTGTTAGCTGTCAGTTACAGCTAACACATATTCCTGATGCCGCCTGCGGGCAAGCTGGCAGCTAATATCAGGGAAAGTTTGTTACTTCAACAAACTTTCCCTGATATGGCGGCTACATGATCGGGACCTGAACCTATCAGGTCCTGATCATGTCTCCGTGAAAACCAGCAGCTATTAGCGCTGTGTTCACCGAGTTCCTGACCCTTGGGGAGACCCGAACCCCAATTTAGCAGGGTCCGTTTATAAACTTCAGCGCTGCACAAAGCCCAGCAGAAGCCGACGTTTATATACAGTGGACGGTCGTGAAGGGGTTAACCATTATGCGTTAAAGTACAAGAAGTTCAAGATTATGATAAGCTACTTTGAACATACATGACATACCCTAGACTTGTACCTGAATACTCGTCCTCTTCCTCAAACTCCAGGTGACTTTGAAAGAAGGCGACTTTAGATGGCTCCATATCACTGGCAGATAAATCCAATGCTTTCGTTCTTGAGTGATGAAAGCTGAGAGGGTTATATGGATGCTCAGCTGTACCATAAAGAATCAGCGTCCATTCCTTCAACTTCCCTGGAACACAAATGTATGCATTCTGACATCAGGAGATGCAATGTCAAGATATCAATCTAATGTCTGTGTTGGCAAGAACTGCTGCTTTCTTTAGTAGGGCCAATAAGTGTGTAAAAAAGGTCTTCACTTTACCTAGATAAACCTAGGACTAAGAGTATAAAAAGTTATTAGTTGCACCATCAGTCTACTCTGAACTTCATGGATGGAATTTTACAAGTCTATGGTCATAAAAAAAAAAAAAAAAAGGCCAAATTCCAATATACAAAAAAAGGAAAAAGTTCCTTATTTTGTATGGGGCAATAAACCCACAATTTTTTCACCTTTAGCTACAAGTTTCACCTATTTTGGCATAACACATACATACACACACACACCACATATTACACTTTATAGGGGAGAGCACAACAAGGCAGCACATTGCTTTTTCTTTAAAGAAAAAAAAAAACACTTTGCCAAGATGCCACCTTCCTTAGTTACACCTCTGTGCACACAAAACAAGAAACATCTGTCAGGAGTTGTTGCCACCTTCATCTTGTTGGGGTGCGCAGTACAATGTCATGAATAAATTACTGTTTGCTGGATGAACCGTATATATTTAGCTCCTCTATACTGATCAGGGTTAACTACAGGGGGTGTGGAGTTCACAAGTGACATAAAATATTAGTTCACAAAGTGACTCATCTGTTTTTCATACAAGAATATTTTGTAGCATTTACAGTAATTTTTTTTTTTGACAGATTCAGAAAAGGAAATGAAGGGCACGATTTGGAAGTATATGACAGCAGCGCCTGGAACATGAGACACTAATTGATGTGTACTTTTAATTAAAAATATACATAAATAATACCCGTCACATGGCGCCAGATAAAATGGAACGTGATTTGTGAAGACTAGATCTATATTTGGACAAAATCAAAAAACAAGCCAGGAGACCTTACATAACCCATGGTGGGTAGATCACCCATTTGACAGAGCACGTGCACACTATAATGGCAACGAAGGAAATCTCCCACGCGTATTGACACCTTCCTACTACTACATAGATGGCTACACAAGATTTGCTGTTCCCTTAAAGGGAGTCTATCAAGTGATTTTGTCCTACCAAACGACGCCCACTTGAAATGTGCAGAGATACCTTTGTCGCCATTCACCACAAACTTTAATCCATATATGCCATTCTGGGAAAGTGTGCCAAGTCTCACCTCAGAATTCTGCCCAACACCTGCCCTTGTGCACAGCCTTTTCAATGACATTGTTCCTCGCTGAAATCTCAGTCATCTGCCATTTTTGGCCGTGTAGTATGCTCCTTGCTGTGGACTATGGCACCATACATGTCAGACCACTCGTGTGCTTGGCATCATCTGTTCAGGCATAGACCATCTAAGGAAGTTGTAATATACTAATAAGCTGTCTTCTAAAATATGTAAATGAGTCTACTAAGTAGTTTGCTACTTTGAAGGAGCTTGGTCCTGACAATACTCATTACCTTCTGCTGCAGGTATCACTATATACAGTAAATGTGAGGTCTTCCCATCTTAGAAAGGCATGCCACTAGGATAGCTAATTCTCAGAATGAAGGGGTTAAATCGCTAGCTAAGCAATGTGACTCCTAATGGTTTCCCTATACAATTAAGTGCCTGGCTCCAGTGGCTACCTACTGTATACAGAACTGCAATACAGCTCCAAATATAGGTCAGGCAACCATATACACCAGTAACCAGCCAGATTGGAATATGTGGACGACCATGCATTTCTCCTTCACCCTCCACCATAGAAGAAACATGGTACAACATTATGTCCACTCAAGTATATGGTTATGTGTAGTCTACTAAAGGAGGAACAATTTTTTTTGTCACTTGTTCTGGCTAATAGATTTTTTATTTATTTAATTTATGATTACTTGTATAGCGCCATTATATTCCGCAGTGCTTTATAGATAGTCAGTCACTGTCCCATATAGGGCTCACAATCTACATTCCCTATCAGTATGTTTTCGGAGTGTGAGAGGAAACCAGAGTACCCAGAAGAAACCCACGCAAACACGGGGAGAGCATACATCCTTGAAGATGTTGTCCTTGGCAGGATTCAAACCCAGGACTCCAGCACTGCAAGGCTGCAATGCTAACCACTGCGGCTACCAAGCGGTGAACCCCCACTATACTCCTATACTAATTTGCCCTTATAAAAGACATATAGATAGAGGGTTTGCCCTAAATGGACAATGACTTTAAGCAGATTCATGTCTAACTTGGTCCCTGCACAGCAGACAATAAGATTGAGCTCATATATGGTGAATATCCCCGATGCAGTTTCTGCTTCAAATTCATAGCAAAACCTGCATGTGTTTAATGCACATTGTGGTGCAGATTCTACCAGAAATGTCTTCACCAAAAACAATGCATTAATTCACCATAATAACTGCACTCCGGCAAATACTTTAGGAAATGTTGGAAAATACTTGTTTAATTTGAACCATTTTGAAGAAATACATTTAAGAGTAGAACCCTCAATATCTACAATATCTACTCAGGTCTAGTCCATCCCCTTAAGATGACCACTTAACATTTTAAAGTTTTACTCTAATAATTCATCCATGCCCAAATTTTTTGCCAATAACTGCAAAAATTCATCTACAGGCAAAATTATCGGCATCATGCTCTTTCCATACTGTAACCAGGCTATTAAAGCTTCCAGCTGCAGTGGCTTTTCGGCTGGATTTAAAGAGTTAACACTACCTCCACAAGCTGAGACGTTAATGTGTGTTTTTGCCTGAAATGTTTTTTTTTTTGGTGAGAGAAAACACATAATATGAATAAGCACCATGACTAATGCTCATTATAGACTCATGTTCTCACCCATCCCAGCCCGCTCCTCGCACACTGACAGATGTTCAACATATCACTGTTTGATCTGAGTTCAGCACGTGGGCTGACACTCCGCTCCGTATGCAAGTTGGCTGCTGCTCCTTACCCACCCGAGCATACAGCTTGTGGTCAGCCTCCTCTAGGGGCCCCTGATTTTCTCTACTTAGCTGATGTCAAGCTGGGCTCCTCCTTATTAAGCAAGCTAATGGTCAGGGAGGATTGAAGTGGGAATGGACTACACAGAATATTCAACTATTTACTCCATGCAGTGAAAATTGACATATGGTAATATTTATGGTCAAGGGTAAATGCATACAAGCCTCATATATAAAACATCAAGTCTATGGTGATCTAACGACAGTCTAATAAAGTCATAAAATTACAGATGCACTGACAACCCCCAGTGTAATGCTAAGGAAATCCAGACATATGACCTGTTGGGGGTCCTAAGAAGCATTGACATTTATGACAGTAAAATACTAATGACTTACAACAGCCATATGATACATTCAGAGGTCTAGATAACATTTGTTTAAAGGGGTTATGCCACAAGAATATTTATCCTCTTTCCATAGAGCAGAGGATAAATATCAGTTCGGTGGGGGCCTCCACCAATCCTGAGAATAGGGGTATGTTACCCCCATTCAGCCTGACTGCAGCTATTGAATGAATACCGGCATACCCCTTGGTGTATGGAAGGTATCCGCACTCCCATTCACTTAAATGGCAGTACCGGAGATAGCTGAGTGATATACATCAGCTATCTGTGGCACTCCCATTGAAGTGAATGGAAGCGTGGATGTGTTCTGACCAGTAAGGGCACGCCAGCTGGTAATTGCAGTCAGGATAAATGCACAACTGGGGTAAAACACCCATGGTCTCAGGTTCGATGGGGGTCTTAGAAATCAGGCCCCCACTGATAAACCATTTTATCCTCTATATACTCTTTATGGCATAACCCCATTCGTAATCTGCACCAGATTGTCCAAACCAACATGAAGAGAGAGTGAGCAAGGTTGTTCAAAAACCAGAAAATGCCATAAATGGACTACACATTTCAAGTTAGTGGGTAGACTGGCCCTAGATAGGGTCATTACGGTACACTGTGTAATAGGATGGCATTTTATAAGCTTACAGAAAGAACATGGTGGCAGATTTATTAATCCTGTCTATTTTCTAGATAGTGTAAACTTACACTAGAAGGTCAGAAAATCCAGCAGATTTATCACAGTGGCTGATGCTGGATGATAAATATTGTACTTTATATTCTCTAATCTAAGTTTATACCACCTACTAACATTATTTTACGCCATCATTTTGGCACATCTTAAGCCACGCCTCCTTTACCTGCTAAGATATAGCAACTTGTCTAGAAAGTTAGAAATTTTTTTTTTTTTTTATCTCAAACCAGATGCAATAAATGAGCCAAAATACAGAATTCTGTAAGAAATACAATAGTAAATGAGGGTCAATACCTTATCACAGACAACCCCCTTCAGATTGGATCCATAGTGCTGATCATCTGACCTGCGTCCCAGGAACACAGCTGCCATGGCTAGATGCATGGGCAGTTCCAGGCTACATAGGGGACTCCATTCTTGTTCATAAAGTGGGCAATCTGGAGTGGGGGACTGTGATGTCCATATGTCCTAATAGGACTGGGGCTGTCTTCATGACCATCATTTTTTTTTTTTACAGAAAGTACATAGCATCCTATCCTTGTGCATTTGTTTTTAAATTTGTTTTTTTATATATTTTAATACTTTCAGCAGTGAAGAGAAAAACAAACCAAAAGCTGAATTTTAATACAAAAAAAATGTTAAACTTCCTTTGGAAACCAAATGATGCAACCAGCCATCTATGCCAGCACCCAACAAATAACATATCATGGTAGAGTCCATCACACAAGCCAGTTGTATCCACATAATATATCTAAATGTATAGGAAAAATATCTTATTACATTTTAATGTGCAGCTTTTATTTGTCTTCCATATAAATATGACAATTACCCTGTGTCTCAGGATTACGCAGTTGGGATGGAATGTCAAGAATTTCCAGCATCCATTCCCCTTCAGCTTTTTCGCCCCAGCAATGAACAGTCATGAACTCCCAGTTCTTGAAACCTTCATTTGAGTAATCAAACGTCCTGTAAGACAAAACAGCTGCTTATTCAAGACATTCAACCCTTTACTACTCCGATACCATGGCAGCCTACAGACCGCCATTGAGAATAATGTCTGAATACAGGGGCTGTAGTATGTGTACGTGGTTAAATATGTGCGAGCATAAGTAGCGCTCACGCTTTCACAAATATCTTGTCCGAATTAAGTCACAAGGAGCTTCTGTGGACAAGGCTGTAGGGAGGCAGCCTCTTACACAGAATTCTGTCCTTGGCAACTCTAACCAGGGTCACTGGAATGCACATATTTTGGGAGTTTAACCCTGGTGTACCGTACGCCAGTCATAATGAAGTCCCCCAGTCATAATGCCCTTGAATTATGAAGATGTTCCAGCCTCTTCACTCCTGTGCACCAGAATGTAAATTTACACCAGTCAGGAACTAATGTGGATTTCCTATATAACTCATGCCAGTTTTCTGACATCAGTTCAAGTAGATTTGTCAGGACGAGATGTCCTTGCCCTGGCCTGCCTTGTTCTCAGCTCACTTTTCAAAAGTGGCGAGTGGGTACAGAAAGGGGAAAGTGTTACATCTATGGCACCACAAAGGGCCGTGCACCAAACATATGCCACAACTATTCCAATCTACATCAGAAAACTGGCATAGAGGGAATAGGAAATTCCCCCCATTGTCTACATGACCATAAAATAGTATCTGGTAATCTGGTCGAATTTCATCAGGCTCTGCATTTCAAGGAAACAATGTGGTTAGTTTGTATTGTTGCCAGCACAAGGATGCTAATCTGTTTCAGTGTAGCTGTGGTCTAATGCTTTTAATTCTGTGGTTTCTGCTCTTTCCGAACAATGTCATGGCTGGAGACTAAATTTTTTCTTTTAAAATTAAAGGTAACAAAAGCACAAAACATAAAAATCCCAGAAGTCCTGACCTTATTATCTCTTATTATCCCTTTTGTTCACACACATCTAACAAGACCAGTCTCTGGCTGGTAGAAAAAGCTTCCCCCACTGCTTTATCTTCCATAGGAGGCTAGGGACAACAAGTCCTACTCCTTCAACCATCTGCCACCAAAAATGGAGGTGATCTTTAGGAAATTGGCCAGTGTTCTCTGCAAGATTTCTACAAGTTCATTTCACAGCAAGTAGATATTCCTGCAGACTGAAATACTGTTAGTTTTTTTTTTTTTGTTTAATGGTATTCGTTATTAGATTTAGCATGAATATTGGAAATGGGATTGACCCTCATCCTACAGTAAACATTGACTGTGGAATAAATGCACAAAACACTATTTTGGGTGTCAAAATAAATCATAGAAATAAAATAATCACAAGAGTCAGGTGAAGTGCTAGACCATTGGGATTCACGAATACTGTGAGATCCCCAGCTGTCTGACATACAGCACCCGGCCAGACAGCAATAAAGGGGCGGCACGCTCCGGCTTGCAATTCTAGCAGAGCCAGTACACTTTAAGGGCACCAACAGCCCTGTGCTTAACCACTGTGCCCACCCCTGGGTGACGTTACTATTACGACATCCTTCAGGCTGGCCATTTCCAAAGCTCAGCCTGTTCACCACCATGAGGTATAACCTCCTCTATTAGTTAAAATAAGTCCACAATAACTTGTCTGCAACTTCCACCTGACTTCGCAACCGCAAAATCAAAGCTATAACAGTTTCCATAATGGCCATATGATGTAACACTATTACATTCAACTCACTCCCTCTATAATGGCTTTTGTTTTTTTTTTTTTATTTACTTAAATTTGTCCACATTTATTTTCAATGCCATGAAAAAATAACTTAAAAACTAAATCCTATGAAATATGGACTAAACATGGCAAAGGCGAGAATGTGGAGGAAACCTCTAGGTAACCATGTCTGAAGGACTGCCCTTCCCTTGGGCTTAGAAGGAGAATGCCAACATTAACTCATCAAAGTCACATTAGAATTGTATATGGAGCCAGATACGCAATTACAGTATCAAACAAACAAAAAAAAAAAAAGAGATTAAAACAGGGCAGGTGGGAGGGAAAGATTTCCTCCAGTCCTTATGGTGAGAGAAAAATGGAGGATTGGGATAAGACAGGAAGTTACATCCATACCTAGACAGTAACCCACTAAGCACTATATACTCCTAAAGCTGAACCACCCTATATAAATATACACTACTACTGCACAAATTGTTGGTTCCCCCATCCCAAAGTCATGTCGTCCTTTGCTAATGGCTCCGGGGTGTGTTTCCTATTATGTAAGTGTGGCCATTTTTAGGTTGGTGTTTTTCAGTGTTGTGAGAACTTCTTTATGCATCTAATTGACTATTGTTGAATGAAATTAACTGTTATTAGAGCTTTACTAAATAAAATGTCCTCCCATATTTCATCCAGTCTCCTGGCAGTCTTGTGTTTAAGATGTGCATAGACAGAAAATGATGCACATTCGGTGACAACTGCATCACAATGATGGCTGCAGCGATTATCTCACTATAGACAGAATGTGATTACTTTGGTCAGATACTGTCTTCCAAGGTCACTTGACCCATCACTACTTTGGTGTGGCGTTGGTGTAAAAGCTTATTACAAATATTATGCTTCATTTTGCAGCAAAAATACCTTTAAATTTGTACTTTATCAGTTTAGTTAAAAAAAAATAAATAAAAAAGAAGAAGAATAGAGAAGAATTCCACATGAATGCTTTACCCAATCTTCTGCTGCAGGATTATCCAATAGGTTCTGTGCTGCATTCTGTTTAGAGTCTGCTGATCTCTTCATAATATATGCTCTGTCTGCTAAACCATAGGCCCTTTTATGACACATTTCATAAAATAATGATGCAAACTTTGCAAATATATATTTATAATATTCTGTTATTGCCCGCCTCTGCTCTGATCACCATTTCTGAAATTACTGCTCAAATTCGTACTCGTCAGTCTGTACACAGCTTAAAGTTGCAGTCCACTGAAGTCTATGGAGAGGGGGAGCGAAACAAATACAGAGGGCAGTGAGATACATAGACACAACCCTGGCCTCAAGCGAGGGTCTTGCCTCCTCCCAGAGCTGGATAATATTTCACCTGATAATCCAGCTCTGTGAGGAGATAAGACCCTTACTGGAAGCTATAGTAAGTCTTGTTATCTCTCTGCTCTGTATCTGCTCATCCTCTCCCTTCCCATAGACCTCAATGCACCTGTAAGCTGTCTATGGACTGCTGAGTTCTGAACAGTAACTTCAGAGAGTGATCAGTGCAGGGGAAGTGGGAAGGGAAATAACAAGAGTGATTTATGAATTTTTCATAAAAGTTTAGGTATGTTTTAACCTGTTGTACATGTTCCTCTAGGGAAACAGACCATGGGGCAGATTTAATGATAAAAATGCACCTGAATTCTGGTGTAATTGCTTCCAATAAACTGGCATACATGCCTTACACCACCTTTATTAATACAATAGTTTTAGACAATCTTGCTTTATGGCTTCCTACCAGAATGTGATTACATATAATGAAGAAATAGAAGTCTTGGTAAGACTCAATTTGAAGATGTACCATTCGCTTAAAGGAAAGGGTGTTATATAGCTTTCTAAATAAAATCAATCTTGATTTACTTAGACAAGTTCAAATAAAGATCACAATGCAATAAAATTTTGAAAAAAAGCAACAGCAACTATACAGTGCATTGTTTTTAGGTCTACTGCTTCCATATTTCCTTAGTAACAGTTTCCATAGTACCAGACTACAAATCAACCATATGGAGTCTGACCCTACAGTCTTACGCTCTTCTTTTCATCCCCAATAGTTTGACTGTAAGATCAGTTTTATTGCCTGTTACTATGGAAGGCTGTACAGAAAATATATTCTGCATAGTTTAGCAACTCACCTGCGGGCTAGAAGTTGTGACTTTGTCCCTGATGGGGAAATGAGGTTAATCTGCAGGTCTCCTCTGCGTGGATGGGATATGGTAACCCGTACAACAACATGCTCAAGGTATGCCACATGCTGCCCGCTGTGATCTGCACATGCGCTGGTCTGAGTGGTGGTTCTTATCAGCTGGTCAGCTCTGATAAATCTGAACACAGTTACAGAGGAGAAAAATGGAAACCTTAATATTCAGCATTCACTGATGGTCACCCAGCTTCAGCAGTAGGGGCAATTTTGAAGTGATACATGTTCCACTGCAGGAGTTTTTTAGATGGTTGATTTGTCATTCATGAGCCTGGGAAAATATTAATGGTGGCCACAATGACCCACACTGAATAAAAAATTATTAGATCTATCAAGTATTTAGATGATATTGGTTTGAAGAAGCAGAATATTTTCATTGTTTTTTTACCACAAGGCACATACTAAATGATAATTGTGAAGTTTATAAACTGTTCAAAGCAACAGATCTCGAGTCGAATCATTCTACAAGGAAACTGACTTTCCTAATTAAAAATACAAAGCTTCACACTGCCATTGGATATTACTGTGTATCAGCATACGATTTAGGAAATTGTTACACACACTGTGAATATTCAACGTCCCATTTAAATTTAGTGTATTTAAGCAAATACTTATGTTTGTGTACAAGTCACCAATTTAACTGTTCAAAAACATTCAAGATGGGTTACATGTATAAAGCAGTGTGACAAGCTTTAGTCCTGTGTACCATCAATAAGAAAAACCTTAAAGTCTAATAAAAGTGTCATTAGTAAAAGTGATAAGAATACACAAAAAAAGTGTTATTACTGTACAGTTTACATTTAATTCACAGTGTTCAGGGACATAAGGGGTTTGATATCTTCCTCATAAAACACAACATACAAGGGCTACTAGTATTAATATAGATTGTTGATCTGGTGATCTGCCATAGATTGTCAGCAGAAGCCAGAAAGCTATTTTTTTTACACTTTAATGGGAGAGTCCCATTTGCCATAAAGGGAACCTTTCAACGCCCCGACAAACTCCAACTCTTTGCATCTTTCAATAGGCTCCACTCCTTTGATTCTGTTGGAATTTTTTTCACTGCAGATTCTAATCTTTTCGCTGCAGAGCGTGAATTGCACAGCAAATCTGCAGCACAGTCTGCTACAAATCCACATGTAACATGTAGTTCAGATTCACCCATGGCACATAATTAGTGCATGTGGTCATGCCCGTAGACTAAGGTTAGGTTCACACCAGCACCGTTCCCCATTCCACTTGAAAAATGCAATGAGGAAAGCGCTGCAAGCAGTGCTTTTCTTTCTGCATTTTTCGCCCTTTTCAGGCGGAAACCCGGCGGATTCCATTACAGTCTATGGGGTCTGCGGGTAACTGCTTTTTTAAGCGAATTAGGTTTCAGTTCGAGAGTTCCCCAGGCGGACCCTCAAAACAGAAACCCGAACGCAGGTGTGAACCTAGCGTAAGTCCACACGATGAAATGCAGCAGAAAAATGCTGCATTTTATAACAAACAGAATGGGCTTGTGTAATCTCACTGCCGCTTCAAAAATGCATATGTTTTTACAAAAAACACAGCATGTTTATTTTACCTGCAAAAAGGCTGCGTTTTCTCATAGACCTATATGGTTTGAGAAGGGTAAAAATAAACAGCAGAAGAGCAGAGAAAAATGCAAGCTATGTTTCCACATTGTGTGACCTTCGTCTTAGAATATTTTGTTTGTTTCCATCAAGTTGTGTGTTTGTAAGTATAAAAAGACCAACTACGATGGATGGGGGTTGGTGGCGTTTAAAAGGGGTTAAGCTTTATCGTAAAATAGTACGTTTTAGCCATTTCATAAGATTCATACTACTGAATCAGGCAATGCACATCCTTTACACTATATTAATACCTGTTTTAATATGGATACAGATACACATTTATGATGTATGACTAAGCAAGGAACTTATTTGCACCGTACACTATTCCTTCAACACATCCAAAATCTAATAAAAAATGACCGCATTTTCTGGCCACGGATGAGCGATTGTAAATATGACTAACAATATTACAGCTGGCTCAAAATCTGGTTTAGAGAGCATCAATACGCAGAAACAATATTAGGCAGGAGAAAAGTGATGACAAGAGAAACCAGAGGGGGGAGAAGGGCAGATCTGCAATATAAGACCCAGAGTAACTAAATAATATTGTTTTAACCCATCAGTGTCAGTGCTATTTGAACAGATTGCTATATGTACACATTACTAGGTGACATAGTATGAATGCGGCTTTCACAAGTTTCCTTGGAGGCGCCCAGCCAGGACTGACAAAATTACTCAGATTAAATGTAAATATTTTAGTGAATTCTCATGAGAACTCCAGGCATTTCACAGTACAACCTAATCTACAGAACTCCCAAAAACAGCACCGAACACTACAGTGTGAGCTATGAACTGCAAGGAACTAGAAATATCAAACTTTAACCAAAGAAGAGCAAAGGCACATCCACAAGTATAAAGGAAGATAACCAGAGTACATAAAGCTGTATTGTATACCAGAGTACGGTCACTAGATAACATAGTAAACTACCTATTCTCTTATACAGAAAGCCCAAAAAGGTATTGTATCCAGAGAGGGAAGAACACTTAAGGTTTTACCCTCCATGTCCCATGGAGAAGTTTGTGACTTTTCAATGGCAAACTTCCCATGCCTAAACGTGTGAAACCGTTTGTTATTATGCCTTCCCTATACAGATCTCATGCTCGAATAGTGTACCATGTAGGCAGCCAGAATTTTATTATTAAACGTTTACAACTTTATGGAAAGAATCAATGATTTTCTAACAGGAAAAACGTAAAGCCAGTCTGTACAAAGATCAATTAAACAGGATAGTGCTTTATATCTATCATACAAAAATAACAGAAAGTGTGTACTGTGATGCAGAATTTTCTTGACATAAAAAAAAAAATTCTATTGTTAAAAATACACTAAAAAAAAAAAAAAAAAGACGTTCACAACGAGGCTCAAAAGCCATTATTGCTATGTTAAAAGGGGTTTTCCCATGAACATAGCCATATTTAAATTTGTAAAGTCAAACATTTTTGCAAATGTAAATATTGCAAAATTTGCAGAATTCTAAAGATTTTCTCTAGCCATCTTAGTGGTGGCTAGTGGCTTAGTGGTCTTTTTTCTATATCAGTTGCCAATGGATATGCAGGAACAATGAATACCATGAATGCAGGAACTTTCTGTGGTCAGAAACCCAGTCATGATTTCCTTATTGTGGACAGGTTATCAGTCAGGGACACTACATGTATGAGAAGATAACCTGGCCAAAAAAAGGAAATCATGGCTGGGTTTCTGACAAATGTCAGACCATAGAAAGTTCCTATATATACACACTTTATTAACAATTTTTGCATCGTTTCTGTGAAATCCTGCATGTCTTTATACTTCCTTACTTTCCTTGTTTCTGTATTGAGAGTTGTTCCCTGTACAGTGTATGACTTGTGTAGCGGAGAAAAATAAGGGTAAAGTGGGTCACTGCAAACAGTTACACACACGTGGACAAAATTGTTGGTACCCCTCGTTTAATGAAAGAAAAACCCACAATGGTCACAGAAATAACTTGAATCTGACAAAAGTAATAATATATAAAAATTCTATGAAAATGAACAAGTGAAAGTCAGACATTGCTTTTCAACCATGCTTCAACAGAATTTTTATAAAAAGAAAACTCATGAAGCAGGCCTGGACAGAAATGATGGTTCCCTTAACTTAATATTTTGTTGCACAACCTTTTGACGCAATCACTGCAATCAAACGATTCCTGTAACTGTCAATGAGACTTCTGCACCTCTCAACAGGTATTTTGGCCCACTCCTCATGAGCAAACTGCTCCAGTTGTCTCGGGTGTGAAGGGTGCCTTTTCCAGACGGCATGTTTCAGCTCCTTCCAAAGATGCTCAATAGGATTTAGGTCAGGACTCATAGAAGGCCACTTCAGAACAGTCCAATGTTTTCCTCTTAGCCATTCTTGGGTGTTTTTAGCTGTGTGTTTTAGGTCATTATCCTGTTGCAAGACTCATGACCTGCAACGGAGACCAAGCTTTCCGACTCTGGGCAGCACATTTCTCTCTAGAATCCCTTGATAATCTTGAGATTTCATTGTACCCTGCACAGATTCAAGACACCCTGTGCCAGATACAGTAAAGTAGCCCCAGAACATAACAGAGCCTCCTCCATGTTTCACAGTAGGGACAGTGTTCTTTTCAAGATATGCTTCATTTTTCCATCTGTGAACATAGAGCTGATGTGCCTTGCCAAAAATTTAGATTTTTGTCTCATATGTCCATAGGACATTCTCCCAGAAGCTTTGTGGCTTGTCAACATGTAATTTGGCAAATTCCAGTTTTGTCAGATTCAAGTTATTTCTTTGACCATTGTGGGTTTTTCTTTCATTAAATGAGGGGTACCAACAATTTTGTCCATGTCTGTATCTCAGCCATTATAAAAAACAATATGCTTCTGGTGTATGAAAGATGCAATTCCACTCTTTCGGCTGACACCAAGGCTGCAGTTCTACCTGTATAATATCCAGATATATCACTGATTGAAAACAGTCAGGACTAGGATATTCATACGGCAGAGAGGCACATTTTTATGTTTTGTAATGCCCGAGAAGTGACCCCCAACTCTCATTTTCTCTTTATTTAAGCTGTTAAAGTATATTACAAAATTTATTAATGTCACAAATGCTGCTAGAAAATGAAAAGTTGTTCATAAGTTTACACTTGACACTAACAGTATACACATTTACATATGGTTAGGTTAATGGGAAATTCCCTTTAAGGAAAACATAATATGATCTCTGAATTAAAATATAAGTAGACACACAACCCATTCCTAAGTCCTTCCTTCACCCAAATCATCACAGGTGCAGAGCTTAAACTACCATTACTTATTCATAACAATATGAGTAGTTATCTGGTTAACAGGCAGGGTCATTGTTATGGGGTTCAACAACAAAGGGGCCTATTCCAATCAAACATAAGGTCAGTTACCGAAGACCACAGAAAGGGGATGTGAAAACTGAATGGGCCTTTCTTATTTTTTATATAATTTTATAAGATCATATGTTAGAGAAACTGGTTTCCATTTCCATTTATTGGGCTGCACATCTGATCTTCACTCAGACTTTACTCTATATAGAATCTTTCTCCATATTTACTCACGCACAGAAGCTTATGGCGGGGGAGAGGAGGCGGCTCTTAATTTATGTGTGTCAATAGAGCTCTCAGTGTAGCAGAGCTTGGTAGCTGCAGTATGTGTGTTTCTTTTCCACTCCCCTTGTTATAGACTTCTATGTAAAAGGAAACTCTGCCTGTTAAAGGGGTTGTCCAGGAATTGGACAAATCACAGTGGAGACCGGGGAAGGTGCAAAAAAAAAAAAAAAAAAAAAAAAAAAAAAAAGATTCATATTCACCTGTTTCCAGTACTCCGGTGTCTGCCACCACTGTCCACTCGGAAGCGTGACTTGCCTTCACTGTATGTGGCTAAACTTGTGCGGCACAGGACTTCCAGTGGCGAAGACACAGTGCAGGCCCAAACAGACAGCGGCAGCAGACAGCAGAGTGGCAGGCACAGGCAAGCATGAATTTTTTTTATTTTTTTATTTTTTTTTAAACGTTACACCTTTCCCGACCTCCTCTGCGATTTGTCCAATTCCTGGACAGCCCCTTTAAGTGGAGAAGAAAACCTATTTCTTCAATAAGATATATTATAACGTTTGCTATATTTACATATGCTATTCATTTAGGAAAAGTTGTTTTAGAATTAGAAGTATGCTTTTCTAAAAATTTTAATTTCAAAGTAAATACTATTGCAAGTATATGTTGAGATTTCCAAAATTTTACCTTGGACGTTTGTCTGATGCTCCAACACACACATGTTGAGGTGGCACCGTCCTCCACTTCTTAGCCTCAACCACCATTGCATCGGCATCCACCAATCCAAAGCCATAAAGATGGCTGACTGAAAAAAATAAAGGTCTGACAATTTCCTTTCCTTGACCATAAACACACTTAAATATTACAAACAGAAAATTGGAGATATCACATTTAATAATATGATCAGAACAACTTCATCTTTTAATTTAGTAGGTAAGGGGTATATATTATTGGCTGTAGAGGACACTGTACTCTAAAAACATAGCTGGTATCCAATATCACAGACACCTGCAGTAGGGCAAGGAATGTGCAGTGTTCTAGGTTTTAAGTAACTAAAGCTGACTGTGCTCGCTCTGACCTGCTCGGAGGCCACACATTGAGCACTTTGGAAACACTAATGTTTTATCAGCTGAAACTTGTGTAACATGAACATAGGTTCACAGTTGACTTATGATAAATATGCTTGTCTTAAAAAAAAATCTGGATTACATTTTAACCAATTGGATCGTACAAAGGAATACAATGAAAATCATACGGGAACAACATGTCCAGAGCCAGATTTTCTATGGCTAGGGCAAAGGAGGAAATGATAAGTATAGCATTCTAGAGCTTCAGTTTCTGCATCTGCTAATTGTTTCTGACCTTTCCGTCCAGCTCCATTTGTTCTCCAGTCTGGGGCCCTGAGATGGACAGATCGGGAGGTCTTCACCAGTAAATGTTGGATGTCTCGCCAATTGAGCATTGGGCTGGATTAAAAAAAAAAAAAAAGAGAAAAAAAAAAAAAAAACACACACGAAGTAGATGACTGGGAGGTCCTTATAATGCATTGCAAATAGCAAAAATGGTAATGTACAGCCATGTGTCAGCAAGATCAAAATACGTCAGTTCACACAACAATCTGATAGAATTATATGAGCATAATTCTGCCATACCTCAAAGTACATACAAAGAGCTTTAAATGTGGCTGCCACTTTGGACAATGCTTTTTATACAAATTGGCCTTGATCAACAGCACATCACAGGATTTTCTGTTGCTGGAATCCATTGCAATGATGTGAAGGAAAATGGCAGCAAGTGATCGATTTCCTCACAGTGCCCCCACAGGGAAAGTTAAATATTACACTGTTCCAAACATTGGCCAACATGGAGGGGAAATGGTCACAAAAAAGTGCTTAACATGGCACTCAAAGTGAGCCTATATGCCAGAAAAATAGTGATTATATAGATGAAAAAAGTAGGTGTGTTTGTTATACTTAGACATGGGAGAATAGGAGGATTCATTTTGTAGATAATAGTTTTTAAATTTACTACACTAAATTAAAAAAAAAAAAAAAAAAAAAAAAAAAACACATGAGCTATACAAATTTTACCAATGTTGTTTGTTTTGGTACCATATGAAAGCCGAATCCATGCCACAATATAAAAAAATAAAAAGTTGAAAGCATTTAAGCCTCAAATAATATGGTCATGAAGAAGCCAAGGTAAAGCAGTTACAAATCCTATTCACATGGCTAAGTGCCTTGTGTGTGTGCTGGACAAGATTTTTTTTTTTTTTTTTTTTTTTATAACAGATCTGACTCTATTTCACCCAGTGAGACAAATGGGTCCATTAAAAAAAAGGATCCCATATAGATTCAATAAATACATACCCGAGCATCATCTTAACCACGTAAATAAGAGTAAATGGGAGCTAGCCAAAGGTCGTACACAAAGTTTCATAGAACCGCCAAATTTGTTGACTGGATAAACACCTCTTTTGGTATATTAATGTAAATGAGTATCAGGGAATCATCGTGTATACCTTAGCAAGGAATAAACTGACCCTTTCTGTAGATGACCAAAATCATCATGTATAGGAAATACAATTCACTTGAATACCTACAAGCAACAAACTTACTTTGCTTCCAACGCCAAAGCTATAACGCCAGCCACCATCGGAGCAGAGACTGAAGTCCCAGTGTGATCATCTGTACATCTCTGTCTGAGATCTGTTGTGACCTTCAATTAAAGGTTAGACAATTAACAAGAAGCAGCAGCAATATATTAGATAAGTATAACCACTGACTCTGACCTCTAATACACTGCAGTTTAAGAAAAGTGATAGAAATGACTAGTTACTACCTTCAAATCGAAGTCAAATCTTTATCCAGAGTTGTCATGATAACACTATATAACCTCAAATAATGAGCATCTACGTATTACCATGGAGCCGTAACCTTAGAGAAAACCTAGGAGCTGTATTTATGGATGGGGGAATCTCGATTATTCTTTATTGATACATGTATCATACACAGAGAGACTAATAATATTTTACGCCTACATCAAAACAAATCAGATCCTCTTCCTATCATTCTACTTTCTATTAGTGATCTTTATGTATGTATAGTATATCAGGGCAAGGTAGCTCTGAGTGTAATGGTCACTTCCATTAATAAAAAGTAGTGAAGACACTGAAGTGGGCACATGTCTGGTTAGAACTGGTAGAGATGTTCAGCAAAAATATTCCAAGTACAAATTTTATTCCAATGAAATCAGTGTTACATCATCTTATTGCAGAGACCACCTCTAGAGTAAGCAGTCATACAGGCACTTAATGGGAAATTATGTAAATTATGTATCCTCCAAAAGTTAGAAGACTGTCTTTCTAGTGACACTTAAAGGTAACTACCCTCTGAGTCAATGTCCAAACTATTAAAGAGCCTTAAAACATGACTAGGAGACTTTAGCCACTTCTTCAAAAGAAAGATATCCATTACATCGCAAGGCAGGCTCCACGAGAAGAAACAATTCCTCTACCTGAGAGTTACAAAGACTTCCTAACCAGTCAACTGATGCCCTGCTCAGCACTGATGAGGGGCAATAACACTGAAACTATCTACAGATTGAGGTCTCTTCCTTTTGGAGGAGTCTGGCTAAAATCCCTAGTAGTATAATGTTGTACCGTGTTAGCCATTGAAAGTAGTGGAAGAGTGAAGAAATCAGGCGATACCTTTTAGAGGCTAACTGAGTATATTTATAAGTAAGCTTTCAGGAGTGCTCGCTCCCTTCATCAGACATGGTGTGATACAAGAACTGAAAATTAACAGATTTTTATACACATGGTTTTCAAAGCATTTTAGAGTCCTTAAAAAAAATTGCAATCTAAGTAGAGAAGTTATTTACAACAGGTCAAAAAAACAGTCTGGAAACTTTTGGTGCGTGACGGAGGGATCAGTAATTCTTGCTGTTATCTGTTTGCTATCAGGAGGTGATTTGTGACCCTCACAGGTCACACATAGTGTGATTTGAAGCTGGCATGAATATTGAGTTCAGTTCATGGTTCAAACATAGTGTGACATGAAGCTGGCATGAATATTGAGTTCAGTTCATGGTTCAAACATAGTGTGACATGAAGCTGGCATGAATATTAAGTCCAAATTGCAGAGTTTGAAATTTTTGCATAAATTTATACTCCATTTCTTTTCTTTTCTCCTGTGTCTTAAAATGTCCCATTAAAACCACAACCCGCAAATCTTCAATAGAGTGGTTTTCTCCGGAGAAATGTGCGGCCACTGGGAGATCGGTTCTGCTGTTATTAATGGTGGATCTGTCTGAGTTCATTCGTTGACTGAGTCTCTGCCCTGTTTCCCCCACATAGAGGCCTGTGGTGGGACATTGCACACACTTTATGAGGTACACCACATTGGAAGACCTGCAGGAAAATGTCCCCCTAATTCTGTGCACCTGTTGTGACTGTGGGATAGGTACACTGTCAGCGGTGTGGATGTGCTTGCAGGTCATGCACCTTTTATGTAGGCAAGGTGAGGTGCCATTTTCAGTTGGGGCCTTCAGGGCACTCCGGACGATAATGCGCCTCAGGTTTGGTGGTTGTCGAAAGGAGAGGAGAGGGGGGACTGGAAATATGTCCTTGAGTCTGTTGTCCCTATGTAGTACAGGTTGGAGCTCCTTGGCAATCCTTCGTAGGATCTCCAGCTGTGGGTTGTAGGTGACAACTAGGGGCACTCGGGCTTCTTTCTGGGTCTCTCTATATGTGAGCAGACTGTCTCTGTTAATGGCTGCTGCTTTGTTTAATTGGTTGTCTGTCACTTTTGGTTTGTATCCCAATCTGAGAAATTTCATCCTCAGATCCAGGAGGTGCTTGTCCAGGTCTGTTTTGTCGGAGCAAATACGATTGTATCGTATAGCCTGGCTGTAGATTATAGATTGTCTTGTGTGCTTGGGGTGGAAGCTGTCGTTTCTCAGGTAGGCCGTTCTGTCTGTGGGTTTGTGGTATATTGATGTGAGTAGCCGGTGGTCTTTAATGTATATTGTGGTATCCAGAAAGTGAATTTCACTCCCTGAATAGCTAAGTTTAAGGTTGATGGTCGGGTGAAAGTCATTGAAGTCATTATGGAATTGAAGTAGGGCCTCCTCACCTGCAGTCCAGATGACAAGGATATCATCGATATAACGAAGGTAAATCATAGGTTTGGTGGTGCATGTTGATAAATATGTTCCTTCCATTTCTGCCATAAAGAGATTTGCATATTGGGGTGCACATCTGGTCCCCATTGAAGTTCCCATTCGCTATAGATATAGATCCTCTCCAAAGGTAAAATGGTTGTGGCTAAGGATGAATTGTATGAGCTGCGTTACTGGTTCTGTTGGGAGGTTTTGTTTTGCCAGGTGTACCCGACATGCTGCAACTCCATCCTTGTGGGGAATGTTAGTATACAGGGATTCCACATCCATGGTGGCCAAAATGGTACCCTCAGGTAGAGGGCCCAGGGCATTCAGTTTGTTAAGAAGGTCAGTGGTGTCCTGGATATAGCTTGGAGTATCCCTGACAAGGGGTTTTAGGAGATTTTCCACCCAACCTGAGATGTTTTCTGTCAGTGTCCCAATGCCAGAAATGATAGGCCTCCCAGGGTTGCCATCTTTGTGTATCTTTGGGAGCATATAGAAGCAGCCCGGCCTGGGATCTTGGGGGATAAGTCCCCCTGAAATCATCATTGGCTAATGACACAGAGGAAATGAAGGCCAGACTCCACACATACTACTGGAAACTTCAGGATATGCTTATTAACAACAAAAAGAAAAAGCTCCACAGACTGAGACAAAAAGGCCTCATTACTACAACCGCAAGTACTAGCCCAGCTCAGCAAAGCTGTGTTGTGAATCTTTCCTCTTATGAGCCAAACAAACACGAAATGTCAGTTCTCTCCAAAGGTCTCTCCTTCTGCCCCTCGGCACACACTGACCATATCCAACTCTGCAATGATATGGAGGAGTTTTTCAGAAAAATGAGATTAAGGGAATATTTTTATGACAAAGACCCTCCATACAGCAGCGACTCTGAGATGGAACAGCCCATAAGGAATCCTACCAAAAAATCTACCTGGACCCCACGCCCTGGAGCTAATGCAGCACTGGATAATATATTGACTGTTTCAGAAGCAAAGTAAAATCAGAAATCCTAGAGAAACAAAAGAAACAGGTGCATAACCTAACCCTGCAGGAACAGAAGGCTATTACATCACTGAAAGAAAATCAGGATATAATAATAAAACCAGCTGACAAAGGGGGCGCAATAGTCATAATGAACACCTCAGACTATATCCAGGAAGCAAACAGGCAACTGTCAAATCCCATCCATTACTCCAAACTTGGAAGTGATCCCACAGAGGCCTATATGAAAGAACTAAAGAGTATGATCAAGGAGTTTCCAGTCCACATCCAGAATCAGGTAAAAGGACTTATCCCCCAAGATCCCAGGCCGGGCTGCTTCTATATGCTCCCAAAGATACACAAAGATGGCAACCCTGGGAGGCCTATCATTTCTGGCATTGGGACACTGACAGAAAACATCTCAGGTTGGGTGGAAAATCTCCTAAAACCCCTTGTCAGGGATACTCCAAGCTATATCCAGGACACCACTGACCTTCTTAACAAACTGAATGCCCTGGGCCCTCTACCTGAGGGTACCATTTTGGCCACCATGGATGTGGAATCCCTGTATACTAACATTCCCCACAAGGATGGAGTTGCAGCATGTCGGGTACACCTGGCAAAACAAAACCTCCCAACAGAACCAGTAACGCAGCTCATACAATTCATCCTTAGCCACAACCATTTTACCTTTGGAGAGGATCTATATCTACAGCGAATGGGAACTTCAATGGGGACCAGATGTGCACCCCAATATGCAAATCTCTTTATGGCAGAAATGGAAGGAACATATTTATCAACATGCACCACCAAACCTATGATTTACCTTCGTTATATCGATGATATCCTTGTCATCTGGACTGCAGGTGAGGAGGCCCTACTTCAATTCCATAATGACTTCAATGACTTTCACCCGACCATCAACCTTAAACTTAGCTATTCAGGGAGTGAAATTCACTTTCTGGATACCACAATATACATTAAAGACCACCGGCTACTCACATCAATATACCACAAACCCACAGACAGAACGGCCTACCTGAGAAACGACAGCTTCCACCCCAAGCACACAAGACAATCTATAATCTACAGCCAGGCTATACGATACAATCGTATTTGCTCCGACAAAACAGACCTGGACAAGCACCTCCTGGATCTGAGGATGAAATTTCTCAGATTGGGATACAAACCAAAAGTGACAGACAACCAATTAAACAAAGCAGCAGCCATTAACAGAGACAGTCTGCTCACATATAGAGAGACCCAGAAAGAAGCCCGAGTGCCCCTAGTTGTCACCTACAACCCACAGCTGGAGATCCTACGAAGGATTGCCAAGGAGCTCCAACCTGTACTACATAGGGACAACAGACTCAAGGACATATTTCCAGTCCCCCCTCTCCTCTCCTTTCGACAACCACCAAACCTGAGGCGCATTATCGTCCGGAGTGCCCTGAAGGCCCCAACTGAAAATGGCACCTCACCTTGCCTACATAAAAGGTGCATGACCTGCAAGCTCATCCACACCGCTGACAGTGTACCTATCCCACAGTCACAACAGGTGCACAGAATTAGGGGGACATTTTCCTGCAGGTCTTCCAATGTGGTGTACCTCATAATGTGTGTGCAATGTCCCACCACAGGCCTCTATGTGGGGGAAACAGGGCAGAGACTCAGTCAACGAATGAACTCACACAGATCCACCATTAATAACAGCAGAACCGATCTCCCAGTGGCCGCACATTTCTCCGGAGAAAACCACTCTATTGAAGATTTGCGGGTTGTGGTTTTAATGGGACATTTTAAGACACAGGAGAAAAGAAAAGAAATGGAGTATAAATTTATGCAAAAATTTCAAACTCTGCAATTTGGACTTAATATTCATGCCAGCTTCATGTCACACTATGTTTGAACCATGAACTGAACTCAATATTCATGCCAGCTTCATGTCACACTATGTTTGAACCATGAACTGAACTCAATATTCATGCCAGCTTCAAATCACGCTATGTGTGACCTGTGAGGGTCACAAATCACCTCCTGATAGCAAACAGATAACAGCAAGAATTACTGATCCCTCCGTCACGCACCAAAAGTTTCCAGACTGTTTTTTTGACCTGTTGTAAATAACTTCTCTACTTAGATTGCAATTTTTTTTAAGGACTCTAAAATGCTTTGAAAACCATGTGTATAAAAATCTGTTAATTTTCAGTTCTTGTATCACACCATGTCTGATGAAGGGAGCGAGCACTCCTGAAAGCTTACTTATAAATATACTCAGTTAGCCTCTAAAAGGTATCGCCTGATTTCTTCACTCTTCCACTAAAATCCCTAGTCAAGCATCAATAATTTTTAAAAAATGCGCTTTATTGAAAAATTGCATTGGCCTACAAAATAAAAGAAACATTATACTAATACAATCACGGTAGTAATCTGACAAGATCATCGAAACTGTTATGGCTTTGGAAAAGTACACCTAGCACAGAGCAAAGTCTCTTCTATGAAGTGAAGTGATAGTCGATAACAGAAAGGAGATGAGGACAGTCTACAGTACAGCAGTCTGGGTTACATTCCCAACCACTGACAAAGTCTTGTAGGTAGTGAACGAATCCATTCTAAGGTCAAGATTACAATTCAGTATACAACTATAAAGGACTCCAAGTTGCCTTATATGCTGTGCAAATTTGTGGAGGAGATCAGTTAGTGAGATGGGAGTCACACCATACTTTCCATACCTGTTTAAATTTGCTGGTTCATTTTGGTGGGTATATACTCATGTTATACTGGGGAACATCTTATTTTTTTTTAAGTTTGCACATACTTAGGGTAGGAGTAGTGGGGCGGTACCATCTGAGTGCAATGCACTTACGTACCAAAAATAATTCTTCGATAAAAAGATTCTCATGTTGTGTGTTCACATTTCCTCTGACAGGAGACATGTTTTAGGATCGCTGGATAGCAGGAGAGAAAGAATGGACAAGGAGCCAGCCAGTGCTCTCCAAACCCTAACCCTAACAATGGGTGGTCAGTTTGAGCAGGTCGGATATTGACTCACCAGACAGCTATCTACAATAGGTTGCACTAGAGGCATTTTTTTTTTTCAAAATCTTCATTCGAACAAACTAGCAGAGTGACATCCAAGGTTTTCTGTTAAATAAGACAACAGCCGCTGCTTTCAAAGAGTTAAATCTGACCATAGACAGCTCTACAGGCTGATATAGACCATTGACTTTCCATGGTTGGTGCCTTTTGATCATACAAATGAGTGATAGATGACCGGAGGCAGATTTCTGCGGAAGTGATTGACTGCAAAGTCATTCGTGGCAAATGCCAGAGGAGCTACAGTTCACCCACTGCCCAAAAAGCAAGCAGAGATCAATCTGTTCACGGTTGGTGACAGTTGCCCATGCTTATGCTTAGCATAAAATATCTGTAGCTCCATCCAAAATTTGCTATTTGACATGTTATGGGTACAATAAATATTCGTCAATTCAATTAAGACCTAGTGGCACCATAGAGTGCACCAGAAGCGACCAGCCTGCATTCTCAAGCTCATTGACCTAGTCAACAGTGTGTATCCACTGAGTGTTCTGCTAAGATTAAAGATAGGCAGCACAAGCAAATTGGCTTTCCCATAATGCTTTGCAAGGATCATGGATAATTTAGTCAGCAAGCGCCGACATTACCCATCTGTGATTAATACAAACACTAATGACTGCACCTGTTCCTGGAGCAATGCATACTGGGTCCTGCGCTATCACGGCCTATGCATTTTTAATAAATGATGTGGCAAACCTATGCATTTTCCTGAAGCAGAATGCTCCCAGTCCATAAAGTTTCAACTTCAGAGCAATACATATAGCATATTTCAGAGGGGTTTACAAAAACACCGCTCCTGTTTCATTAATGATTTATAAGGCGGCTCAGGTTATTTTGGAACTCACGCTGGGTTTTTTTCTCTTAGGGCGAAGTTGTGCCTTATAAAATATACGGGATCACATTGCATATTAAGTGCGCAATTACAGCACAAGTTTGACAGTAAAATCTTTCAACTATTTGCTGCTCTTTCCTCCCAGAACTATTAAAGTCATGAATCGTCTGCAATGGTAAGAAAACAAAAACATTAAATGGCTGAGTGCTTTCTGCTACTTAACACCACCTTTAATATATATGAGGCACACTTAAAGGCGAGACATTTATCTGAAGTCATAAATACACAGAACCATGGCCTGAACCTGAAATACCAGGTACATTAATTATGGCACCCTCTCGGCATCCTTCCACCCAATTAGTGAGGCTCGGATTCGAGAGAGTCTGTCCTTTAATATTTAAATGGAAATATCCGGCACAGCCGTGAACACAGTTCAGAAATAGTAAATGGGTAATTGGATGTCAGTCCGGCTGTAAGAATATCGAAAGATAGATTGAGAATCTTTTCAAGTCATTAACCAAGTGGTAAAAATAAATAAAACAAGTGAAGGATTTCCTTCTCTATAATGTCACCACTTCTTATTGCCACGCTGCTCCAGACTCAGAAAGGGCAGAATGTGCTTTAGTGCACTCAGCATCAAATGGGAACCATGTTTTACATCAATGGTCAATTGCTGCAAAGTGCACAAAATAGATGCCGCTACGCCTGAAACCTGAATGAGACCTTACATCCTCTAAAAGAGATACTTCCTATTCAGGATTGCAGGTAACTCAGCACAACTAGTACAACTATTTATCGACTGATGGTAAAACTACTTAAGGCCAGGGCCCTGCGTAGCATATTACAGTCACAGCAAAGTAGATGGGATTCTAAGAATCCCATTCCCACTTTGCTGAAAAATACATGCAACGGACTCGCTGCGATTTTCAAAACCGTCGCAGCATGTCAATTATACCTACTCAAACGCCGGCGGTTTTCCTATAGGTATAATTGAAGCAGAAAGTCTGCAGACGAAGCCTCTGCGAACTTTCTGAGTGCTACTGCTTCTATGTGTTTGTCCCTGTGCCTCTGGGCTTTGTTGGTATGTTCTGTCTTCTGTGTTAAGTGTTACTGTTTGCAGCTTTCCCTGTTATTTTCCCCTGTAGTGTTCAAGTCTAGCCTTGGTTAGCCCTGGCCTATCACAGGCCACTGGGCGGGGTTGTGGGAGACTCCGTCTCCATGGTAACCGTTGGTCTGAGGGCAGTGAGTCTAGTGTGAGCAGTGGAACAGTAAGGCTGTGTTCACACGGCGGAAAATTTTCCGCCCCCGGAGTTTGCGCCGCGGTCAGCCACGATGGGATTCCAATGCCGTGCATCAGCATTCCGTTGTGGCTAACCGCTCCTGATTAAGCTCAGATGAATGGGCCTAATCAGGAGCGCGGCTCGAGCCACGGACACTGCGGCAAGATAGGTCATATTGCTTTTTTTCCCCCCCAGCGGAAAAAAGCCGCTAGTGGAAAAAAAAACGCTACTGACTCCCATTGAAATAAATGGAATTGAAATGAATTGAAATCAGGAGTTTTTTCAGGCGGATTTTGAGGCGGATTCCACGTCAAAATTCGCTGCCAAAAAACTCCGTGTGAACACAGCCTTATGGTGTGCAGAGGTTTCCTGCCCCCAAAACCTGCACCGAGGCCAACGGTTAGCCATCACAGCCTTCAGGAGGATTACTTCGGTAATCTTTGATCTTCAGGTAACCAGTTCCTTGTCAGGCCTCCTAGAACCAAGGCTGGGGATTGGACACTGTATTACTACCCCCATTTAGAAGCTGCTGTTGCCTTGTGGTTCCTGTTGCCAAATAAAGGCTGTTTGGTTTACCTGCATCACTGAATCCTGAGTCGTGCCTGCATTACCATCAGGGCCCTTCTGTACAACACCACACCGGCTCAGGGAGGAGAGGTCCCCTCTTCAACTGGAAGTGCCCCGGGGGAAAGAACTACCACCACCACCATCCGGTAGTGCTGCAGGACCCCCCTCAACTTTGTCCGGCCTAGAAGTGGGACTGGAGCGGTTGTGGAGTGTGCTCGGCCTGCTAGGTGGCACAGCATCCGCCACTACTACTCCCATCCTCCAGTCTCGTCCGACTGGGTTGCGGCAGGGTGAGTGATTTTATAGATCGGTGCGAATCCCAGCAGTGGGATCTACCTCTATGAGACATTTATAGCATATCCTGTGGATATGCCAGAAACGTCTTTCATGGGAAAAACCCCTTTAACATAGCACACTATCCGGCAGTGACATCAGGACTTGTATTGCACCACCTGCCATACAGCCAACAGGCATAATAGAGTTCCACCAGTTTGAAGAATCATCGTACAACCCTCAATATGTAAAGTGTCAGTGACATCCAAATACAATATACTGTGATCAACACACAGAAAAACAAATGCACATAACAGTACCCAAGGCTATATTGAGTAGAGACTTACACCAAATGCTAGATGTGTAGAAGGGGGTGGCTTCCAACACCTTTACAGGGAACATGCTAAATCTCTTCTACATGCTGCAACTAAAACCTGCAGAGCAAACAGATTTGCACTGTGTATTTAAAAGAGGATCTTTCACCAACTCCAACTCATTGTATCCTTCAATAGATACCACTCCACAGATTCTGGCACAGTTGGATTTTTTTTTCTCTAGCCCCCACTGTTCCCAAGCAATCAGTGCTGTTAGTTTCAGCGCAATAAGACTCTACTGTCCGGTGGGCGGTCCGAGATTATCTGTTGCATGCCAGGACTGCCCACTTGACAGAGTGTTTAGTTAGTGTAACAGAACCAATTTCTCTAGAACAGTGAGGGCTAGAGAAAAAAAATTACAACTGTGCTGGAATCAGTGGAGCAGTGCCTATTAAAGGGAGTGTTACCAGAGCCCAACATATCAATCTAGCCCTGTAAATACATAGGTTAGGGTCACCATAAATCACACAATGTTTCGTGTTGCCCCATTGTGAATCGGTGCCTCCATTGCCAAGATATTGCCATTTTTGTCAGTATGCAAATTTACTCTTTGGAGCAACATATTGCTATTACCTCTTTGGATAACGCCATCATTGCTCCAAAGATCTCATTTGGATACAAAAGCACCAATACACAAGGGGGAAACACTGTTTGATTCAGTTGACCCTAACCTATTTATATACAGGGCTGGGTTGATATGGGGGTTCTGACAGACTCCCTACAGAAAAAAAAACAAAGCTTTTAGAGTGGGCTAGCTGCGGAGGGGTCTTTGGTAGCTTCTATTACATTTTGCTTAATGAGGTAAAATAATTATGCTAAATATGTTAAAAGAAGAACTATATAAAAGGCCCATTTAGGCGCCACTACAGTATGTGAAAGTTGAAGGGTATTACCTACACCATAAAAAAATGACTGCATTGTAAGTAACCTTAAAATTGTGAGAGAAAAATACAACATAAGCTCCATTGAGATCATGTGTTTTATATCTGTTTAACTGATGCAAATGGATGGCCATGCACTTACATAGACATCAAAAAACGCATCAGTTGCTGTTTTTTTTTTTTTTTTGAATTACACAAAAACATAGTATATTATACTTTTGTGTCCGTCCAAATAATGGATAGAAACTATTTTTTTTTAGCCATCTGTTTGCATCCATTTGTGTCCATTTTTTGCATCCGTTAAATGGATGTACTAAACAGATGTATAAAATGTAATCTGAATAGAGCCTTAGGGTGGGTTCACACTTGCGCTGGAGTCCGTCCGAAGTGAATCTGACCTAAATGTCGGATTTGCGGCGGACGGATAGGGCTAGACCAATTACAGTACAGAACAGTATGTCGCTGGGAGGCAGGGACTCCTAGCATTATAGATCATGCTAGATGACACTAGGATTCCCGCTCCCAGCGTGAAGTTCAAGCCGGTCAAACTTGGTCATGTGAATATAAACTTAGGCTACGACCCCATGTTCTGGAAAAGCTGCTTATTCTGTTGTAAATTTTGCTGCGGTTTTTTGACCCAAAGTAAATTTAGCAGGAGGGATAAGTATAAGAGCCTCCTATATATTTCCCATTCCTATTGAAGCCACTCTTGGCTTTGGCTCAAAAACCAGAACAAAATCTGCAACAAAAAAGCAGCTTAAGGTCGGGGCCCCCACATTGCGAAAATACAGCGTTTTGGCAAACAATGTTGCATTTCACAATAGCTGCAAAGTGGATGTGATTTTGGCTAAAAAATCCAGAGCGGAAAAACTGATTTAAAAAAACAATTGCGTTTTTGAAAGTTGCAGCATGTCGATTACACCCATGGAAATGCTGGCATTTTCCATATAGGTATAATAGGGGCAGAAAGCCTGTGATGTGTTTCCGCCACGGTCTTTTCCACCACATTTTTCTTTGCAGCATGGGGCTGTAGCCTTACAGCAATGTGGGGTTTTAGAATTAAGTTATAAAATATGTTTTTCAGCAGATTACCAAATATTCTTAAAAGATCCCACTGACATATAATGAGATCTATTAGTTTACCAGTTATTTTGGAAGCAACGCTAGTGCTGTAGACTAGTATAAAAAAAAAAAAAAACACAAAGGTTTTTAGAACTAATTTTGTAAGGTTTTTGAAGATTTGTTTTATGCATTTTTGGAATTTGTGACCTAAAGCTTTAATAGCTATAACATGCTTCATGAGGTCTGAAATATTCACAAAGGCATGCCTGTGCCTCAGAATTGAGTCTATTGTGACATGCACTTCACGTTCTCGAAATACATGACAAACTTCTGATGAATTCCAGCCTTACAGATACTATTTAAATGCCAGCAATGTCTTACTGGGTCCTACATTAATTAAACCAGGCAGGTCCACAGCACTGCGATTAACCCTTTCATTGCCTAACTTGCAAAACTTTAAAAGAGGAAGAAAAGATGCCATAAGAAAAAAATTACATATTTGCCCCATTAATGATCGGAGTATAGACTTTCTATGTTGGTCACTAATGGGCCTTATTCACCCCTGAGGAAGACCAGGAGTTTGGGGCGATACACGTGGGGATTCAGAGTCTCTTGATGACTGATTGAAACTATTTATTCTCTCATAAGATCTATATATAGTGGTAAGCTTTTACTCTGGCAAATGGATTTATTCATATGCTACATGGCATCTGTTTAGTGCATTTGTTCATTACTTATTATTGCTCTCTGCTGTCTTTTTACTTTACAGGCACTAGCTTTGGTAATTTTGCTTGCTCTATACACCTATTTACAGCTGAAAGAGAATAGAGCATAGTATATAGAGCAATTTTTACGGGATAGATGATGTGTAGTTTTTGCACATATATTACCCCACTCTGACCATCCCGCTGCTAACCAGCCAGTCTCCCTTTCATCTCTCGGACTATTTGGTCTACTCTTGTCTAACCCACTTTCTCTCCATCACCTCTTCTTGATTCCTTACAGTTTATTTTTCATGCTACAGAAACTGCACTTACGAAAGTCTCAAATGATCTAACTACCTCCCACCCCAGAATGTCCTTCAGCTCCCCTCACCACAATGACTTCACCCCATTCACCCCATGTGGCTACTTCCCAACAGACCAGTAAATCCAGAAATCTGTCTTTATCTGACCACAGTCTGACCTTCACACGGGCCCAGGTGAGGAAGGAGATGAAAAAGATCAAGGCGAGGAAAGCCGCAGGGCCAGATGACATCAGTGCAAGGCTAATTAAGACTTGTGGGGACCAGCTGTGTGGTATAATTACATATATGTATAATATGAGCCTGAGGCAGGAAATAGTCCCTGAATTATGGAAATCTTCTTGTGTGGTACCAGTTCCAAAGAAACCTCACCCTATGGACCTCAACGACTACAGACCTGTAGCACTGACATCCCACTTGATGAAGATCTTAGAGAGATTGGTTCTCACACATCTTCGCCCTCTAGTGAGCCCCGCTATGGACCCTCTCCACTTTGCTTATCGACCGGGCATTGGGGTAGATGATGCCATCATCCACCTTCTGCACAGGGCTCTGTCTCACCTGGAAAAACCAGGGAACACGGTGAGAATAATGTTCTTTGATTTCTCCAGTGCTTTTAACACCATACAGCCCAGGTTATTGAGAGACAAGCTGGGCCTTGCTGGAGTGGACCACCACCTCTCCAACTGGATCCTAGACTACCTCACAAATCGACCTCAATACGTGAGAGCCCAAGACTGTGTGTCAGGTACCGTGATCTGTAATACGGGGGCACCTCAGGGTACGGTTCTCGCCCCTTTCCTCTTCACACTGTACACTGCTGATTTTAGGTGCAACTCATCCAGCTGCTACCTACAGAAGTATTCTGACGACTCTGCAATAGTAGGCCTCATCACAGACGATGATGACAAGGAGTACAGAGCACTGAACCATTTTTTTGTGGACTGGTGCCACCAGAACCACCTGAAGATTAACGCGGGGAAGACCAAGGAGATGGTGGTGGACTTCCGTAAAGGCAGATGCCCTCCAAAACCAGTGGACATCCTGGGGACGGGCATCGAGATTGTGAACACCTATAAGTACCTGGGTCTGCTCCTTAATAATAAGCTGGACTGGGCAGATCATATGGAGGCCCTGTACAGGAAGGGCCACAGCAGGCTCTACCTGCTTAGGAAGCTGAGAGCCTTTGGAATCCGGGGGGCACTTCTTAGGACTTTCTTCAACTCAGTAGTGGCATCAGTCATCTTCTTTGGAGTGGCCTGCTGGGGGAGCAGTATATCAACCAGGGACAGAAATAAACTTGACAAGCTGATTAGAAGGGCCAGCTCTGTCCTGGGGAGCCCACTGGACCCAGTGCAGGTGGTGGGTGACAGAAGGATACTGTCCGTGGTGAGCTCCATGCAGAAGAAGAAGTCCCATCCCATGCATGAGACTGTGATAGCGCTGGGTAGTACTGTCAGTGACCGACTGCTCCACCCTAGGTGTGAGAAGGAGCGCTATCGGAAGTCTTTACTCCCCACCGCGGTTAGGCTGTACAACCAACACCGACCTAAGCGGAGATCATTACATACAGAGAACTGAAATATCTCTCTGCCTGTTAAATTCCCCCCCCCCCTCCTCCTCTGCTACGTCCTATCTGTCTGTCTGCTATTAATGTAATGCCTCTCACCTTGGAACATTCCTGTACATGTTGTATTTGTATTTGTATCTGCTTATCTTATCTTTGCTGCTGTAACACACTGAATTTCCCCACTGTGGGACTATTAAAGGACTATTATTATTATTATTATTATTATTAGTTATGTAGACCACCATTCCTCCACAATTTGCTCCATTCTGCTGGCTTTCTTGGTTTTCTTCCCAGTTCTCTGACTGCTCATTGAGTATCATCCGCATGATCAGCTTCTCCCCTTCCTCTTGCAGTCAGGCTTCTACTCTCCTTTTTCTTTACACAGCCTATATAGGACAAGCTATCAGCAGTTTTAGCTTCCAGTACCACCTCTATGCTGATGACACTCATTTATGTACCTCTTCCTTTGACATGGTAATATAGAGAGACTCCAGAGACACTCAGCTGCGGATTATAACTTTACTTGAAAGTCACAAAATGGCACTTATAAGCAGCACATATAACTTTTAATGAACTCTTCTCTGTCACCATTGGCATATGTGTGGGTAGGGAATCTCCCTTTAATCCCACAAATAGTCTCTCCAAATTACCTTGGCAACTTTGCAGATAACATGTACAGCAGAATGTAACAGAATGTAACAGTCTCTGAAATACTTTGCACACAAAGCAGCAATGATAGTACTAGGGCTTATTCACGTGAATAATATGAAAATATGACAGATGTTTTTGCAATGTGATTCACATGTTCGTTTTGAGAACACATTAAATACAATTTATCTATTCACATTTTTTTACGTCCACATGCACTCTGTTCTTGGAAACTAACAGATCGTCGCTTGAGAATAGACCCTTTGAAAATCATGGTTTCTATAATGGCCATGTGACGGCCAAGATAGTGCCTTCCACATATACAAGGGCTTAATGTGGGACCAGTGTGGATTTTATCTAGTCTAGCAGCTGATATCCCCTTCTCTCTACCTGTACGGTCACTCGGTTTGTAGTTCTCTGGTCTGGCGTCATGCGCCAATCTCTGGCTCCTATTAAATACAATGGGAGGTAGAATTGGGTTGGAATCTGCCGCTGATTTTTTTTTATTGGAAGATTAGCAGATTTACCACTATTTGTAAGCAACAACAGAGTCTCTAAGTATCAGTGTCAGAGTCATTCCAGTCCACCACATTTCCAAAGAAGCACAGCGTTGAAAAAAAAAAATTTGCCCAGTCACAACTTTAAGGCTGGATGAAGTCTTAAAAAGGGGATTGCCTTAATGAAATAACCCTTTACAAACCGTCTAGTCTCACTAACACTGAAGTTGGCCGTTGGCTGAAGACCTTGGGTCAGACTTCTATAACCCCTGGCAATCAGATAGTGAAATTGCGGCTAGCCAGTATCGCTTTCTGGTCAATCAAATTCATCACTGACACATTTTTATCAGTACATTTATCATTTTCTTCATAGTCCAACACAACTTACTATTTTCCTTTCGTAAAAGGCACCGCTGCTGTAGGTTGTAGCCAGTGTAGAGGCACACTCCTCTAAGTACCATGGTTTATATCCATTCTCTGTGGTGCTACTGATGGAGATTGTATAGATACTGTTGGTATATCCATCACAGGAGCAGTAGTCTCCTTCACGACCACCATTCCCAGACGCCCAAACAAAGATGGAGCCCAATCCTTTACGACCCTATAAGCCAAAACAACACATCTTGATTTCAATTAGACAACATGTACTGGGGAAAATTGAACAAGATCTGCTTATAGTGGTATAATATAAGATGTTCTTGTTGTCCTGTATGAACATGTGAAGACTTTTTGTACGATATTAAATTAGTATTAACAGATGCTTTTAAAAATACTCTCATAATGCTGTCAACGCCACGCTATAAGCCATGTCCCGCAAGTACAAACAGTTAATAAAGGAGGGGCAGGTGGAGCAAGTGTCCCAACGCTTTGTGGCAAAATGCCAGGAGTCTCCTGAGGGTGCTGAATGAATACTAGCCCTGTACAGCTGCAGCTTCGTTCTCCATTGAGAACAGACAACTGGGGGCTCTGATGGCTTCCCTAAAATCTAAACTAACAGCAGGCTTCAACACCTCCCCTTTGTGCATAATCACATCATAATAGCATGTGACATGCGTGTCAGCTCTTCACGCCCTTACCATATGGACTCATGTAATGGAAAATGAAGTTTCATTATGTCATGCCATAACTAGAAAAAGTCCATTAGTCATGTATTTCCCTCTGCACCAACAGGTTATAATAGCGGCTCATTGCTCTCTACCGTAGGTGGTGTACACGCTACGCAAGGAACATAAAACGCAGCATTAACCCTAGAGCTCTTAAGGAAAGTCATTTACATCCTAAATTCATCTCCACAAATAATTTATGAGAAAAATGGTTATACTGTAAAGATAGTATGTAATCCATCTTTAAAGGGGTTGACCAGCATATATTTTTTTTTTTTTTTAATTAGGCAAAGGAGGTGGGGGGGGGGGGGAAACAAAAAAACACACTGTCTCCAGTGCAGCCCTGTTTTCTTCCGGCGTAAGTTCCCGCCCCATGTGACAACTGAGGCCAATCAGCAGCCTTAGCAAAGGACACGGGACGTCACAGCCAGCGAGGACGTCCAGAAAAAGAAGACAGCCAAGCAGCAGGACCAGACTGTGCAGGGAGGCACCAGAGCACCAAGGACAGGTGAGTATGTTTTTTTGTTTTTTTTTTTCACCTCCCCTGGCCTAATAAAAAAAAAAAAAAATAATATGCAAGACAACCTCTTAAAGGTTAAGGCCCCATGTAGCGGGATGCGCGGGGAAACGAATCATGGGTTGTTTCCCACAGTGCTCTTCACAGAAAGCCTGCAGAGTATTCCTTTGTGGACTTTCTGCTTCCATTATACCTGTAGGTAAACTGCTGGCGTTTCCGTAAGTATAATTGACATGCTGCGATTTCCAAAAACGCAACAGTGTTGGAAATGAAAGCATTTCCGCTGTGGGTATTTTTCTGCAATGTGCAGGGACTGAAAAACACTGCAGCATATCTGACCTGCACACTACTTTTGAGAAAAGAGGGGCAGATAAACTTATACTGTTTAAATTGTACACAGTGCAAACAAACAGACTACACAATCTTAAACTGCACCAGATTTTCCAAAGCGTATAATGCTGTCTGAAAATCTGACTAAGGCCGGGGCCCCACATTTTGCCAAGACAAAAAACGCCGCATTTTAAAGTCCCTGCATAATGGATAGGATTCTAGCGAATCCCATCCACATACTGCAGAAAAATATGCGCAGCAGTCACGCTGCAATTTCCAAATCTGTTGCGATGTTGGAAATTGCAGCATGCCAATTCTACCTACAGAAAAGCCGGCGGTTTCCCTATAGGTATAATGGAAGCAGAAAGCCCCAGAGGAAACCTGGATTTTCCTGCCACACTTTTTTGCTGCGGCTCGCTACGTGGGGCCTTAGCCTTAGTTTGCGACAAAAAAAAAAAAAAATGCACCAAATACTTTTGCCATAGGGTGCTGCATATTAAGCAAGGTGCAGATACTGTTAGAAAGTGTCTAAAACACTTACAAAATGAGGTATAAAAGCATGTACAGCAGTTTTTTGGCCAAAAACTGGCACATTTTCTTTAGTTTATGTGCCCCTGTGGGTGGAACTGAGTGGGGATGAAATTGGGCTGGGGATGTTTAGGCCCAACAAATTTACTCTAACTGAAACCAGAAAACTGGCATGAGTTATGTGTGAAATCTATGCGAGTTCCTGATTGGTGTAGATTTCATTTCTGGCACATAGGGCCTTCTGCGGTGCACTATTATTATTGCGAGGCCAGAGTCTCTTAATCCAGGTGCACCTGCCACCTGTGCACACAATATTTAGCCCGGTACATGATGTGCCAGTCGTAATAAATTCCTCCTCTGACTTTTCCACCACTTCATGTAAACTTGATTTTGTAAAATCACATTCATATTTTTCTGCTTCAAGGATAAAGCCCCACCTAGCAAGACACAGCAAAATAATGCTTCGGAAAAAAACACGACGGAAATGCATTGCGTTTTTTTCCACAGCATTTTTCACATTTTTCTTTGGGTTATGCCAATGGGTCCATTGTTTTTCCAGCAAAAAATATGGAATCTCTAAGGCCCCTAATGGAATCTCTGCTGTTTTAAAGGGTTAAACTTACCAGATTGCGTAATACAGGATGTTTACCTGGCGGTCTCTATGTAAGAGTGCTGATATCTGATGACAAAGATTTTTCATTTCACACTGAAAGATTACAGTATTAAGGATCTGTTTGTTACATTATGCAGATGTGAACGTGGCCTAACAGTAATTTTAACTGGCCAAGTGATCACACCCAAAGTATTAATAGACTAGTTTTACGACCAAAAATGTTGTTATCACCTTCTTAATGCCATCTTCAAATGCTTTCCTGGCTAGGGGCCCAGGGCCATCTACAGTCTTGCCATCATCATCAGGCCCCCAACTTGCACTATAAATATCAATGTAGTCGGGTCGGATGCCCAGCGCCTTTGCTTCAACGACATCGGTCACATCCCCATCCAACATGCGGATGCCTGAAATAATAAAAATAAATAAAAAAGTTTAAAATAAAAGTTTAATAAAAGTGGAATAATGAGTCAAGTTTAGAATCTTGTGTGAGATACATGGTGGGGGGGGGGGGGAATCGTAAATATATACCCGCCCACGCCACACCCCATTCAGCTTCCAGAAATAATGAGTGACCTAAAACATTTTTCTCACCAAATCTACAAATTCCCTGTAAATACTGGTTTCTCATGACAGTGTACTGAGCTGTTCCTGAGTTACTCCTCCGAGAAATTATGAATAAACTGGCACCTGGGTGTTACGATTTCCCTTGTTAAAGGGATGCGTATATGCACAGTCTAACACTGACAGCACTGACCAAATAGTGTCAGACTATATAGGTACAGACCTGTAAATGTATTTAGAAATTTATATGAGGAATAACAGAGAAATTACACAATGAAGAGATCTAAGAAAAGATGCTCCAGAACTGATACTTCATGCTGAATCCAAGTGCTTACTAAAACAAACATGTTAGGAAAGATGATGGATTTTTATTTTTTTTTTTATTCAGACAGTCTTTCAGGTCTAAAACACTCCCAAAACAATAATACTGTTTAGGGACCTTCAATAGGAGCAGAAACATAACACTGTGACCACAAAACGATGAAAAGCAGAGATAATTTTTTGATATACAGATCAGCCTGGGTGAATCAGATTTGCCTATATACAGTAGACAGTCATAACACAGGCAGAAACAGAACATATCAATATAGGCTAAAGGAGTTGGTGATTCCAGAGGAGAACAAGACCACTGGTGGCAACCTATAGGCAAATCGGTCCTGCCCCTGGAGCACTTGCTGTCGAACAGCCTGTAGAAGTCTACAGAGATGGAAGGTGGGAGAAGGAGGAGAAGCAAAATGGGTTAGAGAAAAAGACAGGGGATTGTGCTGCCTCAGATAACAGCAAGTGTTTAGCACTTTTATAGCAGTGTTCCAGCAGGATTCGCAACACAGTAGTATAGATGTAAAAAGAACTCTGGGGAGAAATATCTTAAGGTCATCTGCTGCAGAAGTCTGTATCTTTCTGCTTCTCACTCACTCCTCTTCCTAGACGTCTATAAAATGCAGGCTGTCTTCAGTAAGGGCATGTCTGATCAGTGATTTGAGCAGTTTAGCAGGCAGGAGGGGATCTAATAACTGGAAATACATTATGGAATCTCTTATATACACCTGAACTATTCACAGAAAAATGATGAAACAGTTACTCTTTAACCATTTACATCACACCATGGCTAAGAAGTTCTGAAGTGGCCTTAATTCATCTCTAGCGATAGCTAAAGCAGATACTGGTACTTGCTTTTATGCTTTTACCAAGCCCAAGCGCTACTGCATGTCACAGTATTATTAAGACATTGACAGCCCCTACTCAAGTCCTCAGTGCTGTCAGTCAGGACTATGAAAGTGCTAGTTTAACAAATGGGTACTCAAACCGCCTGTCACAGCAAATAGTTATTACTGACTTCTAAATGCACTAAAGTGGACAAACTTTGCAGTTGTTATTTTTATTAATAATGGGTTGCAACAATTAGGGAAAAGAATCAGCGCACGCTCTTTTCCTATAAAATGTAAAGAGTATTTACACATTCAAATCTATGTCCTTGAGATTTTCTAAAGTGTTCAACGGCACCTTATTTATAGTGGATTCTGAGAAATGTATGTGGTAGGTAGTATGACCTTCACTGAAGGGGTCTCATCAACGGCAAATGGACATCATATTAGAACAGAGATGGTTCTATTATTCTGGTGTAACCATTATGTAAACAGACATTACCACTGTATGTATGGCCAGCCGCAGCTGTTCTCATATGCAGTTTATAAAGCTGGAAGAACCATGCTAAGGCTGGGGACACATGTTGCATGCCCACAGAGGGTTAGTGGACGCGTAATCACCGGCAGCTAATCCCATGCAAAGTATGGTGGTAGTAGTATAGGGGATGGGTTTTCAACAAATCCCATCCACACATTGCAGAAACAACCCTACAGCACAAAGAGTCTTGATTCTGCTGTGCGTTTGCCCACAGTTTACAACCTTCGCAATGCAAAGGTTGAAAGCTGAAGCCAGATGCCCGGGAATTACATCTAGAAAAGTTCCAGTATGACATGCCATGTATTCATTTTAAACTCCGCTCATTCTGGGCCCAGAAGTTCAGTGGGCGGTCCTAACCCTAAGCAGGACTGCCCACTGGACTCTTAACCCCAGAATGAACAGAGATTTAAATGGATTACAATTTATACTGGGGCTTTTCTAACAAAATTTAATCTGCTCAGCACCTCCTGCTCTATAACATGCTGTCTGCAGACTGGAATGTATTTTCAATGTAATGGGCTTCCTACAAGCAGGGCTGGTGCCAGCGCCTGAAAATCCAGGGCAGGTGCTAAACACCAGAGCACCTGGGGGGGGGGGCTACTTGGGTTCAGCAATGAGCACTTCCATTAATACAGAAGGAAGCGCTCATCCCACTGACAGAGCCGAGTGGAAAGTGCAGATTTCACTTTCACTTACCACTGGTAGATCCCTGGACCACTTATATCACCATATATTATAGTGCCTCCTTATGCCCCCATATAACATCCACTACTACCATATACATTACAGTACCCCCTTATGCCTTACCCTCTCCCCCTGCTTTATGGGGAGAGAGCAGTAAGTGCAGACTTCACTTAACAGTCATAGCATCTCAGACCCCAGCCCCTTCCCTGATCTGTGGACCCTGTCAACACTGGAGCACGGTAGGGGCAAAGATCTATGAGTGGTAAGTGAAATCTGCACTTACCAGTCTCTCTCCATAAAGCAGGGTGAAGGGATAAGGCATAAGGGGAAACTGTACTGTATCAAGGCATAGAGGATGTTATGTGAGGACATAAGGAGGCACTTTACTATATACAGATAAGAGGCCATTACATGTGGGAATAAAGGGGCACTTACTGTATGTGGGCATAAGGGACCATTATAAGGGGGTATTGTACTGTATGTGGGCATAAGGGGGTCACTGTACCGTATGGGGCATAAAAGGGCAATCATATGGGGAACATATGGGGGAATTACGGACCAGTAAATGGGGGAATAAGGAGACCATTGTACAATATGGGAGCATAAGGAGGACATTACACTGTGGTGGTGTAAGGAGAACATTATACTTTATGGGGACATAAGGGGCCATTATGTGGAGGCAGGTCAGTTATAGCTGCAAATTTCATGCACAGTTTTGAATCTTTGCAATGCAAAGATCAAAATGTTTCAGAAGACTTACATCATTCCAGCAGGTCGTAATGGCAAAAACGACCCAATTTTGGATGTTTTTTGCTTCAGTTCCTTTTAGAGGAAGACACTGCTGCCGCTTGAGTTCTGTCGCAAAAGGAGCCCACTGAGGCTGTATCGCCCAAGTGCCTACACAAACCTGGAGCCAGCCCAGCCTTTAAGAACAATTTTCTTCATTTTGCCCACTGGATGGCTTGGAGAAAGCCTTGTGTTACATTGTCATTATCTCAACATTGATGCCACTAATGTGTGTTATTGCTCATCTTGCTCCATCTAGTAACCACTCACTGAGTAGTTCTCAGTGTTGAGCATAGATCCAGCAATAAAAACCAAATTTAGATGTCTAAACCATGGGATACATTTTTGAAGCAATGTGCCATTATTTTTTACTCAAGGGCAATATCAGAATTATACTTAAACCTGAAAATAAAATACACAATTGAGACTCGGTCCGTCAGCCTTTGGGACATTGGGTCTGTTCATCTGTAAATGAACACATTTATAGTATATAGAGAGTTCATTCACAGTGTAAGCCGGTAATAAGAGTGCATTGCACTGTGACCCAACAGTAAAACAGCACATAGAGCCAGAAATTCTCTGCACATGGTTCACCAATGACATTTAATACTCTGCCGATATGAAAAGAACCATGAAGTGCTGTTTAGTCAGACAAAGGCATTTAAAAAATACATCTTAACCTTTGTGGAACAAAGAAAAGCAATTCTATTATTTGAAGATATAAACCATTGGCTGGTGTAAAATTACAGCAAACTAAAAGGAAATGTTTGAGATCAGCAGCGACTGTCCCCTACCTGAAACAGCAGCAACTGTTTCCTACCTGCATCAGCAACGCTGCCCCCTACCTGCATCAGCAACGCTGCCCCCTACCTGCATCAGCAACGCTGTCCCCTACCTGCATCAGCAACGCTGTGCTGTATGCTGGTTTATCTCTAAGGCATACCTCACACTAAAGAGTATGCAATGGTTTCATGTCTACATTTATTGGCTGTATAATAACTGAAACATCTCCTGATGTCTATTGGTTTGGTGATCCAGATATCTCCTCATGTCTAATGGTGTTCACTAGGTTTACCATCCTATGCAGATCCTTGTACAAAGGAGCAAAGCAAAGCAATGGACTGAGTGTCTCACTAAAAGGGTGTCTCCTGAATGAGGTCAGCTTGAGGACTGAAATCACACTTCTCAAAATATGTGAACCAATTTCCAGAATAGTTAATATTCCAATATAACACTATGTAATTATCTGACTGTAATTTGCATGATTTAATGCAGCCACTTGACTCTGATTCATAAGTAAGGCAGCATATTTATGCATTTAAAGCATGCCTCAATTTTATATAAGAAAAAGAGTCATAAAAGAATAGTACAGGTGAATGAGAAATTTTGTAATATATCTTATTAAAGCAATAGGTTTCCTTATCCATTTATCAGGTTCAGTAACTTTTTACATAGAAGTCTATGGAAAGGGGAGGCTGCTGGAAGACACACTCTGAATGTGCAATAGTTGCACCAGTCTAGTGGCTCTTGGCTGAGCCAACAATCTCCTCTGCAGTAGAAGCAAAAAAGATGCTCATGAGTATGCATAGTAGTCTGAGAGGCATCCTATTGACCCACTCTCAACATCAGCAAGGTGCATTAGAGAGCCACTTACTGGTAATATGAAGAAGAACTTTGCACTGCCCACTCCATCAGAGTAGTCATTAAACTTGGAGAATGACCACAAACTCAAATAGTGGAGACAATGATGTAAGACGACAGTACGTCCAGGGTCATATAGTGCCTTTTTCATGATTGATTAAATTTGGGGGATAAACATATTGAAAAGGGGATCAACAGCTTCTGGTTTACATAGTAACAGTTTGTATAGTTGAAAAAAAATATATAGAGAAGTCCACTCAACCTATTCTTAGAGCTAAAAAAAAAGAAAACCTTCTTAAAGGCAAAAGCCGATTTTACTAATCTCAGGAGAAAATTTAATCTCAACTCCAAGTATACCAGAAATCTAGTATTCTAAAAACATGTAACATTATTACACCCAAAATTCCTCAAGCTCTTCCAAACTTTTATTGTGACATCAATAAAGCAGGTGTAGAGCTTCCAATTGACCAATATGGCTTTTGTTAAAGGGAAACAGACAATAAATTTTTCCTGTCTGACTCAAAATGAAATCCCACAAAGGCTCTACGATTACTAAAGGCTATATTTTACCCTGAAAGCAGACCAGGAGCAGAGAGGCATCTACTGGGCGATGTCCGTTTGGCTTGGCTTGATTGACAAGTGTTTGGCAAGGGTTATCCTATCATATGACAGATCAAATTCATGGTTGTTTCACGGATCCATGTGGGTTCTGTTTTTCTCACGGACCCATTCACCTCAATGGTCAAATCGGGACAGTGAAATTTGGCTTTAGAGTCCACTGCATAAAAAAATAGAACATGTCCTATTTTTTCACAGATCATGAACACCACATGGCCAAGACATTGGGTCATGTGAATAAGCTTGAAAGGCAGAAATGTAAGCCGGGCAGGGAGATGTTGAAAGGTTCTACCCTGGAGACAGTTTATGTGGTTTCTGAAATACTGCAGAAAATCAGTTGTTTGTAACAAGGGAGGCTGCAGGCATTTCATGCTGCAGTGACAAGGAAAGCAAGAACCTTCTGAGATTCCTCAAAATTGAAATCTTCAAAAGCTGATTTTTGGCAGGGAAAATTAAAAAAATTTCTGTAAGAGCCATTGCTTATTTATATGCAATCCATATGGGGCCAGGTTTACGCTGTAAGGACAGATGGATCCATCGGAGTACTCTCAATATTTTCTAATGATTGATGCATTAAACCATACGCCCTAAAAATTAAAAATTGGTGCTGAAAACGCCAGGTATTGTATAATATTTCCAATTAATTTTCTGAAAAGCAGTGCAACATGTAACAGAGACAGCATTGTGCAGCAGTGACCCATTCAAATGACTTGCTTAACCCCCTTTGGTGATCATTGGAAAGCCGCTCTACTAATCTCTGCCAGGATTCCAGCACATGAAGAACATAGTGAGATACAGAATAAACAGCACAATACACAGCAACCCAACCAAGTGTGACTAATGATTGCTTTCCCCTGGTACACGTTCCAGCTCATTGCCCAGAAGCAGGTGACGCACAATATAGACATCTACAGCTGTGTGTCCTCACACTCAAGGCATCAGAGGAACAATTCACAACCCCGTGAATAGACTTATTTATATACAAACACTACAGCACAACAAGCATTGAGCAACATTTATACCAAGTCACTCTTCTCTGGAGCATGGAAACAGGAGCAGGAATTTTGGCAGCAAGATGCACTATCACAATTAAGGGGCACTTAGTCTGAAACAAACACTGAAAAAAAATAAACACATATTAGGATGTTTCGTGCCTGTGATGTCAAGTGAAATGACATGTTCTTCCAGTATCCAACACAGCTGTTAAGCTTCACCACCACTAACATTCAAAAAAGATGGGAACCAAATACAAAAACAATTCCGACCCAACCAATATGAAGCTATAACAGGGCCCCACCGTCTACAATGGCAATTTAGATAACTTCTTTGAGGGCTATTTTGCACCCTCAGGCATCAATGCACCAAAGTCTAGGTGCTTCTGCTGTTTCTAGCAACCAACCGCTGCCCCGAAGACAAAAAAAAAAAAAAAATTTCAAGAAAAGGCAGCCTGTATAAACCTTTTCCCACTGTTGAGTAAATACAAAGAGTTAAAATCCAACAGCAGCGGTATAAAAAGAAAATAAATGTACAAGTTATAAGCAAGTCAATTTTAAATTAAAGGGGATGTCCAGAATTTGTAGCAATTTGTGAGACAGCTAGGGTGAGCATAAAAGAAAAAAAAAAAAATAGGCACATTCACCAATGTCACTAGAGAGGGACTGCTGATGTTACATATGTCACTGGTTCCTCACCAGCGACTGCTGAGGCCACTGTTGGGTCTCAGCAGTCACATGAACCTCATGGTTTCCAGCACAAGATGGAAATTGGGCCGGGAGTGGGAAAGAGTGCCAGAGTGTGAGTATGCCCTTTTATTCTTTTACACCCACTCTGGCCGCCACAGTGGCTTGTTTCAAATCCTGGACAATCCGTTGATGCACTAGTGATAAAAAAATAAGGAAAGGTGCACATATAATTCAATATTGTGCACAAGTCTAACTTACCGCCAATCCTTGCATTATATGCAATGCCCACAATACAGTAAGAGTTATTTGCAGAGGCTGCCACTTCACCAGCACAGCGAGTCCCATGCCTAGAGAATAGGGTAGGATATAGAAAAATAGCAAGGTTACATTATATGTGATCATGTCAAATTTACAGAAATTTTTTTTTTTTTTTTTTTGTAATTCTTTATTTACATTTTAAGATGAATGACATTCAAACACAGGAGGAAAGCCTAAGAGACATAGGGGGAAACCACCAGCGAAGCAGGGGTGGGTGGGAAAGAAAACCCACGTATCAAGCACTATCAATACAGTCAATAGGCGGGTGGTTCAAAATTACCAACCAGGCAGAGTGATCAGTAGTGGGTGAATGAAAAGGAAAAGTAATTAGTGGAGGGGGTAAGGGAAGGGAGAGGGGAAAAAAAAAGAAAAAAAAAAAAAAAAGGTGGGTGGGGGAAAAGGAGGAGGGAATTCCAGCAGTTCCTGCAGCCAGGGAGGAAAAAGGTCTGAAAGGCCAGTAGGGGGACTGCAGAACCAAACCAAACAAATTTATAGAAAATTGTCTATTGTTATAACACTAAAGGCCTGTTCACATTAGGGCCATGGAGCCATGACAGCTTTAGGGGATCCTAACAAAACCTATTCAGATCCCTCTGACACAAGAATACCATCACAACCACATGAGCTTCTCATTTACACCTGCATGGTAATGCCAAGTGATCTGAAACATTCTGCAGCCCAGAGTTACTGGAAATTTCATTTGTAAAGAAGGTTATTACAATAATCGTATAATCTATGAGAAGGTTATCCCATAGATTGTAAACCCTTGCAGGCAGGGCCCTCAATCGCGCTGTGCCAGTTGGTCACTGTTAGCATTGTGTTTGTTTTGTATATTTTGTGTACTGTATGTAAACCCTCAAATGTAAAGCACCATGGAATTACTATAATAATGTACAGCACCATGGAATTACTATAATAATGTAAAGCACCATGGAATTAATAGTGCTCTATAAATAAATTATTATTATTACAGTAATACAATAGTTTATAGAAAAAAACTGCTAAAATGTAAACTTTGGTAAGATAAAGTAAAAATTGGTAATAATAATTCCTTAAAATATTAAACGTTAATCCTTAAATTATTTTCTACAAATCGCTTACAATGCTATAAAATAACAAAAGGTGTAATATTCACCTTGCCAATCCCCTGCCACTACTGGCTGCACCACTGACATCAATGTTGTTGACAGATCTGGGAGAACAAAGACTGGTGGGGCACCCGAAAAGAGCTGACATAGCGAATGAAGGAGGTTGGTAAGATATTACTCCTTTTGATATTTTATAGTATTATAACCTGACTGCAAAATACTTCATGGGATTGCACAACCTGTTTAAGTGATCCTTAAAGGGATCCTGTCACACAAAAAAAATCAGGTCAATGTGCAGGTAGCATGTTATAGAGCAGGTGGAGTTGAGCAGATCGATGTACAGGTTTGTGGGAAAAGATTTAGTAGAACTTATTTATCCATTGATATCTCTGCTCTTTCTATCCTGAAATGTCAAGGAGGCGGTCCTATAAGTAATTGACAGCCCTCCTTCTATGACTGTATATACAGAGGTGAGGAGTTATACTGAAGCTTTTCCCACAAGTTATATATCAATTTCCTCAGCTCCTCCTGCCCTGTAACACTGGTAGATTCTACTGCATTTTCCATGGGGCAGATTCTCTTTAATATAGCTATAAGGTAGAACTTATGAAGCCTGCGTCTGATCTAAGCCATGTTAGCCAGACTACGCATTGGTAAATTCTAGTAGTAGTTTGCAGAGCGGGGACTGTGCAGTGGTATAAACAATATAAAAGATGAAATACATGCAGATAGTTTAGCATATGGTTCATTTTCAAAATGTAATGTGTAAAACTTCACACCAGAGCCGACTTTTCAGTTTGCAATGTTTGCAATTACAGTTTTGTGCCCATCACAGCTTTCTGAAGCGAGCAAATCACTTCTAAGCCGCATGGCTAATCAGAAAAAATAGACTTCTGCTATTAACCTTGTGATAGCCACAACAGTAAACTTGTACCAATCTAAACAGAACTAAATCAATGCACAGTCAGCTTCGCCAGCAAAAAGCTGCATTCACACACTGTTTTTCGTGGCATTTTCAAGACTCTTAAGTTAGGCAAAGCTGTGGAAGTATAACAAAAATATTGTAAAGACTTGGCATTTTTGTTTCACTTTTTGGGCTTGTAGTAGTCTTTTTGTGTAGTTTTTTTTAGCATTCTTCCCATGGGCTTCTTTATAGGGCTTCAAAAACAGAAGAAATAAAAACAAACATGTACAACAGTAAAACAAAACACCAAAAAAGAAACACGCTTGAAATACATGGTGTTTGTACAAGTACTTTATAACACTGCAAAAAACGAAGTGTGACTGAACACTAGTATGGTCTTTTATAATGACCAGAATACAGGAGTACTATACGCACTTATTTTCATTGCTGGCATCATATCTTGGACTTGGGTCCTGATCATCTCCATTCACATCATGGCTTGCAAATGGATCCTAGAATAAGGCATAAGACTATTAGAACATAAACCTTTCAGTATTTATGTCAGCGTGCATGAGACCTTAATGTGAATCCTATACAGATTTAGTTCCCCCTAGAAGCATTTTGTCACAAAGGCACAATAAGGCGACAGTAGGGTGACTGTGCATACAGCTTCACTATTAAGGGAAAAAAAAATATGACACAAAAACTGATCATTCTTAACCAAAACTTAAAGAGGTTGTCCAAGACCCCGTCTGTTTTGGATAGTGATGACCTATCTACAGGAGGATACAGCTGTCAGAAGCAGATCTACCACTATTCATGTAGATGGGAACAGTGCAGCAGTTCCCCAGCACCACCAGTACTGTATAGCGTACGTCCCTGTAGCAGTGGCAACGGGGAACTGCAGCTGTGCTCCCATTTACATAAATCAGAGAAGAGATGTTTCAGTCAAACACACTGTATACAGCTTCTGGCAGCCGAATCAGCTGATCAACACAGGGTCAGATACTGATAGCCTATCTTGTGGATAGGTCATCAGTGTATAAAACACATGGAGCCCTGGAGACCCTCTTTAAAATCCTATCTACAAGTAGGGAATATGATCAAATTAAAAATACAACAACACTCATGTTACTCCAGCACCACTGGCCTGGTGTCCCCACTAAATCGGTTGCAGTGACATCACAAACTGTATATCATTCATGTGACCGATGCAGTCAAATCGCTACCCTCAACAGTAACACTTCCATGTGTGGCACATGACTGCAGCAGTCACATGAATTATTTGTGCAATGTCATTGTTGCAAGACTGAAGAAACCACTGGAGTGGCAGGGAATGACTAACACTCTAAAAGTCACCCAATTTATTGCAACTACTTCACCAATACCTATATCCTCAAGGCATCAGTCTAGATGGCAAAGTCAAAACAATAATGCTTTATAATGACTGAAGCCTTGATAACAGATATTTGCTACTACAATGATTTCCCCCCCACACATCTTGTTCCCACTCATTGAAATGCATACAGATTCATAAGTTTCTAGTAACCAGATCAAATTTCTGATTTATACAACCCGAAGCAAAAACTGAAAGATGCCACAAGTATAAATTTAGTATTTGGTTCACCAACAAATCAGCGTCTGATCCAGAACACACAGTACAAAAAGTTCAAAAATGAATACAATACTTTAAATACTCAGATCACTCAGTTTATTTATCCATACAACCCAGACAATACTCTAAGTCAATGGCTGCACATACAGAAAACATGCTGATATACTTACGTAATTGTGAATTAAATCTGGGTGATTTTTCTCCACTCCGTCATCCAAGATACTCACAACCACATTTTTACCAGTGTAGCCTCTCTGCCAAGCAGCCATAACGTTCATTTCTGACCTGCATCGACTGCTCTTATCACTACAATGCTGAAAAATGAGCAAATAATAAAACAGATCACAGGTCACCAGAAGACTGCCAAGTCAGAAACAAACAGAAAATGCCAAGTGGTATGCATGACCTATGCAATGCACGTTTCATGCAAACCAATGACAAATACATGCTAATTTGACAGCAAGTGGCATGATATGGGCAACTATATCAATATGTATTATTTCTTTATCAGCTTGGCCCAAGCTCCGCTTGGGCTTTAAGGACTCATAAATTTATCCCGAGCAGAGCATGGGCAATGTAACTGCAGATGGAGCCAGTACAGTAATTCCTTTCCTGTTTCTGTGGCTGCAGACGACCCCAGTGGGGAGGGGTAATGTGGACTTTTGTTCATGATAACTGTGATGAACCGACCCTCAGTTGTACATCTTTCTTAGAAATGTATTTTTACTTGCTCAGGTCAATCCTCTCCCTACTTGTTGGAATGTTGTGTTTAAGTTGGGTTTACACTGCTGGACGATACGCTTCACTGGTTTTATGTGTGTATCATGGGAGATGGCTTGCTATAGTCAGGCACTTTTATTATCCCTGGCCAGATGGCGATGGGGGAGAGCAGGCCAGTGACCTTAACTTCACCCATCCCTCCCAGCACCTAGGAAGGTACCCATCTCTCCAAGGCCTAGCATTGAGGCCTGAAGCCTTTCCCTTTGTTCTGGACAACATGTAGAAGAATTGTTTTATGCAACTCGCTTAAAGCTTGCACCCTAGGCCCAAAACCCTACGCCGGTATTTTCTCTATCTTTTATTTCCCTTTTTATTTTGTGTGCTGTATCTTTACATTATCCGTAATCAGCTTGGTTATTGATATATATTCCTGTATATGTTAATGTTTAGTACCGACCCACTTGGGTTAATAAATATATAAAATTTAAAAAGCTTGCTTCGTATTCTCCTATGACCCGGTCCGCTCATGGTGTGTGAGTGGGAGGTTAGGAAAAGAAGGTTGATCGCAAGTGTGCCAGGCGGCTTGGCGAGGCGAGATCCTTCACAATAACCTTATTAGTCGAAAAGTATACTTGTGGTCTCAGGGTGACAGCACACACAGTGGTCAACATACAGTCACTGACAGTAATGGGTAGGCAGGGTTTTGACAACATGCAGTTATCCACACATCAGCCAATATGTGTACTGTTAGTGTGATGGGGAGTTTTTTCTTTGGAATGATTGTATAAGCACGTCATCTTTTCACAGCTCTATTCCTAGTTCAGCAGTTTATCGTCTCCATGACAATGCTATCTAACCCATCAATGCAGCATTCAGTGCTGACTGCACTAAGTGATTTTATGGGGAAAAAAATAAAATTGGCATTGCCACACACATAAAACTCTTACTATAAAATTAAAAAAAAAAAAAAAAACACAAAAAAAAAACAAACACTAAAATGATAGAAGAAGTACCATTTGGTATAAATCTCAAATCTCAATACCAGAAACAAAGTGATCCAAAAATAGTATGTACCACTAGGTGGTACCAAAACAAACTGCAAAGTCCTGCAAAAACAAGTCCCATACAGTGGTTATTAAAATGTTATGGGTCTTCAATGCAGCAACACAAAACAAAGAAATGTGAATGTTTAATATGTGAAAGTAGTAAAATAAACTCTATAAAGGCCAGGGTTACACTGTGACATTTTTCAGCACTACTGACGGATTTTAAAGCATAGCTCCAATTATAGTATAAAACAACTTTTCATAAATTAATAGTACAAGTGAATATAAGAAAGTTCGTAACATATCATTTAAGAAATAAAAGTTTCCTTTTCCATTTATTAAATTGAATTACTTTTTTTATATTAGTCTATGGAAAGGGGAGGGGGAGAAAAGGATACTGGAAAAGACATACAGATAACTGCAGCTTCTATACTGTACTATTTTGTGAATCACAGGACTCTTAACACTGCTATCTTTCAAGACCACTGGCTACCAATGCACAGAATGAGGCAATAAATCAATTAACAGCCACCTCCTTCCCCTCCCATCTCCATAGAGTGTGTGTGAGCAGAATATGGAGACTTTATCTATGTAAACAAACAGTCTGAGTAAAGATGAGGAGAAAAGCAGGGCAATAATGGAGAAGGAAACAGATTTACATAATAAGATATATTACAAAGTTTCTTATATTCATCTGTGCTATTCTATTTATTAAACTATCATAACTGAAGGACGCTAACTATTTAGCTACAGCTGCAAGCCAAATGCACTTGGTTGTGTGCAATCTCAAGTGCTGGAGCAGTCACTAAATAGTTAAAATCAATCAGTAGCCCTACAAAAAGGCGCAGTGTATTCTCCAAAAGCTGTGTGCAGCTATATTTCCGAAATTCAAAAACTACAATAAAAAAGTGACACTTTCAGAAGGCTTTTTTTTTCCTCCACTTTTAATGTGATGGCAAGGGGGGTAGGAATAAATATGTGACCACTGCACAAGTTTTCAATTTCTGCCATCTTCCATAGCTAGTCAGGATCTGAATGCTAAGCATTACCTAGTCGCACTATGAAGGGCCCTCACTTTGGTCCCACCATAAGGAAACACTAATACATCAATGAGCTTGAAATGATCTCTAAAAGTCTATAGAGCACAAATTACAAGAAGTTAATATATTCCCATGTTAAGACTCTTCTGGGGTTCATCTGGCACCCAGCAGTGTGGACAGCATGATACTAGAATTATTACATTGAGCAGCAGTACTTACCAGATACCACATGTTAGACCAGATGGGGTCATTAAAGTACAAAAGGTTAGGGTCTGCCCGAATGTGCCTTTTAACCCTTTTCTTTATCTGCTGCTGCTGTACCCACTCTACCTGCATAGAAAATAATAGATGTGATATGTTATTTACCCCAAGTCAATACGTATACATTTTCAGTGCACTATAACCAATCCATCATGGAAGTACTTCTATGACGGTATCTATCAAGGAAAAAAAAACAATTATTTTTTCCTGTTTCAATTACTGTTCAGTCTCTGCAGAAAAACAATTGAGCTTTATTCCATGTTTAAACTCAATAAACAGGACCTAAGGGAATGGGTGACATGCTGAGAATATAATGAGCAGTTCTTCCCCCTACAGGTCTCAGAAAACACTGAAAATCATCAAAATTTATGTTGCTTTGTTTGGTATGACGTTCTAGCCAATACTAAAGCAACAGACTGAGCAGCCAACATCTATATAAAACCAGCAAATCTATTGATTATAAAGCAAATGAGCAAAAACTCTTTTGTAACAAACACTGGAGCATACAAACCAATCCGCTCCATGTCAAATATTACAAAGATGGTTCTCCTCAACAAAAACCATTACACTAACATTCTAAGATTGTAATCACTGGGCTAAAATTCATGAAAAAAAAAGCCTACCTAAACATTGCTAACTAAAAGCAGCTTCTAAAACAGTAAGTAACCTTTATTAGTTGCACAGAAACAAGATAAAAATAGAGCAAAATCTATTTTTTTGCAATGTTCCTGTGATGTCCACCCACATGCCTCACAAGGCCAGCGGTAAGCACAGCAAGAAATTGCTTGCACATTTAAGCAATGGGTGGTGCCAAGGGAAGCGTCATGACTACCCGCAGAAGAGAAAGACGATTAACATATAACTCTGCCGTCCAAGTGCTATATTAAGTAATCTTTAATTCTCACACCACAGTGTGAAGCCAACTCGAGAGGAGCCAATTTAAAAAGTGAAACTTGGTGTAGGTGTTTTACAGTGGGTTCTATGGAATGTATTGGAAAGGGTTAATTTTGCTTTTTGAAGCTTCTTCTATTTCAATTCTAGCTTTGTACCATGTAGCACAGGCAGAGTTGTGGAGTTGGTAGGCCAAACCACTGAATCCAACTCCTATGTTTCCATAGCCCAACTCCGACTTCTACATAATTGGATGACAGTCTTGCTCAGTCAGAAGCAATATAGAGTCTCTAATTCAATGAAAAGCCAGTGTAAATGCCTATAAAAGTAAATATGTAACAAGCTATGCATCTAATTATACAATATAAAAAAAAGGGTACAATATGATTAAAAGTAGCCATTATTTATTTAACTTATTCAGCAGAACTTTACAGACATTGTCAGTCACTGTCCCATATAGGGCTCACAATCTAAAATTCCCTATCAGCATGTCTTTGGAGTGTGGGAGGAAACCGGAGTACTTGGAGGAAACCCAAACACTCTACTTACAGATGTTGTCTGTGGTTAGAAGGCTACAGTGCTAGCCACTGAGCCAACATGCGGCCCACCATTTTATTTTGAAGTCGATTTTCCGAACCCAACTCCACAGACCAATAAGGGGCGTAAAGTCACATACCAAGCCATTGACCATAGGACTTGCATAAAACACAGACTTCTCAACTTCTGAAGAGGCTACAAAGGTTTAGCCCATATCATACTAGCAAATCCATTTGACCTTAGACTTGGTTTCCTATCATCTTTGAATGGCCTGCATATAATGGGGTGTCAGAGCATGTAATTTTTGTGTTCCCCCAATTGAGTTGTCAGCAATTGCTTATCTTTTACTTTCTTAATTTTCTTGCTTATTATCTTTACTTTTATTAAAATCACTTAAATTTGTGACGTGTGGCACTCTTTATTCTTACTATGCTTAGAACCATAAAATGTAGGTTGCAAACCCCAAACATTTCCACCTGCCCCTAGCCTGTAGCTGCCACGTATTTGGGAAAAAAAAAAAAACAAAGTCATGAGTTCTCATTGCCCAGAACATAAGCAGCATGAAATCCCCTAAAGCTCCCTCATTAGAAATGGTTTGACCCTGAAACGCTGAAGTGTGTGTGTTTTTTTTCCCCAAAAGTAGCCAGGAATGGGCATAAGAGTCATCTGGGTGGATCACTGCCAGTATCTTCCCATCCAGATCAGACAACAAGTGGCATGATGTGGGTAGCTGTATCATACATCAATATGTAATGTCCAAATGTTGTTGCCCAAGCTCTGCTTGGGCTTTGAGAAAAGGACTTGACAATTTACCCAGAGCAGAACTCTAGCAATGTAGTGACAGAAGAGTCAGCAAGGTGGATCTTTACCAGCATCTTCCAGTCCAGCTCAGACTGTCTTACAGGTCTTTCCTCATACACAAAAAGGGAGAGACCTGTCAATCAAGTCAAGTCAGACGGGAACCTCTCAGATAACTCTTCTCCTTTTCGGCTCAATTAAAATGGTTTTCTGTAAAACCCTGCAGAAATGTATAGTAGAACATAGTGGTTTGTAGTAAGGGATGCACTGTAAAGAGCGAAATCTGTGGCAAATCCACAAAAAGATCACCAAAAACATTATTTCTGATGGACGCTCTGCAGTTTTTCAATCCCCTAGGAATATATTTATGGAAAAGTCATAGATATGCCTACAGAGTGTGCAAAAAAAACAACAATTTGCCCTTATGACATAGGTAGTCGGTTATACATCTAAAGATCAATATCAGAACAGAAGCAGAATGGATAGTTCCCCTACAATACCAGCTTTTTACGGAAAATTCAGTGTAGCAGGATTAAACAACCTGTTGAACTACTAGCTAGTTTCCTAACAAGTAATCTCAGGACTTTCAGACAAGACAGATTTAATTTCACATTTGTAACTCAGGCTTGCCACATGAATGTATCACCGTTTAGAAAATTAGCATTTTAATTGCAGTAGAATGCCGTCATGCCCATACAGAATTACAAGCAATACCGCCAGTAAAGAATTGCCACTGACTACAAAGTATTCACAAGAACCTATTTGCAATGATGACCAAAGCAAATGCAGAAATAGACGGCATCATAAAAGGAGAGTGTCATTAAAGAACCAAGCGCATGATCTTCAGCCATACTTTATTAGTGCCCCGAAATTAGCAGGGTAGGATTTAGGGACACCATGCTTTAATTCCAGGCAGAAGCAAACAGTTACAGGAAACCTGTCAAGTGAATTTGGGACACTAAACCAAATTCAAGCAAGCATAGTGAAGCAGAAGTGTACTGTCCTGGCTTCAGTGGAGAACTGCCAGGAGACCCAGAAAGGAGTCAGATCAAAACATCAGACTCATCTATTGGTTAGTATTAAGCAGAACCTGCTACCAACCCTGAGCATTTTGGTGTTTTGTTTAACAAAATCTGTTCAGCCATTCCAAAGGTTTAAGCCCTTTGATGCAAATTAGGATTTACTAGCCAAGTGGGCAGTAACACTGTGGTTTCTCTGGGGACGGGGTCTGTGTGTGCTGTAAGTCATGCATTGTTACCGCCCACTTGGTTAATATACCCTAATTTTCATTAACAATAAGAGGGCTTATATGTTTGGAATGGCTGAATGTATTTGGATACCAAACAGAATGCCAAAACTGCTCAGGGTGACAAAAGTCAGCTCTTGCATATCACTGGGCTTTTTATGATTGTGACAGGTCCTCTAAGGTTTTTTTTTTAAAAAAACACCGCTTACATGGACAAGCTTACTACATACTACAGTGGTGACTGGGACACCAGCCCATATGGACATGCTAGTGATTTACTAGCCCAGATTCACACGATTCCCTTTATAATTCTTAAATAGGTCCTTTCATGTGGAAAGTTATTACTAGCAAATGAGAAAACATTTCAAGATATCTGCGTCATGGGTCAAGGTCAATGGGCAAGTGGTATAGGCAGCAACCTAGGTTGCGGCATTTTCTTCATCATATGTTAGTCTCTTGTGGTTTATAATCCATACTTTATCTTTATCCTATCCTTACTTTCATAGAAATTGTCTCTTCATGCACGGATTTCTTCCCATAATAGCCTAAGATTGAGCAGCAGCTAGAACCAATAATGAGACAGGAACATAGCCATAGGGGATGCAGCGGTAGCAGTTGCTACCGGGTCCTGGAACTTAAGTGGGCCCCAAAGGTCCCTCTGGCAAATAAAATATACCGCAATGGTACAAGGTAGGTAAGAGCCCCATTACAGATTTTGCATTGGGGCCTAAGAGCTTCAAGTTATGCCTCTGAACGTAGGTGTGTCTTAGTCTACCTGTGGGCACTATTGTCAGACTGTAGTCACAGATTGCAGATCTGACCTCATGGTGTGGCGATGAAAAGCAGCAATGAGGAATTAGCAGGTAAATTTCCCCAGTAGTTACCGACTTACATATTCTGGATCCCTCGACTAGACGGCCATTTTAACTATCCAATAATACTGACCTTGTAAGTACTACAAGAGAGCGAAAATCTTAAACATTCACTTTATTGGTCTGGGATATTACATCACATTGAGACATTGTATGATGAGAAAACTCATATGGTAGTGACCAAGTTCCAGGAATTTAGAATATTCGTAGAAAACATGACTCACATTAAGAAGCTGTCACTTCATGTCCAGAAATAGCCTTATTAAAATATGGAAAAGCTGATACGCAGGCAAAACGCCTGAAAAAAAAAGCAGACCTCCTACTTAGAAAGGCAATGCAACGTAGGAAATAATACTTATAGATTGCAGCACCGTTATTAGTACTCTGGCAAACACCAACTTCAATAAATCTAACTATCAGTTCATGACCCCATCTCAAACATTTCCAGTGTTGGGGATCCTGAATGCAGTTGCATTTAAATAAAGTTATTGACTTTGGTGTCCAAATCAAATGATTAATGATATTACACAAATATTGATATTATATTATTAATTGGATGTATAGTTTGTTGCATACTTGCTTTCTTAGGAATTCAATCGCTAGCTTTTTTAATGAATTAGAGGATCTTTCTTGCTTCTGACTCACCATGGCTGTTTAAGGAGGAGTCTGAGTTGGAGCAATGGTTGGGGTTGAGCTGTGGAAAAACAAAGGAGTTGGTGGTTTGGCCTTCTGACTCCACAGCCCAGCTTATAAAGAAAGTTTACCTTTTTCCATGGTGGGAGGCGATAACTTCCTTCATCTGTTATATCACACATCTATTAATAAGGTTTTGCAGGAAGCTCTAATAAACTTCTATTTGTCAGTTCCATAGGCTAGACAGAATGCACACAAGGTCAAATAGATCAGAACTGGATCCTACCCCATATGGCAGTGTAGTAGAGACTTCAGGAGAAGAACAAGCACAGAAATAGATGGAAGGGACAATATGCCAAATACAAAAAATAAACCATAGTGTCGACTTATGGGGATCCCATAATAAAGCAGTTTAGCCATAATGCAAATGTAAAACCGCACCACTGTAAAACTGCCTAAACTTCTCCAGTTGGGTTAATATTGGTTCTTGAACATCCAGTGCAACAGGTAGAAAGCATCACAGGCTTTAGAAATTGGCCTTGTGCACAGCTTTCTCTCATATCAATATTTAGGTCCTGATTTCATCTACTCAACTCCTGGTATCTAGAATATTGTAGCATCCCAGGTCTCGGCTCATCCCCATCAATTATTAATAGCCATTTAATGCCTTGCAAGAAACAAGACCCTGAGAGCTTGTCTGAGCCTTGAGCAAAGTCTTCCTCATCTCTTGATAAATTCTCTGAGGATATGAGAGGATGAGCATCAGAAAGCATGTCTACAACGCCCTGCAGCTGCTCAGCCTGATGTGACACACATGGGTGAGGGAAATGACAGATGGCTCCATGAATGTGTATACCTGACAGCACATGCATTGCATTACCAACTACAGGCCCATGGAGTGATGAGGGTCAGAGAGAAGCAAGAGACTACATTGGTTAAAAAAAATATATGGAAATACATAGTTGCAGACAAACCAAAGGCAGCCTACATCAATTTATGATTTTTGTTTAGAAAAACCATGACATATCATTGAGAGACATAGCATAAACCATAATGCAACAATTTCAAGCACACAGGAAGACCTAAAGCAGTCATACACGTTAGATGAATGCTGGCCAAACCCACCAAGGGACAAAAGCGGCTGACCATCTAATGCATTGTGCTGTTCTTACTGCGAACCCCTCACCCCCTTACCCCATGGCAGATGTCAAGGAAATAGGGATTGAGCTGTTGGATTTCTACATGCCCTATCCATTTGTTCTTAAGGCAGACGAGATTTCCTTTATTGTTCTTGTACCCTATCGAGAACACATGCCAAGTATTGATGGGGGACATGGGTGTAACTATCGAGTTAGCAAACAGAGCAACTGGTACATTGCCCAACAACAAATATGGCCTATTTCCACTTAGATCTATGGTGCAATTAGTGATAACTATGGATGATGGAAGGAAATGTGCAAAACTGAGAGTGCCTCCATTACTTTATTTGGGCATCATAATGCCTGCATGTGATGTAATTGCAATTACGTTATTCATATACTGTGATGTCACAGTGATTTTTTTTGTGTGTGCAATATCCCTGTGCTATGACATCACCGTGTGCATTATCCTGGTCCTATGCCTTCACTGTGAGCTTTATCCCGGTACTGTGACAGCATTGTGTGCTTTATCCCAGTACTGTGACAACACTGTGTGCTTTATCCCAGGTACTGTGACAGCATTGTGTGCTTTATCCCAGGTACTGTGACAGCATTGTGTGCTTTATCCCAGGTACTGTGACAGCATTGTGTGCTTTATCCCAGTACTGTGACAGCATTGTGTGCTTTATCCCAGTACTGTGACATCATTGTGTGCTTTATCCCAGGTACTGTGACAGCATTGTGTGCTTTATCCCGATACTGTGACAGCACTGTGTGCTTTATCCCGGTACTGTGACAGCACTGCGTGCTTTATCCCGGTACTGTGACAGCACCGTGTGCTTTATCCCGGTACTGTGACATCATTGTGTGCTTTATCCCAGGTACTGTGACAGCATTGTGTGCTTTATCCCGATACTGTGACAGCACTGTGTGCTTTATCCCGGTACTGTGACAGCACAGTGTGAATTACTAACCCTGTAAGCAAAAAAGGCCAAAATAATCACACGCTTTTCAAGTTCTAAACTTGCTGTTCAAGGAAGTCATTGTAGAGTTTGGGCCCCACTACAAGATTTGCTATGGGGCCCCAACTCTCATGGTTACTTGTTATGCCTTTATGGGGAATGTAGGTAACTGTCAGTCAACTGAATATTGTCTCACAGTCAAGTGTATGGTCAACTTTACCCCTTTAACAGATAGTTGTAAAGGAGACATTCAAGGTTGTCCGTCTGAGCAACCCCCTCTTAAATTATGCCTAGATGGCCTCCACTGTCCTGGAATCACCTGTTCACACAGCGGGTTATATTAAAATACCACTCAAAGCAGATACATAATGTTCCCAATTGGAAGCTTACCATCACAGACTCACCGCAAAATCCTAATAGCCAGGGTTTAGGGAGATCTCCAAGAATAAATAAATGTACCTCCAATAACAGAGCACCAGGAAATGACAACACGTCTAGAGGTCTGGTGTTTGCTCCATAATCTCTGAGAACCCCTTTAACTATGGTCAGAGAAAGGATCTTCCAAGCAATGACTCAAGTCAGGCTGCTCAGGAGATTATAAAACTTTATACCCTTCTTAAGAACTAAATGTCTCAGTGGCCAGATGCCCAAATGTCTGCAAAACACACCCCATACAGGTAAAGTATCTACATATGAGTGCATGGAACATTTTAGCTCCTTCCTGCACAGCGTGAAAGCATGGAACACAAAGTTTTTCATACTTACAGTATTTGTTACCAATATGAAGTAGTAAAGATGATAAATTATGCAAGTTTAAGATAGTAAGGATCTAACTGTAAAATAATTCACTGTGGGATGTGGTAAAAATGGAATTACAGCATGAATGCTCAGGAGACAAGTATGCAGCAGCTAGAAGCATGGATCAGAGATTTTTAAGGAATGTGTCCACTGGCTTGTAGAACCCATGTCACCAATATTTCAGGATATTATGACAAAAAAATTTGTATTTTGTCCTGGAGTTTGTTCTTGCCTCAAATGCCCCCACATTGGAGATCCTAGATGAGACCTGTTTTCCCACACTCCAAAAACATTTAATAGTCGACTGACATCCAATGATATTGGCAGTAGAGTGCAGGGCTAGTGTGTCAAGGGATTGACGTAAGTGACTACCATCTGTGTATAGCACAGTGGGATATGCAGGTGCTATATAAACAACAGTTCTAAAATCTATATACTCTCCAAAATTCAATGCAAGCTCTTTTACTTACAATGATCTTTGACTATAGAACAATCCACATGCAAGTTGGCATTTTTGGTACAAACACCTTCAGACCAGCAGACTGTCTCTATTTCACACCATTGAAATAGTAGTGTTGGGAAATATTCTGGGTGTAAGCCAAGGAACTTGTTAACACAAGTCAAGGAACTTGCACTGAATTTTGAAGACTGCAAAATTTTCCTATCTGGATCTAGGTTGGGAACCTAACTCTAGTACTGCAAGGACCATGTATATCAGAATGGAATGCCTTCCCTATTACTATATAAATAACATGCATATAAAGAAATGCAACCTTCTTATGGGTCACCAGTTTTTTTCCTCTCTGGTTTCCAGGAAACATGTCTTACTATCTGGATCTAGTTTGGGAACCTACTGCAAGGACCCCATATGTATAGCAGAATGGCATGTCTTCTCTATTACTATATAAATGACATGGATAAAAAAGAAAAGCAACCTATTATAGGTTACCATCTTTTTCACCTCTGGGTTGTCGGTATTGACACGTCTGATTATCTGACTTAGTACATTGGCACTATTGTTATCAAGGAGTGAGCAGGCAGAGCAAGATATAAAGACAGGATTAGGGTGAAGAGTACAGGTCTTCTCTTTATATGTACTTCATGTTCTCAGGGTGGTTTCTGAGCACAAGAGAGGCAGCTATACACAGATTCTCCTCTACTTACTGTGAGCAGTGTATGGGAGCTAGTTTCTACTCACCAGCTAAGATACAGCATGTAGATGGGGAAAACTGCTATACATTGCAAATTGTAAGTCATATAATGACCAGAAAGGATTTTAAATACTCATGTACACACACACACACACACACACACACACACACACACCAGTTTATCCTGAAAAAAGTTACCTGAAATAGGTATGCTTTTAGATTTGCAATGAAGTAAGTCCTGAACAAATACTAGGCACACTCTTTACTTGAAATTGGTATACACTACCTATAAACTATGCTATTTCAGAAAGAAGGGAAAAGGTGATGCAAGACTCTTAAAATATAACTTTTTATTAAAAACTAAAAATATTTTCCCAGATCCAGATAAAATTACTACATTGGAAACACATTTCTAAGATGGCACATACATCAGATGCTTGCTGTATTTCAGTATAAACCCAACTTATATGGAATTACTCTCTGATAGTCTACAAACCTTTCCCCAGAGCTGCACCAGCTTGTTTGAGGTGTCATCTATATCTAACAACCTATTTGAGCTCTTCATTCAGCTCATGCCCTACAGTAGAGTCGCTTATTACATTCTCTCAATCCTGTCTGCAAGGCTTCTCTTATGCTGCACCTATTATATGGAAATCACTGCCTCAGACCATTAGAAAATTGCTTCTAATGTTGCCAGAGCTGACCATAGTTTGAATACTTCAAGCAAATAGATGATACATACTGACTAAAACCATACTCCATGGTCATACAAAATTAGACCTGGTCATCGATATCTTCATTCTGCTGTGTTTAGAACTTGTTACCAGGCCAGGATAATTCTTGTGAGTCGGTGGTTTGGCCTACTGACCAAAATTTATCAGTTTTGGCTTAGTTATTGTCTGGGTGACTTGTTCTTGCAGTTTTATTTATATTCCTGTTGCCAAGACAAGGGGCTGGTCCCCAGAACAAAATTGGCACCATGTATCTATTGTGTCACTTCTCCCTTTCATTTAGTATGTAAGCTCTTATGGGCTGGAACCGCTCTCCTTTTGTCTCACTGCTGGTTCACATTGGCGCTATATAAATAGAGATTATTAAAAGATAAATGCTTTTCTACAACAGCTTGAGAGCCACAAGGTCTTTCTAGGTGAGTTTTAGATTGCATGGAAGAAATCATACGCTGTGCCAGCCAGAAGAAAACACTAAGAACTTCACGCTTTGTTAATGAAGTCACAAACATTAAAGGAAAAAAGAAATATGTCACCTGGGTCAAGTTCCACATTGTTTAGTCTAAAAATATTTCCAGGAAAGAGCAAGAGAAAGTCGAAGAACAATCAATGTGTGCAGAAAAGAGTAAACAGTATAAAACACTAGTAGTCCGAGATCATCAGGGTTACCTAATGGGTTGGCGTTTTGTTTAATGTGCATTTCACTTGTGCCTGAAGTTCCAGTACAAAAAAAAAAAAAAAAAAAAAATCAATCTGTGTAGAGGAGAATAATACAATAGTCTGACGGAAGACTAGTGTGAATGGAGCGAGGGCGTAGAAATGTCATTTTGCTACATAATAAAAAGTGTCATTACATGTCTGGAGAGACTGTGCTTAGTCCAAAATAGCTGCAGCAAATTTGACAGCACTTCTAAACTCACACTTTCATCGTCAACATAGACATTAACCGCTATACTGACAGGATGAGCCAACTGAACAGCAAGCGCCTCATGCAGACATCCACAATAATGTCCAAGCTATACTTATATATATATATACACTGTAGAGATATGGTGATACTAAATATCTTCAAAAAGTACACAAAGGTCATTAGAAGTCACCATCATAATTATTAATCTCCATAATTTATTATACTAAAAAAACAAAACAAAAAAAAAAACTTGTCCCCATCAAAAACCCCTACTCATACGACGTGTCCCCATCAAGTTGAGTGCAAGGAAGCATCTGGCTGGGCCACGGCATGGGGTATGTAGCCCACTGAAAACCACTGAGCCTCGAAAAAAATAACAATGTGCTAATAAAGCCTAACAGAGTAATAAGTATAAATTTGCTGTATTTTGGAAGGGATCACTTTCCCCACCTCCTCTTGCCCCCTTGCTGGTTTATGGGAGTAGGAAGGAGATCAGAATAGAACTTTCCTCACACTCATAACTAGGAGTCCTCTATGTCCTCTTTTAGGCTCTATAAGCCAAGTACTGCACCTGTACCATGTAATATGCTTCTCCATAATATGGCAGCATGCTCAGGTGACAGACCCACTATACTGTAAGCAGACAACCAACCGGTTAACAAATCGGATATATCAGTTATGAGTGGAAAATAGTTCTATCATGACAGATATATCAGTCACAATGATCTCATGTGTACTGCTCATAAGATTGCATTGTAAGCAGAGCTAGATTACAAAGTCCTCTTCCTGCCGAAACTGTAGAGATCAGAGCTGGTTCCAACCTGCCAGTTTCACCTCTTAGATGCTGTGGTTAATAGTGATCATGGCTCGGCATCTAAGGTGTACGACAGGGGGACTGGATTTCCTGTGTCAAACCATCGACTCCCTGCAATACGTTCATAGGGCGTTAATGCGTTACATGGCAGCTGAGCGAATAAAAATGAAATTATTTAAAAGATACATCCTTAGAATAACGGAATATAGGGATATTAAACTAACAATAAAAGGATGTGTCGTGGAATAGCCAGTTTGTACACTTGACAATCAAAAGTAAATTGTAGAACTCATTGGGCGTGGACCTACTGTGTCACCTAACCAGTTTGACTTTGGATCATGCATAAAGGTGTTGTCTAAGCATACAAGGATAAAAAGGTCAGAAAAAGCCAGGGTCAGATACACAGGATCATCAATTAGGAATCGGCACCATGCAACAGGAAACTAACAAACTAGAGTCTGTTTAGGTGTTTCAACCTGAGATGTTTTCTGTCAGTGTCCCAATGCCAGAAATGATAGGCCTCCCAGGGTTGCCATCTTTGTGTATCTTTGGGAGCATATAGAAGCAGCCTGGCCTGGGATCTTGGGGGATAAGTCCTTTTACCTGATTCTGGATCTGGATTGGAAACTTCTTGATCATACTCTTTAGTTCTTTCATATAGGCTTCTGTGGGATCACTTCCAAGACACCTGGCAAAACAAAACCTCCCAACAGAACCAGTAACGCAGCTCATACAATTCATCCTCAGCCACAACCATTTTAACTTTGGAGAGGATCTATATCTACAGTGAATGGGAACTTCAATGGGGACCAGATGTGCACCCCAATATGCAAATCTCTTTATGGCAGAACTGGAAAGAGCATATTTATCAACATGCACCACCAAACCTATGATTTACCTTCGTTATATCGATGATATCCTTGTCATCTGGACTGCAGGTGAGGAGGCCCTGCTTCAATTCCATAATGACTTCAATGACTTTCACCCTACCATCAACCTTAAACTTAGCTATTCAGAGAGTGAAATCCACTTTCTGGATACCACAATATACATTAAAGACCACCGGCTACTCACATCAATATACCACAAACCCACAAGCAGAACGGCCTAACTGAGAAACGACAGCTTCCACCCCAAGCACCCAAGACAATCTATTATTTACAGCCAGGCTATACGATACAGTCGTATTTGCTCCGACAAAGCAGACCTGGACAAGCACCTCCTGGATCTGAGGATGAAATTTCTCAGATTGGGATACAAACCAAAAGTAACAGACAACCAATTAAACAAAGCGGCAGCCATTAACAGAGAGAGTCTGCTCACATATAGAGAGACCCAGAAAGAAGCCCGAGTGCCCCTAGTTGTCACCTACAACCCACAGCTGGAGATCCTACGAAGGATTGCCAAGGATCTCCAACCTGTGCTACATAGGGACAACAGACTCAAGGACATATTTCCAGTCCCCCCTCTCCTTTCCTTTCGACAACCACCAAACCTGAGGCGTATTATTGTCCGGAGTGCCCTGAAGGCCCCAACTGAAAATGGCACCTCACCTTGCCTACATAAAAGGTGCATGACCTGCAAGCACATCCACACCGCTGACAGTGTACCTATCCCACAGTCACAACAGGTGCACAGAATTAGGGGGACATTCTCCTGCAGGTCTTCCAATGTGGTGTACCTCATAATGTGTGCGCAATGTCCCACCACAGGCCTCTATGTGGGAGAAACAGGGCAGAGACTCAGTCAACGAATGAACTCACACAGATCCAACATTAATAACAACAGAACCTATCTCCCAGTGGCCGCACATTTCTCCAGAGAAAACAACTCTATCCAAGATTTGCGGGTTGTGGTTTTAATGGGACATTTTAAGACGCAGGAGAAAAGGAAAGAATGGGAGTATAAATTTATGCAAAAATTTCAAACTCTGCAATTTGGACTTAATATTCATGCCAGCTTCATGTCACACTATGTATGACCTGTGAGGGTCACAAATCACCTCCTGATAGCAAACAGATAACAGATCCCTCTGTCACGCACCACAACTTTCCAGATTGTTTTTTGACCTGTTGTAAATAACTTCTCTACTTAGATTGCATTTTGTTTTGGTTTTTTTAAGGACTCTAAAATCCTTTGAAGATCATGTGTATAAAAATCTGTGAATTTTCAGTTCTTGTATAACACCATGTCTGATGAAGGGAGCTAGCTAGTACTCCTGAAAGCTTACTTATAAATATGCTCAGTTAGCCTCTAAAAGGTATCGCCTGATTTCTTCACTCTTCCACTAGGTAAGGTGTGGCAGGAGAAGTTGACCTTTATAAAGTTGCAGGAACAGAGTGAGCTCCTGCCCTATGGGTGAACCCAGCAGCAGAGGGCGCACATGCATGGCAGTAGGGAGGAGGCCGCTGTGGGTATAAATAGTGTTACCTCTCACGGTGGGCTCACAATTGGGTTAAGATTTGTTACACAGCCAAAGATGAAGCTAAAGTTCAATTGGGGAGTCATGTCTAAAGGCATCAACAAGACTTGGGTTTTGCCAACATCTCAAACAACAGCACGGTGGCTCAGTGGTTAGCACTGCAGCCTTGCAATGCTGGAGTCCTGGGTTCGAATCCTGCCAAGGACAACATCTGCAAGGAGTTTGTATGTTCTTCCCGTGTTTGCATGGGTTTCCTCCCACACTCCAAAGACATACTGATAGGGAATGTAGATTGTGAGCCCTATATGGGACAGTGACTGTCAATGTCTGTAAAGTGCTGCGGAATATGATGGTGCTATATAAGTAAGCTAAATAAAATAAATAATTCCAGTTCCACTATTTTGATCTACAGCATGTCAAGACTTCATAAATAAGAAATCCTAACAGAAACTTTACTATACTTGCCCACAATTTAGTTGCATGTAATTTGGCACCCCAGAAGAAAATGGATACAAGCGGGAGAGCTCTGATCCGATAAGCAGAATGGATCTTTAACTACAGACTGTAACTGCAAAGCAATGATCTAGGGGGCGTGAGTTTGCAAACCAATGCTGTAGTCTTAAGACTATGCAGCAGTTTTCATAAACTTAGCATAACACCCCTAGAAACAAGCATATATATTAGAAAAAAGGGGACTGAGGTATGTTAAATTACACATGAGGACCAATTTTACATAAGACATTCACATTAACTTAGGAATGTTAATGTATTTGAGTCATTATTGACTGACTAAACAAGTGAAAAGGGCATTTCAGCACGCAAATACATAGCAACCGTACCAACAAAATATATAAATTCACCCTAAGGTCATATAAAATAACCATAATAAGTTCAGATGTCTCAGACAAAATCTGAATATCCTTGCCTACTGTCAATTATCGAAGATGACGATTACTTACATCTGGATCCATTTGAAGAAAGTTGTGCATTCCTCTGCTGCTGTAAGTGGACCGCTTAATAGTCTTACTGTGATAAAAATGGTAGTAATTTTCAAGATTCCCAATCTGCAAGAAGAAAATTGAAAAAGGTTACGCCAAACATTTCAGAAAGTTTCATTATATGTGTATGGACACAGAGATGGATTATAATTATTGTAAAGGACACAGGGTGGTGTGTCTAAGGGTGTTGTCCCACATGCAGGTATTGATCAGGTCTTTTGATGCATTTTTGAAGACAAAGTCAGGTGTATATCATAAAAGGAGAACAATTTTAATGGACAGTTATTTTTGAATCCATTTCGGCATAAAAAGAATTCAGAATGAGGTAGAACTGGACAAAACATTCACTGTATTGTAAAGAGTACACATTAAATATATTCTACAGGACAGTATGATCCTGGCAATACTAAACAAAAAAAATGTCTTTGCATCGTCACATTGTGACTCCTTTAACTTTATATTTTGTCACATAATATTAATTTATTAACATATATTAAATATATACTATTCTATATTCTATGTTTATTTTTATACGTAGGGAAAAGGGATATTTGAAGTTTCAAATTTTTTTATATTTTTAAAAACATTTCTATTATTTTTTAGACCCTCTTGGAGACTTAAACCCTAAGGGGTTTGATCACCCATACAATATATTGTAATACTACTGTATTACTGCATATTGTTGAGGTTCAATTCTGGAATTGACAGGCCTGGGAGCTTTTAGTTTCTTGGTGGGCACAGCCAAAGATCACCACTTCCCAATGACGCTCCTGGGGGGCGAAGGCACCGATCTGATCTAATATTGCAACATCTATGTGCCGCTGAACTTTAGATGCCATGGCCACAACCTACTATGCCATCTAAAGGGTTAACAGCCACAACTAGTGCAGGCAGCATACCCGATGTCTGCTTTATTATAAAACTAGCACCTGCCATGTAAGGAGATGTATGATATGTCCCCAGCGGACAAGGTCTCTACTCCTACTCATGACATCCTATTAAAGAATGGAGGAAGCTGTTAAACTGCACCAGATATATTTAAGTGCCTAATGCTGTTCAATAAATTTAGTGTATCTTTACAATGTCTAGTGTAACTTTACAAGACGTAGTAGTTGATTTAATTTCAGAGAAAAAAAAAAATGCCAAAAATGTTGGCTCACAGCGTCAAAAAAAAAAAAAAAGTGGAATGCGTGGGACAGTCCCACATTTAAGGTGCTGTCCTGTTGCTCCAGGTGCCAGTTACTGATTTCAACTTCATCAGCGTCTTTAGGATGCAAATAAAGTTAATATAATGTTGGGGTATGGAACTATTCACTCCATTCTCCACCATCCAAGCTTTGGCTGATGTCTGCTGCAATAAGACGCAATGAGGGCTGAGTAGGAGACATTACTACAGGTCCATGGGAATGGCTTAGGCAAGTATAACTTTTTTTATTTTTTTTTTAATTTGTATGTAATAAATTGATTGAAGGGGCAGGGGACATTATGTGGGGGCTATTTGAGGGGACATTAAATTATTTAGGGGGTGGGGACCCACTTAGGAAACCTTTGACTGGACCCAATAATGTGCTAAAAAAAAAAAAAAAAAGCCACCATTGCATCCCAAAGCGAGGTGGGGGTTCATGATAGAAATATACTATACTACTTTTTTGGTACTTCTCAAAACAAGTTCCCGACAGTAGACATGCCTGAAACCAGAAAAGTGCCCATACATCATCAACATAAATAAGCTCCATTAAGTTTCCATCACATATTTTATTAATGAGCCACAAAAGCAATACCAGACCTTTCCTTTATAGCTCACTAACTAGTACCAATGATGACACTACTAAATGGTTAACAATTTTTACTAATTTACTTAAAAAAAAGTCATCTAAACGATTTGAAGGAAACACACAGAAAATTGTATCAGAGGACAGAACATCATCCTTGGAAAACACATTACAGCAAGCATCGCGGAGGCAACCAATTAATTAGCACTCATTGCTGGAAAATATTCTACCACCAGGAGAAAAAGGAAAAAACACAAAAAAAACATATTTTTCTTGGCAGTAGGTATCTTTAAAACCAAGGTTCAGAGACATCTGAGGCAGCACTCGTATCTAATTAGTGCACTAGTACTTAATGAAAGGAACTGTCTCATCATAGATTTCTGGTGATAAAACCACTTCTAGCTAGTGTATAGTGTCATTCTGGTATTGATTCTACTGTACAATACAGAAAACCAACCCTGTAGATACTTATTACACTTTGACATTAATAATATTGCATTGTTCTGTATTTACCTTTTATGCGCCATTAGGGAATTTGGACACCATTGAGAATGGGCCCCCTGCTCAGAGCAAAATGGCAGTTCCCATACTTGAGTTGTCTTTGCATTACACAGACAGCCTTTCATCTAAATTGCTACTACATGGCTACAACAATCTACCTACAGTGACAATGCCCGGAAATTGGGCGAAGGTGCTGGGTCCCACAACAACCATCGGCCAAATTCTGAATGTGGAGGTCTCTGATTAAACTACCCCTTTAACCAAAACATTCCATCTAATGTTCTAAGTAAAAAAAAAAAAAAAAAAATCAGTTACTGATTTAAAAAAAAATGAAAGACCTAAAATCTGAAAATCTCACAATGACACCCAAGGAAAGACATTTGCTCTCCATTGTGACAAAGAAATATGAATTCTACACTGGATACTGCTCCTTATACGTTAGAATTTTATGGCCCCACATTGTGGAAATGCAGCTTTTTTTTGTTGCAGATTTTGCTGTGTTTTTTTTTTTTTAACCAAAGCCAAGAATGACTACAAGAGTAATGGGAAATATATAGGAAGTCCTTATACTTCTCCCTTCTGCACAATCCACTTGTAACTTTGGCTCAAAAAAAAACTCAGCAAAATCTGCAACAAAAAACCTGCGTTTCTGCAACTGGGGGCCTTAGCCTAAGGCTAAGGCTAAAAGGCCCCACGTTGTGGAAAAGCTGCTTTGTTTGTTGCAGATTTTGCTGCGGTTTTTTGAGCCAAACCTAGGAGTGGTTACAAAAGGAATGGGAAATATATAGGAAGCTCTTATACTTCTCCTTTCTGCAATAAGAGACAAAAATTAGAAAACATATCTAGAAAATCACATTGTCTGATTTTTAAAGAATTTATTTGCAAATTATGGTGGAATATAAGTATTTGGCCACCTACAAACAAGCAAGATTTCTGGCTCTCACAGACCTGTAACTTCTTCTTTAAGAGGCTCCTCTGTCCTCCACTCATTACCTGTAGTAATGGCTCCTGTTTGACATTTTCAGTATAAAAGACACCTGTCCAAAACCTCAAACAGTCACACTCCAAACTCCACTATGGTGAAGACCAAAGAGCTGTGGAAGGACTCCAGAAACAAAATTGTAGACCTGCACCAGGCTGGGAAGACTGACCCGTGTACATTAAAGAATGAATGGGGCCATGTATCGTGAGATTTTGAGTGCAAACCTCCTTCCATCAGCAAGGGCATTGAAGATGAAACGTGGCTGGGTCTTTCAGCATGACAATGATCCCAAGCACACCACCAGGGCAACGAAGGAGTGGCTTCGTAAGAAGCATTTCAAGGTCCTGGAGTGGCCTAGCCAGTCTCCAGATCTCAACCCCATAGAAAACCTTTGGAGGGAATTGAAAGTCCATGTTGCCCAGCGACAGCCTGAAACATCACTGCTCTAGAGGAGATCTGCATGGATGAATACTTCTTTTCCACCATAATTTGCAAATAAATTCTTTAAAAATCAGACAGACAATGTGATTTTCTGGATTTTTCTTCTCATTTTGTCTCTCATAGTTGAGGTCTACCTATGATGACAATTACAGGCCTCTCTCATCTTTTTAAGTGGGAGAACTTGCACAATTGGTGGCTGACTAAATACTTTTGTTCCCCACTGTACATACACAGACACTGCTCAAGAAACTTTACTAGTCCTTATGAGGGCTCAGATACTAAAAGGAGAGAGAGAGAGAGAGAGAGAGAGAGAGAGAGCGAGAGACAGAGAGCGAGAGAGAGAGCGAGAGCGAGAGCGAGAGGGAGAGCGAGAGGGAGAGCGAGAGGGAGAGCGAGAGGGGGAGAGAGAGAGAGAGAGAGAGAGAGCGCGAGAGACAGAGAGCGAGAGGGAGAGAATATGAGTGGCTGGGAGAAGGGTCCTTATTCCAACCAGAGAACAGGTAACCTATGCAACCAGCTGAAAACACAGAGGAAAGATATTTAGCTGTATCTGACAAATGGAGCTAGATAGATAAAGCAATGTATTTAGTAAAACACACCATATATCTTAAAGAGCATCTGTCACAGTGTCTAACATCTCTATTTTCTTACCTTGCTTTGTTCTCACTGCTGCAAAGAATATAGAAAGGTTTTCTTTTTTCCTTTAGTCCCCTACGTTACTTAGATATGGACCCCAATACAGAGTTAATCTGACGCTGTCCAACCAATGTACAGCAAGGTTGGAGAACCCTGGCCTCTAGCGTGATCACCTCACTCTTCCAGCTTTGCATATATTAGGGAAGTTCATATATAGCAGTTTCCTAATAGGTTATAAAAATTCTTTTTAGATATGCTTTAGCTTAACAATTTCATATTTAGTTACCAACCAAGGCAACCCATTCTATGAAACTGGGCTTCACATTAATATCTATAAGAGGACACTTGCTTATACTGCAGAAAGTTCCTCTAGATCTTATTTCCCTATAACTATGGCTAGACTCAAGTTCATTCTCCTATGATATTTACTCACCATGAAGAGGACCTGTCAGCTTCACTACCCTGTCAGTCTTAGAAAACACTTGCTTTCACGGTCACTGCTGATCTGACTGTGTAGGAACAAGTCCCACTGATAAATGAAATAGCAAAGCTTAGTAGTCAATTTAATCATACATTGCCAGGATGAATAATAGAAGAACAGCACAGCTCAGACAGGGAGATATACTAAGCAGAATACAACAGAATTCTGGCAGAATTTGTGCCAAAAAACTACCATGCCTTGCTCCACATTTATAAAGTATTTTAGATACTTTCTGGACACTTTTGTGATTTGTACGAAAGGGGTATGGCTCCACAGGAAAGGGTGTTCAAAATGTAAAAACAGGAAGAGGATATGAACTAAATTACGGCACAGTGTGCCAGAATTTTTGGGCATTTTTCTGACGTAAACTAAGCCTACTAATAAGAGATGTAAAGTTATACAAGTCTCAGGGTGGCGACACACTAGATATCTGATGCAGCTATAGCCAATGTCAGGGCAGTCAGTGTTTTAACTTCTCTAAGTGAAAGACGGATTAATTTCATTACCGGCTGTGCAGTTTTGTTTGTTACCGTGCAGCCAGTTATTAAATGCAGCTGAAATTAGTGGTTTCATTTACAAAGAAGTGAAAAAACCAGCCTGGGGACTGGATGCGGCTGTAGCTCTATCCCACTGTGCCAGTTTATCACTGTTAGTATTATCTGTTTTGTATATCTTGTGTACTGTATGTAAATCCTCAAATGTAAAGCGCCATGAAATTAATGGTGCTATATATATAAATAAATAAATAATAATAATAATAATAATAATAATAATAATAAATAGCAGCTGCATCAGGAACCTTGTATGTCACCACCCCAAAAATCTGACAGATTCACCATCCGGTATCAGACACTGATAAATCTGGCACATTTTAAAGGGTTTTTTTCCAATGAACATATCAATATTCAAATTTGTACACAATTACAAGTTAAACATTTTTGCAAATATAATTGATTCGATACATCTTGGAGATAATTCTTGGTGATAATTCATGGCTGGGTTTTTGACAAGTCCGAGACCATAAGTATCCCCTGAATTAACGGTCAAATCCATTTGCAACCATAGAAGATACAAGATTTTCCATAATTTCCTCATCAGTTACAATGTTTAAGAAAACGGCAAAATTTTCAATTATTTATATTTGCAAAAATCTACAAATTTAAAGCTATGTAGTCTATATTTGCATTTATCTTTTAGACAGTATTAGGCTTTACTCCATACAATGCCCACAATACAAACCTAACATCTGTGAAAAACAGCCGTGTCGGTCCTCTGAAGGGGCTTATTCACATGAACAGTAGCAGATATGCGATGGCAGTTTTTCGAACTGTCATCTCATGGCCGTTTTAATACCCATGAATGTCTATGGGTTTATTCACATGGCTCTATCAATGTTCATCAAAACAGACAATGATAGACCATGGCATTTTTTTGGATGGTCATGAAAAACTGTCCATCAAAAAAATGGATATGTGAATAGACCCATAGACATTAAAAACGGCCATCATGTGGTCATTTTTCTTGACTGTGTAATTAGTAAATCTTCCCAAAAGTTCTAAGAAAAGATACACATTTACTTAGTCTGCATTCACATCCGCGTCTGTTCAAAGCTCATTAAAGGGTCATCAATTTTGTCGGAAATAGCATAACTGCACGCACCATTGTTCTTTCTGTCAAAATTAAGGGCTCCACAATGAAGCCCCAGAGACCTCTTTATATGACAATGTGTCCCTTGTTTGCCATTAGTACCCACTGTACAACTAACACTGCACTGTGCCTGCTATTAATGGAAACTATGACACCAATGTGAACAGACTCCAAGACTGGCACATCAGGAGAGCTGACAGAACTTCACCACCACATTATCTATACTTTAACGCTGGTTCTCGCCTTGACCCGTACCTGCAAAAAATACAAGCCTTTCAAATTCAACAGCAGATATATAGCATCTGTTAGGTCCAATTAACATATGCGATCACTGCTTCCTGCTGTCTCCCGTCTTGTGTGATGAGCTATTAAGCAAGAGTGCAATCTGGAAATTACCCGACTACACAGACTAAGGTTGATTCACTAATAAATTGTATCCATCACCTTTTAGTGACTCCATATTCTCCAAGATGCAGCTCATGCGATGCAGAATAATCAGCCACTTATTTTGTGAAAGCAATAGCTTGGAGGTTTTACTGCTCAAGATAATCTTGTTCTTATTAAGGATGTTGGCGCAGGGCTGTCTCGCAGCCCACAACTCACTATATTTTTAGTTCTACTTTTCAGATGTGAGAGTAATGACGTACTTTGATCACCTTCCTATCATTTCTTTCTGCTGCTTGGGTGAGCTAAATAGCATGCTTCATCTTCAGATGTGACACCCGCATTTCTACCATCCTAATGGAAATAAATAAAAACACCAGCCCAAATCCTTTTTTGTCTAATAATCTATGGCATTCCCCTGATAAAACCAGCAGGCTTAATAAAAAATAAACACGGTTGAGTAACCTCTAGCTAGACCTTCTGCTTGATGCCATAAAGCAAAATTAAAACACTGAGCTCCCAACTCGCAGGAATACAAATCTACGCATCATATTTAACAGGACCCAGACATCCCCATTACCCAAGATGACACTGTCAAGATATTGCTCAACCACCCAACATCACTTACTTTAATTGTATTCATTTTGTGTTAAGGGCAAATTCATACATGGATATTGGAAAGTAAAGCTTTTGATAATACGGTGCTGTCAAGAAGTGTTTTATAGTGTAGCATAGTCACCGGTATATACTCATGTCTCAAATTCTACATAAGATGAAGTTTCGCAGTAATATTCAGAAATGGTTACCATCTTAAGAACACAATATCTGACCCAATCACTTGTTAGAATAGGATTATCTACAAATTCAAATACAAGTGAACCCCCAGTTTCAGAGACATTATCTAAGGGAATGGTTAGGTGTTGAGATAACATGGGTTAACTTAGACTCAATTTCCCTAAGAACAAGTGAACTTTTAATTTTTGGAGACAGAATCCTACAGAGAATATGAATATGGGAACTGAAGGACTCATCAGATTTCTATTAAATTTCTGATGTCAGAAAGTCCTTAGAGGACCTTTCACAAATTTTTTGCATAATTTAATAGGCGCTGCTCTGCTGTTTCCAGCACAGTTGGAATTTTTTTTTTCCTCTAGCCTCTACCATTTCTGAGCTAGGCAGCGCTTTATAGGGCACCTTTGCGTTTAAGGCATGGTGTACTAAAGGTGTTAAGAGGTGTCCCCTCTAAAGTGTAACTAAACATTCAATTTTCTTGCAACATTTGCGTTAATAAATTTTGTAATATACTTTATTAACAAATTTTGACTTCTTTCTGTGAAATCCTGCACTTAAATATTTCCCTGGTTTCTCTATTGAGAGATGCACCCTGCTTTCGCTAGGAGTATGGGGGGTGGGCTTGAGATTCAACATGAGGTTCTCAGGATCACTGGTCGAACTATAAAAACCAGTTGAAGACACGTGGTATTTCATATGACACCAGAAGCACTGTTCTAGGTTTTATAATGCCCGAGATATGGTTGCTTGAAATGCCCCCTAGCCTCAGGTTTCCTGCATTATACAATAGCCCCTACACCTGTATTCCAGTGAAAAGCAGTTCAAAGCTCAATAGACAAAAGGAAAGAAGAAAGAAGTGCATAATTTCACAGAAAGGAGTAAAATTTTGTTATAGTCTATTAAATTTATTAAATGACACAAATGCTGGCAGAAAATAAAAAGTGGTTTGAAAATTTAGTTATACTTTAAGAAAATGGCTCAGTTTTTTTTTTTTATGAGAGCACAACTTTGCTTACATATATAGTTTAAGAGCCGTTCACATCACATTTTTATCAGTTTTACACAAATGGACAAAATTGTTGGTACCCCTCGTTTAATGAAAGAAAACCCACAATGGTCACAGAAATAACTTGAATCTGACAAAAGTAATATATAAAAATTCTATGAAAATGAACAAATGAAAGTCAGATATTGCTTTTCAACCATGCTTCAATAGTTTTTTTTTTTTAAAGAAGAAAACTCATGAAACAGGCTTGGACAGAAATGATGGTTCCCTTAGCTTAATATTTTGTTGCACAACCTTTTGAGGCAATCACTGCAATCAAACGATTCCTGTAACTGTCAATGAGACTTCTGCACCTCTCAACAGGTATTTTGGCCACTCCTCATGAGCAAACTACTCCAGTTGTCTCGGGTTTGAAGGGTGCCTTTTCCAGACGGCATGTTTCAGCTCCTACCAAAGATGCTCAGTAGGATTTAGGTCAGGGCTCATAGAAGGCCACTTCAGAATAGTTCAATGTTTTCCTCTTAGCCATTCTTGGGTGTTTTTAGCTGTGTGTTGGGTCATTATCCTGTTGCAAGACCCATGACCTGTGACTGAGACCAAGCATTCTGACATTGAGCAGCACTTTTCTCTCTAGAATCTCTTGATAGTCTTGAGATTTCATTGTACCCTGCACAGATTCAGATTCAAGACACCCTGTGCCAGATGCAGCAAAGCAGCCCCAGAACATAACAGAGCCTCCTCCATGTTTCACAGTAGGGACAATGTTCTTTTCAAGATATGTTTTCATTTTTCTGTCAGTGAACATAGAGCTGATGTGCCTTGCCAAAAATTTTGATTTCTGTTTCATCTGTCCATAGGAAATTCTCCCAGAAGCTTTGTGGCTTGTCAACATGTAGTTTGGCAAATTCCAGTCTGGCTTTTTAAAGTTATTTCTGTGACCATTGTGGGTTTTTCATTCATTAAACGAGGGGTACCAACAATTTTGTCCACGTGTCTATGGATCCAAAAAACGGATGCCAAAAACAGATGAAAACTGATGATCATGCAATTATATAGAGTAAATGTGAAATAAAAATGCATCAGTTTCTTTCAGTTTTTTATTATTTTTGGAACACAAGTGTGGCATGATCTACTTTTCTGTCTTACACAAGACTTTGTGTAAAGGGATGGTCATCAGTTTCCACCCGTTTTCATCAGTTTTTTATCCGTAAAACTGATATTTTACACTGATAATCACAACTTGATGTGAACAGCCCCTTAAGAAGCTGCTGCAGCCCTACCTTCACCGGCCCAGGCTTAGAAGGTTCACTCTGATATTCTTAGAGGATGCTGAAAAAAAAAACCCAAGGTGGTGTCCTGGCACCACTACTGAATGCTGACTCTTCAAAACTTTGAAATAATAAATCAAAAGACTTTATTTCGTGTTTTAATCATCTACTTTTTTCAAGACTGTACCAGTCTTTTTGCCAGGATATTACACCACTGGACTGATGACAGGTAAACATAAAGTACCAGGTCATGATGCCAAAGTACATGTCCCAAACACGGGGGTGGTGCTGCTAGCTGAAGCGCCTCAGTCTATTCACTGCAGTAGTCATCACAGCTCCAACTAGATAATGGAGGCTGCATCTGGTACTGCAGCAAAACCCAATTCAAAAGAATAGTCTAAATGTGTCAATACTTGAAAATGTTATCTCCACCCTTCTTGATACAACAGTCAAAAGAAAGCCATTGATAGCTCATAAACAGTACAATGAATTATGGAACATTTAATTTTAGAGAGTCAGTCACGTGAAAATGCAAATGCAGTCTAAATGGCAAGAAACATCTTATAGAGCAAACTATGCTAAGAAGATTTAAAAATTGGAAATTTACAACTGTGCTCATTCTGGCGTTAGGAGTCCAGTGGGTGGTCCTACCAAATGATTGACTGCTGAACACTAATAAAAGCAAGGCTGTTATTCATGGAGTAGAATCGCCCACTGGACCCCTAAGCCCAGAATGAGCAGAGATTTAAGTTACTTTTTAGAATGTATCTGTATTCAAAAATTCATGAAATAAAAGTATTAATCTGCTCAGATCGTCCTGCCAGAACGCAGCAATATAGAGTGCAGTCAGACAAAAAAAAAATATATATATATATATAAAAATACCTACAATATTCCTAAGGGTACTAAAGACTTATGAGTAATAAGGACTTGGTAGTCTAACTATAAAACATAATAGTTAAAGGAATGTAAAGCCTCATTTAATACCTTCATTATCTAACTGCATATAAAATCTTACATATGGAAAGGCAGCATAGATGGCAGCAAACCATCCACATTTAGCTCGTGTAACACTGCCCTATATACAATCCCTTCACTTCATTGACTCAATCACGCATCAAGATTACTAAAAATGAAACTTCAAAACCGCAGCATAAATAGCAATTCTATAATAAAGTGTTTTCATTGGAATCACACCCATATACCATGGGAACGCTCAAACTGCAAGGCTTTCAGATTCTGTCAATGGACCCCAGACTGCAAGCCGTCATATAAAACCTTGGATTCTGTTGATGGATCTGCAGAGCAACCACAGGGTATTTGACATTCCCCACAGCCCTGAATGTTATTGGCCTCCTCGTATAGCCATTTCTGACAAACTGTATTAGAAAGACTGATTTATGCAATTTCCTAATATGCTTTATTTAAAGTGGCTCCAAAGGTGGCACTTCAGTTCAATTACTCATGGCTACCAAAGCAATAAAAATAAGAGCTGTAGGCTGTACAAGGAAACCAGTTTCTTCTCCAGATTAAAGGGCTTGTCTGCTTTTATATGTAAATAAAGTATATTTATTGCAGAAGGGAACATCAATATATATTTTAGTTGACATGTTGCTGACAGCAAGCAGAGATGTGTAAATGGTGAGGAAATTTCACTTATTAATTCTGAGGCTTGTATCCTTCCTGATCAACCCCCATCAACATAATGTCTTAGTATCAACATACAGAAAAGCAAACATCAGAGTATGGGCCAGGAGGGAAATTTCTGCCACGCTGTGTTAAGCTAAAGAGAAATTTCACAGACTTAAAGCACCGCTGCAATTATAAAACAACTTGTCATAAATGACTAGTGCAGGTGAATGTAAGAAACTTTGTAATATATCTTATTAAAGTAGTATGTTATTTTCATTTATCAGGTTCAGTTGCTTTAAAATCAGAAGTCTACAGAAAGGGGAGGGGAGGAGAAGGCTGCTAGAAAAAACACTGTAGCTGCTAAACTGTGCTAGGCTGAATCAAGGAACTCTTTGGCAATGTGATTATATATATATATATATATATATATATATATATATATATATATATTTGTGTGTTGTGGATGCTATGGACAGAGCACAATCACGCATTCCTCTATATCTTCCAGAGATGAACAGTGCCGCCTACAGGAACTCCTCTTTAACACACAGCACAGGCTGTATGACATCAAGGGGGCAGGAGGCGGGGCGGACACAAGAAGAGAAGCAGGAGAGGGAAAAGAAGGTGGTAGGGGAGACATCTTGGCCAGAGAGAGAGGAAAGAGAGAGGCTTGTGTGTCTTCAGAGCCTGACTGATCTTGCTGCAGAACCATCTGTGCATCTGGTGGAGAGAGATGTGACTACTGTTCCAGCATCTTGTCTGCAGACCAACCAGAACTGTGAGAGACTACAGTTGCATCCACACAGAAGGAGACTGCCCGCACCTCCATGCTCCCTTCCTCTCCTTAATGTGAATGCTCCTGCATGGATTCCTGTGAGCTAAAGATCCAAGGTAGTGAGTACCCCCGGGAACTTTGTTGGGGTTGTTCCAGTATTAGTGACTGAACTATTGCTGTGAGGAGTAATACGTTTTATACCGTTTATGTGCACCAACGATTGGGCCCCAACGATTGAACTGCGACAATACATGGTGGCCACCCCCTTCAGTACTGCAGATAGCTAGCTAGCTAGATAGTGAGTCACAGACATTCTGTGATAAGTGTGGCCTGTCATTTGCAGCAAGACCACTAGGGGGAGTGTGTAGGTACTATAATTGTTTATATTTCTGCATTAGTATTAAATTTTAGTATTTTGTGTAAACTGGTTGCATACTTGTGTCATCCTCAAATTGGGGGAGTGTGTACTAAGCTCGGGCAGGGGTTTCCCAAGTCAGCCGCTGGCAGAAGTACTACAACTGCCTGCATTCCCGGAGAGCTTCAAGCAAGATTTGGGTGGAGGCACACTGCACTATAGAGAGGTGAGAACAAGCACGTACACCCCAGACAAGGCGGGTGGCAAAAGGGGTGTTACATATATATATATATATATATATATATATATATATATATACACATACACACACACACATACTCTCTCTCTCTCTATATATATATATAATATATGATAAGACTACCACTGCACCGCATGAGGCAATAAATCAACAGCCTCATTCTCCATCTCCCCTCTCCATAGACTTCTAAGTAAATGAGGAAAGTATGAATGAGTAAGAGTGTGAGTGAAGATAAGAAGTGGAGAAGTAAACATTTTCTTAAGATATATTACAAAGCTTCTTATACTGACATGAACTATTCATTTATGAAAGGTGGTTAGAAACTCTTTAATGCTGAGGCCCCTGGTTACTGAAACGCAGATTATTTTTGTTGCAGATTTTGCTGCGTTTTTTTGAGCTAAAGCCAGGAATGGATTAAGCAGAAGGTAGAATTATAAGCACTTCCTATATATTTTACATTCCTTTTGTAGACATTTTTGGCTTTGGCTCAAATAAAAAAAAAAAAAAAAAAAAAAAAAAGCACAGCAAAATCTGCAACAAAAAAAGCAGCGTTTCCGCAAAGTGGAGCCTCAGCATAAGAGGGTTATTCCGTAAACATTTAAACCCAATCCATGGTGTAGTATAAATGTCCTAGAGTCCCCACCAATGACAAAAATTTGTGCCCCATCATTCAACTGTATGGGACTTCTGAGATTAGCCAATTAGAGTTCGGTTTATGACAGTAGTCCCACAGAATGTAATGGAGCACACATCCACAATCTCTTCATGATTATCAAGTTGTATGGCTGGCCTCAGCTGTGTGTGACCCTTGTAGTTGCACAGGGTGCTAGACTATGAGGAAAGCATCTCCAAGCTCATTTACCTTCTTTGAATTCTTTTCTATCTGCATCTTTGAGATGCAGAATATAATTGCTACTAGCTGCAATGGAGAATGACTAGGTTCCTTTAACACCATCTGGTGCAGGAAACACCATGATGTCATCAAGCCAAGCTTTTCCGCAGGAGTAGGCCACAAGTGGCTGGATGTTGGGGCTGATGTATCAGGAGTAGAGTACTTTATACTTAAGGGGTAGTTTTTTTTTTTCTCAATATTTATGTATTAAAAGGGGCATAGTTGGGAGCACTGATTTTGTAATCAGGGGAGCACACTGTGGGAGTTATCTTCATCAGAGGGCACAGCTTCAGCTTACAGCATTTTTTTTTAATTTTTTTTTTTTTTTATAACAAACGGGGGCACATTAGGGGTATTAACTTAACCAGAGGAGACAATGGAGGCAATTTCTTAACTAGGGGGTTTAGTGGGCACAGTAAAGGCATTTTTATTTAATAAATAAAAGGACACTGGAGATATTTTCTTTAACTTTTTAATTCGGGGCACAATTTTATATATATATATATATATCTTTATTTATATTAAGGGGCACAGTATGTGGCGCTCTTATATACATGGGGCAAAGTGTGCGTGGCATAGTTTTTTCAAGGACACAATATGGGAATGTTCAGCAAGCATAAGTAGCCAAAGTCATGTGGGTGACTGTACTGTGACCTAAAGAATAAAGATAACTTACTATTTAGACTGCATGGTGCCCCCATTTAACCCTTTCCCTGCCAAGGGTCTATCTCATCCATCCTCCTAGGGTGGTACCTTCAGTAGCCAAGGACATACCTAATACATTCTTACTACCAGCTAGCTGTCTGCACACCACCTACAACTGCAATTATAGAATCCTATTAAAGTTGCATATCTTCTTGTGGTTCTAGCTGTGATACAATCAGAGATATAGCCTGTCTAAAAGCAATATCTAGTCCATACTGTATCTTCAGCTGGTTATATCTGACATACAGCTTTAATATGACACCAGAATAGCAGTCATAGGTGTACAAAGTCTCAGATGCAGCTATCCTGAGTACCTCCTGAGCTGACAGGCTACAGAGATACAAGACATAGATCCTCCTCTTAACTGTACTTTTGTTCATATTATCAACCCCCTTTTCCTAATAACTCAGATAGTACACTTGCTTTCTGAATGTCACATATGGATGGTCTTACTTTTCAGAAAAGAAGTAGGATGATGAGCCTTCTAATCACTCAATTAGTCTAAATGGGCCATTTAGTAACACCACGAGCCAGACATTTACCATGTGAAAATAGTCGCCCACAACAGTTGTACTACACACACAAATATCAAAGTTTAGATTTTACACTTTTCCTATCTGGTCTGTACCTCAGGTATAGTGAAAAATATGGGGACTGCTTCTTTATGGATATCAGCTACATACTACAATAATAGAAATTACCATCAGTCAGAGAAGACAACCATAAAAATTGTTTGCTGTGTCCACCCATATTGTGGACCACACCTGCACCCCCTGTGGTTCATGAGTACCAGAGTTATGGTGCTCTAACTCCTGGTTTGATGACTCGCATAAGATTCAGTAGTTACATCCATAATTCAGGAGCAATAAAGCACCTTAGTTATCACATTACTTAGGTTTAAGGAACTATAAGTATTGATCAGGGTTTAGGTTTGTACAGAGAAATGTAAAATTATATACCTATATAATGCCCAATTTAATTTGCATGCTAAAAGGAGTTGGCGCTTTCCTGCAGTTTAGATGTGTGGACTCACATCTTATAGTCTAAGGGCCCTTGTACACATCAGAGTACCCTCCGTGGGAAACAGTCAATGTGCGGGTAGTAGGACCCAGACTGAACTCGGCTGTGTACATAGAAGCCATTGCATTATAGTCAGCTATGACACAGCGAGCTCCCAAACAGTCATCACTACAGTAATGAAGTGGCATAATGCTATCAGTTCATTACTGTAGTGATTTGGACTGTTTGGGAGCTCACTGCATGATAACTATGAGGCAGCAACTCCAATGCATGCAGTCAAGTACACTTAAGAAAGGGGTGTGTGACCCCAAAATGCTATGTGTCATGCTTGTTTTATTGGATTTGAAAAGAAAGGATGATGAATTGCTTTGAACTAGTGGGTGAGCGCGGTGCCTTTCTTCTTAGCTCCACTCTATCCGATGGAGTTGGATTTCGTCTGCTACTATTTCCTCTATTGTACCATGTGACAGATACTCAGATGGAATTACACAGGCTCCTCTGTGCCTTCTTTATAGACCCCTATATGATTCACATTGAGTGTCTCATAGGAATGAAGAGACCCTAACTTCTGGGCAGGACTGTGGAGTTGTAGTTGAGGCTAATTTTGGGTGGAGTTGAAAAAAAATTACCGACTTCAAAATAAAATTATTAAAGGGGTTGTCCAAGAATTAAGATGTACACATAATATCAGGAGAAGTAAATATGTAATTCATTCACTTAAAGATCCCCACATTTCTTTGATCTAACTGCTAGTCACATGATCACACTTGGGGCAATTTCACTCTTTCCGGTGACATTCCGTGTCCTCTTCAACCAGCATTTCTGCAGGGTACGATGTGTCATCATAGACGCAAGGATACAGGTGGTGGGGCAAATGTTTCTACGCTATGTTCATCTCTGCCTCTGGTCCCCATTACTCTCTACCCACACACTGCATCCTGTCCCAGTGCATTCGGGACACAGAAAACAGAGAGGAAGGCAGAGAACTTAGTATGGAAAGACAATAAGGCTGAGGCCCGACGTTGCGGAAACGCAGCTTTTTTTGTTGCAGATTTTGTTGCGGTTTTTTGAGCCAAAGCCAGTAGTGGATTGAACAGAAGGCAGAAGCATAAGTACTTCCTATATATTTTCCATTCCTTTTGCACCCACTCTTGGCTTCGGCTCAAAAAACCGCAACAAAAAAAAGCTGCATTTCCGGAACGTGGGGCCATAGCCTAAGAGAGTGAGCCATGAAACTGTGGAGGGACAGGGTTGTAGTTGCATCCTCAGCTACAGCAAGGGGCTTGTGCTGAAAAAGGCTCACAGGAAGCTCAACTTGTAAAACAAACAAATTGCAGCAGGGACGCTGGGTATGCGTAGACAATAGGAGAGAAGGGTATGTGTGTGTAGTGGTGGGTGGTTACTGAACTCATTAGAAGACTATGGGGCAGTTTTAGAGAATTTTTTTTTCCCCCTGGAAAAAACCCTTTTGGACTTGGAATGATATTACACAATTTTTAATATTGTATAATTAAATGTTTGTTGCATATTTTCATACTTTCATAGGAATTCAGTTTTTTGTTGCGTCAAAGTCGGTGGCTTGACCTGCTGACTCCATAGCCCTGGTTCTGCGCCACACAGATGAACCTGTAAGATTTGGAAAATTCTGGTCATGTGGTACAACAAAGGATCAGAACAGCAGTGATATCTCAAAAAAACCATAAGAAGATTAAACTGCATCGCCATTAACCTTGTGTAACTTACAAATAGACAAAATCTAAAAAAGAAAAAAAAAAAAAAAAAAATGTGTGGGCATGCTGTGGATGGATTTAGGTTTCAAGGTAACTTCCTAACAACTATGTGGCTCTTCTGACATTTTCCAGCATTGCAGAATTACTTAGGTGGAGAGGACAAGTACAACTTTCCTTCCAGAGCATCCAAAAAGCCCAGGATATGTAAGACAATAAGGAAGCCTTTTATCGGCATGTTAAATGCCATTATCTCTTTATGAAACGCACTGATGGGCCGGTCTCCATGGAAACAAGTGTCAGACAATTTACTTCAGAATAGTGTTAACATCTAAACAGCTGCGCAGCCCCATTCAACGCGGCCATTTATCATCTTTGGAGAAATTGGACAATGACTTGCCTGTCTATTACCACCTCTTCATATACTTTCCCTGTCATGTAGGCTTAGTACGAAAATATACGCTTAATTCTATTTTATAAAGAAAAATCCTTCAAGTGTGAAGGGCAAACACCAAATAAGGAAGATCCATGACGGTCCTGTTCCATTGGCCCACCGGTCACTGCACTCACAGGTGCAGCAGATCAGGATTCGCAGTCCGGCACAATTTATTACATAATGCAGATCCGCTGAGGTTTTATATTGGATTGCATTTTTACTCATGTTAGTGCACACGTTTCTTGAAACGACCTGTGTTGTGTGTATAGTCGGTGATAAGTCATTTTAATTGGTGTAGAAGAAGCAGAAGATTTGTTAACATAAGTAAAAACTGCGCGTGTAATAGCACCCTTAATGTTCGGAATAATCTGATCCTAGGGGCGGGTTATTAATCTCATTCATTTGATTAATTTGCCATTCCAATGTGCCAGAATTCAGATTTTTATCAGAAATGCAAAATTGATTTTACCCTATTGGAAAATTAGCTCCTGCCCAGTCATAAAACGTCTTCGTAGATTTAGTGCTGCTCATTCATCTCTGTGAGTTTCTTAAAGGCAGATGCCAGCATGGGATGTATTAGACGGCAGTAGCATTGAGCTGGGGTGTGGGTGCAGGGAGATCCACGTTACAAATGCTTGCATATGGGGTAAAAGTGCATGGGTGGGTGGGTGGGTGACTGACTTGGAGCTGGAAACTGATTAACTATGAATAGGAACCTCATTCATCATTGCCAATAAACCCAAATTTGTCTTCTCCTAGTTTAGAAAAAGGGTGGGCATTGTTCAAGAACTGCTTCCTGTCCAAAAAATGGATGGCCCGATTTGACCTGGGTGCGGAGCTTGAATGTCCCTTCCCTTTTTCTTTGTGTAGTGAAAGTTAGGGGGACTGATGCTGAGGAATGTGAAGATGACAACTGTGTATCCAAGAGATGAGATAATGAGAACATATGACCTAGGATGTTATCTGATAGACAAGAAGGTGGGTGCATACAGAGGACGGGGATATTGCGGGGGGGGGGGGGGGAGATAAATTAAAACATGCAGCAGAACTCTGCGCATGCACCAAAAAAAACTGGCTAGCATGCTTTACACCAATTTTTCTATGCATTTAGACACTAATAGTTTGTTCACCTTGTACAACATGTGGGCTTCTTGTTAAGGGGGTGTGACTTAATATGCCAAAATTTCAGCCATTGCTCTATAATGTAGCCGGACACTAAGCCAACTAATAAGTGGTGTAAATGTAGACTACGAAGTCTAAAAGTACACCAGATTTTCAAACAGCATTAGACACTTTGGAAAATCTGGTGCAGTTTAACACTTACTTTAAAGGGGTTATCCTGCTTTCAAAATTATTTGCAAATACATCCACAGCAGTGCTTAACTCTCACTGTTCCCTTGTGCAGCCTTTGCTTGGCTTTATTGTACTTGCTGCTTCTTGTATCACTGTTATTTACATGCAGTGAATCTGTGGACAAACTGCATTTCCCATGATTCATCTGCCTACTCACTCTGTGTACCCCTTCCTTCTCCACTCTCCCCTGCAATGAAATCATAGGTAATAAATCACTCCCACAGAGATCACTTGCTGCTGTGATCTTTCATTTGTAAGCTCCCCCCTCTCCTGTGAGCAGCAAACAGAGAGAGCAGGCAGATGAATCATGGGAAATGTAGTTTGTCCACAGATTCAATGCATTTAAATAACAGTGATACAAGGAGCAGCAAGTAAAATAAAGCCAAGCAAAGGCTTTACATGTGAGTATTTAGCACGGCTGTGGATGTATATGCAGATAATTTTGGAAGCTGGATAACCCCTTTAAGACTAACTTTGCACTGCCTAAAAGTTAGACTTTCTTAGTTTATCCCCCCCCCCCCATTGTATTAAACGACCAGTAACAAGAATAGGAGAGTCATCATTGCAGAATGATGATTCATAGGGGTCTAGCTACAGGGGGGGCAGCAGTGGTAGTAGTCACTACTAGACTCTGGACCTTGAGCGGGCCACAATATGCCACTATTTTAAATGGAAAAAGGTAAAGGCTCCATTACAGATTCTACATTGGGTCCCAGGAGATTCAATTTACGCCTCTGATTCATGCTAAAAATTTTCTGTGACGCATAAGAGGCAGGTAGTGTTGATATACATATTCTTGGGTAAATCATTTCATTAAAGTGGTTGTTCAGGGACTAGTAATTTACCTACCTGGTCCTGGGGATCGCAGATAATGGACCCAGGGTTTCTGGCGAAGTCACGACCCCCGGCTCATGTTATCTGAAGCAACTTTCTGCCCCCTGGGTCTCTCCAGTGTTCATACTCACCTGACCCTGGGTGCTCTGGTGTCATTGTCCGTTGGGTTACACGCTGTGCTTTCACCCCTGAAGTCTTGCACTGCACATGACCACTAAGGCCAATCAAGGAAAGGACCTGGTGATGTATAAGAGTGACATCGCAAGGTCCTTTCCAGTCACATGAGGTACAGGACTTCCAGCAGCAAAGGCACGGCAAGCACCCAGACAGACAGTGGCAGTAGACACTGGAGTGTCAAGGACAGGCGAGTATGATTTTTTTTTTTTATATTTCCCCTTCCCCAGCCTCCTCTATGAATTGTCCAATTCCTGAACCCCCCCCCCCCCACTTTAATCAGTGCTTCACTCACTTATAAGTGAAAGTACTGGCGGCCTCAGCATTGAGTGTGGCTATGCTTTGTCTAGAGCACTATGATAGCACCATTATCTGGAGTTACCCTTTAAGACATTATTGTAAAATTCCCCTTCTCCCCTCCATAGACTACTTTAGTCAGCTGTAACTTAAATGCTCAGATTTTCTGATAGAATATCTTAGGTCATGATGCAGGCAAATATGAAGTGCTGTCCTCTGTCCTCTCAAAGTCAGAACAGTTCAGAACCATAAAGAGTGAAGGAAATGTGTTTATTTTCAGTACATTACTAAAAATGTCAGCTACCATTCAAGAGGCCTTTTATTTTAGCGTGGCTCATCTTGAGGGATTAATCTCACTCTAAACTTCAGGCTCCCTATGGTGCAAATTGAAGAAGGTCATTTCACATAGATGAAAGTGAACACCTATTAGGGCTGTCCAGCAGGAAAATGACCTTTAAATACTCTGAAGTACAAGAGTTCTTACATTACATTTGTTTTTAAAGAAGAAATAAAGATCACTGCGGGAGATTTATTAAAATTCTACAAAATTACTACAAAATTCTGTCTTAATTTGCACCAAAAACTAGCATGTATCCCCAAAAATATATCATGTCAAGTGCATCAGACAAAGCCAGCTGGGACCTGAATCTATTAGTTAGGTTTTAGATTAGATTGTCTTGATACTTTTAGGCTAAGGCGCCACATTGCGTGGCGTCTTTGTCTGCTGTGGAATAGCAAAAAAAAAGAAAAAAAAAACACACACACACACACACACACACACACACACACACACTGCTGCTTTTTAAAATACCAGCAAAAGTGAAAAAAGATTCAAAGTTTTAGAAAAACAATTTTAACTGTGGAAATGCGAGCGTTTTCCTTATAGTTTTATTAGGGGAAGAAAACCCGCAGAGGAAAAAAAACGTAGCAAAGGTACAAGGAAAAATGCTTTGGAAAAAAAAAAAAAACAATACGTTTTTGCTGTGTTTTTGGCTGCAGTTTGCTACCTGGGGCCTTTAGCCTTAGGCGTTTTCGCAATGTTCATTTCTGCGCCTATTATACCTATACGAAAAACACCAGTGTTTCCGTAGATGTAATTGACATGCTGCGATTTACAAAAACACAAGCATTTTTGATACTGTAGCTATTCCGGATTTTTTTCTGCAATGCGTGGATGGTATATGCCACAATCTCATCCACTTTGCAGGTAATGTTGATGCTTTTTTGCCACTGCCAAAACGCTGCATTTTCGCAACGTGGGGCCCCAGCCTTAGGCCAGTTGCAGACGACTGTGCTGCAACCACCCTGCCGCGATTTAAAAACAATTTATCTGTTTAGATATCACAGGCTCCCCCACACGCAGCTGCCAGGACTCCTTACAGATTATCAGGGACTCCTGGAGAGCAGAGACCTCACTCCACATCTATTTTTATTCTGCTTGTTTTTTTAATTACCTCTGTCTCAGGTCTCAAACCTAGGACCCACTGCTGCTCAAAAATCCTGCAGCTCAACCTTTGTAAATGGGAGGATTATCTAAAATCCTGACTAAACCTCAACAGGATTTTGCATAATGCACTGGTATATGGAGATATATCTGTACATGCTAGTGCATTGTAGGTTATAAAATTTTAAACTGTGTGTCTAGGGTGTCATTGTCCCTTTAATGTGCAGAACCATTCTAGCATCATTCTACTAGCTGAGCCAATCAAGGTAGTCCAGTTCAGATGGACATTATCCCTGCTAGGTTTATGCTACAGTGAAGAGTGTGCCAGATACAAATCTGAGGATAAATGTTATATGGGCCTCAGAGCCACAGCCCTGCCTGTGTCACAGGACAGAAATGGCAACCCCAATTATCTACACCCCACAGAAGGAATCAGTAGAGACTGAGTTTTGTTAATAACTACAACACACTAACTAAAGTGGAGACTGTCTAAGCAAGGGAGACAAAGACTGCCAAAAGGGGTGTACCAACTGGCAGCTCAGCCCCAGCCTACAGTGGTAATGTCCTAAAAATTGTACAACCAGAAAAAGGCTACTGTGTTGCCTCGTTCTATTTCAAAGTAAAAACTGCAAGTTACCCCGTTTCTGAAAACCTTTTGTCTCCTGAGTCATATTCAGGAAAGCCAACAACAACCAAGATATCACGGGTTTGGGGGGGGGGGGGGAGACACTACCAATAACATCAAGTACCCTGCAGGACCCTCAGAACTGCACAAACCCTCGAGGAGAGTTGAAAAATTTGGTCGAGTTCCTAGCCACCATGGCCACTGCAGGTACTACTACTCCCAGACAATAAGCCTATTTTAGCAATACACTATTAGGGTCCATTCAGATCACGTTTTTTACATCAGGTTAACAGATGAAAAAAAACGGATTAAAAAAAACAGATGCAGACAGATGGCCATCCGTTTCCATAGACAAAAAAAAACAAAAAACTGATCCTTTGCTGTCCTTTTTTTGAAGGACACAAAAACATAGTCTTTTTGTGTCTGTCCAAAAAAGACAGCAGATTTTTTTTTTTTTTTTTATAAACATTGATGTCTATGGAAACGAATGGCCATCTGTTTGCATCCATTTGCGTCCGTTTTTTGCACATCCGTTAAACTGATTGTCATGTCCCAGGACTTGGTTTAATTCACTGACATGTATCTGTGATACTGTTTGTCTTTGTAGTTTGTCCCTTCTCTCTCTCTGTATCCTTAGCTGTGATGCTGTAGCTCCTCCTCTCCCCCCCCTCAGTTTAGTTTCACTTCTTTGTAAGCAACATGTCTGCTCAGCTCCTGGTATTTCATCATTTTTCACCTACTGCTGTATGAGGTTCTACAAGATTTACCTGGATTAAAGCATCTGGAATCTTATCTACACCTCCTCAGTTGAGTTGAACACTATCTGATAGATATCTTGGTGTAAATTGCTGGTTAGCATAGAGACTACAGGACACTCTCACAACCTCACACTTGCAGCCAAGCTATTGAGTCAGAACAGTGAAAAATGATGCATAAAGACTGCCAGATACGGCTGTAAGACAGTTCACCAACTTCTGACATACAGTCAGTCACAGCAAGTTACCTGAAGCCAGAAGGAATCAGCATTGTGTAAGTTGCATCTGCAGCTCAGACTCCCTCAGCATAAGAAGATTCTAGCAAGCAGCCATCTTACTCCAGCAAAGTTATATTTATCCTGTTTGAGTTGCATCATGGCTGAAGGGCACCCTGAAGCACAAGGTAGCATGGACCTCAGTCTGCAGCCCAGTGAGAAGGCTAGACGCTCAATTAAACAGGTTAGAGACAATCTAGAAGGTTTAAAGCATGAACTTTCCTGTGAACTCTCAAAATGGTGGCAGGAAATACAGACTAAGATGTCTGCCATGTGCTTGCCTGCATACCATGTATCACCACTAGAGGGAGCTCTGCGACAGCTCTGTGCTATGCATGGACATTATAAAATGAAAGCTGAGGAGTATGAAAGCATATTGAGGAAACTTCATACAGACGATTCTTTAGCTGAATTGCAAAGCTTCCAGCATCTCAATTCAGAACGAGAAAGCTTAGTACATGAAACTAAGTTAAGGACAGAGGCAAGAATTGCGCAACTGCAGGAAATGGCATCCCATGTTTCTGAGTCTACCAAGCGTTCAAAGCGTACATCTAAGTCACGTTCCTCAAAATCTTCCACACTCAGTGAGCAACTTATAAAAGCACGTGCAGAGGCGGAAGCTACTAAGATACAGGCAGCCTTTGCACAACAGAAAGCAGAGATGGAAGCTAATGCAGCAGCGATGGAAGCTAAGGCAGCTCAACAGAAAGCAGAAATGGAAGCTAATGCAGCTCAAAAAAGGGCAGAACTAGAAGCTCTAGAGAAACAGTATGAGCACGCTGCAGCCATGGCAAGGTTAAGCATTTTAGAACAGGCCATCAGTGGAACTGAAAGTGACAGCACCAGTTTGTGTGATGTGGAAGCAGAGGATCCCCTCAAGCGCACAAGAGACTATGTACTAAGCCAAAGCAGTGAATCCCTATTTGCCACAAATGTTCCTGTCAGGGACAACATTTCTCCAGAGCAACAGGGCACAGTATCTTCTGCAGCACACCGCATTCAAGGTCAGTACAATGCCCTGCCTGTCCAGCATCCAGTTTCTTCTTCCTTCATGGATTCCCAAAGCCTTGCACCTCAGCAAATGCAATATACTGATACTCAGGTAAACACCAATGTGACACCATACCACCAGACTGCAAACAACCGTCCAGTCTCACATCCATATGTGGCTAAACCTATGGACTTTAAGCTAGCTCCTAGGCTGAATGCCTACGCAGCCCCTACGCTACCTACCTCTGTTAACCAGAACCCCACTAACAACGTAATCACCACTACTCAGCCAGCAACTCAATATTTAAAGTCAGAGAGAACAGACATGTCAGAGTTTGCAAGGTACATGGTTCGCCGTGAGCTTACTAAGACTGGACTCACAAGGTTCGATGACCAACCTGAGAACTACAGAGGCTGGAAATGTGCCTTCAAAACTGCAATTAGTGACCTTGGCATTACTGCAGCTGAAGAACTAGATTTGCTTATCCGGTGGCTTGGCCCACAGTCCACAGAACGTGCTAAAAGACTCAGATCCGTCCACATTTACAACCCCACAGCAGGCCTTACCGCTGCTTGGGAAAGACTGGAGAAAACCTATGGCAGTCCTGAAGCAATAGAGAATGCTCTGTTCAAACGGTTGCAAGGGTTTCCAAAGATATCTGGTAAGGATCATCAGAAATTTCAAGAACTTAGTGACCTACTCATGGAGCTCCTACTGGCTAAGGCGGACACTCTCCTACCGGGCCTCAGTTACCTGGACACTGCTCGTGGGGTAAACCCCATAGTCTCCAAGTTGCCATATAATATTCAAGAAAGGTGGACCACAGTTGGGTCAAGATACAAAAATGAGAATCAAGTCTCCTTTCCTCCATTTTCCTACTTCTGTGAGTTTATCAAGAACATTGCAGAATCTAAGAATGACCCAAGCTTTTCCTATGGGGATCCCAGTGTTCCTGGTTCACCTCCTATTAAGTATGACAGCTCACATTCTAACTACAGAAACCGCAGAGGCCCAGTTTTGGTGAAAAAGACTGATATTCTTCCTATACCTACATCAGCACCAGAAGAAAGCAGTTGCAACAGCAACCAAGTCGAAAAGGTAGAAAATCCTAACCATCTGTGTCCTATTCACAAGAAGCCTCATCCCCTCAAGAAGTGTATTGGCTTCAGGAGGAAACCAATCCAGGAACGTAGAGAGCTTCTTAAGAAACTAGGGATATGTTTCAAATGTTGTGCCTCTACTGAACATGTTGCTAGAGACTGTAAAATTGCTATTAAGTGTATAGAGTGTGGCAGTGAGGACCATGTACAAGCTCTTCATCCAGCCCAGCCTAGTGCCACACCACCTAGAGGTTCCCCTTCCCCAACTAAGCATGGCGGGGAGAACACAGATCAAGCAGCAAATACTACCACAGTATCTTCCTCATGTACAGAAGTCTGCGGAGAAGACCTTTGTGACAAGTCCTGTGCAAGGATATGCCTAGTCAATATATACCCCAAGGGCCAACCAGAAAGGGCTCTGAGGGTGTACGCCATCTTGGACGGCCAGAGCAACCACTCACTTGCAAGGTCAGAACTCTTTGATCTGTTTAACTTAAAGGGTGATACTTATCCGTATACCTTGGGTACTTGTAGTGGCATATCAGAGGTTTCTGGAAGAAGGGCCAGTGGTCTCGTAATAGCTTCTCTCAAGGGCAATTTGGAGATACCTTTGCCCACACTTGTTGAGTGCAACCAGATACCATCAAACAGAGAAGAGATACCCACACCAGAGGCTGCTTTCCAGCACCCTCATCTAAGGGCTATAGCCAGTGAAATACCATCCCTTGACAAAAATGCAGACATTCTACTTCTGCTAGGTAGAGACATTCTCAGACTGCACAAAATACGCCAGCAAATTAATGGACCACATGATGCACCATTTGCCCAGCGCCTCGATCTAGGATGGGTAATCATTGGCAACGTCTGCATAGGTAGGATGAAAAGGCCCACCAATATTTCTTCATTTAAGACGCATATGTTACCAAATGGTCGCAGCACTTGTTTTCAGCCATGTCCACATCACTACCAAGTGAAAGAGAAGATAAGCAGCAGTAAGTGGCTGCATAATCACCGAGACAACGCGAATACTTTCCTGCCTGGGGACGACACCCTTGGATTAACAGTGTTCAATACAACAAGTGATGACAACAAGCTGGCACCGGCTATAGCTGATAAAGAATTTCTCAAACTTATGGACAAGGAATTCATTCAAGATGATTCCAACAGCTGGGTAGCACCCTTACCTTTCCGCTCCCCGAGATCAAAACTACCAAACAATCTGAAGCAAGCAGTTTCTAGATTTTCCTCTTTAAAACGTACCCTCAAGAGGAAACCAGAGATGGAGAAACACTTTGTAGGTTTCATGCAGAAGGTATTTGAGAGAGATCATGCAGAACCTGCACCTCCACTAAAGGAAGGAGAAGAATGCTGGTACCTTCCATCATTTGGCGTGTATCACCCTCGCAAACCTGACCAAATCAGGGTCGTGTTCGATTCTAGTGCTCAGTATGAAGGCGTCTCTCTCAACAACCTGCTCCTCACTGGTCCTAACCTAAACAACAGCCTCATAGGAGTCTTAATCCGTTTCAGACAGGAACCAGTTGCAGTGATGGCCAACATCCAACAGATGTTTCATTGCTTCATTGTTAAGGATGATGACAGAAACTCTCTCAGGTTCCTATGGCATAAGGACAATGATGTCAACAATGAAGTCATAGATTACCGGATGAAGGTACATGTCTTTGGCAATAGCCCATCTCCTGCAGTAGCGATCTATGGACTGAGAAGGACCGCCCATGAAGGTGAGAAAGAGTATGGCTCTGATGCTCGTCAGTTTGTTGAGAGGAACTTCTATGTTGATGATGGTCTTAAATCCTTATCTGCAAGTGAAGAAGTGATCGATCTCCTCTCTAGAACACAGGAAATGCTGTCTGTAGCTAACCTCAGACTTCACAAGATCATCTCCAACAATATGGAGGTAATGAAGGCATTTCCCTCTGATGATCATGCAATCAACTTGAAGGATCTTGATCTCAGTTCTGATGCTCCTCCTATGCAACGCAGCCTAGGATTGCTATGGAACACTGAACAAGACACATTCACATTCCAAGTGTCTTCTTGTGACAAACCTTTCACCAAACGAGTTTTATCTGTTGTGAACAGCATTTATGATCCTCTTGGTTTCATTGCTCCCATCACCATTCAAGGCAAGCTACTACTAAGACAGCTTACCACTGAGAACATGGACTGGGACACTCCACTGCCTGCTGAGAAACAACAAAGGTGGGAAAAATGGAAAACCTCTTTGCAAGTATTGGAACAATTCCAGGTTCCACATTGTTATGTACCCAGCTCCCTTTCAGCGGCAGTAAGGAAGGAAATCCACATCTTCTCTGATGCGTCAGTGGAAGCTATAGCTGCAGTGGCCTATCTGAGGATATTAGGAGCCAATCATGAGCTACACTGTGGATTTGTTCTAGGTAAGGCCAAACTGACCCCAAAACCTGCACACTCCATTCCGCGACTCGAACTTTGTGCAGCTGTGCTTGCAGTAGAAATTGCTGAAGCAATAAGAGATGAAATGGACATTGCCATTGATTCATTTACATTCTACACTGATAGCAGAGTTGTCCTTGGCTATATACACAATCAAACAAGACAATTGTATGTGTATGTTGGAAACAGAGTGGAACGTATCCGAAGTTTCTCTGCCCCTGATCAGTGGCATTATGTCTCCACACAACTTAACCCAGCTGACCGTGGTACAAGGCCTGCACCGACAGCGCACCTTTTAGACCATATGTGGCTGTCGCCTCCAAGTTTCCTGTATGAAGATCCCTGCTTGACTCCTAACAATGCTGTCTACAATTTAGTGGATCTCCAGTCTGACAAGGAAATCAGGCCTATGACCTCCACACTCTACACTTCTGTAATTCCAAAGGCGAAGCTGGAGCCAGATTGCTTTGAACGTTTCTCAACCTGGTCATCCATTGTGATAGCTGTCGCCCGACTGTTTCACATCGCTCAGTGCTTTGCGAAGGACAGATCAACGGAGTGTCATGGCTGGCATATGTGTACGAAACACCCTAACGCAGCGGACATTGAACACGCTGAGCAAGTTATCATCTGGAGTGTTCAACAAGAGGTATATCATCAAGAGATTGACAGTATCTCACGGAGCATCAATCTGTCCAGGAACAGTGCACTTTACGAACTAAAACCGTGTTCTTGTGGATTACAGTGTGGGTCGGTGGAGGTGTTGGCAAATTGCGGCTTCCCGATCTGAAGATTGGTTTATTTGGACTAACTGTTGATTATTGTTTGTTGTGCATGTTTCTTTTTTGTTTTTCAGGTTTGAAGAGGACTTTATGGACATCTCAGGACATTATTAATGTTTGTTTTCAGTGAAATCTAAAGATTTCAGGCGGGGAGTGTCATGTCCCAGGACTTGGTTTAATTCACTGACATGTATCTGTGATACTGTTTGTCTTTGTAGTTTGTCCCTTTTCTCTCTCTGTATCCTTAGCTGTGATGCTGTAGCTCCTCCTCTCCCCCCTCAGTTTAGTTTCACTTCTTTGTAAGCAACATGTCTGCTCAGCTCCTGGTATTTCATCATTTTTCACCTACTGCTGTATGAGGTTCTACAAGATTTACCTGGATTAAAGCATCTGGAATCTTATCTACACCTCCTCAGTTGAGTTGAACACTATCTGATAGATATCTTGGTGTAAATTGCTGGTTAGCATAGAAACTACAGGACACTCTCACAACCTCACACTTGCAGCCAAGCTATTGAGTCAGAACACTGATGTAAAAAAAGGTGATCTGAATGGACCCTTAATTGAACATCACAAAAAGCCAAGTGGCGTAAATAAAAAGGCACAGCTGCTATTTGAATTGCAGAGCTGGCTCCATACCAAGGATTTTTACATAACTTTCATCTTCAGTAGTGTTTCATACAGAATTATTGCAAAATTCCCATCTAGAACCAGCTGATCAGGTAGCTGGAGAAACATTAATATGGACTACCAGTTTGTAAGATTAAAGCTTAGTGTTAGTAATGTGACACTTTCTAATATAATTTATGCATCCATTTCCAACTAACTTCAAGACTTTAGCATTTTATAGCTGAACACAAATGTTCTTGAAAGTGCTCAGGTCTTGTTCACACAGAGACCAGATCTGATACACTATACTAAGTCATGCACTTATGTGAGTAGCACAATTTTGTGTGTCTAGCCGCTGAATGTAATCTATGAATATATCCATTCACTGACTGCAAGATGATCTTGAATGTATTGAACTGACATCAATATTAAGAGGCTTTAAGTGTGTTATTAATAGTCACAAAATCCATCATAACACTTAAGAAAACAAAATAAGAACACAACAAAACTCTACAAAAAGGACTTGTTTGCACAGTGCAGTTTATGCCCATTTAGCTAAAAACTAGGATGAGGATCCAGAAAGGGGAAGCACACGTCTTTCTACCTCTTCATATTTAGAATGCATCAAAAAGTAGAAATGGGGGCACTCACCAGCTATTGCATAAAAATGTCCTTTATTCCACAATACATGTAAAAAATAGCAACAGGAGAGAGGAGCAGTTCTTCAGCTCTGCAATGGCCGTTTTACGCTATAGCGCACTTCTGGCCCTCATCGTATAGCACGAAACGGTTGTTGCCGAGCTGCTGAACTGCTCCTCTATCCTGTTGCAATATTTTACATGTATTGTGGAATAAAGGACATTTTTATGGAATAGCTGGAGAGTGCCCCTACTTCTACTTTTGATGCATACAAATTGGACATTGTCACCGGCAATTTAGAAGTCTGTCTAAGGTTTTAGTCCTCTCCATGTATGAGACTTTGGGGCAAAGCCACAGATGCTTTCTACTTCTGTATTTCTTCATTTAGAACCAGCACTCTGAAAACCAGCACTCTGAAAACCAGCACTCTGAAAACCAGCACTCTGAAAACCAGCACTCTGAAAACCAGCACTCTGAAAACCAGCACTCTGAAAACCAGCACTCTGAAAACCAGCACTCTGAAAACCAGCACTCTGAAAACCAGCACTCTGAAAACCAGCACTCTGAAAACCAGCACTCTGAAAACCAGCACTCTGAAAACCAGCACTCTGAAAACCAGCACTCTGAAAACCAGCACTCTGAAAACCAGCACTCTGAAAACCAGCACTCTGAAAACCAGCACTCTGAAAACCAGCACTCTGAAAACCAGCACTCTGAAAACCAGCACTCTGAAAACCAGCACTCTGAAAACCAGCACTCTGAAAACCAGCACTCTGACAATATATCTGCAGTACAACAACGCACGCTAGGTTCATACTAGCATTTAGGTTTATGTTCTTTAGGTCCTCTTAGGGACTCAAAAACAGAAGTTCTATCTGCTTAAAAAGCGGTTACCTGCGGAAACCCATGGACCCCAAAGACTATAATGGGGTCTGTCGGGGTTCTACCCGAAATCAGCGGAGAGAAAAGTTCTTTTCTCTCTGCATATTTTAAGCAGAATGGGGAACGGAATCCTCGAACAGTCACACAACGCTAATGTGACCGCAGCCTTAGCGTAGTTTTATGGGACATAAGTGTTGCATGAATCTCTCCTTTTGTAACATTCTAATCTGGTATAATCTAAATGCTCAAAACATTGTTACATAGCAATGAAGCTGAAAGAGCATAATTATAGATGTATGAGGGAAACCCGAAGACTATAAATAAAACTTGGTTCACCGAATAACCCACAAGGAAATCCTTTTGCATTGACACACCGTGGGTGAAAAGCACTGCATGACCTGAAATCTTTGCAAATTTCTAAGAATATTTTTTTTACAATTGATTTCTTGCTAAGATAACATGGATACCAGCGAGACACTTACTCAGGTTCAGTGGGTTTATATTTTGTCGCATTTTGAACCGTGTAAATATTGATTTAATAGGAATAAAAGCGTTTGTAAATATTTCACAATATGACCAAGTTTTATTTCTATGACTTATTACAGTCTTAAAATACATGCAGGTGGTAATATTAAGGAGAATATAAAAAATGTGCAAATAATCTGGGCGAAGAGGGGGCACTTCCTGAGAAATCACATTCAGTATACTACAGGGTCATATAGCACAAATGAAGCGTTTCATTCTATTTACAATTTTCTAATTAATCTGCACCTATTAGCATGATCAGAATAGGGTAAAAACATTAAAAAACAGTAGTTATTTCACTGTTTCTCCAACACTCTGTTCTGCCACTTACCAAGTCCCTGTTGGCCTCTAATTCCGGGCCCCAGTTTGCCTGCTCAGCTAATAAGTGGCCGCAGTGGTGACCTGCTTCAGACAGTGACTGACTGTTCGGCTGCATGTCAAGACGGGACCAGGAATTAGAGACCAGCTGGGACTCTGGAAAGTGACAGAATGGGACCATCAGGAGATTTGAGAGTTGTTTCTTTTTCTTTTAAATACATGGTTTTAGTTAACATGTTCTATTCTGGTTTTAAAACCCCTTTTCCCACCAGATCTCTTAATAAAGCACGTTATTTACACTTTAGGACTGTATGATCAGTGGTGAACCTAGCCTCTTTTCTGCCTGAGGCGGACTATAGAAAGACGCGCCCCCCCCCCCCCCCAAAAAAAAATAATTGAGTTTCCATCTACTAGTTTAACACACTGTTATCGTCACACAATATAAACAATACACAAACTTATGAAACAGTTTAAGAATTCTTCTTACGACATTACTTCAGTATCAGATCAACAACACGGCATTAACAATGAAAGTAACTTCACACATCTTCTGCTTGGTGGATGGACGAGCCCACATGGCCCCGCAAATAGCTGAGTACTGGACTTCGGCTATCTTTGGCATTCCCATTGAAGTGAATGATAACCACACGGGTTTGTCCATCCACCAAGTGACTCAACAGACAGACCCCCATCAATCAGGAATTTATCCTCTATCATTTAGATGAATACAGTGCAGTAACATTTTGTGACTTACAAGTGACGTCTCTGACTAATCGGTCACATTTCCATTCTCTTCCCTTTGGACCGCCATGGCCATTTCTTCCAGCTGTGACTTGTCTCTGTAAAGTTTGCAACACAGACATCTTTGGCTCCTCACTTTTCCAGGCACCTGACCCACATTGTCCTCACCTACACAAAGCCCCCATCCTGCTGCTACCCCCAGTTATAAAATATATGATATAACTCCCCATAATGAATACTCCTCCCAAGTGCATCTTTATACTAATGTCCATGTGTACCCTGTATAAATAGTGCCCCTTATTAATAATGCCCCAGGTGTTAACTAATTAAAAGGTTTTCCAGGTCATTAATAAACTAATCAGTGGGGCTCAAATACCCAGGACCCCCACTGATGTTTTGAATGGTACCTGTGTAAGCGCCATGACCACTTCTCTGTTTAGATAGTGTCATTCATCTTATAGCGACCATGTAATGTAACTACAGCCTCGTCCTGTACATGTCTACAGTATGTGACAAGGCTGGAATTACATCACACGGTCACTATAAACGGACAGCGTATAATATAAACAGGCGCCATAGCCCGTTTATAGCGCCCCATTTACACACACTATAATGTTCCACAGCAGCCCCTGCACATTGTATTATGCCTCGCAGCAGCCCCTGCACACGGTATTATGCTCCATAGTGGCCCCTGAACACTGTATTATGCCTCGCAGCCAGGGGCGCACCGCTAATGAGGCGAAATGAGGCGACTGCCTCAGGCGGCGCTATCTTGTCAGTTTCGGGGGGCGGCATTTTGATTGACCTAAATCATCCCAAGACAGGCCGCTTTAAAAAACATGCTGAGCAGGACCTGTTCTGGGCTGGTTTAGCGTTTTAGGCAGGGGAGGAGAGCGGTAGCTCGGGGCGGCCATGCAGAGACAGCGCTGCTTCAACACTCACCTATTGGCAGCAGCGCTGCTCCAGCGGTCCACCCTCAAGCGTTCACTTAGCCTGCTCCTAGCTCTCCGCCTCTGCCCCCGTTCACTTAGCCTGCTCCTAGCTCTCCGCCTCCGTTCACTTAGCCTGCTCCTTGCTCTCCGCCCCCGCCCGCACCCACGCTTGGCTGCGTGCATCACGTGACGTGACCTGACGTGATAGGACACACAGTGGCTCCTGCGCGGTCTCCTAAGGTGTCCCTGCACTCAAAAGCGCTACTGAGGTAAATGTTTCCTATTAGATAAATATTGTTTTTCTAAGTATTTATCCCCTAGGTAGAGGATAAATACCAGATTGATGATGATGGCGGGTTGGGTGTCGCAGGGGGGGGGGGGGGGGGGGGTGAGGCAAGGTTTGGGGTGCGGTGGATGTTGGGTGTCGCAGGGGGGACAGGTGAGACAAGGTTTGGGGTGCGGTGGATGTTGGGTGTCTCGGGGGGGGGGGGGGGGCGTTGGCAGAAAAAGCCTCAAAGCAAAGAATATCCTCTGTGATACGGAGCAGGGATTATGTGCCCTGCACTGTAAGGGTAGCTCATGCCAGGCCCATATAACATTAGTACACTGCTGCTCAAACCGCTTCGCTAATGAGGCGAAGTGAGGCGGCACTGTCCGTCACTGTCTGGGGGGCGGCATTTTTACTATTTATTTAATGTAAAACAGCCCAGAACAGGCCGCTTTAAAAAAACAAAGCTGCGCGATACCTGTCCTGGGCTGGTTTACGAGACCTCTGCATGTCAGCGCAGGCGGCGATACAATGACATCATCGCGCCTCCTACGCTGACGTCGCGGACAAGAAGAGGAGGCGGTTGCTTCAAGGCATCGCAGGTAGGTGACAATAACATTTTTTATATAAAATATATATATATATATATATATATATATATATATATATCTATATCTATCTCTCTCAATAGGCCGTAATCTGCTGGAGTATCTCCAGCAGATAACGGCCTATTTACTTATCGATCCCCGCGCCTGCTGTGGCCGCCTCTGCTTCCCCTTCTGCTATCGGACGCAGAAGGGGGGGAGCAGAAGCGGCTGTGAGCGGCAGCAGGAATCGGTAAGTGAGGCCAAATTCTACTATTATATTCCGGGGTCGGTATTATGTTCCATAGTGGCCCCTGCACTCAGTATTATGCTCCATAGTAACCCACCCAACTTCTTTGGTGATGTCCAAGGCGTCACGTGAGCCAGATCGACGTCATTATGTTGCGACGCCGGTCTGTGCGACATTGAAGAGGGCCGAAAGCAGAGAGTGAAGCAGAGCCCATGTAAGTAACACTGGTTTTTATGTTTGTCGCCGCTTTGGTCTCCGATTATTATACTCTGGGGTCTGAAAACACCCCAGAGTATAATAATAGTTCATGGGTGGGTTACTATGGAGCATAATACTGAGTGCAGGGGCCACTATGGAACATAATACCGAGCGCAGGGACCACTATGGAGCATAATACCGAGCGCAGGGACCACTATGGAGCATAATACCGAGTGCTGGGGCCACTATGGAGCACAGGGTATTATGCCCCATAATGGCCCACCCATGAACTACTATTATACTCTGGGGTCTTTTCAGACCCCATAGTATAATGAACGGAGACCCAGGGGAGGTGACAAACATAAAAACCAAAGTTACTTACCTATCCTGGACACCAGTGCACTCCTTGCAGCTTTCGGCCCTGTTTAATTGCACGCGCACGTCACATGATCAGGCCGGTGACGCGACCTGATGACGTCACCAGAGGCCTCAAGCCTGCTCGGAGTAACACTGATCGCAGGAGAGGTAAGTAGGATATGTTTTTATGTTCTCTCACCTCCCCTGGGCCTCCGATTATACTCCGGGGTCTGAAAAGTATAATAGCAGTATCTGAGGCTCGCGGCCTCACTTACCGATGCCCGCGGCTGCTCACAGCGGCATCCACTTCCTTTTCTGCGTCCCATAGCAGAAGGGGAAGCGGAGGCAGCCACGAGCAGACACGGGGAAGGTAAATAGGCCGTTACCTGCTGGGGATACTCCAGCAGGTTACGGCCTATTTATATATATAAAAAAAAAAAAAGTTATACTCACCTTCGATGCGTTGATGCAGCCGCCGCCTCCTCTTCTTCTTGTCCGCGACGTCTGTGTCTCAGCGTAGGTGGCGTGATGACGTCATTGTATCGCCGCCTGCGCTGAGATGAGACGTCTCGTAAACCAGCCCAGGACAGGCCCTGCTCAGCTCCTTTTTTTTTTTTTTTTTTTTTTTTAAAGCGGCCTGTCCTGGGTTGGTTTACATTGAATAGTAAAAATGCCGCCCGCCAGAGAGACGGACAGTGCCGCCTGAGGCGGCCAACTCACTTCGCCTCATAAGCGGTGCGCCCCTGCATATGATATCACAGCTTTACATTATATATAGATCTGTATGTGCTGAACATAGGACGAAGAGTGCATGCATGTAAAAGGATTTCACATATATGTGAAAATATTTTACCAGTCAAAAAAGGCAACTTGGAACGCAGTGGACACCATTAGTCAGTAGGGTCGGGCAGGTACCACTAATGTCCTTCACATAACATATTTGACACAGTGTTGCAAACTCGTTAAAACTTAAACGTAGAAAGAGGAGTTTATCAAGTGTGCAAAATTCGGGTCCTATCAAGTCAAAGTTTGTCCCATTTGCATTCTCTTGTCATGTAGTCTAGTAACTAGTTAAGAATCTCAGATGCATAGAACTCAAGACACATGTTACAGGCAGGTAGCAAGATAGCTGGATCACCAGTAGAATATCAGAATTAAAATCCTGGAGAACTTTGTATTCCACTATGGAACTATGCCTTCGAGGATGCAACATTCACTGAAGTTTGAGAAGCGTATAATAAAAATAAAACGTAACCTTTATTGGTCAGTCTATTAAAGCCCCACGGCCCTACTGTAGTATAAAAATATATAAACAATTGGCAGTTCCAAAACCCTGCAAGTAAAACAATTGTAGTGCTGTGTACAAATGTATACTGTATGTTACAATGTGGTCTGAAAAAGAGGAACATACCCCAAGGGTACTGGCCTAGTGCCACACCAAGGGGGGAGGGGTTGAACCTCAGACTCACTACAGTGAGAACACAGCCAAGAGTCCTGTGTTCTCTATTATGGAGACCCTACGTATTTCCTTAATTTAATTAATTCATCAGGGGTCGGTGATGTATACACTCTCACTATGGACTTATCTGAAAATGCACCATTAATGAAACATCACAGCCTGCTATATACTTTTCCTGCATCCAAAGACTCCTATATCCAAGCTGTTACCCATATACCAATGCCATTTCCTATGTTCCTTATTCCCCATTTTGATTCTCTCCCTTCCCCACTGTGATGATTCTGCTTAAATATGGTTATAACTCAAAGCTGTATTTCGGTCTCTGGGTAGTGTATCTCTTTACTTATAAGGTGCGCAGCTATAATCCCAGGTGTATATTGGCAATAGTGGCCAGCCTGGAACAATAGGGCTTTGTATCCATCCCAGCCGGGCTCCATTGTATTCATACACAGCCCTGAGTGATCAAATAAACATGCATTGTCCAGTCTGCACTGTAGATCAGATATGGCTGATAACATTGTATCATTCCACTTGGTCTCAGCTCTTTGCAAAGAATCTGGACTTGAGTGCATTATTCAATCAGACTTGCTGCCGCCGATGACCTCATTCTGGGAGGTGGCATAAAGGGTATAAAAGATGAGGTAAGAGGCAATGGGAGGAGATTATGCTATGGAGACTGTGCTGAGACTACAAGAGTTTACTGAGAGACTGTGTGAGCATGCAGGCTGGCATGCCACATGCCAAGAAGCCTCCACTGGTTACTCACACATACCAGAGCATGTGTGAGTGTTGGACTATAGAGCCACATCAAGGAGATGCGTGGTAAAGTAACTATTTCAATGTTATTCCCTTTTTATTTTTATTGTACTGTATATTGTAACTAGTAACTGTTAATGCTTGCATATATCTGCATATCTGTTCTGAACTGCATGTGTTAGATGTTAATACCGACCCATTTAGGGGTTAATAAATATATAAAATTTAGAAAGCTTGTCTTGTATTTATCTTGTGAACCAGAACACTCACTGGCGGTGAGTGTGGTTTTATATGAAAGAAGACTCAGGGGTGAGCCAAAGTGGTTTGGCGCACTGAGGATCTTTCACACCCACCATTACTATCTTGGTTGTAACCTAATCGAAATAAAAGCATGAAACAAAAAAAATAAAATCCTGTAGAACCCCTTTAGGCTGGAGATAAACATGGAGTTTTTCTTCTTGCATTTTGTTTTGGTGCAGATTTTGTTGCTTTTTGAGCTAAACTCAGGAGTGGATACAAAAGGAATGGGAAATACACACGTGGACAAAACTGTTGGTACCCCTCGTTTAATGAAAGAAAAACCCACAATGGTCACAAAAATAACTTGAATCTGACAAAAGTAATAATATATAAAAATTCTATGAAAATGAACAAATGAAAGTCAGACATTGCTTTTCAACCATGCTTCAACAGAACTTAAAAAAAAAGAAAACTCATGAAACAGGCCTGGACAGAAATGATGGTTCCCTTAACTTAATATTTTGTTGCACAACCTTTTGAGGCAATCAAACGATTCCTGTAACTGTCAATGAGACTTCTGCACCTCTCAACAGGTATTTTGGCCCACTCCTCATGAGCAAACTGCTCCAGTTGTCTCAGGTTTGAAGGGTGCCTTTTCCAGACGGCATATTTCAGCTCCTTCCAAAGATGTTCAATAGGATTTAAGTCAGGGCTCATAGAAGGCCACTTCAGAATAGTCCAATGTTTTCCTCTTAGCCATTCTTGGGTGTTTTTAGCTGTGTGTTTTGGGTCATTATCCTGTTGCAAGACCCATGACCTGTGACTGAGACCAAGCTTTCTGACACTGGGCAGCACATTTCTCTCTAGAATCCCTTGATAGTCTTGAGATTTCATTGTACCCTGCACAGATTCAAGACACCCTATGCCAGATGCAGCAAAGCAGCCCCAGATCATAACAGAGCCTCCATGTTTCACAGTAGGGACAGTGTTCTTTTCAAGATATGCTTCATTTTTCCATCTGTGAACATAGAGCTGATGTGCCTTGCCAAAAATTTCGATTTTTGTCTCATCTGTCCATAGGAAATTCTCCCAGAAGCTTTGTGGCTTGTCAACATGTAGTTATATATTACTTTTCTCAGATTCAAGTTATTTCTGTGCCCATTGTGGGTTTTTCTTTAATTAAAAGAAGGGTACCAACAATTTTGTACATGTATGTATATAGAAAGGATTTAGACTTCTCCGTCCTGCTGAATCTACTCCAGGCTTTGCACCATGTTTGTCTCCAGCCTTAAGGCTGACGCTCCACGTAGCAGGCCGCAACGAAAAAGCGCTGCGGGAAAAACTGAGGCGGAAATACATTGCAGATTCTCCAACAGCGTTTTTCACAGAAAGTCCACTTTCCTCTGTGAACTTTCTGCTTCCATTATACCTATAGGGAAACCGCTGGCATTTCTGTAGGTATAACTGACATGCTGCGATTTTCAAAACCACAATAGTTCTGGAAATCGCAGGGTTCCCACTGCACATATTTTTCTGCAATGTGTGGATGGGATTTGTAGGGACTGTAAAACTCTGAAAATCATAGTTTACACAACGTGGGGCCCTGGCCTTAGACAAAGGCCCCACGTTGAGGAAATGCAGCTTTTTTGTTTCAGAATTTGTAGTGGTTTTTTAAGCCAAAGCCAGGAGTGGATTGAGCAAAAAGTAGAATTACAAGAGCCTTCTATATATTTGCCATTCCTTTTGTAGCCATTCTTGGCTTTGGCTCAAAAAAACGCAACAAAATCTAACAAAAAAAGCTGTGTTTCTGCAACGTGGGGTCTCAGTCTTAAAGTTCTATAAGAAAAAGTCAGAGTACTATCCCAAACACAGCATCACATTTTGAAGTATGGAAAAGAAATCTAATATTTTTCCCATAAAAAGTTACAGTGGCCATTTTTTTTCAGTATGAAACTACTTTTCTGTTTGACTCCAATTTCCTATAATGTGTCCCCTTAGCTCCTCAGCGTCAAGCCATCATTAGAACCTTTTCTTTCATGTCCTGTTTACTTGGGAGCAACAGGAATAGAATTATGACAAAATAAGCATTGGCAGTTAAACATGTCAGAGGAGGAACGTCCAGGGAAATCAAAGTGACAGTCAAGTCATGATATTGTGCAGTATAAAATGCTTGAAAGCACAGCGTATAGATGACTGGAGAATTTACTGATTCTTCTGCTAACACTTCAGCAACTTTTAAATATTCAGTATTTCTGAGAGCAAAAAAATAAAAAATAAAAACTTAGCACAAATATTAACATAATTCAAGACTCTGCCGCAGTAAAGGAAGCAATATATAACATAAAGAAAGGCCTAACTATTTTACAGGAAATTATGGAAATTGATTTGTTTAATATTTAAAAACTAAAAGATGAGCAAATCTACCGGATCTGCAAACTTGCCAAGCCAAACAATACATATATAATACTAGCTCACCAGCAATATTCTAGCAGTTTTATTTGTTTTATCCCAGATAAGTTACAGTCATACATTTCAACCCTTTCAAGACTAAAGCTTCTGATCCCTAAATATCCAGAGCAGAATTTCAGCTTTTCAAATGCCATCTTAATTTATTTAACATTTTAGACAAATTATATACCAAAATAGAACCAGTATCTTTTAATCAAAACTATAGGAATACATTCATCATCTACCAAATTCCTACCTGCAGCCCTCAGACCACCTTTGTATATCCTTCCATGCATAGAGTGCTACTAAAGAAATAATTTATATCCTATATAAGGAAGCAGGAGTGCAGTGCAATTGGAGGAGAATACATTCAATGATTAGCTGCAGAGTTATAAAACTCTCCAGACTTCCACTGTCTGCCATTATTATCTATTTGTACTGTGTGCAGAGGATCGGTGTATTCCTATCAAAAGCTCTGTTCTTCCCTATCTTCTGCTTGCAAGAGCTGATAGGGACAAAATTATCACAAGACCCCCCTATTATAATGTCCCATTAGGAACACAATATTATGCCCCCTTAGGGCCTCCTGGCAGAGTATAATGCCCCTTCAGAGACCCACACAGAAATAGAGTTCAACAAAAAATATATATAAAAAAATAAACAAACAGCTAGGCACTGCAAATGAGCAGTTGGCAGGTCGTCTCTACTCTATGTGATCTCTGGCTTGCCACACCAGGCACAATGACATCACTGCTACACACCTGCTTGAACCAAGCCATAGACAGCAGGGGTCACGGGATGACGGAGCATCCTGAAAATGCCATGTCATTGGCTGAAGGAGTAATCCAGGTGGTCATCAATTTCTCCCCTCTTGTCATTTTGACAATCTGTTTTGGAAAACTGGCCAGATCCCACTCAAGCTCTGTGTCACTGATCTAACATTAGACGCCCTTAGATAGATCTCAGAGCAGAGCAAGTGCTGTGTGAGGAGATTCCACCCACTATATTTCTGCAAAACCAGAGGCATATTGGGAAATGTAGGCTTTATTATGGGAACCTCTCCAGGAATTGCAAGAGCCTCTATATTATTCTGTAATAACCTATGCAGCACTATATAGACAAAAAAATGTATTAAACAGCTCTATAATACAGGTCCAAAGCCCAGTGATGTAGCTTCTTCGCTATTCCACCTCAGCCCCACTGACTTAAAGGGGTTCTTGGAGCAAAAAACAGACCATGTGACTGATCATTGTGATGTCCAGGGTGTTGGATGCCTGATCTGTCCCTTATAGAACTCATACTAATTATGCTGTAATGTAAGGATAGTAACAAATTGGACATTATGGAGATCCAATTCAGAACAATCTCAATGTCCATAACACTGCCTGGCAAAAGCACAGTTCACCAGGAGTTGGAAATCTACATCAGACTGTTCTTTTAGAACATGATAAAACTTTGAGGTACAGGTAACCAGAAAGCATTGAGTGGTTAGGACACAAACAACGTAATACAATCTTCCTACAACATTCTCAAATAGCCCTGGTGAACAACAACCTAAATGAACATGATGCAGTCGATATAGGACCAGCACATCCAAATACATAAAAATCAGTGTGGAATGATGCTGAACATGCTGAAACAAAATCCTTCAATATCACTAGACTCGCAAATCTTGAGGCACTCTATAGGTTTATTACTACAGGGCTCCAAAATAATCTGACAGTTCCCCAGCATAGCAAGGGTTATTTCCCAGTGCAGCACACTGTGAAACAAGACTAACTGGATTTCAATGTCAGCAGATTTTATACCCTAGACAGGGGGATTATTTCATCCGCTATTTCCCGCCCCACCCTTCACAAAACAAATCAGTGTGGTGTGACTAGAAAATGAACACTTTTAAATTAAATATTGATTGAACGCAGGTTGCAGTTTTGCGGAGGTCCCAGATCTGACATTTCACATAATAATCACAAAATCCAACTTGGAGCCTTAAGCTCATAAGCAGCATGGAAAATGCTATTCAGCGAGTGTGACAAACCCCTGATGTAGCACCTCTAGGGAATGGACCACTATATCAATATCGGCCCTTAATGCATTTGGTCTGAATGTAAAAAACACTCAACATCTGGTGGAACCACTCTCATATTTATTCAGGCGATGAAGTATGGAGAGAGATCCAGGCTCATACCTTCAAGGGGTTGTCCATATTTTGATGTTGTCATTTGTACATCCTCAAAGCATATGTTATGTGCCACCGGAGCACAATGCCATTTAATAGCCCAAGCATGTCTCTGACTCCTGCTACTTCTACAAAAGCCTTTCTGAATCCTGCAGGTTCTGAACTATGGCACATATGGCCAATCATCCAAGAGAACAGACTTTAGCGTACAATGCTTGCTCTGTTATAGCACCCCAAAATAAAAGTACTGAGGATTTACGGAGTCCACTAACCAGCACTGTGAAGTTAGAGTCTGAGTTGTGGAGTTTGGGTCAGTTTTAGGTGTAGTCATAAAAGGTTAGACTCTAGCTTCAAAATAAAATGCTTAATTCTTACATATTATATTTTAAGTATACAGCAATCTGTTGGAGGAGGCCTGGAGGCTGAGCAGTACTTGTATATGGACTTGTCATGGTGGCTGTAACACTTTACCAATATCCTCCAGCTAACTTCCTGGGCTGGTGCAGTGCTGAAGGGGCCTGCTGTGTACCTGATGGTGGTGGTCTCTCGCTCAGTGCACGTCCGAGATGTGTTCCGTCCTTCTGAGCCTGATGGGAGTTGGAATGTCCGTGATATTAGCGTAGTAATAAGCCTCGGGAGAATCATGGTTTCAGGAAATGGGTAACTTGTAATTGTACTTGAGGCAACAATGCAATAAAATAGCTTCCATGAATGGATGTACAGCGCTTGTAATTGTTACAACTGTGAGTTGAGAGTGAGCCAACAGACTGAACTCCCAGCTGCAGCCTGCACTTCACTAGGTGCCACTTTCTCTCAAATACAATCTCAACAGGGTGTCAACAAGATCCTCGGTCAGTCCAGTGGCTTGGGCAGGGTCTTTGCTCTGAATCCATTACGCAGCTGTTACTCAGAATCCAAGTCTACCACACTCTCCTCTGTAACAGCTAAGCAGACAGCCTCTCTCCTCCTGACTAGGGGCTGTGGTGCAGTGCTGGCCTGGATGGAAGGTATCCAAACCCGGCTGGGGTTATCTCCCAAAAAAACCTCCCTTTCTAGAAGTTTCTCCCTGAGACATGACAAAACTCTGCCCCCACTCACTGTGGAACAGCTCAATTAAAGGGGCAAATACATGTTACGATATAACCGTAAAACATTTATGTAAACATTCAGTATGCCGCAATAAACACTTTGCAGTCTGGTGGGATGCTACACAATTATTGATATTGTATAGTTAGATGCATAGTTTGTTGTACACTTATGTACATAGGAATTCAATTACTGACTTATTAATGAATTAGAGGATCTTTACTGCTCCTGTCTGACCATGGCTGTCAGCCACTTAAGTGGAGTCCATGATTTCTGCCTTGTCTGGTTTCCAAGCCCTCATCACCATCTCTGACCCACTGGGCTTGCAAGGTTGAAGTTATTCATAGCATGGAAGAACTCACTGCATCCTTATGAAATAAATATGATCCATTTGTCTCTGCCCGGATCCTTTTCCAGGGTTCTCCTTGAATGGCAGATGAGCATCCAGTTCTACCTTGGAGCATCTCCCAACTATGGTTAGGTCACTGTGCTGGAAGAAAATCCTGTTTCTTCTCCTTCCTTCTCCTCTTCATTTGACCCATACTTTCTGTGCAGGTCCCCTCTGCTCCGTGTGGTCTCCGGCTTGGCTCAGCAGGCATGATGACATCACTGCTACACACCTGCCTGCAGGGAAATTTGTGACAGGCTGGGATCCAGTCTTACGTAAGTTTGGTTGTTTTCTCCTTGCCAAGTCTTATGTATGAATTCTCTTTGTATTCTACTGATCTTTTTCCTGTTCGGAATGTTTTATTACTTGTTTATTGAAAACACAATAAAGCATTAAAAAAACTGCAGAAATAATCACATGAAGGTGCATAATTGTTGTTTTGGAATGTGTAGATTTTACTATGTCAGTGCTAAACCATATTTATTTATTTAATGGTTACAGGTAATTTTTTGGTTTAAGCAAAGATGACCTTTAACCAGAAATTTACTAGAATTACTAGAACTTGGCAGAGTATGAAGTAAAAAATGTGACAGATTTACTAATAAGGTCGTCGCAGGCGGCTTGTGAATTAAAAATGTCTCATGTTGATCCTACTCAGCAGAGCCTTAACAGACTTCCAACTAGAAAATCGCTGTGCTTACAAGAGCTGAATCGCTCCCACAGTGGCATTAAAATTCAGGCAGAGCACTCGTCACCCATCAGACAAGAGCACTTCAATAACCATGGATCTAAGGCTCTCTGCTATGAAAGGAGGGAATTGCTGCTCCTTCGCCGTTTTATGGCGCCATGCAGCTCGTCACATTTGTTTTGGTAACTAGGATAATGCTCCGTTCAATCACGGCAGCGCAACGCCTGTCAAAGTCAGTTTATTCTAAACTTCTGAAATAGTTTTTACTTCTACTTTGATTGCTTCTTCGCTCATTATGGAACATCAAAAAGGAAAAAAAAAGCATCTTCATTCTGAAAATGGTCATCAAAAATGAAATTATTAATTATTATTATAGCAATTATATAGGAGTGGGGCTAAAATGATTACAGGGCTAAAGGAATTTTTATAAAGCTAAGGCTCCACACGTAGCAGGCAGCAGTGAAAGCACTGTGGGAAAAACCATGGCGGAAATGCATTGTGGTTTTTCCTGCAGTGCTTTTCACAAAGTCTGCAGAGGTTTCCGCTGCGGACTTTCTGCTTCCATTATACCTACAGGGAAACCGCCAGCGTTTCCGTAGGTGTAATCGACATGCTACGATTTCCAAAACCGCAACAGTTTGTAAAATCATAGCATTTCCGCTGTGCATATTTTTCTGTAATGTGTGGATGGGATTCGCTAGAATTCCATCCACTTTGCAGGGACTGTAAATTCGCAGCGTTTTTTGCCATGACCTAAAAGGGGATCCAGGAACTAAAAAAGAGGGTCAAAGAGCATAAAGGCTGCTAAAACTAAACAGTTTTCTCTTGACAGCAGATGCCCTAAAAAACACCTGTAATTGGGTGTTTTTGCACCATTTCACCTTTGAATTGCAAAGAATAAAAGCCATGGGGTGAACCTACAGAATAAACTGACATTCTGTGAGTTAAAAACCTGCAGTGATGGTCACTTTGTATAGTGTTTTTTTTTTTCCACAGGGATATGCAAAAATCTTATCCACTATGCTGCTACTGTACATCGCAGCAGGTTAGCCAAGTTTGCAATAGCTAACCCTCTGCACATACACCCTGTGTGACCCAGTTTCTATTACAGGTTGTACAGGACTAATAAACAGGTATAATTGTTCTCATCCTGCACACACTCTGGAAAGAAAGATGCCGTTCTTGATGCAGTTTTTAAAGCCAAAGCCAGAAGTGGAGCCAGCAGGAAAAAGTAGTAGGCCGTATTCACACCACATTGAAAAATCAGTTAGGCTAAAGCCCCACATTGCAGAAACTCTATTTTACAGTACCAGCATTACCAGATGGCTAATCCCATCCACACATTGCAGAAAAAAAAAAATGGCTAAAACTCGTGTGAATGCTCCCTTAGCTTTTCTTTCAACAGCTCTTAGGCTAAATTCACGCACTGCATATTTGGTTGCAGAAAACTATGCATTTAATGCAGAAATAACTGCATTTAGTTAAATTTAAATGACTAACAGAAATATTTCCAACAAATCTGTCACACAACATAAAAAAAAGAAAACTGTTGCAAATTGTATTCTGAAGCCACCACTGGTCAACGTCTGAATTTTTTTCCCCACACAGAGTAGATGAGATTTGTCAAATTGGTGGATTTTCTGCCCTGAAATCTAGATAGAATATCCACTGCCTACCTTATATGTGTAAATAAACCCTTACAGTGAAGAATGCTTAAAGGGGTTGTCCATGGCAGAAGCACCCCGGTGCTTCTTCTGGTGGAAGTCCTCGCCTCACATGAGCGTTGAGGCCAATCAGCAGCCTAAGGAAAGGAACTGAAACGTGACTCGCATACATCACCTGTGACGTCGCACGTTCTTTCCTTAGGCCACTGATTGGCCTCAGTGGTCATGTGAAGTGAGAACTTCTGCTGGAACAGGTCCAGACCGTGGTGGGAGACACCAGAGCAACGGTGACAGGTGAGTATGTTTTTTTTTTTTTTTTTTTTTTTTTTTGTCAAAAACTGTTTATCCTGGACAACCCCTTTAAGGCCCATGAAGTCAGAACAATGTAGCAGACTTCAATGTAGCAGTATTGAAAACGTTCTAGACATTTATTTTAGACCGTTTAGAAACCTTCAAACAAAAAAAAAAAAAAATAGGCGTGGAGCTTAAACAGGTTGTCCAAGACTCAAGCATAATGGATATTGACAACTATCCACAGTATCAGAATGGTGGGGATCCAATCCCTGGACCCTGCACCCATCAGCTGATTTGTCTGCCAAAAACTGTATACAAGGTGCAGGGCCAGAAGCAGCACTGCTCCTATTCAAGTGAATGGGAACCTAAGCTGCATTTCCCCAGCACCACCACTAGAGTGTAGAGAGTAGGAAGCTGTATGCAGTGTATAGAGATATAAACTGCAAGAGGTGCCAGGGAACTGCAGCTCGGTTCCCACTCATTTTAACAGAAGAGCTATTTCTGGCAACCAAAGCGCAGCAGAAAATGTTGGTGCTAATACAAGTAAGGGAAAGAAATAAATCAGCTGATGGGTGCGGGGTCAGTAATTTGATACTTATTATCCATCCTGTGGATAGATCAAGAGTATTAAGAGAGCTAGACTCTCGAAAGTTTACTATCAAATATACTCAGTTAGCCTCTAAAAGGTATCGCCTGATTTCTTCACTCTTCCATTATACCTTTAAGACATTTTCATAAATCTGATGCAGTTTAAGACTGTCTAAGACGGGGCAGACTTACTACTACTGTTTTTATCTACATTCAGAAGGAGCTTTTGATTTGTAAAGTGGTAAGATTTTTGCCCTTGTGTCAGGGATATTTACATATAATTATTTATAGATGTGAAATTCACTCTGCGCACATCGATCTATGTACTTATCCTATGAACCTTATCATCCCTTTTAATGGCTCCAATAAGAAAAAAAGTTAAAGGCAACAGATTAATTCCTTAACAATGTGTTTATACACGGAGCTGTAGTGCAATAAAACCTGCTTTATTTGGGCTGTTCTCAGCACAGATAGACCTATTCATGACAACTGAAATATTTCAAGATCAACTGTTTCCCTGCCTCGGAAAATGCAGAATTTCGAAGTTTACATAATTTTAGCTGAAAAAAAGCAAAATCTTAAAGCCTCCATAATTGCTCTTATAGTTGCACTTGGTGTACAATGGTTAGACACTAAGAATCCAGGATACGGACATCTTTTCACTGAAATTTTTTTTTTAGATATTCTTCTTTAAAAATTAGCTATCTTTTTGCTACTGTAGATTGTGAAACTCATTCAGATCTGTGACTGTGTCCTGTGTGTTTCTAAAAAAAAATTAGACAGCACACTGTATTACATAGGGGAGGAGGATTACATGGTTAATCAGAGAACTGAAACAAGGGAAGCATCCAAGTTTTCTGGCAGATGTACTGTATCAGAGGATGTAGAGGTGAATTACACAGGCTGTGTATAAGTGCAGAGAGAAAGGAGAGCACACACACATCTGCCAGCACAAGGACAAGACACCTTTCAAGCACTGTAGAAGGGGACAGCATCCCAGGAATCCAGGAACACGTAGGAAAGAGCTAGAGAAGGCAGTAGTATCATAGAGGGGGGTTTGAAGATGAATGGTAAAGTAAGATTGAAGCCTGAAATGTAATGCAACTTCTTAACTCAAGGTTAACACAATATTTTTCCATGTCAAAAGGTGTCCAAAGTGTGTATATTACAGATACATCTATGTTTCAATGCATAAATTAATTTACAAACATAGCAATTCTCTAAGGCCTGATTCACATGAATGGGAAAAAATACCAGTCAAATCGCTGTACTAAAATAAATGCAATCCTATGGACCTATCCAAATGTCCATATGTATTTATTTATTTAAAACAGTCAAAAAACAGGACATGTCCCATTTTTGCCGTTTTTTTTAGATCACTCAGACTCAAAGCTGTGCCACGTGGATGAAAATCAGCCATGAAAAATAGCTGTTTTTCACAGCCAATTTGTATCCCAGTAATGTGAATATAACCCAAATATCAGAAACAGTTTACCCAAAAAAAAAAAAAAAAAAAAAAAACACACAAGGGAGGAATATACTTTAGACATATAAAATATATTAGGGCTGGGTGATTATGACCTAAATCATAAGGCCATGCCCCTTTAAAATCACTCCCTTTTTAAAGTATGATCTCTTCAAACCTCATAGTATAAGCAGCCCAGGGAAGTGATGAAATATAAAAATTTGTGTTACTCACCTCCCCTGGGCTCCGGCGTGATTCCCTGTTCCCTTCGGGCCATCTGACTGACATCAGGGATTGCTGAGGTCTGATTTGGCTTCAACGGTCACACGGAGTCGTTATGCTTGCGACTTTGCGTCACAATGCCACGTGAACCCCACCACACTCACTTTGACAAAAGTGGTGGGGGCAGGGCACAAATCTTAAAAAGTCACAATTTTTGCACCATAAATTATGACTTTTCATGACCTGTATGCCAGTTTTCTGGTGCACAGGCCATGGTAAATCAGCCCTATTGTGCCCGGCTTACTGAGGGCACATCCACACACTGGCCAAGCCCCCACCAATCACTGTGCTAGCTTAACAATAACACAGAGCTTGTGGGCGTGCCTCCAATAGCGACTCCATTGCTTATTAGTTATTAAAACTGTTGTCATACAAAGCCTATATTAACCAATAAGCGCTTTCCCCAATAGTAAGGGAAAAGTGTACTGGTTAGTGAATCGGTCATCAGTTACACAGAGAAGGATGATGTAAACGAGAAACGTTATAAAAAGTACATTGAAAAAAAAAAGTGCCAGTAGAAGTGCCCAAAATCTAGAATGCCCTTTCCCCATCTTGGCGTTTGTTATTTTACCACACAAAATAGTTCATTCTGTACTATTTTGTCTGGCATGTTAGACAGAATCTGCCATGGAAACAAAAAAAAAAAAACCCCAAAACATACAAATCAGCCGTGATTTTCCGATATTCTCCATGTAGTATAAGCGACATGTTACTGTCATACTCTACCACTTTTTTGTGCTACTTTTTTTTTTCTTGAAATGGCCTTTTTTTTCATATAAAAACTACTGCACACCTACCTTATCGAGCGCCATCACTTCCTTTCTGCTGGCCAGGCCTGTTAATGGTAATTAACATTCTCAGGCCACCTATTTGTCATTACTATGTCACTGCACGGTAAAGGCTGAAACTTTATATATAGTGTATAATGCCAGAGAGGTTACAGTTTTCCTGCTCTAAAGCCGCACGTAAGCATTTTAAGCAGGTTTATTGTGGGCCCTTGAAATTGAAAAATATCCCAGTGCACCCCTGCTCTAAGGTATAAGTCAGTGTTTTGGGGTTTTTTTTTTTTTTTTAAAGAATACAAAACAGGAACTTTAAGAACTTTTAGCTATGGCGACGTGCAGGGGTGTAGCTGTGGGGGGATGGGGCAGAGGTAATAGTCACTAGCTGGAGCCACACGGGGCACAAAGGCCTCTTTACAACATAAGATAACACCAGTATAATATACAGCAAAATGTAAGTGCGGTCCCCATTAAATATATTACATTGGGGTTGAGGACCTTCAGGTTACGCCCCTGGCGACATGTCAGCCGGTCATACTGAGGCCAGGACAAATGTAATTGTGTAGGCTCTGCTTACATCACGTGTAGTGTATGCGCCAGGAAAAGCTTCTGCCTTAAACTTTTCTGGTATATACTTCAATATACCTTTCTTGCGGCATCAAATAGCAGACTGCATATTTCATGCAAACATTGATTAGTTAAAAAAAACCAAAAAAAAACCGCTTCATTGCTAATCATATGTCTATCATTATACAAATAAGAATGAAGTGCAATGGTGGTGTGTCAGTCTGGATGGGCTCAATCTCCAGCTATGCCCCCCTGCCCACAACCCTGGGCAGTGCCACCCACATACAGTTGACACATTCTCTTCTCAGTTTCCTGCTCTGAGTCTCATTGCTAGTGTCTTCTGGCCAGTGCATGTGTTGTACAACTCCTTCAGCTGCCGCCGGTGTCATCCAGGACTGTACTGCGCATGCGCCGGAAAGAGAATGCATATGCATAAAATACAATTTTCACAGACATAGGTAAACCCTTTAACTAATTCATGGCATAACACCCCTAGAAGCTCCAAATATATCACATGTACGCACATAGGGGCTTAACCTCAACATGTTGCTCACTACCTGACAGGCTTGCAGAAGTTCTAGACAAGCAGCAGAAACATCGCCATCTATATGTATGGGGTGGATTTATTCAGTCACAAATATAAAATCTGCCAGATGTGAACATATCCTGATCGGCATGGTTATAAATAAATACACAGGATGAAATAGTGTGATATCCCATACAATATTACAATTACAATGGAAAGGACCTATTAATAAAACTGACAATAAATTTCATTCTGGGTCTAATGGGGGTTCCAATACTTTCACTGATATGAACTAACATTTTTTGGCTACTTCCACATAGGACAACTTGCCTTATAGAAATTTATCAGCAGTGGGTTTTTTTTGTAAAAGACACCACCACAAAAAACACCAGGATCAGAATGGTTTTGTGGTTGTATTCATGTAGAAATCACTGTAGGTCTTCTATGGCTTTTCACCTTTGCATTGCAAGGATGAAGACCTCCTGAGGCATAAGTTGACAGTGCAGCTCAGTTTGCACTGTGGGTCTTAGTTTCAACATGTGGATGAGGTTTTGGTAAAATCCCAAACACTATGCTGCAGTCTAACCCTGTGCCCTGTGTGGCCATACCTTAGGGTGAATTCACACACAGTAGATTGTTGCAGTATTTCAGTAACTTTCCGATTCAACAGTATAGAACTTGTAGAAATCCATATACTTTCCATCAAAACAATCCCATTTAGACTTATGGAACAGAATTTCAGTCAGAGATTTTTACAACAAATCCATCATGTGTGAAAAGACATACATACAACCGGATTATATAATGATTGAAAATGCCATCGGACCAAATTTTTCTGTAAGAGATTCCTGGCCATTGTCACAAATGAGAAGGTGGGTGACATATTTATCATACAAAATGAGACATTTATCGAGACTGCTAATGATACTATTAAATTCTGACTGTGGGTTGCACAGCTGACTAACCGTCACTGTGTGTCATATTTATCAATGTCTAACCAAAGTCGTATAAAAGATAAGTGGAAGTAAAGTAAAAAGTCAAGGAGAAATTTCATCCTTGTTACAAAATTTCAGTATAAGACATTTTGTACCACATCTTATAAAGAGATCACAACGCCAAAACTTAACCCTATGAGAACACTGATAAACCTGGGCCAAACAGACAACTTTAAGAGAAGAATACCAAGAAGCCTGACAGCAGCTTCCCAATATGACTGATGTCTAGAAATCCTTTCTATAGGACAAGGCATAGAGGCAAACCCTATATAAAATTTTACCAGGCACATAATGCATATACAGTATAAAGATGTAATAGACATTAAAATAATATTATAAACGCCCAACCCTTGTACAGAAAGGTGAAGCACAGAAGATAAAGTCTATGAATTCTAGGAAATATATTAGTAAATAATTCATGCCGCTCTGAAACTTTTTGTATGCGACATTTTCCGTGCGACATATTGATGTACAGGTCACATAGCAGACAATACCAAACTCGCAGGAGACATTTCTACCTGCGACTTTACAACCATCACTTACTATACAAGCAGAGGTGACAGGGACCAGAAACTAGCACAGGAGCAAAGTTTGAGCAGAGCATAGCAGAAGACAGGCACCGGTACCAGCCACCCTCCCTCCTACCCGGGTGTGATGCCCACCTGCCCCATGTTCAGATAGCCGTATTTGGCAGCCAGTTGTGCCGCTTTCTCGGGTCCCCCGGGCACTCGCACAGCCCAATGGTTGGAGTAGACGGTGCGGGGAATGTCAGCCAGACAGCCGGGCAGCAGCAGCAAAAGGAGCGGAGCTGTCAAGGAGAGCATGTTGAAGTCACCGGTAACTCGCGGGGTCCGCTGCCCGCTCACAGTGAGCACTAGGCGGACATAAACAGTGTAACTCCCCGGCTCTGTACATCTGCTAGAACCCGCGCTCCTCCGCCTGCTATTTGTCAACTCGTCAGCCAATCAGGAGCCAAACCTGTACACGGTGCGATGAGGGGGCGGGGATAAATGGGGGGCGTGCCTTGGACAGTGTGAGTAGGCGGAGGCTGTGTAGGCACGATACTATGGGTGAGGCTGACTGGAGTACGTGACTTCATTCATAAAAGGATGGGGGATTATGTATGTGTGAGCTGGATTACAGGGAGACAGTATTGTGGACCAGCACAAATACAGTCAGCAGGGAGGATAGCAGTTCTCCAGTATAGTGCTAGGATGGCAACACTGACCCCAGGTCTACCCCCAACCACTTAGATTAACTCACTCATGTAGGGTAATTGTTGTAGACATAGTATGGTAGGTAGGTTTATAATCATCTGTGGCACTGGCAAGGGATGATCGGGGGCATGTCTGACAGACTGTATCATAGATTTCAGTATATAGAGTATTGGAAGGATTTATGATATTAGACATCAAAATTATTACTTGTATAGCGCCATCATATTCCACAGCGCTTTACAGTCACTGTCCCATATAGGGCTCACAATCTACATTCCCTATCAGTATGTCTTTGGTGTGTGGGAGGAAACCCACACAAACACAGGGAGAACATACAAACTCCTTGCAGATGTTGTCCTTGGCAAGATTTGAATCCAGGACTCCAGCGCTGCAAGCCTAACCACTGAGCCACCGTGAGAGCTTGAAGTGTTGCAAGAGGGACCTTGGGGCCCCTCCCTTTTGCTGTCCAATAGCAGCTGCCTACCTCCACGGTAGGTACGTCATTAACCCAGTACAAGTCACAGTGACTAGTTGATGCCCCCTTGGCACCCAGTACCTGGGTGCATCCTCTAGCTACACCACTACTGTTGTATAGTTGCTTTATGGTGTGGCTAGGGATTAGTAGTGGGCATTGGTTGTAGTGAAGTGCACATAGAGTATGTAAGAGCACAGTAAATATAGCGCTACATAGTGACTTTTAGGAATGTGAGATATCAAAGTCATGCTATGGCATTGCACCAAATTATAGGGAGTGATATTGCACCTGGAACACAACAGTCAGCAGCAATCCAAACCTGCTATATTTCAGCATGACCACCTTCACTATTATTAGCTGTGATTTTAGCAATAGAACTTTGCAATCGTAAGGTGCCATGTAGCTGTAGTATTCGCAAAGCGCCCCTACACACTGTGGAGCTGCTGGCATCAAGTTCAGTTTTGGCAGGTATTCATGCAAACCTTGGATATAGGATCTTTCTTCTAGAAATAATCCGTTGGTCTTTGATGTGGATGGGGTTGTAGTTGTGTGAAGCAATTGTAATAATACCGCTAAATGGTCAATCACAAAATTGCTTTGTATAACCATGTATGTACAGGCCTGCTTAGGTTGCTTGCATACCACACTATTTAGGTCTTATTCACACAATAGCATTCAGTCAGTGAAATACAGCCCATGTCACAACCTGGATTTACCATAACCGTGTGAATGAAACTCACTTCCTCATAATATATGCCAGCCAGTTGGATCGCTACAGTACTGAACTGACATAAAGCTGTGATTTGGCAGCTCACTGCATTATAACTCACTATCAGGGGCGTAAATACTGGGGTAGCAGGGGTAGCGGCTGCCACAGGGCCCAGGACATTAGGGGGCCCAGAGCCCTGTGGCAGCCGCTACCATGAACCCCACAAACACTGCTATCATTATACTCTGGGGTTTTTTCAGACCCCTGAGTATAACAATCGGCGGCCCAGGGGAAGTGAGGGAACATAAAAAACACTGTAACTTACCTCTTCTGTGCTACGGCAGGCTTCAGGCCTGTTTGGTGACGTCCCAGACATAAGCCGATGTCATTATGCGTCACAACGCCGGCCTGGCTCACACAAGATCTGGTCCAACATTGAAGATGGCCGAAGTAGCGCACCAGAATGCACCGGAGCCAGGAAGAGGTAAGTAACAGTTTTGTTTTGTTTTTTTTGTATGCTCCCCTGGGTCTCCGATCATTATACTCTGGGGTCTTAAAGACCCAAAAGTATAATAATTGTTCATGGGTGGTCCACAATGGGGCATAATACTGTGTTCAGGGGCCACTATGCTGCATAATACTGTGTGCAGGGGCCACTATGGCGCATGATAGTGTGTGCAGGGGCCACTATGGGGCATAATAGTGTGTGCAGGGGCCACTATGGGGCATAATACTGTGTGCAGGGGCCAGTATAGGGCATAATACTGTGTGCAGGGGCCACTATGGCACATAATAGTGTGCGCAGGAATGCAGTTTGTGCAGGGGGGGTTGGAGGGGGCGGTCCAGGGGGGGTTGGGGGCAGCGGTTCGGGGGGGGCCATGTCAAATGTTCGCTTTGGGGCCCAGCTATTCCTAGTTACACCACTGCTCACTATGTTGCAGTGAGTTCCATTAACATGGTCATGGTTAATCTGGCAAATGCGGCTGCATGCAGACCATGTTTCATGGATGGAGGAAGGAAGGTTGTATGAAAAAGTCCTTAGGATTTATGCACAAGGTTCTGTCACATGCATATGTAAATGGCAACCCATGGTCAGTACTTTATTATGGAGGGAGCAGTGGTTCTAGTCAAGCATATACTGCCACATGGAGCCACCATACGGCAACACATAGAGTGCAACAACTGGTCCATAATATGTGTGCAACCTCACAGTACCTGAAACATTCAAATCCTTGTGTTAAGGAATACCCCTTCTGATACTAGGAGGTTCCATTGAAAAGTGTTTCTGGAGATATATGACATGGAAAATATATACTTGTCTCTTGTGAGTTGAGTATTGCGGCAGTGTAGCAGTTCATGCACCACTTTCATATTTATGGCCAATCCTAAGGATAGGCAACCACTATCAAATCAGAAGAGGCCAAACTCCCAGCACTCCCATTGATCAGCTGACTGAAGGGGCACTACAAAATGTATGGCACTGTGCCAGGTGCACAATGGGGCAGGAGACAGGCGCTTGTCGGAGTGCCACACCACAAGGCAACCCGTTTTTTATACGAGAGGCATCAGCCTTCCAGAAGACAGAATGATTCCTGACAGTGTGTGGCTGGCTCCTCAGCTGTGAAGATAATTTGCATGCAGCAGCCTTTGGCGAATATGCTTGATAGGAATCCATAGAAAAGGGCAGAGCATTCCGAAAAGATTGTATCTTCTTAATGCAGTAATTAATTAATTTCCATAATTAAAACTCCCTTTTGTCAGATTTCCAGCTACAGTGTTTTAGCCTGCCGCTTTAGAAACAGCATTAAGGTGACACTGCGACAAAATCTGGAAACTTATGTAAACACATAAGGTCACTATAAAATATGTCCTGGCCAAAGCTGAGACAAACAAATCCTTGTATAGTTAAAAGGATGAAGTATCAAAAATCTGATGGCCAAAAAACAGGATGGCCATACACAGTAGATGAATGTTTGCCAAACCTGCAGATTTCAGTGGAACTGACTATTTACAGTAATGTGTATGAAGGTGTCACAACCCTCTCCCAACAATGTTCAAGTAAAGAAGAGTCAAGCATATTGGATTCCAATATACTCTATCCTTTTGTTCTCAAGAAAGGTAAACCACTACCCAGAGTAGTCTTCTAGTTGTTTACTCACCTCTCCCTATTAAGAACATATGCACACTCAGCAGATCTGAGGCTGCATTTGTGTAAAGAGGTGACATTAAATCTCTTGAGTTTTTTAGCCTTAGGTGGGCGACCACAGATGGCCATATACAGCAGGATAGCATCCCCTATGTATATAACAGTGTTCATTGGATATTATGCCTTTTTTCACTGACTGATGTGCTGTATTTCTGCTGATAATGCAATGTGTTTATTGCTGTTTCTTTCTTGCTGACGCAATAAGGTGGAACAATTGGTGCCCCACACTAGCTGTTGTGTGATATTTGGGTTATGCCAGGACAAAGGCATACTGTATCAGAGCACCATTTGCACATTTCCAGACAGTAGGCAATAGATGGAGACCCGGCCAGAGTGTTCTCTCCTACTGTATTTGGTGGTCTGGTCCAGCTCGTCTTGGGAAGCAGCTACTACATAATGAAGAAACATAGGTCTAGCCTGTGAGTGCAGAAGGGAGCATTGCATGTAAGATCAGGAGAACTGAAGTCATGGGTGAAGAGTGTTGTCACTCTGTACATTACTTTGTATTCCTACAGTCAAGTCCAGTAAAGTTTCTCTTCTGCTGTACAGTATGAGCATCTGGTGGTGTTCTTTTCTAACACTACTACAACACACCACCATGGCAGGCCAAAGGGATCACAGCTGGCGTAGTTGTTACCTTTGTATTGGTGGTTTGTATGGGTGGTTAAATGGGCTTTCCACCGTGTAAAGTGTGTGGCCATCTTTAAGCATAGTGGGGGTTATTTATCATTTGTCCCCTTTATGGCCACGCATGTGTCAGTTAGTTTAGATGCGCCTTTAGAAGCTATGTACACTTTGCCCCTTCTCTGTTCAAGAAGGTGCAATTGCCCCTTTTTTGTTAAAAAAAAGTGCGCAATTACCCCTTTTTAATTCAGTCTGACCTAACAGGCTCTTTTACGCTGTCCATGTTCTGGAGTGCATGTTCATCGTTTTTGCCCCTTTTTACAAAGGCGCAAGTCATATATACAGTGCGAAAAGGATCTCCATTGAGGCCATGCCCTTGTTTCTCGACAAAAAGAAAAATGGCGAGGACAGCCTAACATCTGAAAAAAAGGTACAAATGTTTTATACTGTAAATGAAGTGGCGGGCAGAAAAAGACCACAAAAAGGCGCAATGTACGCAAATAAAGCGCAAGTAGCTTAAAGGGAGTCTATAATTCAGAAAACACATTTTTCACTAACCCTACATTGGAATGCTCTGTCGGTCATCTTGGTTTTCATCCTCCACGAACATACTGCGCTGCAGTATGCTCATGTAGTTCTAAGGAGAACCAAGATGGCCGACAGAGCATGCACTGTCGGCTCTGCCTGAACCCGAAGTGGCAGAACTGACAGTACATGCGCGAGATTATGATCTCACTGAAGACTGATGACGCAGCAGAAGAGGAGGAAGAACAAGGGAGCTCATCATTGGAGGGGGCGTGAATACAATGGCCAGGAGGAGGGAGCGAACACACTGAAGGCTTTGACGCTGCGGTGCTCGGAGCACTGGGGTGCTCGGTGATCTCCATTTGCATATCTACAAGAAACAAATTTACACAAAAACAGCTGCCTGGAAAACAGAAACAAAGGTAGGACTAGAATAGCCTTTATAAAAGCTATTCTAACGTAGGGTTAGTGAAAAATGTGTTTTCTGAATGATAGACTCCTTTTAAATGTGCCCCAATGACTCAATGCCTGTGTGCCAACCACCTCCGACTCTAACATGCATATTGCTCATTTGCTTCATACAATAGTGCTTAGTGTGAAACACCATGAGTATACATAACACTGGAGGTCCCAAAAGCCAACATCCAGTAAGAAAACAAGATGACTTGGCGATTGAGGTGGTACACATGTAACAAACATCACAAAGCGGAACGATGTCCTGGGCTTCTCCAGAGTGAGTTCATGATCTGGAAATGACTGTCTCTGTCTCCCTCCCTCCTGACCCCAAGTCACCCATGCATTCTTCAATTGTTTTGTGCTTCTGCAGAAATATTTCATGTAGATGAGAGTGTGTATATATTTTCAACAGATGCGCCCATCAATGCCACTATGTTTTTTCTGTTATACAAGTATGCTAAAAACTATGCTCTTTGCTTATGGTGCATCCATGGGTATAGCTGTAGGCGACCCCAAAGAACCCTCTAACACATAAAATATACCTTTATTCTAAATAGCACAAGTTAGGCAGGGGCCCCATTACAGATTTTGTATTTGGGCTCAGGAGCTCCAAGTTACGCTTCTGGGTGCATCAGTAATACCACTACCATATGCAACAGATTACATAGTTAAAAATTAACAAAACTGTGGCACAAAGTGAAAATAACTGAAGCAAAAATGATGTTCCCAATTGTAAACAAATAAAGCTAGTGTAATTACACTCAATAAATATAACATGTGTATACACATAGCAATGTAGGAAAATAGAATGTTACCAGAACAATTAGGTCTAGGCTACACAGAGACTTTTTGTAGTGCTGCTGATTTATTTTAATCCTTTCTTTGCCAGGGACAGCGATACAGCAATTTAAAGACACAGTCGGAGTGGGAGCAGATATATGGAGCTCCCATTTTCAACTCTGCTTCCAATGGCTGTATCTCCAGCTGCATCTCAGACAGAGCCGTAACCCCAATTTCATTTCAAAGCTGATATTTCCATCTTTGAAACAATATATTTCTACTCTTAATAAATCAGGCATATCTCACAGCAGTGGGGAAATGAATTAAAGGGAGTCTATCATAGGGGAAATGTGTTTTTAACTGAAGCAATGTTGGAATAGCCTTTATAAAGGCTATTCTACTCCTACCTTTACTTTTCTTCTCCTCCTGAGCATGCTCAGTTGGCTCTGCTGAACTCAAAGAGGCTCCGACGACCATTTTTGTTTAGTTTCTTACACCAGCGTACTCCAGAAAAATGGCCGACGGAGCAAGAAGCAGATGCAAGATGAACAGAAGAAGATGCAGGGGGCGTGAAAAAGCAGTGCTGGAGACGGGTTGTGGCGATGACGCGGAGTGCTCAGAGCACAGGGGGAACGCCCCAGGTGCTCCCTGAGCATAATTTACATATGAGAATAAAATGTTTTTTTGGACAAATGGCAGCGAGGAGAAGAAAAGTAAAGGTAGGAGAAGAATAGCTTTTATAACGGCTATTCCAACATTGCTTCAGTTAAAAACATGTTTCCCCAATGATAGACTCCCTTTAAAGGGGTTGTCCAGGCAAAGTTTTTACATGTCAACTAGGCCAGGGGAGGTGAAAAAAAAAAAACGTACTCAGCTTTCCCCATTGCTCCGATACCTCCCAGCATGATCCGGTCTTCCCGGACCATTTTTACCTTACGGAAGTCCCCGCTACAGATGACCTAAGTGAGGGACACATGACGTCACTACCTATGACGCCCGGAGTCTCTTCCTGAGGCTGCTGAAGCCAAGAGATCCAGAACATCACAGCTCGCGGGTAGTTTCACTTTGTGAAGACATCCCAGCAGAAGGACCGCGGTGGGAGGACAGCGGAGCACAGGGAGAGGTGAGAATGATTCTTTAAAATTTTTTTTCACCTCCTCCGGTCTATTTAAAATATAAAAAAAATTGCCTGGACAACCTCTTTAATACTGGAGGAGGAAACACCAGTCTTAATAAATTCCCTAATTGAAATACTGATGACCTATTCATGTCACTTTCTGCATCACTTATGACAGAATAATGGGGGATCTTCTGCATGCTCAGGCATGAATGCCCGGCTGTGTACTAACACCTGCTCCTAACATCCGGGATCGACAAACCACCAATCCCGGGCATTTAAACCACGCGGTCAATAACAACCATGCATCTATGGGGTTTTGGAGGGAGGGGGCTACCTCCCAGAGGTATCAAAACCCTTACGAACGAGATCTCAGGGGTCCAATGCCTTTACATAGCAGTCGGAGGGCCTAATGAAGGCTGTACCAAAGGCATGGACTATTCTAGAATACTTGTCAGAAAGAGACAGGTAGTATAATGCATTGCATTACATAGGTAGTGCAATGTATTATAAAAGCAATAAGAAAAAGCAATTGCAAGTTAAAGTCCTGTAGGAAAACAAAAAATAGTGTAAAAAGAATTAAATAATTTTTTTTTCTTAAAAAAAAAAAAAAAACACACATTAACACATTAAATCTCATCACAAAATGTTTAATAAATAATAAAAAAAAAAAAATAAAATAAAAACATAACATACATATTGGGTGTTGCTGCATAAGTAAGGACCCAAATAATACAACTGTAATGTTTTTTTTTCCGCACGCTGAACGGCTTAAATATACAATGTAAAAAATTGATGCCAGAATTGCTGTTATTTATCTATCAGCAACCGAAAAAGCATTATAAGGCTGAGGCCCACGTTGCGGAAATGCAGCATTTTTTGTTGCAGATTTTGCTGCAGTTGCAGTTTTTGTTGCAGATTTTGTTGCAGTTTTTTTTAGCCAAAGTCAGGAGTAGATTTAACAGCAGGTAGAAGTATAAAAGCTTCCTATATATTCCTATATATTTGCTATTCCTTTTGTAGCCATTTCTTTTGTAGTGGCTTTGGCTAAAAAAAATGCAGCAAAATTGTCAACAAAAAAAGATGTGTTTCCGCAACATGGGGCCTCAGCCTTAAAAATGATCAAAAAGTATTATGTACCCCAAAATGGCATCAATAAAAACATCAAGTCTTCCCGCAAGAAAAAAGTCATCGCACAATTAAGAACAAAAAATAATTAAGTTATGGGTCTTGGAAAGAGAAGATGGAAAAAAATTATTACAAAAAGGGTTTTTACTTTGCAAAAGTAGTAAAGCTTTAACAAAATCTATACAAATTTAGTATCAATTTAACTGTACAGATTCAGTGAATAAATTTATCAGGTTAGTTAAGCTACACAGTGAATGCCACAAAATTGATAGCATAAAAAAGCAAAATTGTTGTTTTTTTTTTCCTTCCCAGAAAGAGAAGTTAATCAATGTGGTATACCTATGCCAAAATAGTGCCAAAAACACTACATTTTGTCCGACAAAAAACATATCCTCCTACAGTTATATTGACAGAAAAATAAAAAGCTATAAGGCTAAGCCTACATTCAGACGACCATGGTGCAGAGTATGGAGGGATCTATGAAAACGGACAAAAATAGAGTATGAACTATATTTTGACCATCCATGATAACAGATCGTCAAAATATGTGAATAGCCATTGAAAGTAATGCGGGTGTGTGACTGCCGTTAAAATTACAGCCGTCACACGGCTGTTTACAACTAGAGATGAGCGAATCAAAGCTGACGAAGTGGAATTCGATCCAAATTTCAGGAAATATTCGATTCACATAGAATCCAAATTTCCTCACGCGTCGTGGTAATGAATCGCATTTTTTCATAACATGGCTGCTGCACATTAGGACATGGGGCAAGGAACTCTGGGAACGTGGGATCACCCACAATGCCATGCGTGCAGACAATCAGCAGCCAGCCAGCCCTTTGATGTCAAAGCCCTTTAACCCCCTTCGCGACCTCCCACGGCATCGGGAGATGGTGTTAGCTGTAACTGATAGCTAACATCCTGCTCCATAACCCCCAGTCGGAGCACAGCTCACTGGAATCAGGGGGGGGTGGATTAAATAACTGATGTCAAATGTTGGTGTCAGTTTATCAGTAAATGTAAACCGAGTATCATATCTTGTGGGATAATGCGGGAGCGTGAACAGTGGAGGGTTAGTTTTAGGGATTCTAACTGTGGAAGGGTTTAGATTAGGAATTGTGATAGGCCTGCTTAATGAGATGTGTCTTTAGGATGCGCTTGAAGCTGTAGAAGTTGTGAGTTAATCGGATTGTTCGGAGTAGAGGATTCCAGAGAAGTGGTGCAACTCAGGTAAGTCTTGTATACGAGCATGGGAGGTTCTGATAATAGAGGATGTTAGTCTTAGGTCATTGAGTGAACGGAGAGCACAGGTTGGGCTATAGACAGAGATGAGGGAGGAAATGTAGGGAGGTGCAGCATTATGGAGAGCTTTGTGGATGAGGGTGATAAGTTCATATTGCATTCTATAATGAATAGGCAGCCAATGTAGAGACTGACACAGACTGGAGGCATCACTGTAGTGTCTAGACTGATAGATGAGCCTGGCCGCCGCATTCAGAATAGATTGTAGAGGGGAGAGTTTAGTAAGGGAAAGATCGATTAGACAGGAGTTACAGTAGTCAAGGTGAGCATAAATCAGGGCGACAATAAGGGTCTTTAATGTTTCCATGGTAAGGAAAGAGCAAATTCTGGAGATGTTTTTGAGGTGGAGATGACATAAGCGTGCAAATGATTGGATATGGGGGGGGGGTGGTGAAGGAAAGGTCTGAGTCAAACATAACCCAGAGGCAATGGGCATACTGCTTTGGAGTTATGGTAAGACAGGAGACTAAAATGGAGATATCAGGGTTAGGTCTGTTAGATGGTGGAAACAGCAGTAGTTCAGTCTTTGAGAGACTCAGTTTCAGATAAAGTGAAGACATGATATTTGAGACAGCAGTGAGGCACCGGTGTTCTGTAATAGTGCAGTGGTGATTTCACGAGATGAGGTATATAGTTGGGTGTCATCAGCATAAAGATGGTACTGGAAGCCAAATCTGGTTATGGTTTGTCCAATAGGGGCTGTGTAGAGAGAGAAATGCAGGGGGCCTAGGACTGAGCCCTGAGGAATCCCAACGGCAAGGGGAAGAGGGGAAGAAACAGAGCCCGCAAATGATACACAGAAAGTGTGGTCTGGGAGATATGAGGAGAACCAAGAGAGCACAGTTTTGATGCGGCTGACAGAGTGGAGCATACTGGGAAAGAGTTGGTTGTCAACAGTGTCAAATGCTGCTGAGAGATCCATAAGAATTAGAAAAGAATAGTCACCATTAGATTTAGCTGTCAAGTGATCATCGGAGGCTTTTGTAAGGGATGCTTCAGTAGAGTGCAGAGTGTGGACGGCAGATTTTAAGGGGTCAAAAAGAGAGTTAGTGGAAAGATAACGGAATAAACAACAGTAGACCAAGCGTTCCAAGATTTTTGAGATGAAGGGGAGGCTAGAGACGGGTTGATAGTTTGCAGCACAGGACAGGTCAAGGGAGGATTTCTTCAGTAGTGGGGTTAAGACAGCATGTTTGAAAGATGAGGGAAAGATTCCAGAAGAGAGAGAGAGAGGTTAAATATTTTAGTAAGGTAAGTAGTGACGGCAGGTCACAGAGACTGGAGAAGCTGTGAGGGGAAAGGGTCACTACTGCAGCTAGTAGGGCGAGAAGAAGAGAGGAGCTGGGAGATTTCATCTTCTGTAACTGGTTCAAAAGATGAGAATGAACAGGATAAATTTTGGTAGGTGAAGGGATCAATGCTGCCTCTCGGATCTTATCAATTTTGTCATGGAAATAAGTGGCCAGGTCCTCTGCACAGAGGTCTGTGAATGGCACCTGCTTTTTGGGAGTAAGTAAGAAGTGAAAAGTTTCAAAGAGTCTTTTAGGGTTACTGGAGAGAGAAGAGATGAGAGCGGTGAAATAAAGTGTTTGGTGAGGTGAACGGCACAGCTATAGGTTTTGATCATAAACTTCAACTGAGGGGAAGGTAAGTGAAGGTACTGGGGGAATGACCTGAAAAATGCATTGCAGTGATAGAAATAGGCCTACTCCTCCACCCTGTTTGTTGTCAGGCCTAAAAGTATGTGAGAAATATAGACCACCATGAGACAGAGCAGAAGGGGAGGCCGGATTAGACTGCTGGATCCAGGTTTCGGTGAGGGCTAGCAGGTTGAGAGATTTATTATGGAATAAGCCATTAATATATTCTAATTTGTTACACACTGAGCGGGTGTTCCAGAGAGAACAGATACCAACAAACCATTACTATACTCTGGGATCCTTCAGACCCCAGAGTATAATGAGCGGTGGTGCTGATGCAGTGGAGGATTCATCGGTGAGTATTAGTTATTTAGTTGTTTATCACATTTTCTCCCTTTAACCATCTGGGGAAAGAGGTTTGTTGGCACTTAGCACTTGGGACTGAGACAGCTTTCCCTTTCATTTCCCTCCTATTATTGTGTTAGCCCAAAACAAAAATAATATAGCCAATGGATTTTAATTTTGTTTTGTTATTTTTTGGCAGTTGGTGAGAAAGCTATGTTAAATATAGCCCAAAGTATGAGGACACACAGTGATAAATGGACTCATAAGCAGTGACATGACGGACATGTTATAGGTATCTAAATATCCACAGGGATATTAACAACCCACCTGGTTGCCCAACTGTATTGGGACATGGCAGAGATCTCTCATGTTCCTGACTACTGATAAAAAGAAGTATAACAGTCTCAAAGGGTTATGAAGAATACTCCCACTGAAAATCTACTGTAGGAAACGTCTGGCAACTTATTGCAGATCAGACGTGGTAAGCATACTGGCGTATACCAGTGGGCACCATTGGTTGGGGTTGTCTGTGTTTTACTGGCAATTATGCCATGTGCTTAGTCATCTGAGGTCCCTAAAACATCTGTTTGACAAGCTTGTCATAAAGAATAAGAGAAAGTGTAGTAATATGTTTTAGGTAGGCCCCATCATCAATTCTAACAACATAACGCCACTGGCCAGGCTCTTTGTCACTTCCTGGGACAGGTGTGCAATAAAGTAGAAATGATGCAGCTGAATATACATTACAGAAACTTTTGTTGTATTTGCCTGCATTATGATTTAATGAACGCTTTATCACTTTCTAAGTCGCTGTTCTAAGTAAATCTGCTGTTTTCTGGCAGAGTAAATCTTGTTCTTTCTTAAATGCTGCACTGAGAAGATTATGAATTATGTATACATATTACACTTTGTTATTTGATTTTCACACAAAGCGGCAGAACTGCCAGTTGTTTTTATTGGCTGGCAAGCGTTATGTCTGAAAATCCAGCGTTATTGTCTAGAAAAAAGCAAAAGGACTGATAGCCGTCTGGAATTTGTGTGCAAGATATAAAGTAAAAAAAAGATTAAAAAGTTGTATACGATTCTTCCTAATTTTTGTAAAGTCAATGGACCGTGAAAATATGCAAATAAATCTTATATTCACATTTTATCTTTACTGCCAACATTTTCATAAGCAGAAACAATATCAATATATTTGTTTTTCTGCATCGTAGTTTACCCACATCGCAATAAAATAGCGCTTCAATTCTAGTGTATTATATATATATATATATATATATATATATATATACATAACAGTGTACACAATTTAGCCATTTAATGAAAAAAAAAAGAATGATACTGGTTTGGAGGTTTTATGCTAACAACGCTACTATATTTAACCCATTAAGGACACTTGGCCTTAAAGGGGTTATGCCCAGTGGTGAACCTAGCCTCTTTGCTGCCTGAGGCGGACTATGGAAAGACTCCCACCCCCCCAAAAAAAAAAAAAAAAAAAATTAAGTTTACATGCTACTAGCTTCACACGCTGCTATTGTTATTAAAGTTATAAAACAGTTTATAAAAGAATTCTTCTTCCTGTATTACTTTAGTGTCAGAGATCAACATCATGGCATTAACAATGAAAGTAACTTCACACATCTTCTGCTTGGTGGATGGATGAGCCCACGTGGCCCCCATTCTCTATAATAGGAACGCCGCAGATAGCTGATTACTGTACTTTGGCTATCTTTTGCACTCCCATTGAAGTGAATGAGAGCCACGCTGGTTCGTCCATCCACCAAGCGACATACCTACAGTGCTGGCCAAAAGTATTGGCACCCCTGCAATTCTGTCAGATAATACTCAATGTCTTCCAGAAAATGATTGCAATCACAAATGCTTTGGTAATAATATCTTCATTTAATTTGTCTTCAATGGAAAACCACAAAAAGAATTGTCAAAAAGCCAAATTGGATATAATTCCACACCAAAATTAAAAAGGGGGTGGACAAAAGTATTGTCAACTTTGAAAAATCAGGTGATGCTTCTGTAATTTGTGTAATTAACAGCACCAGTTACTTACCTGTGGCACATAACAGTTGGTGGCAATAACTAAATCACACTTGCAGCCAGTTGAAATGTATTAAAGTTGACTCAACCTCTGTCCTGTGTCCCTGTGTGTACCACATTGAGCATGGAGAAAAGAAAGAAGACCAAAGAACTGTCTGAGGACTTGAGAAGCAAAATTGTGAGGAAGCATGAGCAATCTCAAGGCTACAAGTCCATCTCCAAAGACCTGAATGTTCCTGTGTCTACCGTGCGCAGTGTCATCAAGAAGTTTAAAGCCCATGGCACTGTGGCTAACCTCCCTAGATGTGGACGGAAAAGAAAAATTGACGAGAGATTTCAACGAAAGATTGTGCGGATGGTGGCTAAAGAACCTCGACTAACATCCAAACAAGTTCTAGCTGCCCTGCAGTCCGAGGGTACAACAGTGTCAACCCGTACTATCCGTCGGCGTCTGAATGAAAAGGGACTCTATGGTAGGATACCCAGGAAGACCCCACTTCTGACCCAGAGACATAAAAAAGCCAGGCTGGAGTTTGCCAAAACTTACCCGAGAAAGCCAAAAACTTTTTGGAAGAATGTTCTCTGGTCAGATGAGACAAAAGTAGAGCTTTTGGGAAAAGGCATCAACATAGAGTTTACAGGAAAAAAAAAGAGGCCTTCAAAGAAAAGAACATGGTCCCTACAGTCAAACATGGCGGAGATTCCCTGATGTTTTGGGGATGCTTTGCTGCCTCTGGCACTGGACTGCTTGACCGTGTGCATGGCATTATGAAGTCTGAAGACTACCAACAAATTTTGCAGCATAATGTAGGGCCCAGTGTGAGAAAGCTGGGTCTCCCTCAGAGGTCATGGGTCTTCCAGCAGGACAATGACCCAAAACACACTTCAAAAAGCACTAGAAAATGGTTTGAGAGAAAGCACTGGAGACTTCTAAAGTGGCCAGCAATGAGTCCAGACCTGAATCCCATAGAACACCTGTGGAGAGATCTCAAAATGGCAGTTTGGAGAAGGCACCCTTCAAATCTCAGGGACCTGGAGAAATTTGCCAAAGAAGAATGGTCTAAAATTCCAGCAGAGCATTGTAAGAAACTCATTGATGGTTACCGGAAGCGGTTGTTCGCAGTTATTTTGTCTAAAGGTTGTGCTACCAAGTATTAGGCTGAGGGTGCCAATACTTTTGTCCGGCCCATTTTTGGAGTTTTGTGTAAAATGATCAATGATTTGACTTTTTTTTCCATTCTCTTTTGTGTTTTTTCATTGCAAGCAAAATAAATGAAGATATTATTACCAAAGCATTTGTGATTGCAATCATTTTCTGGAAGAAATTGAGTATTATCTGACAGAATTGCAGGTGTGCCAATACTTTTGGCCAGCACTGTATATATATGGCTGCAGCCAGGCTGAATTCCCACCCAGTGGGCGGGGGGGGGAAACAATTTTCAGATTTACTCTGTCTCCTGAGACCCAGTGTGGGTCTCAGCAGACAGACCCCCATCACTCAGGTATTTATCCTCTATCATTTAGATGAATACAGTGCAGTAACATTTTGTGACTTAAAGGTGACGTCTCTGACTAATCGTTCACATTTCCCTTCTCTTCCCTCTGGACCGCCATGACCACTTCTTCCAGCTGTGACTTGTCTCTGTAAAGTTTGCTACATAGACATCTTTGGCTCCTCACTTTACCAGGCATCCAACCCACATTGTCCTCAACTACACAAAGCCCCCATCCTGCTGCTACCCCCAATTATAAAATATATGATATAACCCCCCATAATAATACTCCCAAGTGCATCTTTATATTAATAACTTCCCTGTGTACCCCCTTTAAATAGTTCCCCTTATTAATAATTCCGCAGGCATTTCCTTATTAAAAAGTAAAAAAAAAAAAAAGAGTGGGGTTCCAATACCCGGGACCACGAGGATCAGCTGTTTGAATGAACCATGGTACCTATGTAAGCGCCGTGACCGCTTCTCTGTTTATGTAGTATCATACATCTCATAGCGGCCATGTAATGTAACTACAGCCTCGTCCTATACACGTCTATGTGACAAGGCTGTAATTACATCACGCAGACACTATAAACAGACTGTGCCATGGCCCCTTCATACAGCTGATCAGCGGGGATTCACTGATCTCTTATTGATGATTTATTCTGAGGATAGGTGATCAATAAAAATGAGGTGGAAAACTCCTTAAGGCCCTTGCCTCACGTGGCAGAAATGCTGTGGTGTGGCCAAGGCTTACATGTCGTGGAAGAAATGCAGTGTTTTACAGTCCCTGCAAAGTGGGTGGGATTTTAGCAAATTCCATCCATATATTGTGGAAAAATACACACAGTGGACATGCTGCGATTTCCAAAACCGTTGCGGTTTCAGAAATCGCAGCATGTCAATTATACCTACAGAAACACTGGTGGTTCCCAATAGGTATAATGGACACTGAAAGTCCACAGAAGAAACCTCGGCGAACTTTCTGTGAAAAGCGCTGCGAGAAAAACTGTGCCATCTTAATTAAATGAATTGCCCCCTTATATTATGCCCCTGATTCCCCCTGACATACAGTAAATACTGTGCCCCTAATGACCCCTTATATAAATGACCTCCCCCCTTGTAATGCCTCCTAATAGTCCTTATATAAATGAACCCCCTATCATCATAATGCCCCCAATGAATCCTCCCTTATATTTCCCCCTCCTAACAACCCCTTATACTATTAAAACACCCACAACTGCGCTAAAAAAAAGTTATACTCACCTACCTGCGGTCCTTTGGTGAGTGGAGCCGCCGCTGCCTCCTCTTCTCCTCTGCTCTATGATGCGCAGGGTCCACGCACAGGCGGCGCGATTCTATGACGTCATCGCGCTGACCTGGTCTCGGTGTCTTGTAAAGTGCAGGCCTGAAGTGGCTTGCGGTTTACAAGACAGGATGGGTTTTAACTAGATCGGTGTCTGCAGACACTGATCTAGTTTAAAGTAAATCACCTCTGAGGTGGGTCCCTACAGAGTCAGTAGGCCTGGGAAAACTGTCCCCTCTGCCCCCCCCCCGCTAGCTACGCCTCTGTGGGGGGAGCCATGAGCAGGAGGGATAGGTAAGTAAATAGGCTTACTCCAGCAGGTAACGGCCTATTTAAAAAAAAAATATACAGTATACTGTATATCCTCGTCTACCTGTGATCCCTTGATGGAGCCGCCGCCTCTGCTTCACCGGCGCATAAGACATCTGCGTCTCAACGCAGGAGGCGTGATGACGTCATAGCAGTGCCGCCTGCGCTGAGATACAGACGTCTCCTAAGCCAGCCCCGGACAGGTACCACTCAGTGGGCCTCACCTCGCCTCATTAGAGATGCGCCCCTGGTTATGCCATGAAAAGTATTTATTCTCTATCCATAGGTTAGAGCAGTGGTTCTCAAATTTTGAAGTGTAGTATCCCCTAGTGAGAAAACGTCTCAACCAAGAACCCCCAAACAAGCCATCACTTATAAACGTTAATAAAATAAGACTTTGCTTGGAGCCTTCATTAACAATTATGTAATGGTCCCCTCAGTGCCCCCACATATAGTATAATGGCCCCCTCAGTGCACACATACTAAGTAGAATGTCTACATCAGTGCCCTCATACTCAGTATAATGGCCCTGTCAGTGCCTCCACATGTAATATAATGGTCCCCACAGTGTCCCCACATGTAATATAATGGCCTCCATATGTAAAATAATGATCCCCACAGTGCCCCCCACATAAAATAAAATGGCCCCCACGCTCAGTTATGTTTAAAGAGACGAGTGGTAAGCTGCATTCATTACTTACTGCCAGGGCAGATTAAGGGTACCATGGTCTTCAAGCTGTTAGGAAAGCACGCCTCCTCCCCATTCATGCCAAAGATCCCTTTGACAGAATAATGTCCCATAGTGGCCCTCCATGCAGTATAATATCTCATAGTGGCCACCAAACAGTATAATGCCTCATAGTGGACTCTCCACACAGTATAATATTCCATAGTGGATCCCATACAGTATATTTCTCCATAGTGGACCTCCACACAGTATAATGTCCCATAGCAGCCCTCCATACAGTATAATGTCCTATAGTGGACGGCATACAGTGTCAAGTCCCATAGCAGTCCTCATACAGTATAATGTCCCATAGTGGCCCCTCAATAAAGTATAATGTCCCATAGTGACCCCTCTATACAGTATAATGTCCCATAGTGTCCCTCCATACAGTATAATGTCAAATAGTGGCCCCCATGCAGTATAATATCCCACAGTGGCCCTAACACTATATAATGTCCCATAGCGGCCCTACACATAGTATAATGTCCCTGAGTGGCCCCAATATTAATAAAATTAAAAGATCCCACATACATAGGGATTTTATTACATTTTCGGGTTCGGTCTACTATTCAAACTACTATTATACTCTGGGGCCACTATGTGTCATTACACCACGGGACCCAGGTTAGGCGTGACACACTGCTGACATAATCTATGAAGGCCGGAAGAAAGCAGGGAGCAACGCCAGAGCCCAGGGGAGGTGAATAACACTGTTTGTTATATTTATTCACCTACCCTGTGCCTCTGCTAATTAAACTCTGAGGGTCCCCAGAGTATAATAGTAGTTTGTGGATGGTGAACCCCACGAACTACCATTAGGGGCAGGGAGGGCTCTCACCACGGTGCGTACCCCTGAGGACAGCTGGACGTAACCGCTCCTTGAGAACCACTGGGTTAGAGAATAAAACACTTTATCGGTTGGCCACTGACTGCTGAGACCCCCACCAAGTCTGAGAACCAGCCTGGAAATCATCCCCCGTTCTCAAAATTGGTGGGGGTTTCCTATGGATAGAGGATAAATATTTTTTGTGGCATAACTTCTTTAAAAATGCAGGCTCCAACTTGAGGGCTTAGACATGTCTCAGGTATTTTGGTGCCCTACTAAGTAAATTGCACTCCTCCCCCAATTTCTACCATACAATCATTTCCGAATGGTAGTGACTGGGTTATTTTTAGTGCAGAGCAGACATTTCTAAGACATGTACATGGTGTTTATTAGTTTATTCAGCTCTCTAGCCTCCAGTGCTATCCACACCTGGTTGACAAGTAGGCTGGAAGGAGCTGAGAGTGCAATCCTATAATATGGGGCAAGTGTTTACATTCACGTGTATAGTCAGGGAAAGGTGTACATCTACAACAATACAACATATATGTATACACATACTGCATGTATACAGCACTAGAGAAAGTACCTGGGGCTGCCCAGGTATATAGTATGGGTGCAAGGAATTCCACTGAAGTCTGGAAGATTGCCTTCAAGAGTTATGACTGAAAACTTTAATATGTGCTGAAAAAGCATAAGATGTAATGGGGAATGAGTGATAGAAAAGTAAAATGAGGCAGTTGCCCATAGCAACCAATCTGGTGTCAGCTGTCCAAGACCCCTTTGAAAATGAAAGTACTAATCTGATTGGTTGGTACAGGCAACCACTCCAGTGCATCTTCCCATGTGTGAATATGTAGTAAAGTGCACAACCTGCTACTGGCAGATAAGAATGTAAAAAGTGGCAAATCCTGGAGACTGCACCATTTTTCTACTGGTATAATACATGCCCTGTTTGTGACAATATTATGGCTACAAATCCTGTGGTGCATTGACCTGAAGTACATCTATCTATCTATCTATCTATCTATCTATCTATCTATCTATCTATCTATCTATCTCTCCTTTGGGTACAATCATCTGAAAATGACTGATAACAGAGAACAACAGTGGGTGTATATATACAGGTTATGTAAGTGCTGTACTCTGATAAAGAGTGATAACAGAGAACAACAGTGAGTGAGTGCTGCAATCCTCTGATAATGCTGTTAGTGTGGCTATTAAGTATGAAGGGGCTGTAAGCTTCCAGTGGCTATTATGGGTCACGTGAGTGCTGTACTCTGATAATGGTGTATGTCAGTGAGGCTATTAAGAATGAGGGACTTGCAAGCTTCTATTGGCTTATATGGGTTACATTAGTGTTGTCCTCTGATAATGGCTGATAACAGAGAGCAATAGTGAGTGAGTGCTGAAATCTTCTGATAATGGTGTATGTGAGTGAGGCTATTAAGAATGAAGGACCTACAAGCTCCTATTGGCTACTATGGGTCACCTGATGTGATATGGAGAAAGGTCCTTGATGTGGAGGGCAGTTGAATGGTAGGTCCTAGATTCTAGGGAATCCAATCCACACATTGCGGGAAAATATGCACAGTGGACACGTTGCAATTCCAAAACCGTTGCTTGGAAATTGCAGCATGTCAATTATACTACAAAAACGCTGGTAGTTTCCCTATAGGTATAACTGAAGCAGAAAGTTTCCTCTGCGGACTTTCTGCAAAAAGCACTGCGGGAAAAACCACAATGTGTTGCCACTGAAGTTTTTCCTGCAGCGCTTTTTTTCTCCGGGACGCTATGTGGGGCCTTAGCCTGTAAGGGGAACTTTTCACATAATCCTATCTGATCCATGTTATCCTGTGTCACAAAGCACCAGGGCACTGAATCTATAAGTGCAGGAATCTCACTGATCTCCATGTGTACACTCCAGGAAATTGTTGCTTTGGAGTACTGTACCGTTTTTTTATGACAAAATCTGTTCTGTGATCTTCAATCAAGAGCTGTAATGTTTGTTTCTTTTTCCCCTATTCTCAGTCATATTCATGGCTCTTTTGCTCACGACTAAACTGCACCAGCAGACTGTGCGGATACTGCAAACTTACAGTCTGGTAGATTTTTTTTCATGAGATTCAGGGTATACAAGTGAAATTCATTTGAGTCTGTGTGTGTTTTAAGCAGGTCACCATCTGCGTGGTATTTATGTTTTCCTGTGTTTACTTGAGTTTCTTCCAGGTGCTCCAGTTTCAGCTCACAGTCCAAAAATATTCTGACAGGTTAATGGGCTTCCCATGAATTTGCCCTTAGAGTACACATGGCTTTCTTTTGTGTACTGAGTCCATTATATATATATATATATATATATATATATATATATATATATATATATAGCTCTAAAAACTAATTTTCTTCATTCCATAGATTCCATTGCATGCTGCCATTTCACTTTCCATTACATCGCTTGTGCATGCTTGCCTATTGCCTATTGGCATTTCTTCTAAAATACAGCATTATTGTAAATGCTATACTCATCACTTTTGCCAAGATGTAAAGCTAGCTAGAATAAAGAGCACCTGTCACCTTATTGTGTTTCAGCACTTAAATGTTAGCAAATAATCACATAGACTTGTCAATAATAATTCAGATATCATTGATCTTTACATTTTGTCATTATGGTTATTCTGCAACCTTTTCAATAATACAAATTATCCAATAATATAAATTGTATCAATTTTCAACTATTGGTTAAGCACAAATATCACTTTATCCTAGGAGGTATGGCGCAGAAAAAGAGCCTATTCACAAAACAGTTAATGACGGGTACTGACAGCTGTTTTTTGAATGTCTGTTTTTTGACAATCATTTTACATGGCAGTCCAAAAAACTAACATCCTCTATCTTTGTCCATTTTGAAATAGGCAGTTGTATATAACCATAGTCAAAAATGCCCATAACACAGCTGTTATTCACTGTCATGTGAATAAGCCCTGAATAATGGACCAATGGACCTACACGTCTGTTTTTTAAAAATAGCACGGTCATGTGCATAAGGCAGTATGTTGATGGATTTGTGTAACGTCAACAGCCTGCATTTGCCATTGCACTGCACCTTCCAGCGGGCATCACCAACAAGTTGCCTTTGCCACCTCCTGTCTGTTTCCTACTCTTCCACAGTGTCGTGGGCGTGCATGTCACACTAGTGCAATTGTACTTGGTTCTGCACATAGGGCTAGTGTGCCCTTCCTGCTTGCAGCCTGAAGGCCTATCCAGAACACCTCTGGGTCTCTCAGCCAATCCCTGGCAGTCTCCATCTATATATACCTACTCTGCCCTCAGCCTGGACAAGTTTGTTGGCTTGTTTGTTAGGATTATTACATTGCTTGTTCCTGCAAGGGCTTTCCTGATATACCTGTTACTTGTATACCAACCATCGGCTTAGAATCCATATCCATCTGCTATCCTGATTTGCCTGATACCTGTTTACCGAACTTGGCTTGTTCTGACTCCCCTTCTGTTTGCTTATTCAGTTGTGCCTGTTACCTGCTACCATCTCCTTGGCATGCACCTTAGCTTGTCCTGTCTGTCCCTCTGGTGTGTTGATCCTTGGTCAGCTGGCTCCTATAAGAGGTAGAGACCTGGTAGTTTCTCCGTGGCAAAGACCACATCCCAGTAAAGGGGTTAAAGGGTGAAGACCAGTGAGGCTACTTAGATAATGTCCCTGGGAGTGGCCCAATGCCAAGCCAGTTAGGTGGCACAGTGGGTCCACAATCCACTGCCCATTTTGCAATTAGCTTCTTTATACCTCTATTCCCTTGTGAGTTCACAACAAAACAGAACATCTGCAACAGACATCCTGCAGCAGACCCAACATATGGGGCTTTAGCCTTAGATGCAGTTATTCCTATTCTCAGTCCCCTCTTTATTGTCTTTATTGTTGCAAAATGGCCACCAGTTACTACTTAGTGCAAGCTGTTATACTTAGAAACTTCCCCTTGCTCTTGAATGACAAGCCAAGTGCAGGGGGAGTGCCTCAGACTCCGAGTCAGAGGAACCACGCCATAAAAATTGCAAAGGGTGGCTCCAGGTAACTTACCTATACATCATGTATTTAGTGTGAATTTTTTATTATGAACCTGACGGTTACTTTAAATCTGTTAAAAGAACTGATTTCAATGATTTTTCATGATCACAATGGCGGGGAAAAGAGTAACAGATGCCATGTTTTCCTCTACGCTTGCAACACTGTGTAATAATCACATTGTCATTCATTTGTGTTTACTGTTCTTCAGCTCTATATCCGCAAGACTTGTCTATGAACCTAAAGCCTCACAATATCATTCTGCAAATACCATTCTGCAGATGCTCAAACATCCAGGTCTGGCTGCCCCTCGGGCGTTGTCTGCACCGTCATTCCCAAGACAGAGAAAAATGCTTTCAATTTCATCCCTGAACGGCACTTTCAATCAAAGCAAAGAAAGTGCTCATGATCCACTTATTCTGTTACAGCAGACTAGAATATAGATTGTGTGAATGGGGAGTAAAAAATGGCTCTGAAAATCAGACTAAAGAAAAACGGCTGAAATTCAGCGACAATTAAAATAATAATAAGATCTTTGATACAATGCGAACAGGAACGTGCCTTTAACTATACTCGTCGGTCATAAATAATTTGTCAGCTTCATTATCGAGAATGGCACGTCACCATTTAATTGTGGGCTCCGCGCAGCCAAGTCCCACAATTCATTATTTTCACAGTGAGACCATTCTTCTCTATCAGGATGGAAACCTGTGAAAAATAGGCATCTCAGTACCATCTAACCATCTAAGGGTTAATATTCCGCAGCTCTCCAGAGAGAGATGTATGGAAATAAATTAAGCGTCCCTCCATAAGAATGGATGTAAACAGGTTGCAAGCGTACACTGGGGATCCCGGGGACTAATACTTGACTTGATTACAAAGCATATAAACTATTCATGAAATCTTCCATAACACATAGTGACGACTTAAAATAATCCCACTATTCCCACCTGAAACAACACTGGCATCTTAAGAATGTAGAATGTGAATGTTTCAACTTGACAAGATTATTTACTAAGTGCAAAATATACAGCGACAAAAAATATTTTAGGGGTTCTCTGAGACTTTATCGATAAAGTTTAGTGAACGGAGGCCGGTACGTGATCGCACTTTGTAATATGCTTTGTGTTGCAGTTCTGTCCCTGAGTTATGATTTATGGGACTGCAGGTAGAAGCGTTTGGTCTGTATGTTTACAAGCTGTGTATGCATGAAAGTGAAATGGAAACATAGATATATCCATGTACATATTCTAATAAACTTTATTGACAGTCCGAAGAGCTCATTTCATTTTGTGAAGATGAGAAATTTACCCATGTAAAACAACTTCTCAACCATCTGACAATTGCTAGCTGCTACAGACTCCTAGACCCTGAGATCTCTGAAAATAGTGAGAAGTTATACATTTTTCTAAAAAGTTTTCTGTATCAATTATTTGTGGTCTGCAAGGAGGGGCATAGCTATAGCGGATGTAGAGTTAGTGGTTGCTAGTAGGTTTTCTGGCCCCAAATGCTTGTTTCCTACTGATCAACTATCCAAATGGTAGGTTATCAATATTTGATATATGTCGGTCCTACACCCAGACCCCAGACAGATCAGCCGTTCTAGGAGCCTCCAGGTGTCGGAAGCTACTGCGGTGGATTAGGGAGGGTTGCAAATAATAGGAGCAAGTAATAAGAGCTGTTGTTTGTACTATGTAGTGGACAGGGCTACAGCTCTGCTTGTATTACTTGTATCGGGGCAGATTGCTTATGCTCCCTGTCCACTGCAGTATGGGCCCAGACACTGCAGGAATAGCTTATCTGTGCAGGGTTCTAGTGAAACATGAATTTGAAGCCAGAAAAACTTTAAAGATAAACTTTCATCTTCTCCAACAAGTCCAGATCTTTACACAATTTAATAGGTGCTGCTCCACTGATTCCAGCACAGTTGGAATTTTTTCTCTGGCCCCCACCATTCCTGAGCAATCAATGCAGTTAGTTTTGGTGCCTGATATATTATTTAACTTAAAAGAGATAAAAAGAAGAAAACGCCGAGCGGCACATAGCATAATACTGTTTGGTAACAAATGCTCTATTGTTTTTAAAGTGAAGCGGACAATGATAGTGAAATATGCTTTGTATCAATTCACAAAATGAGAGAAAGATACTGCAATATAAAAAATGAGCATGTTAAGGTTTTACCCTCACCTGGTTTAGTTGTGAGTTTAGTCACAACCGCTAAATCCGCTTTAGATGTTAGAAGTAGGATGCTGCAGGACCTCTTGATACCAAAATTCCAAGGAACTGGATGCAATGTTTGTAGATTGTGTTGGATAAAAGTCAGAATCCAAAAAATAGAGGTGCATATACTGCGCTAATCCAAATAGGTTTTCTTTATTAAGCTCAACACACAACGCGTTTCGGAGATAAAAGTTTTTATCTCCGAAACGCGTTGTGTGTTGAGCTTAATAAAGAAAACCTATTTGGATTAGCGCAGTATATGCACCTCTATTTTTTGGATTCTGATATATTATTTAGGCTCTGTACTGTCAGAAAGGAGGTGTCAGGCAGGAGCAGGCAAGGGGTGTGATTCTGAGCTCTGACACTGGCTGCCTCTGATTGGAGCTCTGAATCACAACCCCCTGCCTGACACCGCCCTTCTGATATTACAGAGCTTAAATGGCACCTCAGGCATCAAAACTAACAGTGTTTGTTGCTCTGGAACAGTGGGGGCTAGAGAGAAAATTCCAACTGTTCTGGAATCACTGGAGCGGCGCCTATTAACAGATCCTAAGCACTAGAATTTATGGAAGTGGTGAAAGGTCCTCTTTAAGGAATTTATGCAACAGTCTCAGTTCCGGTCTTTGTTTATCTTCTGCGCACATGTGAGCAAGTTAGCCAAAATGTGGCTGAGTAATAATGCTTGGTTTTAACAGAAGATCACTGGTCAACCAATGATTGGCTACAGTGCACACATTCAAGCCAAAGGTGAAGGAATACCAGACCTGAACAGAGATTTTCCACTAAATCTATGGCGCAACAGAGAGGTGAGTATACATATTTTATTATTTAAGCCTCTACAAAATAAAAAAAAAATAATAATTGTAACACTCCTTTAACATTTTTATAACTTTGTTATTATAGAAATTAAGGCATTTATTTTCTGAAACCGGAATACCCCTTTCAGTAGAGACATGAAATGCTGTCACAAAGAGGTAGTACTATACAAAATGTCAAATAGGTCATCTAAAGAAAGCTTGGATATGCCATCAATTTCCTATCAGCAGGTGTCCAATCAATGTGACTACCACTAATTGCTAGAATGAAATAGTACTTTGGCTTATGTCAAGCCCATTCAGCTTTCTTCAGGGGCCGGATGGTCAGCCACTGACTATAATAAGCTGAATATGCAGACTGTGGAGAAAACAAAGCAGAGCCTACAAGGTGATGAAGTGGAATAAACAACTGTTTTACTTTGCTTTAGCTAGTCTGTAGATTATAATGAAATAGTACTTTGACATATGTCAGGCCCATTCAGCCTTCTCCAAGGGCCGGATGGTCAGCCACTGACTATAATGAGCTGAGTATGCAGACTGTGGAGAAAGTAAAGCAGAACCTACAAGATGATGAAGTGGCACGAGCAACTGTTTCACTTTGCTCTAGCTAGTCTGTAGTTTAGTCTATTGGTATTTTTTGGTCTTTAGATTAGACATTGATGGCATATCCTACTGATGTCTTTTTTTATGCATCAAAACATCACAACCCATCCAGAAATATGGCCTTATGGCCAAGGCCACACATTGCAAAAGACCTGTGTTTTTTTGTTGCAGATTTTGCCGCAGTTTTTTTAGCCAAAGCCAAGAATGACTTCAACAGGAAAGGGAAATATAAAGGAAGCCCTTATACTTCTCACGTCTGCTAAATACACTCCTGGCTTCGGCTCACAAAATGTAGCAAAATCTGCAACAAAAGACGCAGCTTTTCCACAACGTATGGCCTCAGCCTATAGGTGCAAAAAAGCATCAATTAAATGATGTCAGATGCTATTGGTATTTCAGTTGAGAGATTGTGCATTGCATGCTGGTGCTATATGGGTTGAAGCCATAAAAACAGTTTGGGATATTTGTAGTTTGACAATCCATTATGATAGTTATGTCTGTCACCAGCAAATTTGTTTATCTGCATATGTTTCTGTAAATCTAATAATGCTGTGTATCCAGAGTATTGCAGGCTAGAAGGATTTGATATTAACCTTTGTAATTTTCATTCCGCAACTTCATTTCTCACTATGCAGTGATTTTACAGACTGTTCTACCAGAAAAATGCAAATAAGTTTCTAACTCCAATATTTAACAGAACTACACTGGGCCAGTTATAACCACTAACTAGGTTTTAGTACTGTCCCAATCCAAATGGCGTAGATGCAAAAACGGATGAAAAGTGTACGCAAAGTTCAATTTAAATAAAAATGTTTGATGGTTAGGAAAAAGTTCACTTGCACATTACTTTTTGCCCTTACAAGTATGGCAAACATTTACAATGGTGGTTATAAACTATAGCATCCATAAAGCGCTCATAACCGCAGAGTACTGAAGCCATGCTTTCATAAAGAACCCAGGCTTGCTTGGCAATAACATTTGGAATGAGTCATTTCACAGTAATAGAAGCACGTTAGCTTTACTACACAACAAACGCACTGAAGTATGTTATGTCAGACCTGGTGCATCTCCTTCTTAAATGTCATTTGGCCACGGCGGAATTGCTAAAGATGTACTCCCATCAACAAAAACATGGTAACTTCCAGGCTCCATCAATTAACACATGGTGTGAATATCAATTGCATCAGACGCTGCACATTTGTAGAAGCCTGGGCACTGATGGCAACAGAAGTGTATGAGGTAGAAAAAGCCATTAACCTGATTAGATACAATACTCATCTGTTTCAGTGTTTTGGACCTCATCCATACATCTTCTTCAGTAAACAGGTCAGTTTTAGTCTTTTGGACCACATCAGCATTTATTCACAGGCATACAAGTATACTGCACCCTTTCAGACCTCATCCACATATCTTTATGTTCAGACACATCAGTTTTTAGACTTTTGATCCCAACTGTATGGTAACTGTGCAAAAGTTTTAGGAAGGTGTGGAAAAAATGCTCCAAAGTAAGCAAGAATGCTTTCAATAATAGAAATGTTAATAGTTTATTTTTGTCAATTAATATAATGAAGTGAATGAAGAAAAGAAAAATCTAAATCACATCAATATTTGGTGCGACCGCCCTCTGGAGTAAGAGTCCTGGAGGTGATGACATGGCCCCCACAGAGCCCTGATCTCAACATCATCCAGTCTGTCTGGGATTATATGAAGAGACGGAAGGATTTGAACAAGCCTCCATCCACAGCAGAGGATCTGTGCTTAGTTCTCCAAGATGTCTCAGACAACCTCCCTGCTGAGGTCCTTCAAAAACGGTGTGCAAGTATACCTAGAAGAGTTGATGGAAGACAAAGGGTGGTCACACCAAATATTGATGGGATTTAGAGTTCTCTTTTTTTATTCACTTCACTTTGCTAACCGACAAAAATAAACTAACACTTATATTTTTTAATGCATTCTTACTTTACAGCATATTCTCCATGCCTGCCTAAAACTTTTGAACTGTACTGTATATTCTCATGTACAGACACACAAGTTTCAGTCATCAGAATGTATTCATCCGCAGACATGTCAGTTATAGTCTTTAAAGAGGACCTTTCACCACATCCATCAACTATAACTCTTTGCATCCTTTAATAGACGCTGCTCCACTGATTCCGGCACTCCTGGAATTATTCTTCTATCCCTGAGCCTGATATACTAATTGGACTTTCTACTGAAAAGTGCCTTGTCTCAGTGTCAGAGAGCTCTCAATCACACCCCACTGCCTGCTTCTTAGTGAGACCACTAAGTACAGAACTTAATTAACATATCAGGCACCAAAACTAACTGCACCGATTGTTCAGGAACAGAGTGGACTAGAGATAAAATTCCAATTTGTACCAGCAGAGCTGTGCCTAATAAAGGATGCAAGCAGCTGGAGTTGGTGGAGGTTGTAAAAGGTCCTCTTTAAGACCTCATCTACTCATCTTAATTCAGTTTCAGTCTTTTGGAGTTCATCAACATATGAGGATTTGACAGCATATGACAAGGACCTGCTTGGCTATATAGGTTCACTGGAATACTAACTTCCTTTAGGAAGTGTTAAAATCCCAACACCAAATACTTTTCCAAGAGAAAGGAAAATTGTCTCTAAAGTGTCATTTATACTGGCTCCCTGTAAGGAAATGTCTAATTCTTGGGACTGACCAGGGTGATGGGGACACTCAGGAGAATACATGTATACCTGTGAGTTTTGCAGTCCTGATTTGTTCACCAGTCAAACAGAAACTTCAGTGCTCACCCCATTAAAAAACAGTAGAAAGTGATCAATGGCTAGTCGCTCCCTTTGTCATGCCTTCCATATTACCACAATGCTCTGTACACATCTTGTGTAACTGTATAGTACAGAAGTAACACATCTGGTGATAATGTGGAGGATGACGGCTTGTCTCTGTTCTCCATCTTACATTCCTTTCCTGGGCGCTGTCCAGAGAGCTCATCCTCCTAGAAGAAAACTTATCTATAATGTGATGCGGCTTCTTCTGTGCCTTATTCAATAGTTATGTGCCAAAACTTATGTTACAACTTTATACCCAATCATTTTATGTTAATTATACTAATCACACCTTCTCTTTATCTATGCAATATATAACCAAACCTACAATGTATAACCACACCTACACTGTATAGCCACACCTACACCATATAACCACACCTACAATGTATAACCACACCTACAACATATAACCACACCTACAATGTGTAACCACACCTGCACTGTATAACCAAACCTACACTGTATAACCACACCTACAATGTATAACCACACCTACAACGTATAACCACACCTGCACTGTATAACCACACCTATAATGTATAACCACACCTACAACATATAACCACACCTACACTGTATAACCACACCTATAAGGTATAACCACACCTACAATGTATAACCACACCTACACTATATAACCACACCTACAATGTATAACCTCACCTGCACTGTATAACCAAACCTACACTGTATAACCACACCTACAATGTATAACCACACCTACAACATATAACCACACCTGCAATGTATAACCACACCTATAATGTATAACCACACCACTACGTATAACCACACTTACACTGTATAACCACGCCTACAACGTATAACCACACCTACTCTGTATAACCACACCTATAAGGTATAACCACACCTACAACATATAACCACACCTATAAGGTATAACCACACCTACAACGTATAACCACACCTACACTGTATAACTACACCTATAAGGTATAACCACACCTACACTGTATAACCACACCTACACTGTATAACCACACCTATAAGGTATAACCACACCTATTATGTATAACCACACCTACACTGTATAACCACACCTACAACGTATAACCACACCTACACTGTATAACTAGACCTACAATGTATAACCACACCTACAATGTATAACCACACCTATAATGTATAACCACACCTACACTGTATAACCACACCTATAAGGTATAACCACACCTACAATGTTTAACCAGACCTACAACGTATAACCACACCTACAATGTTTAACCACACCTACATTGTATAACCACTCCTATAATATATAACCACACCAACACTGTATTTAAACCTCATCCTTTCTTCCATTAAAATTTGGAATTCACCTAACACACCATGATGATACTTGTGGTGTCTTGATTCTTTGAGCTCATATACTTATTATATTAAATTGGACTTCAATACTGTCATGATATTAGGTGCAGGTATGGTCTTATGATATCAATATTGGTCTATATTACTGCACAGTGGGGGTTGGTGCCTGAGATCAGGCCTAGTGGGGCAAATGGAATGTGGTCAGACTACTATTGTCCTGTCCCTGGAGCAATCAGCCATTTGGTCAGAAACCTGTATCTGCATAAGACTGCAACCCTCATTAACCCAGCGGGGGTTCATTTAGACAGGATGTTTTATGCAAACGATCCTCATATCAATGATAGACACACTGGCGCCATTGTTAGTTCAAAAGAATTATGGTTTTATGACAATATCTAGCCTGGAGAACATCTTATAATCGCCCCTATAAATTCCCCAGATGCGTCCGGTCAAGGCGCACGCTCAGAATATACACTTGTTACAGTTCAAAGCCCAGGAAAGGTCCAGGCACTTATCTCCTTACCCCAAAGGGAGCTGGAGTGTCGAACTTGGAGTCTATGTATTGGGGATCTCGCCAGGAACCCGATTATACTACCAGCCAGACTCTATAAACATCCGGCAAATAATTATACCGGAAATTAATTCTAAGAGATGTAGAGAGGGGGCGGGGCTTCTCCCCCTGGTGACCTCACTCAGGGAGGAGACCAGGGGAGACAAAAGGGCTCTACCCAGGTTGAACCAGTCTCTTTTGTCTGGTGGCCTTAGTGATGTGAAACTCCTAGAAGCAAGGTGTGGGGGAAGCCAGCCATGTGACCAACATGTGGCTGACATGCGGCCTAAGGAGCCAAACTTGAGGCCATTTTGTGAACATGGAAGAGATGTCACTGCATGTAAGCAGCACATGCTTTGCCCAAGACTGTGCCCTGAGCCTGCCACATGGGCTCAGAGAAATGGACTAACTACTTGTTCCAGAAGGTCCTCTGCCATTTTACTCTGATAAGATCATCTGCTGCTGGTCGTTCATAAGAAACGTGCCCTGGCTGAACACTTGGAGGCCAAAGAAACCATCACAAGCTGGTGTTGGTAATATATATTCTTTTCTTTCTGTTATCCCCATTTTTTATTTTATGTACCGTGTTATGCTGTTTTCACTTGTATCTTCTTGTTAATCACTGCATGTATTCTATGTATATGTTAAGTGTCTAGTGCCGACCCAGTTAGGGGTTAATAAATATATAAAATTTAGAAGGCCCGTCTTGCGTATTATCCTCTGTTGGATCTACATTCACGGAAAGTGGGTGTGAGGTAATCGAAGTGATCTCAGGTAGGCCAGAAGCGGTTTCTGGTAAGACTAGATCCTTCACAAATACGATGATATTTAGAGCAGATTACAATATGCACAATTGTAACTCAACACCTTTTTCCGGGAAACATAAGAAATTGCACTACAGGTCTGTATTTAAAGCTCTGCTCATTCTTTGCACACAGTACATATGTGAAGATTCACAAATGTTTTCTAAGAGGAATGTGCACCTTCTTGCACATATTTCATTCACAGTCACAGCATAGGACCAGTGGGAGTCTGGGACCCCCACAATTGTTGGAATGTAGGGGCCTGCAGCACTTTTGCAAGTGACATGCCAATTTAGTTCATAGCAATGAAATTTCCATATCTTCAAGCTATGCAGTTAGTCAATTGTCTTTAATGGAGAATCTGACAGCATAGTTTAAAGAATTACACAAGCCATTCAAAGGAATAAAAAGCCTGTAAGGGAGTCAGTTCTTACCAGGACTTGTGAGTGGTATGTTTTGTTACTCAAGAATGGCGCAGAAACTCAGGCAGTCATGGCAGACATGCAACAGTTGTTTTACTCAGATTTAACACAGCAAGGTTGGTGGTAACAGTATATCAAGAAGCAACAAGCCTAGTGGTCAGAAAGGGTAATGCAAGAGGCAGCTAGCTCAGTGATTACAGTCTCTCAATTAGGACATTGGCTTAGTAGTCACACATCTTTACAGAGATACATGTAGGGAACTGCCATTTCTACTAGTATATAATGTATCTGGCTTCTTTGCCCCTGCAGTTTGGCTTCAGAGACCCCAGGCATTTAGTGCAAGTTTTGTTTTGTAAATACAGTGAGTCAGACACATGTGAGGCAGAGCTGCTGGGGGGAGAGATGTGAGCAGAGCTGCTGAGCCAGACATGTTGTGTCTGGGGGAGTCTAAGAGCCACTTGTTCCTCTTTACTTCACAGTATATAGTTAGGTATGTGTTACCCCCTATATACTCACAGGACCTAGCTAGTAACCGTAGTTAGGGATCCATATATATATATATAGTTCAGGGCAGTGATAGGTTAGGCTTCCGAAGGCCAACTAGCTAGTTAGAGGCCCGGTGGCACTAGTAGTTTAGCTGGCAGGTTAAGGACTCAGTGTTAGGGTAGTCAGGCCTGCATCTACTGCCGTCACCGTCGCCCTGTTTGCTGCCTGTGAAGAATCTCACCATCATCATCATCATCTCCTGATCGGCTGTCTGTCATCTCCTGGAAGAATCCGAGGATCCACAGTCATCCACAGGGGCCCCTGCATCTCTTCTGTTGCCTGGAGGTATTGTGCACTGGACTCTTGCTATATATCTATATATATACCTGGGTATATAACCTAAGACGGTTGAGGACTTGCTGGTTGTTGTAGTATTGCTGTGTTCTGAGTATATTTTATGTATGTATTATTACCCTGTTGATTCTTATAAAGCTACTGTTATAACCTTATGTGGTATCTGTATGTATTCTTCAGACTGTGAGATTAGTACAGTGATCCTTGTTAAGGCTACTAACTGTCCTTCATGGGTAAGTCCCAGGAAGAGATCCTCCCTGTAATACAGAGGCTCTATCCTGGGTGGAGGCACTGATATATTTCATATATGTTCCCACTCTTCCCTTCAGCGAAGGCTTCAGGTCCCATTATACACACAGGTCAGCGCCAGAGTCTGTTGCGGGAGGGATAATACTCATACCCCCCCCCCCCCAAATAGGGCTACATACAATTCTGAGCAGTTTTATGCTTGGCAGAGGCTCACAAGTTAGCAAAACAGAACACAGTCTTCTGTACATTACTCAATCCATAACAGCACACAGTTCATAGTTATAGATGAGCAACCCGAACACAAAGTTTTTGGGGTGTGTAACCCCTGAATCCACTAAAGTTAATTTTTCTACTCTGGAGGCCAGGGAAGGTGGGTAAAAAGGATAAAAAAACACTTGTACCCAAGTTTCATGAGTTTTGCTACAGCACCCAGTCTTCCTGGCATCCTCTGTGTATTCTGGCTCTCTCCCTGATGTCATCAGCTACAGGTCACCACTGAGGCCTATGACTTCCAGTGGTCACATGGGGGGCATTAGTGTCATTATGCTTTGACAATACAGCCCACATGCCACAGACCAATGAGTTCAGTGGATACCACAGCAGAGCCTAGGAAAGGTGAGTATAAGTGTATTTTTTTTTTTACCCACCCTCCATGTCCTCCAATTATTATGTTCTGGGGCCTGAAGAGACCCCAGAATATAATAATAGTACTTCTGGTTTCTAGCGAATCTCATGAATATTCACAAAACAAATCTTTTAAGATTCATCCATCACCATTCACAGTTCTTCGCAAGTCCACCTGAGCAGCAGCAGTGTCACACAATGTATATATTAATCTTTCACAGCAAAGTCATAAGTGGCATCCCAGTGCTAGTCTGACTTCACAACTATTTGTCACACACAGTCATTTAGCTATGATTCTGTATATATCCCAGTCTCACTGCCATACTCCCTGTAGTCTCCACACGATGGTATCTTTGAGCGTTCGGCCTTCTGTCTCTGCATTTCAAGGTCAATGATAATATAACAGGCGTCGATTTTTAGAAGATGGACAATGACCTAATATACAGAAACCTCCAATTTATGAGCTGAAGGGGCATATAACTAGAGGTCCCATGTCTCTAAAAAGGGTGCAGATTCTGTGACCCTTTGTGGCCTCCAGCGTTAACCGTTTCAGGCACCCAACTCCTTTGATACCCCTCGCTGCTGTGCAATTGTACACTTCTTCCTACACTACGCTCCACTGGCATGGTATGCCAACCGAAAACAGCAAGTCTGTGCAGGACTTTTTCCTCCACTGATATTTAGCAAACTCTGTGATTAAGTCTCCAATGGAGACTCTGACGCAGATGTGAACCTAGCCATAGAGGTCGTAACACAGACATGTGCAAAAATGTGCACATTATACATAAAGTGGATCTTTTATCATACTATGCTCTACTACAGGGGCAGGAACTGTTACACAAAACAATATTGTGCCTTGTGGATCATGAAGCGAAACAAAGAATACAGCAGATTTATTTGTCATGAGTCCTATGTATTCATTAGAAGAGTTTTCTTACCTCTTCCCACCCATGTAACCAGTGACATATGGCTGCTGTGTATATAGACCGATGTACAGCCACTGTCAGGCTTGAGAAAGAAAGGCTGAAGGAGGCGACAAGAAGCATGAAAATGCTCCCCTTATGAATATAACAATCTCATAACTATGAGTCTACTGAGCTGAAAGAATAGCTAACTTGTTTAAGCTGGATGAAACATCCAATCTAAGTATACATTAAGCCCCGTACAAAGGAACATGCTTTGCACCAGACAGTAGCAGAAGGGACTGCGCTTTATATTGCTAGTAAATAGTATCCTTCATGATGGTGACCATGGTGGAAACCAGTCTGTAAACCAATTGTTCCAAACTATAAGTAGCTGCCAATTTCTTTGTAGTAAAGGTTTGCTGTGTTTATGTACATAATGCCTATTAGTATGTATTAGAAGTAACGGAATATAATTAAAAAGCGAATGATTGGATAATTAAGATGATACATTGACAAGAACAACATGGTCCATTCCATTTTACTAGTTTAATAGCTGTACGGCCATACGTCTGACAATGTGTTCCTATAGTTAATAATATATTGTAAGTGTAAAATGTTCTTAGTGATTTTACATTTACTAATGATTTGCTAGTTGGCTAATGGATCATTTACCCAGAATTATTTCTTTAATTGGTGTAGTGAAATGCTGCCTTGTTTATACAGTTCAGTACTTGCTTTCCCAGCTGCACGGCCTCTTAAAATGTGAAATATTTAGGAGCCTTTCCATTTCTAACAATTCTCAGTTCAAGACATATGACTTTCTGTACCTTTAAGAGCAGCTGTGGGTGGAAAAACATCTAAAGGGACTATCCAGATGAGAGGAATCCAGCTGTGGGATTTTATAACCTGCATGCACAGAATGTTTAAAGTAAATGCCCTATAAAAATATGTTCTTCCCCATTGGGGGTATTGACGTTACAATGGTATCCTGGTAATTTTCCTGAGATAGCCCAATTGCATCCAATATTTAAAGGGCATGAATGAAATAGCATTTTCTCATTAACTTTCCTTTCTCAAGCATCCTCTATCAAGGGAAAATCAAGATGTAAAACATACATCTTACATAGTGAAATACATTAATGTTGTTCCACCTGCGTGAGACCATGAGCGACCAGTGTCCAGAATGACGTGGTGTTCTGATATCCCTTTGGTGTGGGTCAAATATTTACATAATTAATAACAGAGAATTGAGGCCAATGTGGGTTCAGGCACTGCATAGCATTAGATGAACACTACTTCTACTACTTCTTATACAGATATCATATGGAATATGACTATTTGAGCAAATGTACCTAGTCATGATATTTCTGCACTGGGGCCTTATTCTAAAATGCATCTTTTCCCAATGCTGTAAACCAAGCACTAATGACACATATCTCCTATTCACAGGCTAGGAATAGGTGTTTGATTGCTGAGGGTCTGACCACTGAGACCACCAGTGATCATGAGAATAGGTGTCCACAAGTGCCCCATAAGAATAGAGTGGTGGTGCACATGTCTGGTAACCTCTCAATCCACTTCTATGGGACTTCTGGGGTGGAATTCTCTTTTAGTTCCATAGAAGTGAATGGAGGAGTGGCTGAGCATGTGTTGGAGTTAGATTGGGGCTGTGGAAAAAATGAGGGGTCACTCCACAGCCCTGCAACTCCTAAAATTTATAACATGCTCATGATTACTATAAACCTCTCCTTCATATAGGAGCAATGTAGAGGAGAGTGAACTAAGAATCAGGTTAATATATTTCTGAAAAATAACCAAGTATTATCAGTAAAAAATATAGTCCATGCCCTGCGATGTGAGATATTTACTGAGTACAGTGCTGTCAATTGTATTTGTGCCAGGCCAGTTCAATAGTATTCTTAAAATGCAAACAACAATCCTGTATGCAGAGAACATGCAGCTTTCTTGTAGAAGGAGCTTGGAGATGTTTGTATCTGGAAGTGCAACAGAAGAATTCTCTCTGGCACAGATGTGACGGTGACACTGTTCTAGCAGCGCACTGTTAGACACTGTTTGTCTTCATATTAAGTGTCGTAGCTCTTTATTTGCTTAACTTCCTGAACTTCTCAGAGTTTGTATGTGGAGGCAACCTTTTCCCCAGGATACCGAGGAGTCCACAAGCTCAGAATATTCACCAGTGCTGAACTTGACCTTGAATATATTTATATGTTTTTTTGCTTTTTAATGAGTAAATGGTGGCAATCCGAAATGTGCATATCTATGAATTTGGCAAGGTTGTCCAATTGTTTGGTACATTGTAGCTAATTCTTGATTACTCATTGGCTAAACTGATCTACCAACATTCATTGTAAAGTGTACTTCATATACCAAATAAAATATACATTATTTGAGTCAAGTTTTCCTGGTATATGTAGTCTATGTGTGTTTGGTGCCAGTTCACCACTAGGACCCTCAACAATCACAAAAACTAACAGGAACATCACTGCCCCTTAAATAATGCAGGTATGACCCAGTTGTCAGACTCATACCAGTCTCATACTGTAGATGGCACAGATTATATTTTTGCCATCCATCTTTCCAATGAATAAACAATCAGTATATCATCTTGCTCTTTGGTAGCAGTCCAAGTTTGTCCTTACAAAATTTTTGCTCTGACCCTGCTGAGAAACTGAGTGCAGTCCACGTGAGATGGAGTTGTCACGACTTGCTGATTCATACAGTTCCAGCTGTGTGGACTGCAGACTGACTGCAGATCAAATGACACATTTCACTTAAAGTGTAAAGTTGTTCTCCTGCTCCTTATCTTCAATCTGATTGCTTGTTTACAATATATTCATCTCCATATTCAGACTCACACACAGAGCTCTATGGAGAAGGGAGAGGTGGATTAGGAGGCAGCTGCCAGATGGTTAATTGATTTATTGCCTCATTCTGGGAACTGGTAGCCCCTTATCTACAACTTAGCAGTGTTAAAAGAGCTCAGAGTAGTAGAGTACAGCAGCAATTATGTTAGCTTCTACTGTAACAGCCTCATCTTACCCCTCCCCTCTTCATAGAATAATATGAAGAAAGTAACTGAGCCTAAGTGGAGAAGAAAACATATTTTTTAATATGATATATTAAAAAAAGTTTTTTATATTTACCTGAACTATTCTTTTATGCAAAGTTGTTTATAACTAGAGGCACAATTTAAGATTTAAAATCAGACAGATCTTAATTAGAGCAGTAAATCTGGATTGTGTAAGAATACCAAGAGCATATGTGGTAATCTCATGTGTGATTGTTAGCAAATTAGCACATGTTGTATAATAGGCAATATTCACAGATGTGGTTGATAAACATGATAATACTCATTTATACAGATAATCATGACCAGCTGTACTGTAAATTGGATGACTTCCCGTGCAGTAACTTATTTTGGTGCCTCCCCACCACTATTTAGCCACAGTACTGTACAAGTGGTAGTAACCATACCATACAGTATCTCACAAGTGTCAAGCAATATGATGTGTAAATGACAGAGTTGCAAATCAGCCAAGTAACCAGGTTACATTTTCCTACAACCTTGATCACAAAGAGTGACAGTGATTGTGGTTCAGTGATTGTGGTCATAATTCTTGAATGAAGTACCTGAAACCCAGTTCACTTGTTTGGTGGAAGAAAAAAAAAACACAGAAATAATTGCTACTTTTACATGGAAATGCAGAGGATTAAGCTACATGCAAATTTGCAACATACCAAATCCATGGCAGAGATCTGAGTGTCAGCCTCAAATTTCTTTAGTGGAAATACACATTAAAATGTGACAAATTACACACAAGAAACTTTTAATGCTTTAAAGTGTCACCATTATCATACACGATGTAACATGAAAAAGTGTTATAGAGTAAAGTGCCTAAAGGTTTTTAACATGACCATATTTTTGGTCCATGTGCTATCATATATACTGTATATACAGTATGTGTACAACGGACTGCACATGGACCCATATTAGTGCATGCTGCAGTACACACACCAAAATACAATCCTTCTTCTTCAGTCTGTGTTGCAGATGACTGAAGTAGTGCATGCTGCACCAACGGACTCCCAGTCTGTCTAGTCCACAGATATACGGACCCAACACACTCTTAAAAAATTGTTTGTTATTTTGAAATAGCCGTCTGAATACGCTCTAAGTAAAAATCACAATGCAGTGCCCTGCTCATACAACAGCAACATAAAGTAATCTGTGCTACAATACTCAAAAGAATTGGCATGCAATAAATATTAAGATTGGTGGTGGTTACAATTCTCTGATGCCAGGTTATTGGTGGTACCCACTTCAGTAGGGATGGCTGATGTGCACAGGTCGCACACACACACCTAAGGCCTTATTTTTTTCATTTTTTATGGATGTGTGCTGTTTCTGTTCTCCACAGACTGCACACGGTCCCATTGTATTTTTGATACATTGTGTCCATGGTTGATCCATTTTCAACTGTTTTTTTTAACAACATTGCCATAATTTGCAATATACTGTATCCGTACTGTCCAAAATTCTGATGTACCCATAAATTTTAATGGGTTTAATTGGTTGAGATCAAAATAGAGCATGTCTTTTTTCACAGACCTATGCAAAGACCCATTTGAAGAGGACCTTTTATGTTCTCTGAAATCGGTGGTATTATAGGACATGAAATCAGAAGGACTATGTACAGTACAGACCAAAAGTTTGGACACACCTTCTCATTCCAAGAGTTTTCTGTATTTTCATGACTATAAAAATTGTAGATTCACACTGAAGGCATCAAAACTATGAATTAACACATGTGGAATTATATACTTAACAAAAAAGTGTGAAACAACTGAAAATATGACTTATATTCTAGGTTCTTCAAAGTAGCCACCTTTTGCTTTGATTACTGCTTTGCACACTCTTGGCATTCTCTTGATGAGCTTCAAGAGGTAGTCACCTGAAATGGTCTTCCAACAGTCTTGAAGGAGTTCCCAGAGATGCTTAGCACTTGTTGGCCCTTTTGCCTTCACTCTGCAGTCCAGCTCACCCCAAACCATCTCGATTGGGTTCAGGTCTGGTGACTGTGGAGGCCAGGTCATCTGGCGTAGCACCCCATCACTCTCCTTCTTGGTCAAATAGCCCTTACACAGTCTGGAGGTGTGTTTGGGGTCATTGTCCTGTTGAAAAATAAATGATGGTCCAACTAAACGCAAACCGGATGGAATAGCATGCCGCTGCAAGATGCTGTGGAAACCATGCTGGTTCAGTATTCCTTCAATTTTGAATAAATCCCCAACAGTGTCACCAGCAAAGCACCCCCACCTCATCACACCTCCTCCTCCATGCTTCACGGTGGGAACCAGGCATGTAGAGTCCATTCGTTCACCTTTTCTGCGTTGCGCAAAGACACGGTGGTTGGAGCCAAAGATCTCAAATTTGGACTCATCAGAACAAAGCACAGATTTCCACAGGTCTAATGTCCATTCCTTGTGTTCTTTAGCCCAAACAAGTCTCTTCTGCTTGTTGCCTGTCCTTAGCAGTGGTTTCCTAGCAGCTATTTTACCATGAAGGCCTGCTGCACACAGTCTCCTCTTAACAGTTGTTGTAGAGATGTGTCTGCTGCTAGAACTCTGTGTGGCATTGACCTGGTCTCTAATCTGAGTTGCTGTTAACCTGCGATTTCTGAGGCTGGTGACTCGGATGAACTTATCCTCCGCAGCAGAGGTGACTCTTGGTCTTCCTTTCCTGGGGCGGTCCTCATGTGAGCCAGTTTCTTTATAGCGCTTGATGGTTTTGGCCACTGTACTTGGGGACACTTTCAAAGTTTTCCCAATTTTTCGGACTGACTGACCTTCATTTCTTAAAGTAAAGATGGCCACTTGTTTTTCTTTACTTAGCTGCTTTTTTCTTGCCATAATACAAATTCTAACACTCCATTCAGTAGGACTATCAGCTGTGTATCCACCTGACTTCTCAGCAACACAACTGATGGTCCCAACCCCATTTATAAGGCAAGAAATCCCACTTATTAAACCTGACAGGGCACACCTGTGAAGTGAAAACCATTTCAGGTGACTACCTCTTGAAGCTCATCAAGAGAATGCCAAGAGTGTGCAAAGCAGTAATCAAAGCAAAAGGTGGCTACTTTGAAGAACCTAGAATATAAGACATATTTTCAGTTGTTTCACACTTTTTTGTTAAGTATATAATTCCACATGTGTTAATTCATAGTTTTGATGCCTTCAGTGTGAATCTACAATTGTTATAGTCATGAAAATACAGAAAACTCTTGGAATGAGAAGGTGTGTCCAAACTTTTGGTCTGTACTGTACCTGTGGGGCGTGTCCGTCTCAACCATGGTGCCCTAGCAGATCCTCCCACGCAGTGTTTGCAACTTCATGTTGTGTAGTGTAGTCGGGCCTAGAAACCTACAGACAATGTTTATTTACCGGAACTACTGACTTTACTTGATTTAGCAGAGGTAGAAACATGCAGGATATAGCATACAAAGCAGTATCAGGAAAACACAAGGGTCTCACTCACATGAGTTAGTCGGTATCCCTCCAGTCCCAACAGACAACACTCCCAGTTGTGCTCACGGACTGGGTCTCATCCTCCTGTGTTGTAATTGGCTTCTTCTTCGGGATACATGGAATAAACTAACCAATCAGACTCCATCATGCCATTACTACAGCACAACTCAACATCACGCCACAGCCAGTGCAGGGTTAAACCCGGGATATTCTTCAAGACCTCTTCCAATGCAAAACTCTTCAAGGAGTTAACCCTTTCATCTCCTTATATACTGTCTGTGTAAAACATGTACAGCATAAATCCTTGAGAAATCAGCATCTGAATAAGATCTAAGACAAGTCCTGTAAGGATGCTATTACTTTTGGCAGATGTAAATCTACAGCGTTGTTTCTAGAATCCATTGGATGTGTTGAACATAATTTCCCTGTGTAAATGGTTGCTATCTTTTACACTGTACCAAGTGAATCACCTGATGCTTTTCTGTGCCAGCAATGCACGTGCCACAATAACTACACACTTCGTGGGAAAGCCATTCTATATTTAGGTAAATGGTACACATTAGAGTGGTTGTTCCAATAATGAAATAATATTGGATTGTTGGTATAGAAAAAAATATGACTTTCTCTGCCAAGCACGACAGCCTTGTGTGTGCCAGTTAGAGCAAGCAGTTATTTACTAGACAGGATTTATCCCTAGGCAGAGCTGTCTCGCTGGATAACATGTGGGACCATTTGTCTATCTCCTGATTAGTTCCAGTGCCTTTTTGTTTGCATCAAGACTGCACAGCCCGCAGCGCTACCGGCAGCCTCACTACTGCAGCATCCGTACTGACAGAAGAAGTTCAAACCCTCTCTAAATGAGATATTCGCTTCAGAAGAAACACGTAACACATCATGCCATTCACTTCCCAGGCAGTTGTGAATATTTGCATAATGGAAGAAAGACCGATGCATCAAATGAATTTTTTTTCTTTATTTGTAAAAATTGACTAGTTTTATCACAATAGACCTAAAAGAGTACCTTTTGTGGTAGGACATAACCACTTTCACACTTTCTAAGGTCCGAAGTTACAGGAACGCAGTGGAAAAAAAAATGCTGCATTTTACAGTACAAGCAAAGTAAATGAGATTTTGGTTAATCTCAGATCAAATAAAAGAGCTGCGGAAAAGCTGCTCTATGAATACGTGTTTTTGAAAAACGCAGCATCTTAATCTTAGCTGCGGGATCGCGAGTATTATCCCTATAGATTTAGTACAGGATGAAAAATGCAAGGAAATTATGCGTTTTCTCTTTCTTTTTTTTCTGCAGCGTTTTTTAGCTGTGTTTCAATACATGGGACCTTAGCCTAATAAGGACTTCTTCCCACTTCAAAAATACTACAAATTTCAATAGTTTTTCATTGTCTTTGTTGCTAGTATTTTTAGAGGCATGTCTCAATTTCTTACATTTGTAACATGCTTTTTCTCTAGTGTTTTTCAAGTCCTATGTTGAAACCTCTGGGACGTTGAAACCTCTGGGACAGAAGGGGTACTATGTCTCTTTTAGGGAGTCGTCACCTTTGCAGGCCACTTTACTGTTTGCAGAGTCTTACAGAACATGCATACTCTATTAGGAATTCTAAGAAATTAATATGAAAATAAGTTCTCCTTAATGGAAAATGAAAACTCACTCTAGTGCCATATTTTAGAAGGTAGCCCCCAATAGATCATTGCCTGGGTAACATGTCTCCTTAGTTCTCCTTGATGGAAAAAAGTGGTGCTAGAGTGAGTTTTCCTTTTTACATCAAATAAAACTTATTTGCATATTCCTTTCCCAGAAGCCTCTGGGAGAAATGGCAGGAAAAAAATACCTTCAACATGCACCATTTTAATATAAAAAAAAAAGAAAGAAATTGCCATCAAAACACCACAAACAAAAACCTGGATTTTGTAGTATGTTGCATATGTACAGTGCTGGCCAAAAGTATTGGCACCCCTGCAATTCTGTCAGATAATACTCAATTTCTTCCAGAAAATGATTGCAATCACAAATGCTTTGGTAATAATATCTTCATTTATTTTGCTTGCAATGAAAAAACACAAAAGAGAATGAAAAAAAAAGTCAAATCATTGATCATTTTACACAAAACTCCAAAAATGGGCCGGACAAAAGTATTGGCACCCTCAGCCTAATACTTGGTAGCACAACCTTTAGACAAAATAACTGCGAACAACCGCTTCCGGTAACCATCAATGAGTTTCTTACAATGCTCTGCTGGAATTTTAGACCATTCTTCTTTGGCAAATTTCTCCAGGTCCCTGAGATTTGAAGGGTGCCTTCTCCAAACTGCCATTTTGAGATCTCTCCACAGGTGTTCTATGGGATTCAGGTCTGGACTCATTGCTGGCCACTTTAGAAGTCTCCAGTGCTTTCTCTCAAACCATTTTCTAGTGCTTTTTGAAGTGTGTTTTGGGTCATTGTCCTGCTGGAAGACCCATGACCTCTGAGGGAGACCCAGCTTTCTCACACTGGGCCCTACATTATGCTGCAAAATTTGTTGGTAGTCTTCAGACTTCATAATGCCATGCACACGGTCAAGCAGTCCAGTGCCAGAGGCAGCAAAGCAACCCCAAAACATCAGGGAACCTCCGCCATGTTTGACTGTAGGGACCGTGTTCTTTTCTTTGAAGGCCTCTTTTTTTTTTCCTGTAAACTCTATGGTGATGCCTTTTCCCAAAAAGCTCTACTTTTGTCTCATCTGACCAGAGAACATTCTTCCAAAAAGTTTTTGGCTTTCTCAGGTAAGTTTTGGCAAACTCCAGCCTGGCTTTTTTATGTCTCTGGGTCATAAGTGGGGTCTTCCTGGGTATCCTACCATAGAGTCACTTTTCATTCAGACGCCGACAGATAGTACGGGTTGACACTGTTGTACCCTCGGACTGCAGGGCAGCTAGAACTTGTTTGGATGTTAGTCGAGGTTCTTTAGCCACCATCCGCACAATCTTTCGTTGAAATCTCTCATCAATTTTTCTTTTCCGTCCACATCTAGGGAGGTTAGCCACAGTGCCATGGGCTTTAAACTTCTTGATGACACTGCGCACGGTAGACACAGGAACATTCAGGTCTTTGGAGATGGACTTGTAGCCTTGAGATTGCTCATGCTTCCTCACAATTTTGCTTCTCAAGTCCTCAGACAGTTCTTTGGTCTTCTTTCTTTTCTCCATGCTCAATGTGGTACACACAAGGACACAGGACAGAGGTTGAGTCAACTTTAATCCATTTCAACTGGCTGCAAGTGTGATTTAGTTATTGCCACCACCTGTTATGTGCCACAGGTAAGTAACAGGTGCTGTTAATTACACAAATTAGAGAAGCATCACATGATTTTTCAAAGGGTGCCAATACTTTTGTCCACCCCCTTTTTATGTTTGGTGTGGAATTATATCCAATTTGGCTTTTTGACAATTCTTTTTGTGGTTTTCCATTGACGACAAATTAAATGAAGATATTATTACCAAAGCATTTGTGATTGCAATCATTTTCTGGAAGAAACTGAGTATTATCTGACAGAATTGCAGGGGTGCCAATACTTTTGGCCAGCACTGTACATGTGATTGCAACATTTTAGGCCAGAAAAAAAATGCTTAAATATGCAGTGTTCTGGCCCCATTTCTCAAGCGGAATGGGGGACAGAATCCCCGAACGGTCACCGAGTGCAGATGTGAATCCAGTCTTAGTCAGATATGGAAAAACTGCTGCAAAGTCAGAATTTTTTCAACAATAGAAGTATTTATAGTTTATTTTTGTCAATTAACAAAATGAAGTGAATGGACAAAAGAGAAATCTAAATCACATCAGTATTTGGTGTGACCACCCTTTTCCTTTAATACAGCATCAATTCTTCTTGGCGCACTTGCAGACAATTTTTGAAGGAACTCAACAGGGAGGTTGTTCCAAACATCTTGGAGAACTAAACAGATCTTCTGTGGATGTAGGCTTGCTCAAATCCTTCTGACTCTTCATGTAATCCCAGACAGACTGGATGATGTTGAGATCAGGACTCTTTGGGGGACTGAATCATCACTGACAGGACTCCTCCTGCTCCTCTATTTTTCAAAGATTTTTTTCCACACATGCTTAAACCTGTTGCCCAGTACTGTATGTATTGTAGGGCCCAGGGCTGAAACTGCAGGAAGTGCAGAGGTAACAGTTACACTGATGCCATGGTGTCTGAATGGGGTCTGAAGACCCTCTGCTACATAAGACACCATGTATTATAAATGACACATGGTAAGTGGGGGTCCTTTTTGAATTGGTACCCCAATGTTTCAAATTACACCTCTGGTAGGACTAGTACTTAGACTTGTATGTAGAAAGCATATGGAATAGTTAGAAAATAAAACCTTTTCCATGCCCCACCAGTAAGGAATGCTGCCCAGCACTAACTGTTTATACAAGGAGCGCAGGATATCTGCTAGAAGCTGACCTATAAATGGGCCTTTTTCATGTTTGTTTGTTTGTTTGTTTCTGCTGCAGCCAAGTTACACAAGTCAGATATTCAGACAGCAACAAGCGAGCGGGATGGGTACATGAGAAGAGCCAGGAGAAAGCTTCACAGAAGCTGGAACTCCAGTCAAGGCCATATAAAGCGCTGTGGCCTAAGCCTGAGCGCCCCAGGGGGACATTATCACACAGCCCATCATTTGGAAAGTTGACATGAGACTAAAGATCACATTCAACCCTTGGAGTGGGGCCTGGCTACTCAGTTACTATGAAAGAAGGCTGTTAAGGTGGATGCGCGTAACTTCTGAGCAACTTTGTCATTTATTGTGTTTACATACACCTCGCCTTCACTGCATGTTACCTGAATGAAGACTGCAAAAGACTTAAAGGGTTATTCCCATCTCGGCAAATTGCTGCCAAGATGGAATTAACTGCTCCCAGTCCTGACTTCTAGGATGGGACTTACGGGAAGAGCGAAGCCGTGATACTTTGCGCTGTTCCCATAACTCCCATACAGGGGCATTGGAGCTACGGAATCACCAAAGCACATTTACCAATGCTGTTTCTATAACTGTGAAGTAAGTCAGCTCTGCTACGCTGTTTCTGTAGCCCCCATTCTTCCCTACGGGAGTTAGGGGAACAGCATAAAGCAGCACCGCTTGGGATCCCTGGTGCAGTGAAGCGGCTGCCTCTGAAGCTGCAAATATATGAATACTATTACCAGCTCAGGCAAGATGGCAGCTCCATAATCATGTACAGATAAAAGAATATAAACAAATTAGAAAAAATAAGAATCCTATTTTTTCAGTATTTGGTTTTAATTGGTAAAAAAAAAAAAAGAGTAGGTGACACATTTCCATGAATTGAGCTTTATAGACAGCCATTCGCCTTAAAAGACATACTAAACCTTTAGAATTTGTACACAGAGTAAACTTAGACAGTCATAAAATTCTCCAAATTTATCACAGTGTCTGATGCTGGATAAGTTTGGTGCATCTATAGACTGTCTGTTGTAGTTTATGCCACCTATTTGTTGGCTTACTTTATGCGAAAATGGTGCCCATATGCCCCAAAATTCTGTCTACGCGTGCCCAAATTCTGTCAACCAGAACCTTTAGACCAGATCTGTTTTAGTCTACTCTGTGCCTCTTTTTTTAGTCAGAATTGTGAATTTCAGCTACATAAATGTGTCTAAGGCTGGGGCCACACGGGCAGTTATCACAGTGGGTTAGCCTCTACAAGGTTGCTAGTGACTAACATGCTGTGACCTATAGTAGCAGCATTGTGAGTGAAATCTCATGCACATGCAGTGATAAAACCTGCAGTGCAAAGTGACATAAAACATACTATGAATGTGGAATTTAAGTATTTCAGTGGAGGTTTTTGGGTCAATGGTTTTCTTAAAATGCAGCATGCCCTGGGTAAAGATTTTTTGCTGGTGGTTTCCCATAGATGTCTTCAAAGGACTTTTGAAAAATGCCTGTAAAAACGCGTTTACAAAATGATGCTAAATAAAAAAGCTCCACCAAAAACACCTCTACTGTAAGGCTAAGGTCACACACTGTGGAAACGCAGAAGAAAAATTAGCAGCAAAACACTTCTGTTTTACCGTGCTGCAGTAAACTGCTGGTGTTGAGAAATGCAGTTTTTCCAGGTATTTTAAAAATGGCAGAGAAAAACACAGTTAAGAAGACCTAAGGAGGGATTCACATAAGCAATTTGGGATGCATTGGGGGAAATTATGAAGACTTGCACTTCGTACTCCAGTCTTAATAAAGGACTGGCTCAAGGCGCATCTAAATTATCAACAGACTCCGACCTCTTAATAAATCGGGCGTACACCCATTCGCCACAATGGAAATCTATGACAGTCATGAACTGTTGTAGTTTTTCTGTTTAACTCACGCCAGCTTTCTGGTGCAAGTTATAATAAATAGGTCAGGCTAAGGCATCCTGACCCTGGCTCACCTCGATCTCCGTCTACATTCACAGAAAGGGGCGAGCAAGGTGAAAAACAGGGGATGTGACACTTCGTTGGAGAAAGAAAGATCTGTGCGCCAAATGTGCACCACACTTACACCCATCTAAGCCAGAAACTGGCAAAGATCTTTTGTATGTGCTTAGCTCAAAAACTGTATGTATGATTCCAATGCTCCCATTTTATGTACTAGTGGGTCTTCAACACAGTCGTACTGCAAGGAATTTCCATGTTCTCATTACATGTGAACTCCAAAAACACAGCTTTATTGTCTTTCTGAATTGTTGTGTGTATATGGCACAAAGCAGATAAATTGTGACAAGCCCCCCCCACACCCCACTTGGGGACAGGACTGATGTGAATGATTCTATGTACATGCAGAGCTGCTGTGTAAGCACTATGTAAATAGTGGAAAATAACAATATGAATTGATTATTGATTTCTACATCAGTTCTCTGCCCATGGATTATCTTCTTTATTTCACACAGACGGCACATATCGCATTTCAGCATCAGGAAGAGATTCCAAGGTAGACGTATAAAGCTACCCAGGGGACTCATTGTGAGTTTCAGCTAAACCTTAAAGAATGAATGGTTGCAAGTATTTCTGTGCTGCTGAATAGTTTGGTTAAACCGTTTTTCTCTTATTATTATGCACATGCATTATCCTCCATATGCATTATTATTCTTTATTTGAATGTACACATGCAATGACCAGGGCACATATGATATTAAGGTGATCACTTTCTCTGTGCTTCGGGTTTTCAGTCTTAGGGTCCATGCATACGACCAGACGCATTGTCAGTGGGCTAGCTGACCCATTATTTTATATGGCCTCATACACATGTCCGTGTATTATCATGGGTCTGTGTTTGGGGCTGTGAGCCTGGAGCAAAACTCAGGACAAGTCCTATACCTGTCCATTTTGTGGTCCAGGCTCATTGATGAAAATGTATGGTCCATTGAGACACATGGCAGCACATGGATATCAACCATGTGTTGTCCGTGTCATCCTACAACTGCCCTGGCATCATGTGCATATAGCATAACAGTATGGTAGTGGTCGTCATCTGCTAGGGGGAGCAGTTCATCCTTTAACCCATAAAATAATACAGTCACACACAGTACTATCTTATTTAATTTTCCTGTGTGGTGTCATGCTGCAGCCGTTCTCATTTACATAAAGAGCACTTAACCATAAGAGCAGGCATTTACTAAGCCTGCTTTATTTTAGCCATGCCCTGCCGGCTAAATTTTAGAAAACTACTGGGGTTGTCACAAATGTTGCACGTTTTTGTGCAAACCTAGTGGGGCAAAAAATTGCAACTTTTTAAAATAAAAAACAAAGGGATGATAAATTCCCCACAATGTAACTGGGGTTTCATAAAGATTATTTTCAGCTAGCTTTGGTAAAAATAAAACAGTTCTACTGCAGGCATCAGACTCCCGGTACTGATGATACTCATGGAATCCATTGTGTCTCTAGGGATACAGGCATACAGCAATGTCAATGAACTGTGCATATCATTCTTGGCTTGGCAGAAATAACCAAAGGGTTAAACTAGGAAAACATGTTTTCTGTCATGGAGCAAATTGTGGCATATTTGCTAAACACAAACTTTTACTATGCAGAAGCCTAAAAAAATAAACCTGTGTTCTTCTCATATTGCTTTAATGGTGTACTGGCAAACTACTGGAGTTTAACCATAAAGCTGCTCAGTGAAGCCTCCATGTTCTCAATGGGCTATTTACCACAAAATGATTTAAAAGGGTTGTCAAGTCGAAAAAATGTTTAAAAACAGCTGGGAATGGGTTAAAATAATTATATAAATCAATAGTAAGCTTAGTGGTTCTCTGACTGTCTTGACATGGACATATGACCACTGCAGCCAATTTCTCGGATTGACTGCAGCAGTCACTTGTCCGTGTAGAGATATAAATGCCGTAGGAAATCCTTAAAGGTGTCCTCTAGGGATTTACAGTCCTTAGGATTGTCTGTCAATTCTTAATTGTTGGGATTCTGTATGTATATATATATATATATATATATATATATATATATATGTACATAAAAGTAGGTACTGTATACCCTGGGAAAACATAAAGCTCTGTACACACTGCGGATATAGGTTTGCTCAAACCCTTCTATCTCTTCATGTAATCCTAGACAGACTGGATGATGTTGAGATCAGGGCTCTGTGGGGACCGTATCATCACTTCCAGGGCTTCTCCTCCAAAGGGTGGTCACACCAAATATTTTTGGGATTTAGATTTCTCTTTTGTTCATTCGCTTTCTCTTTTGTTATTTGATAAAAAATTATCTATTAACACTTCTATTATTGAAAGCATTCTTACTTTGCAGCATTTTATACACACACTTGCCTAATATACTGTATATCTGAAATGAAGTCTCCATAAAGCCATATACAGTATGATTTAACACTGTACAAAACTAGAATAGGTAAATTATAGTTTACATATGTGAAAATATAATAAATATAAGAATATTTGCTGACATTTAATTCTTTTGCAATATGGGATGCACCATGATTCCCAATGGTTCCCTGAGAAGTGCCCTACACATCCAGCTCACTCAGATACTGTGAGTCAAGCTTTAAAGCGTGCATGTAGAAGCCAGGGCTTCCCTGTGAATACTACTACTTTCTGGAGATGTAGAGCCCTCTGTGGCTTTCGCTGTCTCCACGGAAGCTATTTGTGGATGTGAAAAAGAACAAGGGTCAGAACAAACTGGGCTGTGACAGCCGTAACCCGGCCTGCCAGCACGATGTTTGAACAGGGCTCCTATGTAATTCTGCAGGGCGTTCCATTTACCCATTAGCTGCCATGGGACTTTTACACAGACCTTATGTGAAATTGGATATACACACATTCAATGTAATCCCTATACTGTTCACTCACATACAGGAGGATTCAGATGCCCAGTGGAAAATACAAAGGCGTGTAGATGGCTGTGGTTAGAACTGGGTGCTACTTCAAGTTAAAAATACTGATGCTCTATAATTTACCTTTGTTTTATTAATGAAACGACTCACTAGGAAAGCTTCAATGTGGTTCCTTCAATATTTAATATCACCCCTGGCCTAAGAGAATGGATTACTGAGATATGTCCAGGACGTCAGTGTCCTGGGAAAAGTAAGATTTCCAAATAAACTTGATGGGATAAATTAGTAATTGATATATTTCCTAGGAAGATGATAACTGAGACGGGGAACCGCTAGCATTTTAGTTGTATGATTTTGTGTTCATCTGGCATGTTTTATCATGGCTTTTATTTACTAGTATTGCATGTCACTGTGCTATATGGGCCATACCCTTGTCATAGGTGTAGAGTAATGAGCTAGCTAAGAGGATAGGTAGTAATAATTTATTGCTGTGTTAGGATCCAAAGTGGATAGTACCAGATAGTCAAAATAATTTCTATTAGAGGTCATGACATGGACAATGACTATAAGCTAGTCGAGAAGACCGGAATTAGAAATATGTAATTGAAACCATGCTGGGTACATATGATGATCAATATATTTGCTGCGTGGAACTGTGTCCATTGTTATTACATAGAGTATGTGCATGTTCACATATCTCATAGATTGTAAGCCCTTGCGGGCAGGGCCCTCTATCCCACTGTGCCAGTTGGTCACTGTTAGTATTATATTTGTTTTGTATATTATGTGTACTGTATGTAAACCCTCAAATGTAAAGCATCATGGAATTAATGGTGCTATATAAATAAATAATAATAATAATTATACAATTTTTAGCTGCTAGGCATTATGAAGTCTATGTATTGTAGGTAGTTGGCTGGTGAAATTATATTTTACAATCACTATTGGCCATCTTTATGGATTTCATAGGTTGCTTTACATGTTCAAGTATGAGAGTTAGTGTTGAGCCACCCTGGACATTAAAGGGTTGTCCTGGAGTGGTAATTGATGGCTCATGCTTAGATTGGGTCATCAATATCAGATCAATGGGGGTTCAAAACCTGGCACCAGATCTGCACAGTGTACAATTTGAGTTGAGAGGCAGTACCCTGGCATGGCTACCACATAGCCTGCTACCCGATCCATCTACTGTGCTTATCTAGAAGGGGAGTCTCGGGTGTTGTAGCCCCACTGATTTGCTATTAATTACTTATGCTAAGTATAGGCCATCAATATCTAATCTTAGACAACCCCTTTAAAAGAGTTCGCCAATAAATACAACTTATTCCTTTTTCACAGGATAGCGGATAAGTTGCAGACTGGAGACAATGGGGGCCCTGTCTGGCAGTCCTATAGAAAAAAATGAAAGCAGCAGCTATTATCACTCAATTTAGACCGAGTTACAATAAACCAAGTCTCATAACCGGTGAGGGTCCAACTGCTGGGACTTGTGGTTAGGGGGTAGGTTGTATTCATGCACAAAACCCTTTAACAGCATCTCTGCTACTTTTACTATAGTGATGCATATGTACAGTACAGACCAAAAGTTTGGACACACCTTCTCATTCCAAGAGTTTTCTGTATTTTCATGACTATAAAAATTGTAGACTCACACTGAAGGCATCAAAACTATGAATTAACACATGTGGAATTATATACTTAACAAAAAAGTGTAAAACAACTGAAAATGTGTCTTATATTCTAGGTTCTTCAAAGTAGCCACCTTTTGCTTTGATTACTGCTTTGCACACTCTTGGCATTCTCTTGATGAGCTTCAAGAGGTAGTCACCTGAAATGGTTTTCACTTCACAGGTGTGCCCTGTCAGGTTTAATAAGTGGGATTTCTTGCCTTATAAGTGGGGTTGGGACCATCAGTTGTGTTGTTCAGAAAAGCGTCCCCAAGTCCAGTAGCCAAAACCATCAAGCGCTACAAAGAAACTGGCTCACATGAGGACCGCCCCAGGAAAGGAAGACCAAGAGTCACCTCTGCTGCAGAGGATAAGTTTATCTGAGTCACCAGCCTCAAGAATCGCAGGTTAACAGCAGCTCAGATTAGAGACCAGGTCAATGCCACACAGAGTTCTAGCAGCAGTCACATCTCTACAACAACTGTTAAGAGGAGACTGTGTGCAGCAGGCCTTCATGGTAAAATAGCTGCTAGGAAACCACTGCTAAGGACAGGCAACAAGCAGAAGAGACTTGTTTGGGCTAAAGAACACAAGGAATGGACATTAGACCTGTGGAAATCTGTGCTTTGGTCTGATGAGTCCAAATTTGAGATCTTTGGTTCCAACCACCGTGTCTTTGTGTGACGCAGAAAAGGTGAACGAATGGACTCTACATGCCTGGTTCCCACCATGAAGCATGGAGGAGGAGGTGTGATGGTGTGGGGGTGCTTTGCTGGTGACACTGTTGGGGATTTATTCAAAATTGAAGGAATACTGAACCAGCATGGTTACCACAGCATCTTGCAGCGGCATGCTATTCCATCCGGTTTGCGTTTAGTTGGGCCATCATTTATTTTTCAACAGGACAATGACCCCAAACACACCTCCAGACTGTGTAAGGGCTATTTGACCAAGAAGGAGAGTGATGGGGTGCTACGCCAGATGACCTGGCCTCCACAGTCACCAGACCTGAACCCAATCGAGATAGTTTGGGGTGAGCTGGACCGCAGAGTGAAGGCAAAAGGGCCAACAAGTGCTAAGAATCTCTGGGAACTCCTTCAAGACTGTTGGAAGACCATTTCAGGTGACTACCTCTTGAAGCTCATCAAGAGAATGCCAAGAGTGTGCAAAGCAGTAATCAAAGCAAAAGGTGGCAACTTTGAAGAACCTAGAATATAAGACACATTTTCAGTTGTTTCACACTTTTTTGTTAAGTATATAATTCCACATGTGTTAATTCATAGTTTTGATGCCTTCAGTGTGAATCTACAATTTTTATAGTCATGAAAATACAGAAAACTCTTGGAATGAGAAGGTGTGTCCAAACTTTTGGTCTGTACTGTATATGTACTGAATACTTCATTATCAGGATGGCTAATTTGCTGTTTGGCCTTTTTTGATAGGTTTACATGATGGCTATTTATCTACTGCCGTATTATGCACTTTTGATATTTGCATCCTTATTTATTATATGAATTGATCAATTATTTATTATATGAGCATATATAGATTCATCATCTTTATATGTAGATTATAAGGCAATAAATATGAATTTCATAGATATATATATATATATATATATATATATATATACAGTGCCTTGCGAAAGTATTTGGCCCCCTTGAACTTTTCAACCTTTTGCCACATTTCAGGCTTCAAACATAAAGATATAAAATTTTAATTTTTTTGGTGAAGAATCAAGAACAAGTGGGACACAATCATGAAGTGGAACGAAATTTATTGGATATTTTAAAATTTTGTAAAAAATAAAAAACTGAAAAGTGGGGCGTGCAATATTATTCGGCCCCCTTAAATTAATACTTTGTAGCGCAACCTTTTGCTGCGATTACAGCTGCAAGTCGCTTGGGGTATGTCTCTATCAGTTTTGTACATCCAGAGACTTAAATTCTTGCCCATTCTTCCTTGGAAAACAGCTCGAGCTCAGTGAGGTTGGATGGAGAGCGTTTGTGAACAGCAGTTTTCAGTTCTTTCCACAGATTCTCAATTGGATTCAGGTCTGGACTTTGACTTGGCCATTCTAACACCTGGATATGTTTATTTGTGAACTATTCCATTGTAGATTTTGCTTTATGTTTGGGATCATTGTCTTGTTGGAAGATAAATCTCCGTCCCAGTCTCAGGTCTTTTGCAGACTCCAACAGATTTTCTTCCAGAATGGTCCTGTATTTGGCTCCATCCATCTTCCCATCAATTTTAACCATCTTCCCTGTCCCTGCTGAAGAAAAGCAGGTCCAAACCATGATGCTGCCACCACCATGTTTGACAGTGGGGATGGTGTGTTCAGGGTGATGAGCTGTGTTGCTTTTACGCCAAACATATCGTTTTGCATTGTGGCCAAAAAGTTCAATTTTGGTTTCATCTGACCAGAGCACCTTCTTCCACATGTTTGGTGTGTCTCCCAGGTGGCTTGTGGCAAATTTTAAACAAGACTTTTTATGGATATCTTTGAGAAATGGCTTTCTTCTTGCCACTTGCCGCTTGCACAGTGCTCCTTGGGATGTTTAAAGTTTGGGAAATCTTTTTGTATCCAAATCCGGCTTTAAACTTCTCCACAACAGTATCACGGACCTGCCTGGTGTGTTCCTTGGTCTTCATGATGCTCTCTGCGCTTTAAACAGAACCCTGAGACTATCACAGAGCAGGTGCATTTATACGGAGACTTGATTACACACAGGTGGATTATATTTATCATCATCAGTCATTTAGGACAACATTGGATCATTCAGAGATCCCCACTTTTCAGTTTTTTATTTTTTACAAAAGTTTAAAATAACCAATAAATTTCGTTCCACTTCACAATTGTGTCCCATTTGTTGTTGATTCTTCACCAAAAAATTTAAATTTTATATATTTATGTTTGAAGCCTGAAATGTGGCAAAAGGTTGAAAAGTTTAAGGGGGCCGAATACTTTCGCAAGGCACTGTACAGTCATGGCCAAAAGTTTTGAGAATGACACAAATATTATATTTTCACATGATCTGCTGCCCTCTGGTTTTTATGTGTGTTTGTCAGATGTTTTTATCACATACAGAAATACAGTATAATTGCATTCATATTATGAGTAACAGAAGCTTATATTGACAGTTAGAATGAGTTAATGCAGCAAGTCAATATTTGCAGTGTTGACCCTTCTTCTTCAGGACCTCTGCAATTCTCCCTGGCATGCTCTCAATCAACTTCTGGACCAAATCCTGACTGATAGCAGTCCATTCTTGCAGAATCAATGCTTTAATTTTGTCTGAATTTGTTGGTTTTTGTTTGTCCACCCGTCTCTTGATGATTGACCAAGATCTGGGGAGTTTCCAGGCCATGGACCCAAAATCTCTATGTTTTGTTCCCTGAGCCATTTAGTTATCACCTTTGCTTTATGGCAAGGTGCTCCATCATGCTGGAAAAGGCATTGTTGAGCGCCAAACTGCTCTTGGACGGTTGGGAGAAGTTGCTCTTGGAGGACATTCTGGTACCATTCTTTATTCATGGCTGTGTTTTTAGGCAAGACTGTGAGAGAGCCGATTCCCTTGGCTGAGAAGCAACCCCACACATGAATGGTTTCAGGATGCTTTACAGTTGGCATGAGACAAGACTGGTGGTAGCGCTCACCTCTTCTTCTCCGAATAAGCTGTTTTCCAGATGTTCCAAACAATCGAAAAGGGGATTCATCAGAGAAAATGACTTTACCCCAGTCCTCAGCAGTCCACTCCCTGTACCTTTTGCAGAATATCAGTCTGTCCCTGATGTTTTTTCTGGAGAGAAGTGGCTTCTTTGCTGCCCTCCTTGAGACCAGGCCTTGCTCCAAGAGTCTCCGCCTCACAGTGCGTGCAGATGCACTCACACCTGCCTGCTGCCATTCCTCAGCAAGCTCTGCACTGCTGGTAGCCCGATCCCACAGCTGAAACACTTTTAAGAGACGGTCCTGCCGCTTGCTGGTCTTTCTTGGGCGCCCTGGAGCCTTTTTGGCACCAATGGAACCTCTCTCCTTGAAGTTCTTGATGATGCGATAGATTGTTGACTGAGGTGCAATCTTTCTAGCTGCAATACTCTTCCCAGTTAGGCCATTTTTGTGCAGTGCAATGATGACTGCACGTGTTTCTTTAGAGATAACCATGGTTAACAGAAGAGAAACAATGATGGCAAGCACCAGCCTCCTTTTAAAGTGTCCAGTGGTGTCATTCTTACTTAATCATGACAGATTGATCTCCAGCCCTGTCCTCATCAACACCCACACCTGTGTTAATGGAGCAATCACTGAAACGATGTTAGGTGGTCCTTTTAAGGCAGGGCTGCAATGATGTTGAAATGTGTTTTGGGGGATAAAGTTCATTTTCTAGGCAAATATTGACTTTGCAAGTAATTGCTGTTAAGCTGATCACTCTTTATAACATTCTGGAGTACATGCAAATTGCCATTAGTAAAACTGAAGCAGTAGACTTTGTAAAAATTTATATTTCTATCATTCTCAAAACTTTTGGCCATGACTGTATATATATAGGTTAGGTTTCTGTCAGTCACGACCTCCTTCCCTCCCATGTCTGTTATGATATTAAAATATTTTTAATTTTTTAAACTAATTTACTTTGTGATATAATAAAGTTATGAATTTAATTACATTTTGTTGTTGTTATTTATGGGTTTAAGTTTGGGGACCTATATATATAGGATATGATTTTATTTATTTGTATGTTTGTTCAGTATAATTTGGTAGAATTATTGCCTTTAACAGGAGAAAAACCCCTTAAAGATATACATTTCTAAAAAATAAAAAGTTTTGTTACTTCACAGTGACTTCTAACCTAATGTACATTGACACCTATCGTAACGGACATTAACAGGCACTAACTGATGTTAATGTGCCCATTTTTTTAACTGATCGATTTAATGGATCAGTTAAAACAAATTTCCACATTAGCATCAGTTATTCCGTTATTGTCAGTTTTTTATATTGTCCGTTTTTTTTGCTTTTTTTTTTTGTTCTGCTTTCTGAGAATGTGCAGAAAAAAAAAATTACTGCCTGTTAGCCATAGACATTAATGTTAAAAAATAACAAACACTTAACTTCCATTATAAGTCCATTATTTTGAATGGACACAAAAGTCCTGCACCCTGCATTATTATGTTCGCTAAAAAAAACAGACATATGACAGATTTGGTGGAAACAGACACTAACGGACAACAGATCAAATCCCATTGAAATCAATGGGATTTTGAATGGATTTATGACGGCTCTGTTAGTGTTAGTGTTAACATTTTGTAACTGATGCTAACAACGAACACTACTAACAGTAGTGTGAACGTCTTCTTGTATGCAGTTTTATAAGGTGATGAAGGCACAGCATCACAGGCGTCGTAGCTCAATAGCAAGCCTTCTGCCATGATAACACTTAGCCCAAATGGGTGGAGTACTCTGCAGTATGAAGAGAAGAAGAAGACAAACCATTGAAATACAAAAAGAGAAAAACATAATCTGTGCACTAAATTTGCAATTATTTACATGAAGTTAGAGAATAAAGTTCTTCCAGGAACCTATTAAAGATATGAGTATGTAATATGACTTCTAACCTTGATTTAATTATGGTATTGAACCTTGTGATGAATTGTGTATATAATATACTGTGTAGTTATGAATTTTGTCTAGTTATGGATCTCATTCATTATAGTGGAAATCTCAATAGTAATTTTAGTTTTCTTCCGCCAGCCAGTATGCAGATGGTGAATTCAGACCCAGGTGTTAGTTCAATTATTGTAATTAACAAGCCATTCAGATAAATTATATCAAACAAAAGGAGAAATATGACATCAAGAGCATGGGTGTCATAATTCATATATATGAATATGGCTGGGGTCAGTGAAATAAAAAATCTGGACCTTCAGTGCGAATAAGCACCCCAAACTAAGTTTCTGTGAATGGGAGTATGATTTAATCTGTATGTTTGGTATGCCTGGACTGGTAAAAACATTTGACATCACTTGCCGGGCATAACATAGTTACATGAGGTACCCACCAAGAGTTGTGGCATATTCTCAAAATATGTATATATCTAGATTTAGTGCATGTAATTAGCCAGCCTCAGTTAGAAGTGGGATGTTCCAGAATGGGAGCTGGGGTTATGGGTCCTTCAAAAAGAGTGATGTGCAGGATCCTTTTGGTCAGATACTTGGAAATGAGGCCCAGCTTGTAGATCTGTCAAACAATTCTTGCTGAGCTCCATGGCCAAGCTTTTAAGAGGTCTGTTCTTATTTTATTCCCTTTTGATTTTGTATTGTTTGCTTGTATTTATGTGTCTTTATGATATCTTTTTTCGTTACGCACTGTACTTTTTGTGTATATTCAATCTTAAAATTTAACTTTGTCCTTGGCTCTAAACGTCCCCACAATTCTGAAGAGAATAAATATCCCTTAGGCTTGTTACCTTTATGTTTGCCAGTGTGTGGCGCAGGTTTAAGTAGTCTGGGTATATTAATGTCTCATCTACCCTAAATGGCAGGTGGTGGCAGCTATTTGAGTGGATGTGCAGATATTAGGGTTGCTTCACTCTTTTGTAACCTAGTGTGGAAGGTGTGAATGTGAGTGTGTAAGGGATCTTACTGTGTAGCTCTGATTCCTGCAGCTGCTTTACAATTGTCAAGCCAACACATGAAGCTTTCTGTAATTGTAAGAGATCTGCTATGCTGAACCTATCAGCACTTGAGGAGGGATATTTAAGGTCTGTTCTCTATGTCCCAGGTGTCTGCTATTAGTTAATTACTACTAAGTTTGGCTTCAGAAATCTGTTCATATCTGCTTTTTGCTGTTAAACTGACTTTGACTTGTTAACTGGATATTCCCTTGTCTGATTTTGGCATTGACTCTAACCTCTCAGGTGACCCTGGTCTTTTGATTTAGCGCTCTTGTTTTGATCTGCTTAGTAAGTAGTACTGTGGGACTTGGTTCGAAATCAGATTACAGAGCATTTATTTTTTGCACTAAGCTACTGGGATCATAACCTGGGTCCAGATTCAGCATAAGTTCATCTGGCTTTGCAGCGGGCTCTGGTGAAGAACGTTTGGAGTTCATTAGATCTATCTCCCAGAGCAATGTGAGATTTCAGTTGCTTGTTCTACTGCTCTTTGGTATCTGCCATTTCCTGCATTTCTTGAAAATTGCTCTAGAGGTAATTCCTTAGAGCGTGTAAGAGGAGTCCCTCTTTATGGTCATACATGCTTGTGTGGTGGGTGAGGTATACGAAACCCTGACCAAATTGATATTAAGTTCTAGCAATCATATGACCTTCCTGGAACTGGTAATACCAGGGGAGCCACACACAAGGGAACTGAGGGACAAATGTGTTTCCTGAGCTACCGAATGTAGTGCTTGTAGATGCTATACTTGTAATTGACTAAGGCTAGGTTCACACCTGCACATGGATTCCGTTTGGGGTTTCTGTCCCCAAATCCGCCTTTTTACACATTATAGTCTATGCGGTCCATGGGTTTCCGCAGGTAACCGCTTTTTAAGTGGCTTGGGTTTCCATTTTTTGGGGCCCCTTAAGCAAACCCGAAGAAGAAGTGTAAGTTTCACGGTTTACTGTCAGAAGGGCGTTCCTGACAGTCTAGCTGTGCTGTGAGGAACGCCCTCCCTGACAGTTCTCGTTCATAGACTTGTACTGGGGGGCGTTCCTCACAGCTGAGCATCATCACTGGGCATTAAGGAACGCCCCCTCTGACAGTACAGCGCTATAGACGAGTACAGAAAGAGGGGGCGTTCCTTACAGCCCAGCACAGCTAGACTGTCAGGAATGCCCTTCTGACAGTAAACCGTGAAACTTACACTGTCGATATCTCCAGCCCCGGGGCACATACCGGGAAAGCCAGCAGTGCGCTGAATTCAGCGCGCTGTCAGCTTTCTAGCGGTATGTAAAACAACATGTGCCTGAGGACATGAAAGATCCTCTTTAAATTAACACTATTTTCTCTTCAGACAAGTTGTGTTTTTCTGTGTTCCACATATACATATCATAATCATTTCCATTTTTGATTTATTTTTATTCTATCTAAATGGATTTTATGATTTCTCTCATAAGCCTTCATGGTGGCGGTTTTGGTGAGACTATAGTAGTTATTGGGTCAATGGTTTTTGGTCACAATAAGCATAGACAACCTATTACTGATGGGTCATCCAGCAATTTTAAACTAGTTGTACACATTCGTTATATTGCATACCAATAACACACATTAAGCACTGAAGAGAAGAACTGTCTTGTTGTTCAGCATATTGTCCCTTTGCTATGGCTACATAAGAACAACACTTTTCCATCAGCTCTGAGTGCACCAACTCCCATAAATACTACTGCACCTTTGTTGCTCTTCCATTGTTAGTGATCTGACAGCACAAACTGCTTTTGCATGAGTATCGTTGCAACCCTGGAATGCACTGGCAGGGAAAGTGTGGAGATTCCTGCCATGGGTGTGAGGCTTGGAGAAAGGAACAACCCATGGGAAAACTCCTGGTTACCAAGTGAGTCACTCAGACCCTCCAGGCAAGTAGATCTCCTCCCTGTGCCCTTGCCATGGATTCTCACAGGTCATGGCCTCGCTTGGAAATGTCTCAACGTGTGTTGTTTCGTGTATAATAATATTACACTTGGATGTGATAGAAATTTACCATTAAATCTCCACCCTTCAGTCAAGACATGGAACATGTTCTGAATCTATTCCAGCGCACTTGTCAAAAGGCATTAGCCATCTTTTATAAGATTTGCTTATTTTGGTAGATAATATAGTGACTAGGAATTTATTAAAAGCAAAGCAAGGTCAAGGTTAAGTCATGTAGTTACTTATTCCACATGCTTAAATGAATGATGAATTCTTAGATTTTACCAATGTTATCAAATTTTGCAATTTTAAAACCTTTTTAATTTTCAGTCACAAAATAACTACACTACACATTTTACATGAAGATATTTGTTTGCCTTTTACTTTTACCTTTCTGTTTTTACCTTTCAAATTTCCAATATTAATAGCAATTGTAGAGTGCTCTAATATTGTTAGCACCATGTCATTGTACCAAAAATAAATATCTCGACTGGAGAATGTCTGTTATGGATGGAGTTCACCATAAGGTGGTCCTAGACAACTAATCTAAATGCATAAGTTAGTTCACAAAAAAATCTTTAACTTTTACTGTGATTCCACCTTTACAACAATTTTATGTGTATTGACATGGAAGAGGTGTTAAAACCACTGCCAGACTCCTCTGCCAGTATCTTTTCACCTCTCAAAAAAGGATTAAGCAACTGAAATTTATCATGTGAAAATTTAAAAAAAAAATACACATGCTTATTAAGTATTGCTATGTCCATGATGATCCACTCTATAATACCATACAAATTAATGCTTATACTGCACAGTGAATGGCATACAGAAAAAAAAAATTAATTGCTTATTTTGTCACCTTGTCTCAAATAAAATATAATAGTAAATTATGAAAGAGTTGTATAAACCCTAAAATGGTACAATAAAAACTGTACAAACAGGAGCTCACGCACAAAAAACAAGGCCTTACTCTATTCATGAAAAAATAAAAAGAATATGGCCCATAGAATATGGCGATACAAAAACAAATTGCTTTCTTTTTAACACCTTCCTGACATCTGCCGGGACAGATGTTGGGACTTTAAACATGGAGCTGAGCAGGCACCATAGCCGCTGAGTCTCCTCTGCTTTACACAGCAAAGACCCACTGGTAATCCTAACAATCACAGACTGATTGTGGGCATTAACTCTTCACATGTCTTGGTCAAATGAGACATCAGAAGAGTGGTGGTGCATGGCTGCCACTAGGTTGAAGATGGCTGCCATTCCCAAGTGAGGTCTAGCTACTGTGATCCATTAACATTACAGCCAGAAGCCTATTGAAGTTTCCCAGGATTGTCATTACTATGCTTCTATTACACAAAAACAAACATAAACACATGAAGTATCCTTGCATCTGATAGTGCCCGAACTATAAACATATTACAAACTGATCTAAACATCCAACAATCTGCAAAGTGGTATAAATAAATAGTACAATGTACCCTGCAAAGCAAGGAACCTTAAAGGTCTACAGAAATATAAAATAGTTACGAGTAATTTTTTTAAAGTCTTGGATTTTTGTAAAGCTATGAAAACATAACAAAAACATTATAAACTGTGTATTGCTGTGACCATACCAATCCATAGAATATAAGTAGTATGTCATTTTTGCTTCATATTAAATGTTGTTAAAACATAATTATATGGAATATTAAATGGCACAACTATAAAGTAATTGTTCTGGAAACAATCAGCCCTCATGTGGCTCTGTGAACGGAAAATAAAAAAGGCTTTCGGAAAGTGGCGAATAGCAAATGAAAATGCAAAAACGAAAAATGGATGTGACAGGAAGGGGTTAAAAATACTTTTAATTTGATATTACTATAACGGTACAGACCATCAGAATAGAGTCAATCCATTATTTATGCCACACGGTGCACATGGTGTGTGCTGCAAAATTTGAATTGACAAAAATTCCTTTTTTTCCATCCCTTCAGAAATTATATTTGTACCCTACAATGGCGCCATTGAAAAATAGACTGCAAAAAAGCCTTCAAGATGCTGAGTACCAAGCTAGGCCATGTCCTTAACGGGTTAAATACAGTATATGTTAATAAAAGAAATCACAAGATTCAGCCTTATTATTCAGTCCCATAAATCCATATGGTGAACCTATTGAGATATAAAATGATAGATGATAGAACACATATTAGTATCTGTGTTTTTGCTTCTCTCTCTCTCTCTTTCTGCAGATGCTCTCCACTTTTCCTCCCTTCACCATAGACTTCTATGAGCAGCAGCTGTAATCTGATCCCTCAGTAAGCTTATTACCTATCTTACTCTCTGCATCTCTGAAGATTGTACCAGTGAATTCAGAGTGAGAGATCAGTGTAGCAGATGGGTAGGAGAAGAAAAGCCTAATAACTGGAGAGAGAGAGAGAGAGGAATTTTGTAGTTACATACAGTATATTACAAAGTTTCTTATCTGTGTTTGTACTATTGATATATGGGGCAAAAAAATGTAGACATGAAAAAAAAGCTCTAAAATCATTGTTATTTTTCTCAGGCGTAGTCCAGCAAATTTTCAGTGGTTGCAATTACCAGTCACATAGTATCAGTGTGCATACTATTAGAATTGCTGTGCATTTTTAATTCCAATGGAACTAATTTCCTAATATCTAGGAGTATCTACATGTTGCAAATTGTACTAGGCATACATATATTATTGTAGACAGCTGTACAGGAATAATATTTCCATCTAGATTGCTATTGCATAGAACCCCATGCTGAGTTTTAGAGATAACAATATGTAATAAGATCAAACTAACAAACTTCTTGAGTAAACACAGCTGGATAAAGCAAAGGTGAAATCTGTAGAAATTGAATATTTTTGTTTAATAAAATGGAGCCTCTGGCATCAAGATTCTCTCCTTTAAACCTAAACATATTAGCATTTAAAGAGTACCTTTCACCAACTCCAGTTCTTTGCATTTTTCAGCATGTGCCACTGATTCGGGCATAGATTAATTTTTCTCCAACCCTCACTGTTTCTGAGCAATCACTGGCTTTAGTTTTGGTGTATTTTAAACTAATTAGGCTCTGTACTGTCAGATGGGCAGTTCTAGGCTGGAACAGATAGTCTGAGACCGCCCACCTGACAGTTGAGAGCCTATTTTACATATTGATTGCTGAAACTACCAGAACCCACAGTTCTGGAACAGTAGGGGCTAGAAAAAAAATTCCAACTGTGGCAAAATCAGGGGAGCAATATCTGTTGAGGGATGCAAAGAACTGGAATTGACTGTAGTGGTGAAAGGTCCTATTTCAGTGAAAATGTGTGCAGTAGAAAGTAATGTAGGCTGAATGTAACAAAAATACATAGCCTCATATAACACAATACAATACATCTTGTAACAGCTAGGAAGTGCTATTATTTTACCAGAGAGAGATTTCCCTTTTTTGTTTGTCAGAACAACACGACCAGGGTGTGACGGCTGGAATGGCATTTCTCCCATGGAAATGAGAGCTCCATTAGGTGAACATTGTTATTGATGAAAGTTTATAGCTCGGATGAACCAAGCTTAGAAATATGTCTAGGAAATTCCTAGAATGGCTGAAAGGTTATTAACTTTAATACTTGACATTTTTTTAGGACAAGCCGGCAATGCTGATTGCCGAGTAAAATAAGGTCACTGCTGTACAGGAGACAAAGAAGGAGCCTGTGGGCCAGTTACTTGTGTTGGAATACTGGAAGCAGATCAATGCTGGAGGCACATTATTTCAATGGTCACAACTTTTTTACTTCATTCATCTATGATGCTTTATTTTTGGGGGAAAGCAGCATTCTGGCCTATTATACTATTGTTTATTGGGGGGGGAATATTAAGTTATTTATACAAAGATTTGTACACTTTATGAAAAAAATCATGCAATGCACCATTAAAGGGGTTCTATGGGATTATGATACTGATTGTCTAACCTTAGGATATCAATATCAGATTGGTGTGGACCCGACACAGATCAGCCGATTGAAGAGGCTACAACATTTGGAAAAGTGTTGTGACCTCTTCACTGCTAGCGTTCATTTTTTCATACAATGTACACATATATGGTGTTCGGGGACAACATTTAGGGTATATAATATTTATTGAAGAAACATTTTGTGTTGCCAAGATAGTGCTAAATAGCAAGTTTTAGATTATATCAATGCCATGTCATGGGATATCTAACTAAACTTTAATAATGTAATGATAAGAATTATAATAATATATACGTTCCTGCCTTTCTTACAACTCAACCACTACACCCATATATGCCATTGGCATTACATTCAAATGATAAAGCATTGAGAAGACCATATAGCAGTGCCAAGGCGATGATGAATGCAGACATTGAAGCATTGGATTGAGAACTGAAAAACATATTTACTAGTGTTATTTCTGTTTTAGCATACACAGGCATCTTGTGAAATAACAGCATGTCCGATGAAAGGACCTATGTAGTCTTGAAATCTTGTAATCTAAATCTGCCTATTTAGTGAGTAAAGCATATAAAATGTTAAATGTTTTGGGTGGAAAGTTTTAAGAAGTAACCTGTATAGTATTCCACCAAGTTTGTATATAAGACGAATATCACAATTAATGTAATATCATACTTGGGAATTAAACATAGTGTATATGTCTATGGTAATGAATGACATATAGATGAAATATATAGTCAATAGCTTTATTTTTAACATAGAATATTTTATATATTTACTGTATCTAAGTCCCTTGTGATGTTGCACTATATTGTGGCTGATCGGTGTTAGGCTTTTTTTTTTTATTAAGGCCCATTTTTGCTTGTGGAGCTGCAAGTTCAGAGCTCAGTTTATGTTCACTGTACTCATGCTCTTTCTTTATTGCTCATTCTTACAATACATGTGTCCTTTATATGCTTCCCCTCCTTCTCTCATATTTACATGGCTATAAAAATTATGATGTCAGTGAGAAATGCTCCTCAGCTATATGCTGAGCAGTTTGTAGATAATATTGACTACGGATGCCACCACAGGAGTAGACTGATAAGAAGAGGAGATAAAATGGAGTAATATATGACATCAGCAAGGACCATAATACAAGGCAGTCCAAAACTAGTAGGTTTTTGTAGCATACAGTTTATTCTATTATTTTTGTTTTAATGCAATGAATAAAATATGCACTGAATAAGATTCCCAGATAGAGATGGGCGAACGTCTCAGGATGGGTCGGGTCCAAGATTCGTTTCAGGTCAAACAAGCTGAGTGCGAACCACACCTTAAACTTGCTTAAAACATAGTTTAGAACACTGTCAGGGCTCCCAGCAACCTAGCTATCCAATTTCTACTCTCTAAGGCAAACATAACTGAAGTTACTTCAAAGTGAAAGTGGCATTATTATACTCTGGAGTCCCTTCAGACCCTAGAACTTAATAGGTGGAGGCCCAGGGGAAGTGTAAAAAATAAAAAAAAAACATTGTTACTCACTTCCTTTACCTCTTTTGAGCCTCCTCACAGCATCTGGTGCTCTCTCTCCACCTCCTTGGTGATGTCATGACCCCGGGGTCACCACTGAGGTCTGCGGATGGGCCTCAATTGTGACGTGGGTACAACAAGCATGATGTCAAGATGCTGGAAGTGCTCATGTGACTGCTGTTGGTCCATATTTTTATTTATATATATTTATATGTATGTATCTATCTATGCACAAAGATTGGTAGATAGCCGCACATTGCAAGTTTTTTCAAAAACTCCAAGAAGACTAGAAAATATATTTCCACATTTCAAGAATTGTTAAAGGGGTTGTCTGGAGAAAAATAAAAAGAGCTACAAATGGCATTGTAGCTCAACACAAAGTAGTGTCACCAGTAGCCTGCTACCTGTCCACTGAGGCCACTGATTGGCTTCAGTGTTCACATGCAAGCAAAGACTGTCAGAGCATCTGTACTTGATCGACATCCTATTGAAGCGGTAAATAGCGTTTCCTTTTATTTTTTAACATTTGCAGTATTTTGTTTACTTGGGGGTTACATAATGTGGAGATTATGAGGGAAGAAACTTGTCACGTGAAGATTTGGGTGGACCTAATGATTTATAAATATACTCTTTTGATTGTCTCCTGTAATAATGGGGGTAAGTACTGTGGCATGCAAAAGTTTGGACACCCCCTGTCAAAATGATATTGTGAACAGTTAAGCATGTTGAAGATAAAATGATCTTCAAAAGGCATAACATTAAAGTTGACACATTCCCAATGTATTTTCTGGAATAAAAAAAAATATTTTCATATTTAACATTTTCAAAATAACAACAAATTAAAACGACCTGATGCAAAAGTTTGTGCACCCTGTATGGTTACCTAGTAGCACCCCCTTTTGCAAGTATCACAGATTGTAAACGCTTTTTGTAGCCAGCCAAGAGTCTTTCAATTCTTGTTTGAGGGATTTTTATCCAATCTTCCTTGGAAAAGTCTTCCAGTTCTGAGAGATTCCTTGGTCGTCTTGCATGCCCTGCTCTTTTGAGGTCTAGCCGCAGATTTTCAGTGATGTACAGATCAGGGGACTGTGAGGGCCATGGTAAAACCTTCAGCTTGCGCCTTTTTAGGTAGTCTATGGTGGATTTTGACGTGTGTTTAGGATTATTATCCATTTGTAGAAGCCATCCTCTTTTCAATTTCATCTTTTTTACAGATGGTGTTATGTTTGCTTCAAGAATTTGCTGAAATCCATTCTTCCCTCTACCTGTGAAATGTTCCCCGTGCTATTGGCTGCAACACAACCCAAAGCATGATTGATCCAACCCCATGCTTAATGGTTGGAGAGATGTTCTTTTCCTGAAATTCTGTGCCCTTTTTTCTCCAAACATACCTTTGATCATTGTGGCCAGAAAGTTCTATTTTAACCTCATCGGTCCACAGAACTTGTTTCCAATATGCATCAGGCTTGTTTAGATATTCTTTTGCAAACTTCTGACGCTGAATTTTATGGTGAGGGCGCAGGAGAGGTTTTCTTCTGATGACTCTTCCATGAAGGCCATATTTGTGCAGGTATCACTGAACAGTAGAAAAATGTACCACAACTCCAGAGTCTGAAAAATCTTCCTGAAGGTCTTTTGCAGTCAAGCAGGGATCTGATTTGCCACTCTGGCAATCCTACGAGCAGCTGTCTCTGAGATTTTTCTTGGTCTTCCAGACCTTATCTTGACCTCCACCGTTTCTGCCATTTCTTAATTACATTTCATAATGAGGAAAGGGCAACTTGAAACTGCATTGCTATCTTCTTATAGCCTTCTCCTGCTTTATGGGCCTTCACAATTTTCATTTTCAGCTAGGCAGCTGCTTAGAAGATCCCATGGCTGCTGTTTTTTGACACAAGGTTAGAGGAGGCTGGGTATTTATAAAGCTGTAAAATTTGCATCACTTGGCCTTTCCTAACAATGATAGTGATCAAGTCATAACCCTAACTGGCTAATGAAGGTTTGAGACCTTGGTCAAAGTTATCTGAGCACACAAATCTACAAGGGTTCCCAAACTTTTGCAAGGTTCTCCTTTCCATTTTTCACTCTAAAATTGTATTCAAACATAATAATACACTGATATTGCTTAAAATTAAAGACACATGTTAAATCTTTAACTTTATGCCTTTTAAAGATCATTTCATCTTCAACTTACTTAGCTGTTCACAATAACAGTCATTTTGACCAGGGGTGTCCAAACTTTTGCATGTCACAGTACATGACCCCATTATTACAGGAGTCAATAAAAATTGTATATTTATAAATCATTAAATCCACTCAAATCGTGACAAGCTTCTTCCCTCATAATCTCCACATTATGTAACCCCCAAGTAAACAAAATACTGCAAATGTTAAAAAATAAAAGGAAATGTGCATACGTATACATGCCACTGTATGTATACTGAGGATCTGAGAGACCATGGCACCTCTAAATGTAGGGTTTTAAGAGCCTGATCATGCAGGAAGGAAGTGGCCTTGAAATCTCACTATACATACTCAGGTCAGTGTGAGAGTTTATAATAAACCTAAACCAAAGAAAAATCCAAATTCTAGGAATTTACCTGGGGATTTAAATACAGTTTATGAAAGTGGTGAATTTCTGACATTGTTGCTGTAGCAATATAGTGCTGTAACTAAACTGAGGGTTCCTCTTGTGATACAGAGCTGTCTCTGGCTCCCTCTAGTGGGTACTGGGATCATAACCAGAAGTCCTTACCCATATAATACAAAATACAGTAACTGAAAGGTGTTTCCACATCAATATACGATCTGCAAAGGTCCAAACACCTGGGACCCCTGCATATGATCTGCTTCAGGACAGCCTACAAGGTGTAGCTGCTGCTTTAGGTACTGCAGCGCTGCACTTCTATCCACTCGGGAATCTTTCAGAACTGATGATGTTATATAAAAGCCTGTAAAATATGACTATGACTATGGATTGTATATCACATGACCATGGTCAGACTTTTATCCACTGGGAGTAAGCAGAATGAACGACAGCAAGCAGAGATCTAGAAAACTGTGAGGAATTGATACAGAAAGTATATAGGAAAATTGTAGAACTTTTTATTACACAAACAATAACCTTTGTCTCTCAATATTGGTCTGAAAGTGGCCAACCCCTGGAAGTTGGTCAGGCATTTTACATAATTATCAGCTGAAAAATATTTTGAACATTAATCATGCCTGACACAACCGTGTAAGTTCAGCTCATGCACATTAATTCTTAAAGAGGAGGAAGGGCTATGTGGCTGCTGAGGTCCCACTTATACACCTATACTTATATTCTTCAATAGAAATACCAAATTGGTTAAGAAAATCTATTAAGCAGGAAAGTTAGGGCCAATGTTAGAGGAAGTTAAACTGGGCATTTGCCTAGGGTCTCCCAAAGAATTGGAACACTAAGAAGCAAGTGTGGTTGGCAGAAATAAACCTTTGGGGCCACAAACCAATGAAGAAATGCATAGATAATCATTTTACACTGCTGGCCAAAAGTATTGGCACCCCTGCAATTCTGTCAGATAATACTCAATTTCTTCCAGAAAATGATTGCAATCACAAATGCTTTGGTAATAATACCTTAATTTAATTTGTCTTCAATGGAAAACCACAAAAAGAATTGTCAAAAAGCCAAATTGGATATAATTCCACACCAAACATAAAAAAGGGGGTGGACAAAAGTATTGGTACCCTTTGAAAAATCAGGTGATGCTTCTCTAATTTGTGTAATTAACAGCACCTGTTACTTACCTGTGGCACATAACAGGTCGTGGCAATAACTAAATAACACTTGCAGTGCAGCCAGTTGAAATGGATTAAAGTTGACTCAACCTCTGTCCTGTGTCCTTGTGTGTACCACATTGAGCATGGAGAAAAGAAAGAAGACCAAAGAACTGTCTGAGGACTTAAGAAGCAAAATTGTGAGGAAGCATGAGCAATCTCAAGGCTACAAGTCCATCTCCAAAGACCTGAATGTTCCTGTGTCTATCGTGCGCAGTGTCATCAAGAAGTTTAAATCCCATGGCACTGTGGCTAACCTCCCTAGATGTGGACGGAAAAGAAAAATTGACGAGAGATTTCAACGAAAGATTGTGCGGATGGTGGCTAAAGAACCTCGACTAACATCCAAACAAGTTGTAGCTGCCCTGCAGTCCGAGGGTACAACAGTGTCAACCCATACTATCAGTCGGCGTCTGAATGAAAAAGGACTCTAAGGTAGGATACCCAGGAAGACCCCACTTCTGACCCAGAGACATAAAAAAGCCAGGCTGGAGTTTGCCAAAACTTACCTGAGAAAGCCAAAAACTTTTTGGAAGAATGTTCTCTGGTCAGATGAGACAAAAGTAGAGCTTTTTGGGAAGAGGCATCAACATAGAGTTTACAGGGAAAAAAAGAGGCCTTCAAAGAAAAGAACATGGTCCCTACAGTCAAACATGGCGGAGGTTCCCTGATGTTTTGGGGTTGCTTTGCTGCCTCTGGCACTGGACTGCTTGACCGTGTGCATGGCATTATGAAGTCTGAAGACTACCAACAAATTTTGCAGCATAATGTAGGGCCCAGTGTGAGAAAGCTGGGTCTCCCTCAGAGGTCATGGGTCTTCCAGCAGGACAATGACCCAAAACACACTTCAAAAAGCACTAGAAAATGGTTTGAGAGAAAGCACTGGAGACTTCTAAAGTGGCCAGCAATGAGTCCAGACCTGAATCCCATAGAACACCTGTGGAGAGATCTCAAAATGGCAGTTTGGAGAAGGCACCCTTCAAATCTCAGGGACCTGGAGAAATTGGCCAAAGAAGAATGGTCTAAAATTCCAGCAGAGCATTGTAAGAAGCTCATTGATGGTTACCGGAAGCGGTTGTTCGCAGTTATTTTGTCTAAAGGTTGTGCTACCAAGTATTAGGCTGAGGGTGCCAATACTTTTGTCCGGCCCATTTTTGGAGTTTTGTGTAAAATGATCAATGATTTGACTTTTTTTTCATTCTCTTTTGTGTTTTTTCATTGCAAGCAAAATAAATGAAGATATTATTACCAAAGCATTTGTGATTGCAATCATTTTCTGGAAGAAATTGACTATTATCTGACAGAATTGCAGGGGTGCCAATACTTTTGGCCAGCACTGTATATGAATATGCAAAACAGCCTGCAAGTATACTGAAGATGGGCTCTTTTAGCCATGATTGACATTTTCGGACTTTGCATCACAGAGGGGATGTGGACAACTGGATGACCCTTACTTTAATGGAACATCATAATGCCTGAATGTGACATCATCATTATTATTACTCCCTTGGTAGTAGGATGTGGAAAAAAGGAACTGCGCTTACCCAGATGTCTTCAAGGAAGGTCTTTATTGATACCAGAACACACGACGCGTTTTGGAGCTGCAAGATGCCCCTTTCTCAAGTGTGCAATTTTGGTGTATAACATATAGTGTCATTGCCCAGGTTTAAATAGATAGGACTACAGTCATGGCCAAAAGTTTTGAGAATGACACAAATATTATATTTTCATATGATCTGCTGCCCTCTGGTTTTTATGTGTGTTTGTCAGATGTTTTTATCACATACAGAAATATAATTGCATTCATATTATGAGTAACAGAAGCTTATATTGACAGTTAGAATGAGTTAATGCAGCAAGTCAATATTTGCAGTGTTGACCCTTCTTCTTCAGGACCTCTGCAATTCTCCCTGGCATGCTCTCAATCAACTTCTGGACCAAATCCTGACTGATAGCAGTCCATTCTTGCAGAATCAATGCTTTAATTTTGTCTGAATTTGTTGGTTTTTGTTTGTCCACCCGTCTCTTGATGATTGACCACAAATTCTCAATGGGATTAAGATCTGGGGAGTTTCCAGGCCATGGACCCAAAATCTCTATGTTTTGTTCCCTGAGCCATTTAGTTATCACCTTTGCTTTATGGCAAGGTGCTCCATCATGCTGGAAAAGGCATTGTTGAGCGCCAAACTGCTCTTGGACGGTTGGGAGAAGTTGCTCTTGGAGGACATTCTGGTACCATTCTTTATTCATGGCTGTTTTTTTAGGCAAGACTGTGAGAGAGCCGATTCCCTTGGCTGAGAAGCAACCCCACACATGAATGGTTTCAGGATGCTTTACAGTTGGCATGAGACAAGACTGGTGGTAGCGCTCACCTCTTCTTCTCCGAATAAGCTGTTTTCCAGATGTTCCAAACAATCGAAAAGGGGATTCATCAGAGAAAATGACTTTACCCCAGTCCTCAGCAGTCCACTCCCTGTACCTTTTGCAGAATATCAGTCTGTCCCTGATGTTTTTTCTGGAGAGAAGTGGCTTCTTTGCTGCCCTCCTTGAGACCAGGCCTTGCTCCAAGAGTCTCCGCCTCACAGTGCGTGCAGATGCACTCACACCTGCCTGCTGCCATTCCTCAGCAAGCTCTGCACTGCTGGTAGCCCGATCCCGCAGCTGAAACACTTTTAAGAGACGGTCCTGCCGCTTGCTGGTCTTTCTTGGGCGCCCTGGAGCCTTTTTGGCACCAATGGAACCTCTCTCCTTGAAGTTCTTGATGATGCGATAGATTGTTGACTGAGGTGCAATCTTTCTAGCTGCAATACTCTTCCCAGTTAGGCCATTTTTGTGCAGTGCAATGATGACTGCACGTGTTTCTTTAGAGATAACCATGGTTAACAGAAGAGAAACAATGATGGCAAGCACCAGCCTCCTTTTAAAGTGTCCAGTGGTGTCATTCTTACTTAATCATGACAGATTGATCTCCAGCCCTGTCCTCATCAACACCCACACCTGTGTTAATGGAGCAATCACTGAAACGATGTTAGGTGGTCCTTTTAAGGCAGGGCTGCAATGATGTTGAAATGTGTTTTGGGGGATAAAGTTCATTTTCTAGGCAAATATTGACTTTGCAAGTAATTGCTGTTAAGCTGATCACTCTTTATAACATTCTGGAGTATATGCAAATTGCCATTAGAAAAACTGAAGCAGTAGACTTTGTAAAAATTAATATTTGTATCATTCTCAAAACTTTTGGCCATGACTGTAGTGTAACGTCTCTGCCTGTTCGGGTCTCGGCGCCACCCTCTGCTCGCACGCTGTGGCGAAGGAGGCGTGTTCGGTTTGATTCTTTGTGTAAGTTTCTTGTTGCTCAGTCTGAACATGGTCCTAGATAATTTAATGGATTTCCGGCCACACCCGTGTTCTGAGCATTTCTCTCTGGACTGCATGGAGTTAATCTCTTCCTGGCCTGAGTGATTGACAGCCTGTGTACCTATCAGGTCTGGGGCTAGTCCCAGACTTTCTATAAACAGGTTGTCAGCCCTCACATGGTCGCCGGTTATTGCACTGTCTTTGCCTGCTCTCCTTGTGATATTCCTTACTACCTTGTTACTTGATTCTCTGACCCTTTGGCTTGCCTTTGACTATTCTCTTGGATTTTGACTTTGAACTGCATTGCTCGTTTGTTACCGACCCCTTGGCTTCCTGACCTCTCTTTTGTCGTTTGTTTTGTCTTGTCCTGTTCTGTGTGTCACTTACTCAGTATAGGGCTTGTCTTCTAGTTGTCCTTTTACCGTTTAGGGTAACTGAGGCAATAGGAAGGGACAGTAGCTGGGGTGAGATTAGGGCTCACTTGTCTCTGTCCTTCCTCCCAGACCCCTGCAGTAATGTCAGGGTATTGCTACGTTTGGCAAGACCCTTACAACTAGATAAGATCCACCCATGGGAGTCTTCATCAGAATATAGAAACAAACCCATTAAAAACAAATAAAACTACAATTCATCAGAATAAATTCGATAGCGCCAATATACATAAATAAAAACATGTCAATCTTATACCATAAATAACAAAATATAGATAGTTCCGTTTTCAATCTATCAAAATACACACTCACATCAGCTGAAACTAGTCTTCTGTCTAAGGGTTTCTCTTTTTGCCCCAATCAAGACATTAATGATTTGCAATTATATATAGATCTGAATCAGTATATTCGCAAGCTCACATTGAATATACACTTTAGTATAATGTCTAAATCTAACTTGGGAGCTCCCAGAAATAGCAGGAATGTACCAAATCCGAAGGTAGAAAACACCTCTAGCAATGTTGAACCCGCTCCAATTCCCACACATCTCCGACCCAGGTCCAAATTTTATCCCACCCATCATAGAGGGCGTGCTATAGATACTTTTCACTTGTAGCAACAGAATTTAGAGGGATCAAAAACAGTAATAAAAACATGAACGGAATGTATTCATCTTGGAATAATTTAACCAAAGATGAACATAAAGTGATCCAATCCCTATCTATGAATAGGGATATAGTTATTAGGAGTGCGGACAAAGGGGGTGGGATTATAGTACAGGATCACTCTTCTTATTTACAGGAAGCGTATAATATTTTGTCAGATAAACGGTACTACAATCAACTACCTATTGACCCGACACCAAACCATTTATTCGAGTACGCTAGTTTTGTTTTAGCTGGATATTCATCTGGTGTACTAACCAAAAAAGAAAAATAATTTTTATTAATTCAAAACCCTACACTGGGAATTTTTTACCATCTTCCCAAAATTCACAAAGATCTGTTAAATCCTCCCAGTAGACCAATTATATCCGGGATGAATGCTATAACACAGAACCTGTCGCAGTATATCGATATACATCTTCAAAAATTAGTAACACAACTTCCATCATACTTACGTGACTCTACCCATCTTTTGACTGCTCTATTATCTGTAACCTGGGAACCCACGTACATCAGAGCAACTTTAGATGTATCTTCTTTATACACCAACATCCCCATAATAAAGGATTATGGGCTATTTCTAAAGCATTAGAGAAGACTGTAGATATGCCAAACATACAGAAAGATTTTTTGCTGAAAGGTATCAAATTCATATTGGAACACAACATGTTCCAATTTGAAGGTAAGACCTACATACAAGTTAGGGGTACAGCAATGGGGACTAGATTTGCCCCTAGCTACGCTAACTTATATGTAGGTACCTTTGAGACAGAGTACATCTATGGACATCACGATTGGTCAAACTGTATAGTTTATTATAAAAGGTACATTGATGATTTATTGATTGTATGGAATGGGACAGGATTCATTCAAAAACTTTGAGACCCATCTCAATAACAAAGACTGGGGACTCACCTTGCAACCGAAATTGATTATTTAGATCTAGTACTAAGCGGTAATGACGGTAAAATATCCAGCAAGACTTATTTCAAAACTGTGGATTGCAATGGCTTGCGGGATTATAAGCAGTGTCGGACTGGGATGTCTAGGGCCCACCAGTGGAATTGTTTCTAGGGGCCCACCATCAGGACCCCTGCAGATCAGCGGTACCGAGACAGGGCGGCTAAAGGTAATAACATGTTGGGAGCCACGCTGCTCAACCACTATACCATGTGCACCACTGCACTACCTAAACCTACTGCTACACCTTGTATGGCTAGTAAGCAGCGTGGCTCCAAGAATTGTTACCTTTACCTGTAGCCGCACTGTCCTGCACCTCATGTGATCGCTAAGACCAATTAGGTACAGCATTTCCAGAAATGAGGCGCCACCATGAGACCGAACAAACACAGGCAGAGGACATCGGGGTGCTGGGGACAGGTGAGTATGCTTTTTTTTTTTTTTTAATTTTCTTATTTTTACACCTCCCTGGCGACCGACACAGTGGTCGCTCCAGTTTATGGACAACCTATTTTAAGGGGTTGTCTGGGCCAAATATTTCTATGGTCACTTCACTGGTCCCCCCACATAGTGGCCTCTTCACTGGTCCCCCATACTGTATGGGGAACAGTGATGTGGTCATTATATTGTGTGGGAGCAGTGATGGGGGCTGACATCCTGTGGGGGGGGGGGGGACATTAAACTGTGTGGGGCATATTAAAGGGGTTGTCCAGGGTTAATCTTTTTTATGCTCAGGATAGGCCATAAATACCTGATCGGTAGGGGGCTGACACACGGCTCCATCAGCTGTTCAGAGCCACTTCCGGAGCCCGTTCTGTACACAACACAGGGCCGGAAGCAGAAAGCTCCATCCGCTGTATAGCAGCCCGGCGCCTTCACTGCAGCTCAGCTCCTACTGACTTCAATAAGTGCAGAGATACAGTGAAGGTGCCCAGCTAATATACAGTGGACAGAGCTTTCTGCTTCTGGCCCTGTATTGTGTACAGGACGGGCATCAGAAGTGGCTCCATACAGCTGATCGGTCCGTGGTCAGCCCCCTACAGATCAGGTATCTATGGCCTATCCTGAGGATAAACCATAACAAATTATGCCTGGACAACCCCTTTAATATACCCCCCAGGGCCCCCCTAATGCGCCACACTTTAAAGAGGTTGTCCAGTATAATTTTTTTCTTTTTTAATAATTAGTCTGGGGAAGGTGAATCCCCCCTACCCCCCCCCCCCAAAAAAAAACACACTAAACATATTCACCTGTCTCCGGTGCTCCGGTGTCCTCCCAGCACGGTCCGGTCCTGCAGCAAAGCTGTCTTCTTTTTGCCGGAAGTCCTCACTGGCTGTGACGTCCCAGGTCCCTTCCCTTAGGCCGCTGATTGGCCTCAGGGGTCACGTGACGTCACAGGTAGTCATGTGCAGGGGGAACTTCAGCTGGAAGAAAACAACAGAACTGCAGGACCGAACCGCACTGGGAGACACTGGGGACAGGAGAGAAAGTTTGTGTTTTTTTTTGTTTTTTATCCTGCCCCGGCGTAATTTGAAAAAAAATGAAGGAGCCACTGTATGGAGTATAATCTCCACAGTGGCCCCCGTCCAGTACTATAAGCTCGACAGTGGCCCCCACACAGTATTGTAAGCCCCACAGTGGCCCCCACACAGTATTATATGCTCTCTACAGTGGCCCCCCACCCAGTATTATAAGCTCGACAGTGGCCCCCACACAGTATTATAAGCTCCACAGTGGCCCCCACACAGTATTATAAGCTCCACAGTGGTCCCCACCCAGTATTATAAGCTCCACAGTGGCCCCCACCCAGTATTATATGCTCTCTACAGTGGCCCCCACCCAGTATTATATGCTCTCTACAGGGGCCCCCATCCAGTATTATAAGCTCCACAGTGGCCCCCATCCAGTATTATATGCACCCAATAGCCCCCTCCGCTTCGGTGCTATTATTATACTCTGGGGTCTCCTCAGACCCCAGAGTATAATAATCGGAGTCCCAGGGGAAGTGATTAAAAATAACAAACATTCATACTTACCTTGCTTTACCTTTCCTTGCCATCCTCGCTCCATCCTGCTGTCTTCAGCGTCTTCAGGCCCTTTTCCGACGTCGCTGCTGAGGCCTGTGATTGGGCCTCAGCGGTCACGTGGGGGCGCACTGACGTCATTACGCGGCCGCGCCCCCATGTGACCGCTGGGGCCTAATCACAGGCTTCAGTCACATGACGGAGGAGCGCCGGAGAGGACGCTGTGCCCAGGAGAGGTGAGAATATCTATTTATTATTTTGAGTCACCTCCCCTGCCCTGCCATCTATTGGAAAGGGGCCTGCAATATGCCAGGGCCCCTTTCCAATAACAGTATGTATAGCGGTCGGGGAACCAGGCTTTCCCCAACCGCTATCATAGTGGCCCGGGGCCCCGGCCATCTCCAGCTGGCCACGGGTCCCATACCCCGCTGAGCCTGATTGTTACGCCTCTGGTCAGGGGCCCGATCGGGATGGTCAGGATCCCGATCAGGCCCCCATGACATGAGGACTAATAGTCGGGGCTCGGGGCCCCCTGGTGGATTCACCGGTTCCCCGGTGGGCCAGTCCGACCCTGATTATAAGAGTTCACACTACAAAAAATGGAAGAGAAATGTTCCCTTTGGCCAATTTAAGAGAATTGCACCAATGAGAGTGATTCAGACACAGAGTGCACTATTGAAAGATAGATTTAGAGAGAAACACTACCCTAATCACTTGATTAATGGTGCGAAATCCCGGACAGACCAACTTTCACAAAGAGACTGCTTGAAACCCAGTAAAAAAGATAACACTAGTACATACCAGTTTAATTTCATCACCACATACACTGGTAAACAACAGAAAATAAGATCTATTTTACAGAAGTATTGGCCAATACTTCTTAATGACCAATATCTTAAGGAAACACTTCCGAGACAACCTGGGATCACATTTAGAGGGGCAAGAACCCTTAAGAACCTACTAGCTCCAAGTAAATTAAAGAGATTACATAACTCTGGACAAACATCTATTATCCAGGAAGACAAGAAAGGCAGTTTCAAACGCTTTCACAGCAAATGCAAATGTTGCAGGTCAATTGGCCATAATATCACTAAATTAACTAGTAGGTCTATAGGGAAGACCTTTTACATAAAACAACACATGGATTGTTCTTCATCTTATGTTATATATTTATTAAAATGTCCTTGTGAATTACAGTACGTGGGTCATACCATTATGAGCTTGAGAAATAGGGTGTACAAGCATCGTTCAAACGTACAGAATGGATATTTGAAACACAGTGTTTCTAGGAATGCCCTAACCATACACAATAAAGACTTTAAGGGATTTACGGTTGTACCAATCGACCAGATCCACCCTCATACGATTAATCGCTTTGAGCTTCTGAAAAAAAGAGAGATGTACTGGATATATCAACTTGATACACTCACATCAACAGGTCTAAACGAGACCCTTGAAGACATAACATAAATAGATTGTTTGTATACTATTTTTATTCATTTATGTGTACATTTGTGTATATGTATGTACAGTGGGGAAAAAAAGTATTTAGTCAGCCACCAATTGTGCAAGTTCTCCCACTTAAAAAGATGAGAGAGGCCTGTAATTGTCATCATAGGTAGACCTCAACTATGAGAGACAAAATGAGAAAACAAATCCAGAAAATCACATTGTCTGATTTTTTAAGAATTTATTTGCAAATTATGGCGGAAAATAAGTATTTGATCACCTATAAACAAGCAAGATTTCTGGCTCTCACAGACCTGTAACTTCTTCTTTAAGAGGCTCCTCTTTTGTCCACTCATTACCTGTAGTAATGGCTCCTGTTTGACATTGTTATCAGTATAAAAGACACCTGTCCACAACTTCAAACAGTCACACTCCAAACTCCACTATGGTGAAGACCAAAGAGCTGTGGAAGGACACCAGAAACAAAATTGTAGACCTGCACCAGGCTGGGAAGACTGAATCTGCAATAGACAAGTAGCTTGGTGTGAAGAAATCAACTGTGGGAGCAATAATTAGAAAATGGAAGACATACAAGACCACTGATAATCTCCCTCCATCAGGGGCTCCACGCAAGATCTCACCCCGTGGGGTCAAAATGATCACAAGAACGGTGAGCAAAAATCCCAGAACCACACGGGGGGACCTAGTGAATGACCTGCAGAAAGCTGGGACTAACGTAACAAAGGCTACCGTCAGTAACACACTATGCCGCCAGGGACTCAGATCCTGCAGTGCCAGACGTGTCCCCCTGCTTAAGCCAGTACATATCCGGGCCCGTCTGAAGTTTGCTAGAGAGCATTTGGATGTTCCAGAACAGTAGTGGGAGAATGTCATATGGTCAGATGAAACCAAAGTAGAACTGTTTGGTAGAAACACAACTCGTCGTGTTTGGAGGAGAGAGAATGCTGAGCTGCATCCAAAGAGCACCATACCTACTGTGAAGCATGGGGTGGCAACTTCATGCTTTGGGGCTATTTCTCTGCAAAGGGACCAGGACGACTGATCCGTGTACATGAAAGAATGAATGGGGCCATGGATCGTGAGATTTTGAGTGCAAACCTCCTTCCATCAGCAAGGGCATTGATGATGAAACATGGCTGGGTCTTTCAGCATGACAATGATCCCAAACACACCGCCAGGGCAACAAAGGAGTGGCTTCGTAAGAAGCATTTCAATGCTGGAGTGGCCTAGCCAGTCTCAAGATCTCAACCCCATAGAAAACCTTTGGAGGGAGTTGAAAGTCCGTGTTGCCCAGCGACAGCCCCAAAACATCACTGCTCTAGAGGAGATCTGCATGGAGGAATGGGCCAACATACCAGCAACAGTGTGTGCCAACCTTGTGAAGACTTACAGAAAACGTTTGACCTCTGTCATTGCCAACAAAGGATATATAACAAAGTATTGAGATGAACTTTTGTTATTCACCAAATACTTATTTTCTACCATAATTTGCAAATAAATTCTTTAAAAATCAGACAATGTGATTTTCTAGATATGTGTTCTCATTTTGTCTCATAGTTGAGGTCTACTTATGATGTCAATTACAGGCCTCTCTCATCTTTTTAAGTGGGAGAACTTGCACAATTGGTGGCTGACTAAATACTTTTTTTTCCCCACTGTATATGTATGTATGTATATATACAGTGCCTTGCGAAAGTATTCGGCCCCCTTGAACTTTTCAACCTTTTGCCACATTTCAGGCTTCAAACATAAGGATATAAAATTTTAATTTTTTGGTGAAGAATCAACAAGTGGGTCACAATTGTGAAGTGGAACGAAATTTATTGGTTATTTTAAACTTTTGTAAAAAATAAAAAACTGAAAAGTGGGGCATGCAATATTACTCGGCCCCTTTACTTTCAGTGCAGCAAACTCACTCCAGAAGTTCAGTGAGGATCTCTGAATGATCCAATGTTGCCCTAAATGACTGATGATGATAAATATAATCCACCTGTGTGTAATCAAGTCTCAGTATAAATGCACCTGCTCTGTGATAGTCTCAGGGTTCTGTTTAAAGCGCAGAGAGCATCATGAAGACCAAGGAACACACCAGGCAGGTCCGTGATACTGTTGTGGAGAAGTTTAACGCCAGATTTGGATACAAAAAGATTTCCCAAACTTTAAACATCCCAAGGAGCACTGTGCAAGCGATCATATTGAAATGGAAGGAGTATCAGACCACTGCAAATCTACCAAGACCTGGCTGTCCCTCTAAACTTTCATCTCAAAGAAGGAGAAGACTGATCAGAGATGCAGCCAAGAGGCCCATGATCACTCTGGAGGATCTGCAGAGATCTACAGCTGAGGTGGGAGAGTCTGTCCATAGGACAACAATCATTCGTACACTGCACAAATCTGGCCTTTATGGAAGAGTGGCAAGAAGAAAGCCATTTCTCAAAGATATCCATAAAAAGTCTCGTTTAAAGTTTGCCACAAGCCACCTGGGAGACACACCAAACATGTGGAAGAAGGTGCTCTGGTCAGATGAAACCAAAATCGAACTTTTTGGCCACAATGCAAAACAATATGTTTGGCGTAAAAGCAACACAGATCATCACCCTGAACACACCATCCCCACTGTCAAACATGGTGGTGGCAGCATCATGGTTTGGGCCTGCTTTTCTTCAGCAGGGATAGGGAAGATGGTTAAATTTGATGGGAAGATGGATGGAGCCAAATACAGGACCATTCTGGAAGAAAACCTGTTTGAGTCTGCAAAAGACCTGAGACTGGGACGGAGATTTATCTTCCAACAAGACGATGATCCAAAACATAAAGCAAAATCTACAATGGAATGGTTCACAAATAAACGTATCCAGGTGTTAGAATGGCCAAGTCAAAGTCCAGACCTGAATCCAATCGAGAGTCTGTGGAAAGAGCTGAAAACTGCTGTTCACAAACGCTCTCCATCCAACCTCACTGAGCTCCAGCTGTTTTCCAAGGAAGAATGGGCAAGAATTTCAGTCTCTCGATGTGGAAAACTGATAGAGACATACCCCAAGCGACTTGCAGCTGTAATCGCAGCAAAAGGTGGCGCTACAAAGTATTAACTTAAGGGGGCCGAATAATATTGCACGCCCCACTTTTCTGTTTTTTATTTTTTACAAAAGTTTAAAATATCCAATAAATTTCGTTCCACTTCACGATTGTGTCCCAACTTGTTGTTGATTCTTCACCAAAAAAATTAAAATTTTATATCCTTATGTTTGAAACCTGAAATGTGGCAAAAGATTGAAAAGTTCAAGGGGGGCTAATACTTTCGCAAGGCACTGTATATGTGCATATGTGTGTGTATGTATATATATATATATATATATATATATAATACATTTATTCACTTTTTATTACGTTTTCATTTTCCCATTATTCATGTATTATGTATATTTATATTGTACTATTTATTAAGTCTTTTTGATATGAAGTCTTTGTGATTTTATGTGATTGAATAGTCTAGCATATATATTATAGATTTTAATTACCATACAGTGGAAGAGTGAAGAAATCAGGCGATACCTTTTAGAGGCTGAGTATATTTGATAAGCAAGTTTTCGAGAGTGCTAGCTCTCTTCTTCAGACATGGTGTAATACTAGAAACTGAAAATTCACACTATTTATACATTCACAAGACATGGATCTTCAAAAGGATCTTGGAATTAGTTCATGATTTTAAACGGTACCTAGTGATAATTTTAAATTTTATTTATAAATTTATTTTCATATTTACATATATTTCCATTGATCTTTTTTTTTTTTTTTTTTTTTTTTTTTTAACTTGTACACTTAAGAAATTGTACACTTGAGAAAGGGGCATCTTGCAGCTCTGAAACGCGTCGTGTGTTCTGGTATCAATAAAGAACTTCCTTGAAGACATCTGGGTAAGCGCGGTTCCTTTTTTCCACATCCTACTACCAAGGGATCCTGTGGATTTGGTCCTCATTGTCTACATTTGATGTATACGTCTTTGTGACGTCACCCTGCTGCTGTCCCATATTGGATGTCTACATTAATTATTCTGCACTTCAGGGAGTTGTGACTTTTTCACAACCCCACAAGGTGAGCAATATTCCCTATAATACCTTGATTTATTAATTTGACCGTAGTACACTATGGATTGCGCGGTGCTGTTTTTTTCTCTGTTCATACTAGTATCACTGTGTGCATTATCACTGTACTGTGACATCACTGTGTGCATTATCTCTGTACTGTGACATTTGTTTATATATTATCTCTGTACTGTGACACCACTGTCTTTATTATCTCTGTACTGTGACCATACCTCCCAACTTTGAAAGGACAAAAAGAGGGCAGAATGTGCAGTGCCCTACGTGAGCTGCCACAAATTTAGCCCCATCCACTCCCCACTTTGCCCATTCCCATCCATTTCTCTTCGTGCCCCTACACAGTATAACGCCCCTATAGTCACCCTAACAAGATATACTACACATTATAATGTCCATCACCAATTGCCCCTACAGTATAAAGTCCCTCTCCTGGTGAACCCACAGTATAATATCCCCCTCCAACTGTCCCCGACAGTTTATTGTCCTCCTCCAGTTACCACCACAGTTTAATGTCCCCCTCCAATTTGATGTCCCCCTCCAGTTGCCCCCAGATTAATGTCCCCCTCCAGTTGTTGCCAGTTTAATGTCCCTCTCCAGCTGCCCCCACAGTTTAATGTTCCCCTCCAGTTGCTCCCACAGTTTAAGGGGGTTTTCCGGACAAAAAAATCTTTTTTTTTTTTTAAAAATTGTTATTAACCCATTAATAGCACTAAGTGTACCCAAATACCCTTAGCAGTGTTTTGAGTGATTTCTGGGTTTCTCTGGGAGCTCCTGGTATCCTCTGCATTTGTTAACATGGTGTAGCTTCCTGCTGTCTCCCTAGCTATCCTGCCCGCTACTAGCCCTTCCCAACTACCTAACTCTGCCCGCCCCCCACCCCATCATACTTACCTGTCTTACTGTCCAGATTTCCTTCTGTGGGGATGTCTCCTCCTCTTCTTTGACGTCTGCCGGTGGATGCACAATAGTCCTGGCATCATGGAGTGCCAGCTACAGCGCAATGCCGGGACTCCAGCTCTATGGCGCACGCGCCAGCAGACGTCAAAGAAGAGGAGGAGCTGTCCCCATAGAAGGAGGTCTGGACAGGAAGACAGGTAAGTATGATGGGGTGGGCGGGGTTAGTATTGGTAATGTTCCTGTAAGGGTCTTGCCAACCGTAGCAATACCCTGACACTACTGCAGGGGTCTGGGAGGAAGGACAGAGACAAGTGAGCCCTAATCTCACCCCAGCCACTGTCCCTTCCTATTGCCACAGTTACCCTAAACGGTAAAAGGACAACTAGAAGACAAGCCCTACACTAAGTAAGTGACACAAAGAACAGGACAAGACAAAACAAACGACAAAAGAGAGGTCAGGAAGCCAAGGGGTCAGTAACAAACGAGCAATGCAGTACAAAGTCAAAATCCAAGAGATTGGTCAAAAGGCAAGCCAAAGAGTCAGAGAATCAGGTAACAAAGTAGTAAGGTATATCACAAGGAGAGCAGGCAAAGACAGCGCAATAACCGGCGACTATGTGAGGGCTGACAACCTGTTTATAGAAAGTCTGGGACCAGCCCCCAGACCGGATAGGTACACAGGCTGTCAATCACACAGGCCAGGAAGAGATTAACTCAATACCGTCCAGAGAGAAATGTTCAGAGCACGGGTGGGGCTGGAAATCCATTACACTGATTAGGACCATGTTCAGACTGAGCAGCAAGAAACTTACACAAAGAACCAAACTGAACACGCCTCCTTCGCCACAGCGTGCGAGCGGAGGGCGGCGCCGAGACCCGAAATGGCAGAGACGTTACAGTACCCCCACTTTATGAGGGGCCACCCTCACCAGATAAACCAGTTTTAGTAGGACCCAGTATTTTCTCTGCCTTCAATTCAGGGTCTTTTTGCACAACCACAGACACTGGTGGGCCAGGCAAACAATTTTTATTCACCTGGTGTTTCCCACCTTTAGCAGCCGAGACAGTCTCCTCCCTTAACACAATTTAAAGTGTGCAGAGCAGTCATATCAGCAAATACCTGGTTGCCTGAGTGGTTCTTCTGATTACCACTCAGGCACTGAAGTTTTTCTGCTGGTCTGCGAGGTCTGGTCGAGCAGTCACGGATAAAATGACCGGAAGCACCACAGTACAGGCAGAGGTTGTTCCTGAGACGATGCTCTCGTCACATCTTGGCGTCCATAACTCCTAGTTGCATGGGTTCCTCACCAGCAGTCATGGGAGAAATAACAGGTTTCTCAGGAGAGAGTGAGGGAGAGACAGAAAACTTGAAAGAAGCAGACCCTATTCTCTCTTTAACATTTTCCCGGATCCTACGGTCAGTACGGACAGCCAAAGTCATGGCCTGCTCAAGAGTGGGAGGATCTGGGTGACCAACCCAGAGCTCCTTAACACGGTTACATAGGCCTTGTTTAAAGTGGGCCTTTAGAGCTGACTCACACCAACCTGCAGTTACACTGCACTTGAGAAATTCTGAGCAATATTCCTCAGCAGAGCATTTGCCCTGCCGCATGGTGAGGAGTTGCGATTCCGCAAGCCCAATGTGGTCTGGCTCAGCATATATAGACCCCAAAGACAAAAAAAATTTTTTCAAAGTTAATCCATTCCTCAGCCCCTGGAGGGAGTTTAAGGGCCCAATCTTGTGGATCCCCCTGTAGGAGGGATATAACTACTCCCACCATTTGGGCCTGGGATGCATGTGGATTAATCCGGAAATACAAGCGACAAGACTCCCCGGAAAGTCTCAAATTTTTCACGATCCCCTGAAAAACGGTCGGGGAGTAGCATCTTAACCCTGAAAGGGGCAGAAACAACTGGGGATGCTGCAGCAGCATCAGTAAGGGTCTGCACCTGTTTAGCAAGCTCAGCTAAGAGGCCTGCCAAACCTTCCAACTTGGCTGCTAGGCCCTGAATAGGATCCATACTGATCCTATAGGAAGAAATGGCAGAATGTTATGGGCCGGTTATTCTGTAAGGGTCTTGCCAATCGTAGCAATACCCTGACACTACTGCAGGGGTCTGGGAGGAAGGACAGAGACAAGTGAGCCCTAATCTCACCCCAGCCACTGTCCCTTCCTATTGCCACAGTTACCCTAAACGGTAAAAGGACAACTAGAAGACAAGCCCTACACTAGGTAAGTGACACAAAGAACAGGACAATACAAAACAAACGACAAAAGAGAGGTCAGGAAGCCAAGGGGTCAGTAACAAATGAGCAATGCAGTACAAAGTCAAAATCCAAGAGAATGGTCAAAAGGCAAGCCAAAGGGTCAGAGAATCAGGTAACAAAGTAGTAAGGTATATCACAAGGAGAGCAGGCAAAGACAGCGCAATAACCGGCGACTATGTGAGGGCTGACAACCTGTTTATAGAAAGTCTGGGACCAGCCCCCAGACCTGATAGGTACACAGGCTGTCAATCACACAGGCCAGGAAGAGATTAACTCTATACCGTCCAGAGAGAAATGTTCAGAACACGGGTGGGGCTGGAAATCCATTACACTGATTAGGACCATGTTCAGACTGAGCAGCAAAAAACTTACACAAAGAACCAAACTGAACACGCCTCCTTCGCCACAGCGTGCGAGCGGAGGGCGGCGCCGAGACCCGAAATGGCAGAGATGTTACAGTTCCGTTTCCGGAAACGGGACATCACCGGATAATAAGAAAATGTCCCTGGGGCGGTCATATGGATATGCTTAAATATACATTTTTGCTAAAGTAAGTAATTTAGAAAGTAGGCAGGGAGGGTGTTTAGATTAGCGTAGAAGTTGCATTTTATCCCGGACAACCCCTTTAATGTCCCATCTACACCCCGCAGTTTTATGTCCCCCTCCAGCTACCACAATAGTTTAATGTCCCCCTGCAATACCCCTATGGCTTAATGTCCTTTTCAGTTGCACCCGTTTCATTTCCCTCTCCAGCTACCCCCACAGTTCAATATTCCCCTCAGTTTAATGTCCCCCTCCAGCTGCCCCCACAGTTTAATGTCCTCCTCAGTTTAATGTCCCCCCCCCCTCCAGTTGCCCCATAGTTTGAAGTCCCGGTCCAGTATTATGTCCTAGTACTAAACAAATATAAAAAACCTAATACTCACCTTTCCTCGTTCCCCTGCTGTTCTGTCTGCTGTCTTTGGTTCCGGAGTCTTCGGGGAGCTGCAGGTGCTATGTAAGTGATGTCACTACCTCGTGCCTACTGTTCCCACAGCAGAGACAGGGGCAGAATGGTGAAGCAAGTAGCAGTCAGCTCCTTTACCCTACTTGTATTCAATTAGACACAGATGAGTTGAGACCAGGACATACTTCCCATCAACCGGGACAGCCCCCAGAATCCGGGACTATTCCGCCGAATCCGGGATGGTTGGGAGATATGCTGTGACATTACTGTGTGCATTATAACTGTACTGTGACATCACTGTGTGTATTATGACTGTACTGTGACATCACTGTGTCTATTATGACTGTACTGTGACATCACTTTGTGGATTATCAATGTACTGTAACATAATTATGTGCATTATGCCAGTTTGCAAAGGAGAGCAAAATCATTGTAATTTTTCAAGTTCAGAACTTGCTGCTTAATGTGGTCATTGTAGAGTGGATCCCCATTACAAGTTGTGCTAGAGGACCCCATGGTTACTTGTTATATCTCTGGAGATGACAGTGTTTTTGTATGGAGCATATGGTTGCACATTTGTTTGACAGAAGCATGGACTGCACTTGTGAGGGGCACATAAATCACAAAAGGAATCCTGGACATTGATTATTCTTGTTACATTGAATGTATGCTTCAGTGTTTGCCTAAGCAGGGAACTATAAAAAAAATAAAATAGAACACTGTTACCATGGATGACCTCAAGGTGGCACTGCAGAAGTATATTATTCACTGTATAATTTCCTTAATGGCTCATTAAAAAAAACTGCACTTTTGCTCCCATTGAGGTGAAAAAACACTCAAACCTGAACATTCTTAGGCTACTTTTTATAGGTATTTTTCTGTCTATATTTTTTTTTACTTTTTTTTTTTTTAACTTTAACTCCTGCAGGTACAACTTTCTTTTACTTTACCAAAGTGAACAAACTTGATGAAATAATATTTCTGTCATGTTTTTTTTACATTAGAGTGAATGCATATGGATGTGGTCCTGCCTGCATCAGTCACTCTGTCGATGTTTAAGTCCATTGATCTCATCCTACAACAGACAAGAGCAACAAACTATAATGATGGTGACCATATTTACTATTACTGTATTTCTACTGCATCAAATAACATAGTTCAGATCAACTGAACTAGGACCGCAATACTAAACTGTGCATCTTCTACTAAACTACAATACACAGTAGATTGATATGGCCCTTCATCTGAATGGCAGTCATGTAATAGTACATTTCCCCTGCAGCATGCTGGAGGGAAAATGCCTGGCAGGCTACAAAATCAGCCAGGGGTGCCAATAGCAGAACCTATGAGGCTGTGGTGGCCACATTCTGTAGGGGGTTGCTTGTAATGAAACAACCCATGTAAATTTTTAAACCAATGTACAGCAATGTGTCCTGGATATAAAATATGTAATATGACATTCTCATATCATTCCCAAGGCATCAATATAGATGCCAAAAGTATGTCCATTTGGCATATTTGCCAGGTTACCTTTTGCTTAGATACTAAAGAAAAAAATCAGTCATGTACTTGCAACCCATGAGGGCCCATTCTACCTTTGGACCTGCATAAACATCAAAGTTTTGGGGGGTTTTGTTTTCTCACACACTCTGAAGGGCTGTGAGGTATAACATGAAGCTTCTGGGCCACAATGCAAAATCTATACCAGCCTTGTTTATAGTACTCATCTCTTCATAATGGGAAGAAACACCTAATGGGCCCCTTAAGGTGCGACCAAGTGCAACCAAACCCTCTACACATCCTGAAGTTAAGCCCCTTGGGGTGTTGACAACGAGTTTGAAACTTTTAAGATTATTTTTCCCAGATGGGCAAATTTCCAGTCATTTCATAGGAAATTGTTCCTCAGTCAAACATTGTTTCATTTGTTTCTTGACATCCATACAGTGATCTACAGTTGTCATGCTTATTGACCAAGCACAGAAACACGCTACTAGACAGCGGCCCTTTGTGTTAAGAATTCCAGATGGTCAAGGACCATTTCTTTTTTTTAGTTTTATCTTCCTGATCATTTTAATATAATGTTGAATAATATTGGTGAGGGCATTTGTTCAGTTTCTTATGACATCAGCCCCTTGTTGTTGTCTACTTGTTAGCTGCCATATCTTGGTTAGTTGCAGTAAAATGAAGCAATGATAATACCTATTACTATCATGTAGCATGACTCTGCACAGCAAAGAAGCAGCAAGCACTACAACTAGTTAAAGTTACAGGGCAGACCAGGGGTTAAAGGTTTGTCCATCTGGACACCAACTTTCCATATGCCCTATTAGGATATATGGCCACCATAGGGAGCTGCTAGAAAAGGGACTCGTAACCATGTAGTTAGTCATTCATTCATCTCAACCTGTGTCATGTAATACTACACCTCTAATTCAGTGTACATTAAGCGGCTTCATTCCATGAAGGCTTCTCCAGATGAGACAATCTTTAGAGGGATTTATCATCTCAGGATTTCAGCTGCCCTCTTGTCTCCTCTCCCCTCCACCTCCTGGTTTTCAGCTCATTTTTGCATAAAGCTCATTAAGCTCCACAGAGCTAAATAAACTTATCTAGTCCTTATTAGGGCTCATAACTGAAAGCCATATGCAGAAACATAGAAAGAAGAGAATGTAGAGGACCAGGAGCAGGGACCGAGTCATCATTCCAACCTGTTTAACAAGTCAGTAACCTAGGCAACCAGCTGTAAACATTGAGGAATTTAGCTGTATCTGACAAACAAAGCAAGATTGATAAAGAATATATTGGGTAAAACACTTCAGTTAGCTTAAACTCAAAATCTGCATATAATCTTTGAGTTGGGAATACCCCTTTAAGTGACTATTTAAAGCTATATAGAAAAAATTGTCTAATTACCTGTGCCCTAGTTATTAATATTTCTGATATGGCTCCTCTGATTCTCAGTCCCCTCTTCATTTCTGTAAAATACTGGTTTAGATAACCCTAACCTATCTATCTGCAGGGCTGAGTTGATATATTGGGTTCTGGTGACAGACTCCCTTAAAGGGATACCACTGGCTTATGGTAAACGCTGCATTTACAGTCAAAAATCTGATGTGTATAGCCAGCTTAATAGTCATATGAGCTTACTCCTACCCTTCATAGACTGTCCAGACCTGATAAGGGGTCATGCAATGCTTCACTAATGCTCTAGGAGAATATTTATCTATTAAATCCTTAACTCCTTGAGAACTCGGCAATAATCATTTTATTTCTTTTTTGTTTTTTCCTTCCTGTCTTTCAAGAGCCATAACTTTTTTTATTTTTCACTCTACATAGACATTTGAGGGCTTGTCATTTGTGGGACAAGTTTTATATTCTAATGGCACCATTCAATTTCCCATATAATCTATTGCAAAATGGTAAAAAAAACATTTGAGGATAAAATGGGAGGGGGGATTGCAATTTCATAATCAGTATTTTTTGGGTTTTGTTTTTATGAGGCTTATTGTGTAGCAAAAATGATCTGTCACCTATATTCTGCAGGTATGATTAATGCAATGCCAAATTTATGTTTTTTTATGCTTTGCTACTTTAAAAAAAAAATTAAAAAAATAAACAAATTTGAAAAAAAATCTTCTTATTGTCATATTCTGACACCGATAATTTTTTTATTTCCTACTACAGATTGCCATTACAAATAGACTCATTGGGGCAAATTTATTAACCTGTCTAAAAGAAAAACTTAGTTGTCCATAGCAACCAATCACAGTTCAGCTACTCTGCTCCTGAAAAAAAAAAGCTGCTCTGTGATTGGTTTCTATGGGCAACTAAAACAGTTTTCCTTTCAAGTTCAATATAACTGGTGCATTGACTTCTATTGCGTCTGTGTGGTCATCAAAATGGACAACTATAGGACGTGTCAGATTTTTCAATGGCCCATTTTTGCGGTCCCTTAAAAACACAGGCATGTAAATACACCCAGTGGCCTCCATGGTTTTTCAAAAGGACGTGTGATGGCTGCTGTGCAGCATATTGCCATGATGGCCGTTCAGAAAACAGACATTGTATGGTCATGTATGCCCTTAGTGGCAAGTGCCCTACAGTGTAACACAGCCTGTACGTGCCACATATTGCCCCAGTACACATCGGCCGTACTTGTATGACACATGTTGACATGTAGTTAACTTATACTTTTGTCTACTGTTGAAATATTGTCATAATAAACCCAAATAATGCTGTAAGAGGTCCAAACTATAAACTGGTCTTAGTCAATCTGCATCTGCAGTTCATTGCAGTGCCTTCCTGTCCTACATGACTATTGCTTACGTATCTGACAGTGTATAGGAAGTTGTGCAATGGACAGTAACTTTACATACTGGGAGGCCCTGCAGATGCTGTGTAGCCATGGACAGGTGCTACAACCTGTGGTCATTCCATTCTTCGTCTGAGAAAATGGCCCAATAGTCATATTACCTTTCTTATCTACAACAGAGAGATGAAACGGACGCCAAGCCCTTATATTCCCAGTCTGGGGCTATGGTGGTTTGGGAGCTCTTAGTTTAGACCATAATCCTGTGCTGATCCTATAATTCTCTATCAGTATCAAATGTAGGAATGTATTTTGAAAGTTTCTTAACTGTTTATGAAGATTGTATACATCGGCTTTACTACCAGGGTATCAGACATAGCAGCTGCTGGGCCCAACAACTAAGACAAAGCGTAAAATTAGTGATAACTATGGATGATAGAAGGTGATGCGAAAAACTGAATGTGCATTACTTTACGGGGACATCATAATGCCTGTATGTGACATCATTATAATCACTGTCTTCATATTTTGTGATGTCGCAGTGTGCAGAGTGATCTTTTCGTGTTTGTGCCTTATTCTTGTGCTATGATGACATCACTGTGTTTATTATCTCTGTACTGTGACATCACTGTATGTATAATATCTGTACTGTGACATCACTGTTTATGTTATTCCTGTATTATGACATCACAGTGTGCATTATCCCTGTACAGTAACATCACTGTGGAAATTATCCCAATACTGTGACATCACTGTGTGCATTATCCCGGTACTGTGAGATCACTGTGTGTATTATTCCTGTACTCTGACATCACTGTGTACATTATTCCTATACTGTGACATCACTGTGTACATTATATCCAGTACTGTGATAGCCTGGTGTGCATTATCTGTACGGTACCATCATTATGTGCATTAATTGTACACTTTTCAAGTTCTCAACTTGCTGCTTAAGGTTGTAATGGTAGAGTGGGACCCCATTACAAGTTTTGCTATGGGGCCCCATGGTTACTTGTTATGCCCGTGATTGTACAGTGTGTATTTTTAAAGTGCCTAAAGATGTTTAACCAAGCATGAATTTTTAAGGACTTTCAAATGTCGATAGTTTTAAGTGCATCTTAACTCCTTATAAACCAGAGAGCTGGTCAGTCTCATGTTAGTATTTGGTTGTAATATGCATCAATGTTGGCAAGCCAAAACCAAAATAATGACCATAATATGCAAGTGTTTTTATCAGCATAGAATTTACCATTTTCAATAGTGAATGACCAAAACTTGGACAGTACCAGGTACGGCTGCATTGACATCATCTAACTGTTCTCTCATGTAAGCCCTTTTAGCTAGCCCGGTTATGAGTTGCTACATTGCTCTGTACTTTCAGTTCACTGACTCAACTTCATTTCAACCACCGGAAACCCAAGTTTTTTAAGCAGAGGTTTTGTTAGCAGCCGAGAAAGAGGAATCGAGCAGACCAGAGGGAGGAGAGCTGAGAGCTGGGGCTAAGAAGGTTCCTCTTGCTCAGCCTGTCAGGGCCTAAGGTCCAGCCTGGGTGGGTGGGGTGTGCAGGGAAGGGGGTGCATGGAGGACGACATCTGGCTTCCCTTCCTGTAGAGAAGTCCTAGGGCTGGGCAGCGTATCCTGGGGACAGGCTCACCATGGAAGATGTAAGTTATACACCAGCCTCTCTCATTAACCCATCCTCTTTCATTGTCACCTGTCTATCGAATCAGTGCTTACTTGAATATCCAGCAGGATGGGCTTGTTAACCCTTTCCTTCCATAGGGATGCAGTGATGCTGTAACTGTTCATCTCCTTCTGTTGTTGCTGAGGAGTAAAAGTAAAACTTCAGGTTCCAGTTCTCTACCAGTGTATGATGACCTGAAAAAAAAGAGAACACAGCATTGCAATTGTTAAAAGCAGTAAGCAAGCAGAATAGTAGAATTGTGCGTGTAGTTTTAGGCAGTGTGACTGAGCTGCTTGTCATACGTGATACATGACTTCCTCCTCTCTGCAGCTGTGAAACGGTTAAGTAGGTGTCCTCTGCTGTACACCGCAGAACCCTGGTTATGTACTTAAATAAAGATGCTGAGTACAAGCATTACAAGGAGCTGCCTGTGATCTCTCTCTCTCTCTGCTATCTGCCAGATATCCTAGCTGGAAATCTCTGCCTTTCCTTAGCAATGTAGTGACAAGAGGGAAAAGTACAAACCACAGTGAGGTCACCTCATTACTAATGTCCCTGCTCTGGATATTGAGAAATGGCTAGATAAGAAGAGAATATAGAAGCATTCTTCATAGATCATACTGCCAGGAGTCATCCTATTCTGGAGAACAGAAGGGGTTACTATAGCAGCAGCTGTGTGTCAAGCTGTTGTAGATTCTCAGTGCTGTACCCACATTGTACTCTCCATCCTGCAATGTTTTTCAGCTGATTAAAAGTTTCCAGCTCCATCGCTGAGACATTACACTTTCACACAAGCATGCCAGGAAAGCTAGGAAAGAACTGCAAATAATATAGCTGTTAATAACTATAATAATAATCATAATACTGATACTGCTGCTGCTACTAATAATACTGATAATAATAATGCTGATAATAATAATAATACTGCTACTACTAATAATAATACTGATAATGATACTGCTGCTACTACTAATAATAATACTGATAATGATACTGCTGCTACTACTAATAATAATACTGATAATGATACTGCTGCTACTACTAATAATACTGATACAAATAATAATAATATAATAATAACAAATAACAATTATAATAATAGTGGTGACTATAAAACTGATAATACTGATGATATAAAATTGAAAAAAATATAATACACATGATAATAATAATACTGATGATGATGATAATACTGAAAATAATAATAATAAAGAAATGATAATACTAATACTGATGATAATAAAACTGATAATAATAATAATAATAATAATAATGACATTGTGCTTTGAGTCTATTGTAAGAAGCACATTACAAATGATTGTTGTTGATAATACTGATAATAAGACTAATAATAATAATAATAATGATAATTCTAGTAATGATACTGATGATAATACTAATAATAATACTGATGATAGAAATACTGATGATGATAATACTGATAATGGTAATAATACTCATAATAATAATACTGATGTTAATATTACTGATAATAATAATACTGATGATGATGATAATAATATTGATAAAGATAATGATAATAAGTCTAGTAATGATACAGATAATAATACTTACTGTATGATAATAATAGCAGAAAACAAATGTATCAGGAAAACACTTGTGATTCTGCAGTAAAATTAACATCCATTTTTTAAAAATGTGCAGGTTTTTGATAAAGCAGCTTATCCACAGTTTTTTAACCATAGAGATTAACCAAAATCTCATTCATTTACTGGTACTATAAAACACAGCAGTTTTTTTTTTTTCACAATGTTTCTGCAGCAGCCAAAAATGCTGCATTTCCACAACAAGGAGCCTCAACATTAGTGAATCCTAGCCTGTAGATCTTACGCTAAGTTCACATTAGCGTCATCTATCTCACACTGCATAGGCGGACCGCTAAAATTTCAGTTACATATGGAGACCACTGACCCACTGACTATAATGGGGTCCATCAGGTGTCCGCTGTTATAAAACTGAAACCAGTGGACATGCAACAGAGTCTCCAACGGAGATTCCAGCACAAATGTGAATGTAGCCTTGCGCTTGTAGTTTTGCAAAAGTTTGGGTAGCCACAAATGAGGAGCACTGGTCTAGAAGATGCTGGATTTTCAAAGGTGACAACAATTAGAGTAGGATTACACAGTCCTGCAACAGTGACGGGGCCATGGTGTGGGCAAAAACTGGGCACCCGTGCCAGCTGTCATAGTATTTCAATAAAATGCACTACAAACTGATTATTTATTAAATGTTCTAAGTTAATAGCAGTGTGGTTTAGCAGGTTACCACACAGCCATTAACTGGAAACACTCAAAAAACAATCACTTTGTAATGAATTCATGGAATACTGTTGCAATATATATATATATATATATATATATATATAGCCGCCCATTTTTTGCCTTCACTGTGGTTGTGTCGTAGATGCACCTCAGCCTTGTCATGACTACACTCTGTAATAACACCCTTAAGGCTAAGGCCCCATGTAGCGAAACGCAGCAAAAAAACGATGCAGAAAAAAACGCAGTGGAAACACATCATGTTTTTTCCCGCAGCGTTTTTCATTGTATTTTCGCAGAAATCTCCACTGTGGACTTTCTGCCTATTATACCTATACGGAAAACACCAGCATTTCCACAGGTATAATTGACATGCTGTGATTTACAAAAATGCGGGTGCTTTTGATAATGCAGCTTTTCTGCTGCAGATTTCGCAAGGTAGGACTTCAGCCTAAAAGTAGTTATTAGGGTAGATACACACATGGTAGATTTTTCCCCTGCAAATCCACAGAAAATTGGCATCAAAATATGCATGTTACGAAGGTAAATTTTGCTCCAGATTGTGCTATGGTTTCTCACCCTGCTACTGTGACAAATGTGAACTCTATTGTGGAAACCCACAACAGGAATAGACATGATGGGGATTTAGAAAATTAGAATTGAAGGAAAAGCTGCGTTTTTTGTTGCAGATTTTGCTGCAATTTTTTCAGCCAGTTGATAATGATACTGCTTCTACTAATAATAATACTGATACAAATAATATTACTGCTTACTACTACTAAAATAATACTGATAAAAATAATAATAATGATACTGCTGCTACTACTAATAATACTGAAAATAATAATTGTTAAAAATACAAAATTCATTACAAAATCTGCAACAAAAAACACAGACTGTCCACAACATGTGGCATCAGCCTCAAGATGGAAAAATTCCACTGCATTTGGATGAAATTTGTTAACATCTCACTCACTCACTCAGCGGTACTATAATCTTCAGCAGATTTTATCCATGCAAATTCATCATGTACTAAGTCAATCTTAGGTCTCAATCACACGACCATACTTTTGATCCGCAAAAGTACTGACACATGCATTTCTATGGGTGACAGCATTTTTTGCAGCCGCGTATCCGTGTCGTATGCAAGGCCTGAAAATTATAAAGCATGTCCTATGTTTGTCTGAGATTGTGGCACAGACAAATGTAGGGGATCAATCAAGTCTTTTTATGGATCCGTGTTTGCAGATGACATATGTTTTTTGCAGATTAAGAATCAGTATTTGCGGACAATAAAAACCACTATGATCGTGTGCAGGAGGCCTTAGGCTGTGTATTGAGCAGATGGTAGAAGTATAAGAGCTTCCTATATATTTCCTATTCCTTTTGTAGCCACTCTTAGGTTTGGCTAAAAAAACGCAGCAAAATCTGCAATAAAAGAAGCTGCGTTTCCTCAACGTGGGTCCTCAGCATAAAGAACATATTGATTACAATGTATCTATTTGCATGTCTGTTTTCTGGGATAGTCTGTTTTAACAGATTGTTAAAATATAGAACATGTCCTATATTTGTCCATTTTCAAGGATCCTTCAGTAGACTGAAGTCTATGAGGGATCTGTGAAAATAAGTCCAAGATGAAAACCAAAGGACTGTGGAAAAAAAAACAAAAAAAAAACTGTCATTTTTCATGGCCATTTTTACAGTGCTCATGTGAATGTTGTTTTAGGCCTTATTCACATGACAGTGATGTCTGTTTTTGACGGCCATATTGCATCCGTTCCATTTTTCTGTTTTTGACATTGTTTTGTCATTCATCTGACATCCCTTTTTAATGGACCGTTAAAAAAACAGATGAATTTCATTGGTTTGTCTTTTTTGTCCCAACCCACTGATCCATTTTTAAAGAACGTTAAATTGATGTCAATCTGTTTTACATATGTTAAAAACTGATCCATTGATTTCTACTGGGTCTGTTTGGCTGTCAAAAAGGACAAAGACAGAGCATGTCAGCTTTTCTGATGGCCGTGAAAAATGTTCCGTTAAAAAAACAGACATGTGAATAGAAACATTGAAATTGACATCTGTTAAAAACGGATGAGTAGGTAGGGTCAAAAAAGAAATTAAATGTATCCTTTTTTTAAAATGTCCATTAAAAATGGATGAAAAATGGTTGCACTTGGCTATTACAAATGGAATGGAATGAATGCAAACCAGTTGTCATTAGCCATTGGTCACTGGTCATTGGCCATTTTTAACAGCTGTTAAAAATGTCACTGTTGTGTGAATAAGGCCTTACACTGCCTATGTAGGGTTTACTTCCAGCTTTTTACAGATCCTCAATGGAATGTAAGTTAGAAATGTACATGTGCTGTCAATTTTTCTGCAAAGAGATGTATTGATTTCCTGGACGTGCTGTGTCAGTGGTTTATCCATTTTTTACGGACATAGAAAAAAATGCTATATTTTATTGAGTTTGATAAGTGAAAGACGGACAAAAAACAGATGACATTTGATTTTTTTCACTGACCCATAGACTTTAATGGAACTGTGATTCTTAGTATGTGATCCATAAAACGGACCTAAATAGACCATGTCTCTTTTTTTATTTTTAAGGACTCATGGTATATAAATATAAATAGACAAGTGAATAATTATATTAAAATCAATGGGGCACATTTACGCAGACTTATATTTGACGAGGTACACGTCTCCCCATAAATGAGGTGCGTACTCCGCAGGGCTGTGCGCCTTAGGGGAAGTGCATGTGAGCTCGTAGCTAGCATACATTTCCCCATCATTTATGCCAGACTTCTATTCGGGAAGGTGACGAAGGCATGCAGAGTTTAAAAAAGACTATGGTTTTGCTCAAAAGGTAGTTTTGGGCAAAAAAAATTACAACTTTATATGCCTTGCACACCAGAAAACTGGCATACAAGGCATAATAAATCTGCCTCAATGTGTCCATGTTCCATTTATAAAAAAATATGGACGGAACATGTACATGAAAAACATAAGGCCTAAAACCCATTTGGGTAAATTTACAAGAGCCATTTTTGGCTCTTAAATTAATAATAATAAAAAAAAAATAAGTAAAATTTGTGTTAAAAACTGTACATGGTGAAACATGTAAATTAAATATGTTCCCATCTAAAAAGCACATATCTGAAAATGCACCGTAAAATTGCAGTAAACTGTGTAAAAAAAAAAAAAAAACACACCAAGAAAGTGAAAAAATGCCACAACAAAACCAATGTATTCCTAGCATTTCACATTTTCCCATCCATTAAGATGTAACATCTGGCTGAAGTGGTTTGTTTAACAAAATGCAGCAGAAAACACAGCGTGAATCCATCATTTTTCTGGAAGACAACCCTGCAATGTAAAGGATATGAGATTAGAAAACAGGATCTGATTGTATCAGGTATTACAGTTTAGGCCCATTCACTTGAATAGGGCTGAGATGTAACATCGGTTGGAACCCAAAGGCAAATGTGGTGCTAAAGCCCCATGTAGCAAAGCGCAGCAAAAAAATTCTGTGAAAAAAAAACGCACCGGAAATACATCGCATTTTTTTGCACAGCGTTTTTCATTGCGATCTCGCAGAGTTTTCCTCTGCAGACTTTCTGCCCCTATCATACCTCTACGGAAGACGCCAGCGTTTCTGCAGGTATAATTGACACGCTGTGATTTTCAAGAACGCAAGCGCTTTTGAAAACACAGCTTTTCCGCAGATTTTTTTCAGCAATGTGTGGATGGGATTAGCCAGAATCCCATCCACTTTGCAGCACTGTTAAACGCAGCGGTTTTTGCCAATGTGGGGCCCTGGCCTTATCTTGGAAACGAGCAGACACTTTTTTTTTCTAATCTCAGACAAGCCCTTAAAAATGTGAGCACTTTTTTCATGTATGGTTAGGATATGGTGAAATGAAACACCATATTAATAGGCAGCATTACTGTGATGCAGAGGCTGTATAAACATGACGCTGACCCCGAAAACACTTCAAAGCACCAGAAACCAAAAGACTGTATGCAGATATTTTCACATTTTACTATATTCTCATATACTTTTACTTTCAACTAACATATGGTTGCAGCATTTTAAAAACAAACACATAAAAGCCAGCGCAAAATACCACAAGAAACACTGCTAAACACTGTATGAGGCATTTATCAGGCCACTTGTGCCTATTTTCTTCTAATTCTGATCCATTTATCAAGACTGCCTTGCACCCATTTATATTTTGACCTCTACATGCGCCTGCTATTAGTTAATTGTTACTAGTAAGGCTCCAGAGTGCTGTTCGTACCTGTTTGTTTGCTGTACTACTGACCTTGGCTTGTTTACTGGAAATTCTCTTGTATTCTGATTTTGGCTTTGACAGTGAACTCTCGGATTGGCCTCGGCTTGGACACGTTTACTCCTTTGAATCCGTTCTGCTGTTTAGATCTGCCTTATGTATTTTAGCTGTTGGTCCGGGTTTGTTTTCACTTAGTAGTGAGTCTATTTCTCACATTAAGCACACCAGTTTCTGAAGCAATAACCTGGGTCTAAATTCAGCTCAAGTTCAGCAAGCTTCACAGTAGGCTCTAATAAAGATGTTTGACTTAGATCCATCACTCAGCACTTTGTCAGCTTTCTCTACTACTCTGTTATCTGCTAGTTCCTGCATTTTTGGGAATCTCTCCAGTGGCAATTTCCTAACAAAGATACAACTCATGGACAGGTTTGGGGTTAAGTTTTAGAAGAAAGCAGCCATGTTTATTTATTTATCTACACAGCCCTTTGAGGCTGAGACCAAATATTGCAGAAAAGCTGTGTTTATTTGCTGCAGATTTTACTGGATTTTTTTAATACAAAACCAGGAGTGGATTTAGCAAAAGGGGGAAGCACATTTGCCTTTATTTTTCATGCCACTTTTGGTTTTAGTCTAAAAAAAAAAACTACAGCAGAATTTGCAACAAAAAGTGCAGCTTTTCTAAAATCTGTGACCTCAGCCTTTGGCTGGTTTCCCACTAACCAAATCTTGAACGTGAGACTCTGTTAATGTGTGATCTGGATTTACCCTCCTGTACATTAGTCTTCTAGCATTATAGTTATCTATGATGTCAGGAGTCCCTGTCTCTCTACTACATATTGTCCCTTGCTGTCATTACTATGTGACAGCAAGTAGTGGAGAGGCAGGAACTCCTAGCATCATAGATAACTATAATGCTAGGAATCTGTCTGTCAGGCATAGTGTGCGGGCTGATAAATTTGGCTCGCACAAGTACAAGAGCCAGTAGTGCGAAACCAGCCTAAGACTGAGGCTACATTCAAATGACCAAGGTGCAAAACGATCATGAAAAACATCCATTCTTTCCGGCCGTCTTGCACCCAAGGGGCGGCCATTTTCACAGATCTCCCATACATTTGAGTGAAAACAGACAAAAATAGGAGATGACCTATAATTTGATGGTCCGTTGTTACGGTCATGTGACTAGCCCCCGTTCACTTAAACTGAATTTAACACTGCCGTGTGGCGTCCTTTAAAAGAACCTTTTGTGACTATAGCTTTAGGTCCGACATAATGGAAATGCAGTGTTTTGGGCTGCTGTGGAAACACAATGGGAAAAAAAAACACTGTTTTAGGTAGGGGCACCACGTGGCATAAACGCCGCAGTTTGGCTGTGACGGAAACACGGCAGAAAAAAACGCAGCATATTTTAGTCCCTAACGAATCCCATCCACACACTTTGGAAAAGTACGCGCAGTGGACACGCTGAGATTTTGAAAACTGTTTGCGGTTTTGGAAATCGCAGCATGTCAATTATACCTAGAGAAACACTGGCGGTTTCCCTATAGGTATAATGGAAGCAGAAAGTCCTCTGAGGAAACCCACTGTGGACTTTCTGTGAAAAGCGCCGCAGGAAAACCGCAATGCATTGCCACCACTTTTTTTCTGCAGTGCTTTTTAGTCCATAGACTTGTACTAGGGGTGGCGTTCCTCACAGCTCAGCGTCATCGCAGGGTGGTAAAGAACGACTCTGACAGTACAGGGCTATGTTACAGTACAGATGACGCTGAGCTATGAGGAACGCCCTTCTGACAGTGGGGAGAGATATCCTCCACCAGGGCACATACTAGGAAAACCAACAGTGTGCTGAATTCAGCGCACTATCTGCTTTCTAGTGGTATATAAAACCACACTTTCATGAGGACACAAAAGGTCCTCTTTAAATTTTTAGATTTGGAGTTGAGGTGTGCCTCATTATACAAAATAATGAGGTTCAGGCAGGTTTTTAAAGGAACAATCCTTTTTGTGGACAGCAAAAAACTAACCGTTGTACTTCTTCTACATTTCATTCTGTATTTGATTCTTATCCCATTTGTGTCTGATCCATTTGTCTTCCAGGTGTCACTGTGGCGACACGGTTGATGTCTTCTTTATTTGTCAGCGTCACCTAGCAATGAATGTATGAAAAACAGATCAAACTTGTAGACTTGCATCGGAGAGACGCGGACACAAATAAGAAAAAAGCAGAGCACACACCACTGTCAGTCAGTGAAAAAAAACAACTCCATTGATCATAATGGGTCCGTGTGCTGTCTGTTTTTTTCCATAGCCAGCACTGGGATTGAAAAATCGTTCATGTGAAAAATTCCTTAACACTTTACACAGCAGCAGCCAGGATACCTTAGTTGAGAATTACAATGACATATCTTGGACATTAGATGCACCATACTGTTATCATTTCTAGTATATTATCCTACTTTCACCACATCCACCAACTATCTCTTTGTATCCTTCAATAGGTGCCACTCTAATGATTGCAACATAGCTGGAGTTCTTTCTCTAGCCCCCACCAATCCGAGCTATCATTTCTTTTAGTTTCAACATAATTATGCTCTCTACTGTCAGGTAGGCAGTCTTAGACTGTCTACTCCAGCTCTGGACCTCCCACCTGACAATACAGACTCTAATTATCATATTGGGCGCTCAAACTAACAGCATTGATTGCTCGGGAATGGTGGGGGGCTAGATAGAAAATTCCAACTATGCCAGAATCAGTGGAGGGGCTCCTGTTAATGAGAGTATGAGTCAGTGGGGGTGGTGAAAGGTCCTATTTAGGCAGTGAACATGTGTATATCTGTTCTATATGAATTTTATTATATACAGAAAAAAACATTTATGGATAGACAGTCATGCAAGCTCTAAGCATTGCTGTACAGATATTTTTTCCCTAGAAGCACTGAATGTCTTAATACATACACCACCCTATGGCACATAGTTTGTTGCGATATTATGGAAACTGACAGTAAAACCAATAATATGAAACCGCAGGCATAATGTAGTACGAAGTGGGCATGTACAGCATCTTACTTGCATGATTGATACCTTTCTAACAGTATTCTAGCCATAGGCTAGGGCTACATGGCAACATTTGTTGCGTGAATTAAAATCACACTAAAGCTGCGCAACAAAAAAAAAACCAAAACATTCATTTCTATGATGTTGCATGCGACAGTCGCACAAAAATCCAATCTCACTCTACTGTCGCATGTGACATCGCTCCCATAGACAGAAAGTTTGTTGCATGTCTGCATGTCTATTTGTGCAGGTGTAGATAGTTAATTACTAACTTTAGGCTAAGGCTCACAGAGCAAAACACAGCTATAAAAGCAGAAATGTAATGCATTTTTTTACACAGCGTTTTAAATGAGTTTTAGCTGCGTTTTTCTCTGCAGTTTTTCTTACCTAAATCTATAGGGAAAACTCTTGCATTTCCACAGGTAAAATTCACTTCTCTGGTACTGTAAAACGCAGCGTTGTTTCCTATTACAAAAGTATGTTTTTAAAAAAAAACAAACAAGTAATCACAGGCAACATCGCAGCAAAATCGCATTGTGTGACATTGCATTGCAGATTTTAATGCAATTTTAATGGTGTGACAAATGCTGCTGTGTAGCCTTAGCCTAAGAGTGTATGAGCCCCAAATACTCCACAATAGTCTATGCTAGTTAGAGATGGCTTGCTGCAACTGCTAAGGTCCTCAATTTCCTAGAAAGGTCTTGAGGACAGAGACCTCAGGAGCCACCCCAAATCACCTGTTTTTAATTAGGCATATGGTGGTATTATTTGGGCATTAATTCGTAGTGCAGTATTATTTGGGAACTTTAAGGCTGAGGCCCCACGTTGCGGAAACGCAGCTTTTTTTGTTGCAGATTTTGTTGCGGTTTTTTTGAGCCAAATCCAGGAGTGGATTGAGTAGAAGGTATAAGTATAAGAACTTTATATATATCTTCCATTCCTCTTGTAGCCATTCTTGGCTTTGGCTCAAAAAACCGCAATAAAATCTGCAACAAAAAAAGCTGCGTTTCCACAACATGGGGCCTCAGCCTAAGGGTGGGTTCACACCTGCGCTTGAGTCCATCCGCTGCCAATCCGAGTGAAAATCTCGGGGAACGGGATCGGCATCGGATACCGACAGGTTAGTGACCCATTGGTTAAAAACCCATTCATTTGAATGGGTTTTTAAAGCAATGCGTGGGTGTCCGATCGCACCCTCTGCGCTGCGAATCCTTTTTTTTCGTCGGAAAAAAAGTCGGACATGCAGGACTTCGTGTCCGACGAAAAAAAACAGCTTTGCTGCGCAGAGGGTGTAAGCGCACACCCACGCATTGCTTTAAAAACCCATTCAAATGAATGGGTTTTTAACCAATGCGTTGCTAACCTGTCGGTATCCGATGCCGATCCCGTTCCCCGAGATTTTTACTCGGATTGGCAGTGGACGGACTCAAGCGCAGATGTGAACCCACCCTTAGGCAGCATTATGTGAGTTCCTGTGTGGGAACTGCAAGGCAGTATAAAGTGGGCTTTTCTGTGGGAACTGTAAGATAGTATTATGTTTGCTCCTTAAGGAAGTATTATTTGGATACTGCATATTAGATGGCACTTTAAGACTAAGGCCCCACGTAGCGGGCCACAGTGAAAAAGCGCTGCGGAAAAAACTGCAGCAGAAATGCATTGCATTTTTTCCCGCAGCGCTTTTTACAGAAAATCCGCAGAGATTTCCACTGCAGACTTTCTGCTTCAATTATACTTATAGGGAAACCTTTGCATTTTTGTAGGTAAAACTGACATGCTGCGATCGCCAATGCTGTGACGGTTTTGGAAATTGCAGCATTTCCGCTGTGTGTATTTTTCTGCAATGAGTGGATGGGTTTACGCTACGTGGGGCCCCGGCCTAAGGGAGTATTATCTTGGGACTATATGGAGCTATTGCTAAAAATGGACTGGAAATGGACTGCTAAAAAAAAATGTCAGGAGATTTTACTGCATATACTCTGATCTTCAACCTGTTACTTTCCAACTATTGTAGGGTGATAAGACTTAGTATGCTACAAAAGTTGTAGATTTTCATGGCCCGATGGGAAGTTTATATCTGCAACTCTGCCATGAGTTTCATAATGCAGAACAAATGTATTAATGCAGTTACACCACAACTTTACCAACCCAAATGTTATTTTTACTCTGCAAAAAGGAAGTGTGGCATTGGATTTCCAACTGCATTGAAAGTGGCACTGGTTTACAGTAGCCGTGAAAAACAGTGGTGAAAGAGTAACATAGGACCTGACATTATTTAGGAGTTGTATCTAGATTTCCCAGCACGCACAGGTTATATTGAGGAATACAACCTTCATTACTTGGCTTTCCAGGCTAGGTAATGTTCAATGGATAAGTCAGTCTTCATAAAAACTGTTACAAATTGAGGTCCAGAGCTGTTATATTTACTGTCAAAGCCTTTCATATTGCGTACCATTTAGTGATTTCCTTTGAACTTCACATTAGTGAAGCAATAAGTAAGTTACTTGGGTGACTCAGCGAGCGGAACTGAGTAGTACTTATACCACAATTCAAGAGCAGAAATAGTACTAGCCCACACAGTGCTGCACTTATCTTCTACATGTATGTTATCTTTAGAAATATGTTGAAAACCTCTGCAAGTTGCTTTCAGTATATGTTAGAGGCTTTTACATGTTTGCAACTTTTTGCAAAGTTACTTTATTATTTAGATGCAGTGGAGTGTCACATTTGTAAAAACTCCATACACATACAGTATGTACATAGCAGAATTACATCTAGAATTTATTAGTGATCCAAAGGTTAGTTGACAAATGATCAGAAGGTGTCCCAATCCTTGGATCCTCATAATCACTACAATGGTCTAAGCCCCATTCCAGAGGAATCAGAATGGGGCGGTGATCGCACATGCACCCTGCTACTCCACTCAAACGCATTTGGGCTGAGGGAAATAGCTAAGTACCCTACTCTATCACCTATCCTCCTAATACGTGAGACAACCTTTCACACTAGCGTCGGCTATTTGTTGTTCTGGTCTGTTGGAGGATCAGAACAATGGATAGGCGGCCCATTAAAATAGAGGACAGACCCCACTAACTTCTAAAGGGGGTCTGTCAGGTGGCCATTGCTTTAAAACAAAAATGTGATAAAAAAAACCTGTGTGTGCAGGACTTTTTTGTCTGCCAATTTCAGGCAGACATTGTGAAAGGGTCTCCTACGGAGAGCTGCAGTAAAAACGACCCAATTTTCTATAATTTTTGCCGCAGTACCTTGCCTAAGAACACACTGCAGAATTTCCCTGATAGAGGTTCTGCACTATGTTCACACTGTGTGTCCCCTGCCTAATGTATCTTTCCATTGGGTTAAGGCTGGCAAGTTTAACACTTGCGAGATGCATTTAGCACATCCACAGATCATGGCGTCAACATGACAGTACATTGCATGTTCTGTACTTGTACTAGTAGGTGATTAGAAGCAGGACTAAGATTATTAAAAGAACAACAGTAAAATCAGAAGCAGTCACTAAGTTTACGCTAACTGAAAGCCATATTGAGGAACCATATTAAAGGGAACCTACCAGTAAACTAGTAAACGCATGATCACCTAACCACAGGCAGTGTGAAATACTGGCAGACTTCCATAGAGCTATGTTTTATTCTAAAATGCTGTCGTCATCAGTATAAAACAATATGGCCATGGGGAGAAGTGTCTGCTGGGCATGAGTCCTCCAGCTTTTCTTAGCCTGGCTATACTTGATTAACAGGACAGTCCCTATACTGGTGTGATTAGTGAAAGTTGGATCTCTGGGATTTATCCTGAAAATGAACAGACCACAGTCCCGTTGACTCATTCAACAGCTAGTGGCCAGGAGAACTGCTGTGCAGGTAGAAACTATGTAGAAGCAGAAACAACTAAAGGGGCATTCTGGACACAGGTATCTTGCTGCTGGGACCCCTCCAATCAAGAGAACAGGGGTGTTGTGAACCCCAGTTTGAACCGAAGAGGTAGAAATCTGTGGTCCTGCTCTGTTCACTTAAATGGGTCACTAGACAGCACAACACAGAGCTATAAGCAAAGATTCTCAATAATTATTTCATGGAGAAGTAACAGGTCTTTTTTAAGCTCATAGTGAAGTTTGGAAAATATCCTGGGTGCTGCATTCTTAGGATGCAAATAGAGTTGAATGCAAATGGTGAAGCAGGGAGCCATTAGTGCATAGCATGCCACTGGCCCATTTCTCTTTCCAAAAAGTTGGTAAGTAATAATCCAACAGTCTGGTGTAGCCATGAACCCAGGTTCTCAGTTGCAACATCCCAACAGGAATATGTTTAACCATAATGTAAAAGCGACTGAAAAAGTGAGCCTACAGAAAGTGGAAGTCTAGAAGAAAAGCTGCAGCAGAAAATGCTTTCATAAGGCTCTCCAGTTATTCCTTAGCGATCCATATCGAACAATGAACATGATAATGTCTATTTTCATTTGTCTGCTGTTTGTGTGTCAGGTACTTTCCTTAAGTATGTCATTTGTTTTTCTCAAGAGTATAAAAAAGGAAGGAGATCCATTTAGGTCCAACCCACTAAAAAGCATCAAATAACTGCATGGATGCCATTTTACTGTATCACCTAGCATTAGTAAAGAAACAGATCACACATGGTACACTGTCAGGGATTTTCATTGGCTTATTGACTTGAATGAGTGTGTTCTGTCCACAAAATGGACAAAAGTATTGCAACAAAGGCACAAAGAGAAAACTGTAAAAATCTAAATACACACATCGAATTCAATGGGTCCATGTACTGTCCTTGTAAAACATGAACAGAAATCACTAACATGTAAATGAGGCTTTAATAGAAGCTTATGTGAATAACACAGCCACGATGTTAGTAGAAGCAACAATGGCGGATTGCTATGAGGAATTGGAATATTTAAGGGGTTTTCTAGGCTTTGATATTGAGTGGGGCTGTTTCTAGCTCCATCCACTGTCTAGTTCAGGTCCCTATATCAGTGTGAGTCTGACCCCTACCAATCTGATATTGATAACCTATCCTAACAATAGATCATTAACGTCCAAATCCCAGATACAGCCATTTAATGTCAATTTAGCATCCTATTAAATTGCTGGCTTTTTTAATGCTTTCCTGCATTTCTTCACCTGTCATTTAGGTTGACATTTCTCATAGAACACAAAAGCAATTTTCTATTATTTTTAGTAGACGAAATGTTGCAAAGCATAGCTAAAAGGTTATTGCTATAGTTCCTCCTAGCAAGTAGTAGAGTAGGGGGTCTATAAATACTCTTTGCATTTATCCAATATAGCACTGATTGGGGGACAGAAGTGAAAAATAATTTGGGAGGAAGTGGGAATATAAATAAAGAAGCAATTTAGTAGCTTCTCAGAAATGAGTGACAATGAAACATTCTGGTCAGCGTCAGCTCAGACGTCACATTGCTGGAGATGCCAGGCTGAGAGCCAAGTGATATTGAGAATGAGCTGTTCCTAGTCCCAAGTTTCAGTGGCAAGGGGGTTTTATATAAGGAACAGGCCTAAATGAAAAGTCATTATGGAATAAAACAGGGGAAGATGTGTTGAGCAGCATTGTGAATGATTTTACTTTTCTGTTGACATAAACATATGAGGGCTTATTTTTTGTGGGACAAGTATTTTTAATGACACTGTTAATGTTCATTGCAACATATTGAGAAACTGTAAACATAAAAAAAACTACTGGGGGTGAAATGGAACAAAATGCACAATTTCGCTATTTTTTTTTTTTTGGGGGGGGGGGGGGGTTGACTCTGCAGTAAAAATTATATGTTACCTATACCCCAATCCAATCCCCACCTGTCTGGTTAGAATTTTCTGATTTATATGTTATGTTTTTGGTTCTTTATAATAAAAAAGGATTATCTTTGAAACCTGGTTTATTACTATCTAAAAAGCTTATGAGGGTTGCCATGAAACTCCACCCTGGCCATATAAAACAAATAACCCAACATTGTACAGTCAGTTACATTTTGTGGGGCAAACTTTAGTTTTTATTTATACCATTTTGGCATATGTATCACTTTTTGCTCTTTTTATACAATTTTTGGGACGGCAAAATGACCCCAAAAGCATTTTAATTTTGGGACATTGTGATTTTTTACTATTACAGTGCGCAACATGCAGATAAAAAATAATTTTATATTATATTACTTCCAGCATTTCAGATACAGCAGTACCTAACATGTTATATTTTTTCTATGTTCTTAATGTATACTTTTTATTGTTTGGCTATTATATCTAAAAATGGGAAGGGGTGATTTAACTCTTAATATTTAGGTTTTTTATATTTGTAAAAGCTTTATTTAAATGTTGTAGTCTCCCCCTTACAACTCATTAGATCTCTTGTACAATATACTACAAAACTTGAGTATTACAGTGTATTGTTTATTGGTATCAGATCACAATAAATAGCTACCATCAGAATCTGTGTGAACTGCCATACATTTCTATGTGTTTAGTTTATGATGTTTGTGCTGACAGATTCCTTAAGGAAATAAACAGAGACATATGTGTCTTTAGACTCATTCTTTTAAAGGAGCTGAGCATGGCTCTGCAGATGAACCTGGCTATTCCACTTTGACCTTGCTTGAATCAAAAAAAGGAATAAAAAAATGTAAAAAACCTTTCTGTTAGCGTGAATATGTGTGTGCTCATTGCTGTATCAACTTCACTTTATGACCATTGCTATAGCGGGAGATATTGCATTATATATCTATATATATATGTATATATATATATATATATATATATACACACACGCACAATAACCTTTATGACTAATGCATTTTAATATACTATACCATGAAAATCAGATGTTTCACAAAGGTACAGAGTTTAGACCAAGTAAGGCCCACACAGTAATAGTACTGTACATCTGTAGATAACACTTTTCTCTGCAGCCCATCCATGCAGCCACTCCTCGCTGCTATTTCTGGCTCTATCTCATTGTTTGTCTGACTTCCTCTGTCTGATTTTCCCTTTGTCCCTGTTACCTGGTAATTTCCCCATCATCTTCCCAAACAAACAGAATAAAAGTATGTAACATCTAACCTATAATTTCAGTATTACCCCTGGTCTGTGGCACTTTCACATACATGATTGCATGCTTGCTTGAGGGGTTAAATATATTCTAGAGCAGCTGGAAGCATTGCAGCTGAGAAAACAGGCCCCCCATAGAGCAATATATAATAAAACAGCATCACCGTTTATTTTTCCTAATGTCTCCTATGTACAGCAATAAACTGTACATTTTTATGCACGCCTTTTGGTACTATTGATCTTTATCTTTACCTGTCATCTTTCCTGACATGTATGTTTTAATAAACCCTTGTTTTCTCCATCAAATAACAATTCTGGAACATCTTTTCTCATATCTTTATGTACTTCTGTTCCTCTGATATTCCTTCTAGAAATGTAGAAATAAATTGACAACTGGGTGTTACTATTTCTCTTGTCAAAGAGGTGTGTCCCTACACAATCTGACACTGGCAGCACTGACTGGACAGGTTAATAGTATGCAGGAACACACCAAAATTCGTAGCAAGATGGTCAGCTTATTCTTAAATTTCTAGGCGGAATAACAGAGGAATAACACAGAGTTATATGAAAAGATACTCCAGAATTTAAGGGGCTGTGCCACCAAAGCAAGTTATGACTTATGCACAGGATAGGTTATATCTTGCTGATCGGTGGAGGTCTGATCACAGGGACTTCCACTGATCCCGAGAAAGGTCTCCCATCTTCCCTTGTGAATGGAGTGTGCACAATGCCACTTCATCCATTCTACATAGGACTGCAGGAGATTTCCAACTACAGTGCTCAACTATCTCCAGCAACCCTATTGTGAGAGAATTGAGCGGCAATGCACATGCAGGACTTGCTGCTGCGAATAGGTTATTATTTGCTTTGATGGAACATGCCCTATAAGTATTTCCTATAATAGACATGTCAGAACATCTGTTACGCTTAACAGATTTAACATTAGAAACGCGTGAACTTCATGAAGAACGTCTCTATTTCTGGAGATGCCTTGGCATCTCCGGCCACCATGTAATGCCTATTTCTTTTGTTGCAAAGTAAATTATACAGTCCTGAGTGGTTGACTAGGGAAAATAGCAGGTTGTAAAGGGGTCCAAGGAGATTGTGCTTAAATAAAAGTGGTTATCCAAAGTCATATACCCCTGAAAGAACACACTGGGGTCACACAAATGCAATGTTACTCATAGCAAATAGATTCTATATGGCCATCCCTGTGATTTCATTTTTATATATTTTTTAAATTTATAAATTGACAATTAGTACTAGAAATAAAATGCAGCCATACTGCAACTTACGTATCTGCTTCCAAAATATCTAACCTACTTGTATTTTTTTTCTTTAAGGGTGTGAAGGGAAACAGCATTTCTCCTACGGAATCTAAAGTGATCCACAAAGCTGGTTGGTTGAAGAAAAGTAGCGGACTACTGGGGCTGTGGAAAGATCGCTATATTCAGATACTGCAAACTCAACTTCATGTTTTTGACAATGAGGTAAAAACTACAAATAATCTTAAGACATGATGAGTTAAAGAATTGAACCCAAATATATTTTTCCCTATTGATATTCATACAAACAAACCTCTTTAGGTAACGGCTTTAATTTAGATAATAAGGCTTTGTTCACATTAGCATCATGGTTCAGTTGTATGTGGTATCTATGGGTCCTGGTAGAGAACAGCATAGTGGACTGTACTCCCAAAGTAAAAAATGCAGACCTGGTGGACCCATTTATCTTTAGGGGGCCCATAAGCATTGGCATAACTATAGAAGTTGTAGTGGTTGTAGCTGCCACCAGGCCCATAGGCCAGGGAGGCCCAAAGGCCACCCTCACCACACTAAGGCTGATTAAATGTCTTTGATGTTCTTTCTGATTTTCTTTAACTTTATTACCTCTGTCCTCTGGTGCACTAGAGTGAGACAGAGGAAGGAGATTTATCTTTCATAGACTTTGACTGTCAATAAGGAGAAAATGAACTATTTAATGCCAAAGAGTATTTGGCCTGCATATAGTCAAGGAGGGATTATGTGGGGGAGTCTGTGACATAAACGGGGGCACAATTACCATGTGTAGGGGGGGAGGTCTGACAGGCGATGGGAAGCTTGTGTGCACAGACATGTTGTGAATGCGGCCTCAGTGGCTTTTCACAGACAGCACCCCACCCTGCAGATGACTTGCTGTCCGTGATTGATCCTCTGTTCACGTCTGGGAAAAGCAGATTTTTTTCATTTTCTTGTATGTCCCTGGGTCCGTGTAAAATAGATGACACTTAGATGTCATTTGTTTTTTTTCACGGACCCATTGACTTTTATTGATGTGATGTGTCTGTGATGCATCAGCATAAGTGAATAAAAAAGGATGTGCTTGAATTCTTTTTTGCGGACGTCTGAATAAGGCCTATTCTGGGCCCAGATAGAGAAGGAAAGGAAAAAATGAATGCTGCTAAGGTCTACAGATGGGAGCAGTGGACAGTCATGAAAAAAAAATTGCACAGGGGGACCCAAGCTGAGTGTTTGCACAAAGCTCTGTGAGCTTTTAGTTACTATCCTGTCTGCCATCTTGGCTCCTTCTTTCCCTATATGGTTCCCCTCATGCAGCCTATATGTCCCTTCATGTCTCTGATTCTGTAGTTTCATCACACTGCACTTACTCTGCCCTGAGTGCTATCTAAGGGAAAAAAAAATGTTAGTGACATAGAACTTATGTTCCCTAACTCTCACTTCAGACTCTTCCATGTATTCCTATGTGATGCAGCTTCAGTAAGTCTCTCCTGTCTCCTGCTTGTGATAAGTTTCTCCCTGTCAGCTGTTACAAGCAGGAGGCAGGGGGGCGCAGTGTGAGGCTGCAACATATAGATATACACGAGAGATTCTACATGAAGCGCACACCGACAGTATAGACACTGTGAGTGATGGGGGTTTTATAACTCTACAGTTAATCATCATAGAGACTCACTTATATCATTGCACTCCGGTTCTCCTAGATAAGGCACAAAAAATATCTTCAGCAGCACTGGATGGACATACAGGGAAACAAGAAGGGTGGATTTTGGTGGGGAAATAAAGGGTTTTAGAGGTGATTATGTAATCCTGTAGTTCATAGGAAATCAGCCATACAAGCGAAAGTCTATATCGGAGATCAACTCTGGACTGGTGGTCAAATTAGTGGTCACATGACACAGCTGTCCTTAATGAAAGGGCTGTAAATGTTTAGATACTACTGACCTGGAATGATACAAATTACACTGCTAGAATATTGCAGGTGAATTAGTATGTTATTTTATGTGCAAACAATGTGTACTGGAGTTCTACTTTAAGATCCATTTCTAAACAGATCTTTTATGGATCCTTTAGTAACAGGACTCATGTCGGTGTGAACAGAGTCTAATACTTGAATAATCTTTCACCTACGAAAATAGTAAAATAATGCTAACAGTAAAACATACAAAATATAAAACACACTTATACTAGCCACCTTGACAATTCATGAATAATGCAATCTGTATCATGATCTAATACTAACTGTGGTATATGCCTAGAGAAGTAGACCTGACAGAAATCCAGCTGCAAAAATAGAAAAAGCAGATACATGTTGTATAACAGGAAGGAAACATTGTGATAGATGGCATAAATTTGACCTGTACAGGACATCCTGGAGAATCAAACTTTTTTTTGTATTTAAATTAGCAAAACTGTATGTAACAATACCTTAAAGGGAACCTATCACCTACATTTGGGACACACAACCACCAACAGATCCTTATGTACCAGTAGTATAGTGTCCCATTTAGTGCTATTTAACCCTTTCCCTCGACAGCTGTTTTTCAGTTTTTTCACTTTCCGCTTTCCAAAAGCCATCACTTTTCAGTTCACATAGCCATATGAGGGCTTACTTTTTGCGGGACAGATTGTACTTCATAATGGTATCATTTAATATTCTGTACAATGTACTGGGAAGCTAAAAAAAATTCAGAATGGGGGGATTTAGATATAAACTGCATTTGCACCATTTTCTTAGGCTGAAGCCCCACATTGCGGAAACGCAGCGTTTTTTGTTGCAGATTTTGCTGTGGTTTTTGGAGTCAAAGCCAGGAGTGTATTTAACAGAAGGGAAACAGCTAAGAGCTTCCTTTATATTTTCCATTCCTTTTCAGGCTCAAAAAACTATAGCAACAAAAAACACTGCATTTACACAACGTGGGAGTTTCAGCCTTACGGGTTTTGTTTTTTTTTCGGGCGTTCACTACGCAGCCAAAATGACATGCTACCTATATTCTATGGGTCATTACAATTACAGCAATACCAAATTTAATTAATTTTTATGTTTTAACACCTTAACAAAAATCCAAAATAAAAAAAAATAAAAAAAAAAATACTTGAGTCACCATATTCTAACATCCGTAACTTTTATGTATGAGATATAGGGTTAATGCCCACTTTTCAGATGGCGCCATATCTAAATGGTCGTACTATTACAGCGGATATTGGCAAGGGGTTAGGCCTGTCAGCGCAGGGGAAAAATAGCTTATATTTAACTTCCAACAGCTTCTCCTGGCACATTTGTACTTTTGCAAAGAAGTCAGTATGGTACATTGCAGCTTCCCTGCACATGCTCCTGACATTTGGCGCATGTGCAATGAAGGGAGCAGCCTTAGGATAGGTCATCAATATCTGATCAGTGGGAGTCCAACATCCAGGACTACCACAGACCAACTGTTTGAAGAGACTGCAGAATTCAGGTGACTATTGCAATCTCTTCACTGAATACCAAGCACTGGATAGGGGGCTGTGTTTGGTATTGCTGCTTAGCCCCATTCACTTTAATGGGACTGAGCTGCGGTTGTGCTATGTCATTGATGAATGTGAGGTCACAGGGAAGAGTCCACAGGGCCTCTTTAAACAGCTGATCCATGGGGTCCCAGGTGTCAGAGCCCACCAATCAAAAACTGATGTCATTAATACTTCAGTCTGGGAAAACTCCTCCTTTAGGCCTTGGCCTCACATAACATAAATGACATGATTATGCCACGGCAGAAATGCCACGGTAAAAATCGCAGCGTTTTACAGTTCCTGCAAAGTGGATGGGATTCTGGCTAATCCCATCCATACATTGCAGAAAAATATCCGCAGCGGACATGCTGCGATTACAAGAAATGTTAAATTTTTGGAAATCCCAGCATGTTAATTATACCTACAGAAACGCTGACATTTTCCGTATAGGTATAACTGAAGCAGAAAGTTTGCAGAGGAAAACTCTGATGACTTTCTGTGAAAAGCGCAGAGGGAGAAACTGCGAAGCATTTCTGCCGTGGCTTTTACCGCAGCGCTTTTTGGTTGCAGCTCACTATGTGGGGCCTTAGCCTTAGGCTGCAGAAAAGCAGCTTTTTTTGTTGCAGATTTCGCTGCATGTTTTTTGAGCCAAAACCAAGAGCAGATTGAGCACAAAGGAGACGTATAAGAGCTTCTTTTATTTTTCCCATTCCTTTTGTAGCCACTCCTGGGTTTGGCTCAATAAACCGCAGCAAAATCTGCTACAAAAAAACTGTTTCTGCAATGTGGGGCCTCAGTCTTAATGGTGCTTAATACACAGTTACTATTTAAATAGTATACAATGCATTAGAATTTCCCTTTTCTATGATTATATCACTCACTATCTTGAGGAATTGCTTTAACAAGTCTTATTTTTATTAGTCAACTGACCCAGAAAGTTTGCATAACTGGCATTTTTGGTTTTGTGAGTACTTCATTACTGTTCAAGGGAATGTTACCTCTATTGGATAAAACTCTGACCATGGTCATGTGATTGACAGTCCATGGTCATGTGATGGACACACAGGTGCACAGCTCGTTACCAGGCAGATGTCTGATTACTGTGCTGTGACTATAATGAGCCGTGTACCTGTGCGCTCATCACATGACCATGGACTGTATTTTACATGACCATGGACTGTACATCACATGACCATGGTCAGAGTTTTATCCAGTAATAAAAGTAGAAGTAGAAGTAATAGAATGAATAACAGCAAGCAGAGATCTAGAAAACTGTGAGGAATTGATACAGAAAGTATATTGTAAAATTGTATAACTTTTTATTATACAAACAATAACATTTGTCTCTTAATATTGGTCTGAAAGTGGCCAACCCCTTGAAGGTATATTCCACCTATTGGTTGGCTTCATTTGAGCCAGAATTTTATGCCCGAATTGTTGCATCTCAAGCCATGTTCCATTTTCATCTAAACTGTGCCCCTTGGAGCTTGTGTTAGAAAATGACCTAAAGCTAAATGTGTCTAAAATGCACCCCTATTTTAGGCCCTATTTCCCCCCATTGACTATATTCAGGTGGTCAAGTCCATGTTAGATTTTTAGCTGCTGTTGTAAATAATAACCAGCAGCAAACCAATGATATTTACCAAACCCTAAAATTCTTGATATCGATAGCATATCTTACTCTAGGTTCAAACCTGCGTACATGTTTCCGTTCTTCGGATACGCTTGGGGACCTGAAAAACAGAAACCCACTCCACTTAAAAAGCGGTTACCCACAGAAACCCGCGGACCCCATAGACTATAATATGGTTTGCCAGGATTTCCGCTCGAAAAATGCAGAGCAGGCAGGACTTTTCTCTCCACATTTTTCAAGTGGAGTGGGGGACGGAATCCCCGAACGGAATCTGGGCACAGGTGTGAACCCAGCCTAAGCTAACATAACTCTTTTAATGCACATATACAGTATAATACATGTTAGTCAGATCCATGTTAACTTTCTTTCTCCTACTGTACATAACAACCACCTTATCTATAAATAGATAACAAGTAGGATTTAACTAGTAGTGCTAGTTAACAGATACACAATTGGACAAAATTGTTGGTACCCCTCGTTTAATGAAAGAAAAACCCACAATGGTCACAGAAATAACTTGAATCTGACAAAAGTAATAATATATAAAACTACATGCTGACAAGCCACAAGGCTTCTGGGAGAATGTCCTATGGACAGATGAGACAAAAATCGAACTTTTTGGCAAGGCACATCAGCTCTATGTTCACAGATGGAAAAATGAAGCATATCTTGAAAAGAACACTGTCCCTACTGTGAAACATGGAGGAAGCTCTGTTATGTTCTGGGGCTGCTTTGCTGCATCTGGCACAGGGTGTCTTGAATCTGTGCAGGGTACAATGAAATCTCAAGATTATCAAGGGATTCTAGAGAAAAATGTGCTGCCCAGTGTCAGAAAGCTTGGTCTCAGTTGCAGGTCATGGGTCTTGCAACAGGATAATGACCCAAAACACACAGCTAAAAACACCCAAGAATGGCTAAGAGGAAAACATTGGACTATTCTGAAGTGGCCTTCTATGAACCCTGACCTAAATCCTATTGAGCATCTTTGGAAGGAGCTGAAACATGCCGTCTGGAAAAGGCACCCTTCAAACCCGAGACAACTGGAGCAGTTTGCACATGAGGAGTGGCCAAAATACCTGTTGAGAGGTGCAGAAGTCTCATTGACAGTTACAGGAATCGTGTGATTGCAGTGATTGCCTCAAAAGGTTGTGCAACAAAATATTAAGTTAAGGGTACCATCATTTCTGTCCAGGCCTGTTTCATGAGTTTTCTTTTTTAAAAAATTCTGTTGAAGCATGGTTGAAAAGCAATGTCTGACTTTCATTTGTTCATTTTCATAGAATTTTTATATATTATTACTTTTGTCAGATTCAAGTTATTTCTGTGACCATTGTGGGTTTTTCTCTCATTAAACGAGGGCTACCAACAATTTTGTCCACGTGTGTATAGTAATAGTTCACATGTAAATGTGCCTGCTATCAGCTCTGTAACTTTGGAAATAAAAGCTGTTCTGCAAGTCTATTAAACTACATTTAGTCTACAGTCTCATCTTTATAAACTTCAGACTGAGAAATGTTTGGAAAGTTCTGCAATGTCCGGAAAAACATGGACCTCAGGGAGAGTATTTTGAATGTGGTGTCACCATTGGTCTCCTCTTCTCTCAGGAATGTTAGGCACCTGTTTTGCTGCCAAGATACTCATTTTTATGAACAGAAAACTTGGCCGTGTAGCACTGGAAAATATATGCTGTGCACACAATGGATCTGTGGGATTAATTTGCCTGACACCTGTCACTCCTGCAATAACATGGCAGCTGCTTGGCAGAAACTGGCAAATCTCACAAACTGTAAAGAATCATTTGTCTATAAAGCTACATAAATGAGAATTACCATATGTTTCCACATTAGGAGGCGCTAAATAGCAATTCTTTAGAATAATGTTATAGTACAATATCAATCATGTTAGCTGTGGGATTGTTGCAATAATAACCTGCCGGGCTGCTGGGATTTTTACACAGGTTAAAGAATATCCAGGGCTGCCTTCAGGGCAATAAAAAACAGTGTTAGTTCAGGGCAGGGTAATGAGTGCAGTAAAAGCACCCATACTCGCCTGACAGCTGGTACCCACTGCTCATAAGTTTGCTTATGGGATCCACGCAGTTAGACTGCTAGTAAATGAGTTGACTCTATTTATACAGGTAATGATATGCAAAGTATAGATGTATTTATAAAGGGTACTATAAGGTACCCAATAGAGTATAGGAGTTGTAAGGGGCCCTGACATGTATGGTACCTATATATTTTTAATAGCAATGTTCCCTCTAAGTCTTTGTAGCTATAGAGTGGGGAAGTTGGGGAAACATTTTTTTTCTAAATTGGGTTCAATTGGAGGAATCCTCACACATGATGCCATTGATGTAGTAATGGATGCAGGTCATTCAATTGATATCCACAATTAGCACAAGACCCTTACACGTTAATAAATCACTACATGAATGCTTTAGGTACACAGCATACCTGGAACTTTTTATGGTCGACAACCTATTCCATTGGTGTGACGGTTCATACTCTCACTGCATGTAGCGACATGGGTGGGAGGATTGGAGTGTATTTTATATTGTTCATTGACCATTTGTTTTTATGTCTTGATCGGTTAATTTGCCCTTTGCTTTATCGAAGAGCATATTGTTGTTTATTGTATTATGTTGTTATAAAAATTTTAATAAACAGAGTAATAAAAAAAATGATATCCACAGAGGACAATGGTATTACAATACACTTGAAGTTTATTGGATAAATGCAACATGTTTTTGCACCGGCCTTGTGTCTTTGTCAGGTACAGTACATATAAAGGTAAGATATTTACTAACTTTTGTATACAATACAATACAATAATTATGATGAAGTCAGTGTTATCTACCGAAAACATCTCAAATGGATTTTAATACCATTGTCTTCCATGGATATCTCAATGACCAGCACCCATTACCGAAGCATTGGCATCCTGTATGAGGATTCCTTCAGCTGAGTACAGGCCTGGTTTCTCCTATCTGGTGGGGTGATTATCTCCAGCCTGGAGAAGCAAGATCCCTCTATACACCGCCTACAATAGACTTGCTCCTATAAATTTCAGAATAATAAAAAGAGTGCACACCTACGCACATTTGTCTTTGGTTGAGATTTCTTATCTATTACACTAGGTAAGCTCCCTTGTGTTTCCTATTTGTCTTATTTTTCTCATCTAGTTTTAAATTAGGCAATCCATAGCAGCAGCAAATAAATGTTGCTGTATAGTGCCAACATTTTTCCATAATCAGCTAGGGTAGTTAAATGGTTTACATTAACGTCCCTGGGGTCTAGGTAGAGCAGGAATTAATGTCTACAAACCTGGTGGTATAGAGCAGTGAGGGGGTTAATGTCTGCATCCCTGGTGGTTTAGAGCAGACAAATAGTTAATGTCAGTATCCGTATACTAAAATGGATAGGCACCCACTCTCATAGAAACTGTTCCCCATATCCTCCTCTGTTACACAGACAGCTCTCCATGCCAGAATGTTTAGCCTTCTGTTTCCTCTCTATCCATAATGAAAGAAAGAATAGAGAGGACTGTGCAGCTGTAAATGAAAAACAACATAGTTCTCACCATGAGAAAGTAGAGAGCCTCATCATCCTGACCTTGAAATCTGACCTATCTTTAAGGGGAGAGCTCAGGAAGTCTGCATGAGAGCAGAGGGCATTTTTATGTCTACCATTGGATCCAGTTGTAAAATATTGTATACTGTTCAGTACAATGTGTATTTTTTGGATCTTGTTTGTAAATAAAAGAAGTAAAAGTATACATTTAAGTAAATCTTCTTTCAAAGTACTTCCTATTCCTGTTTAGACAAGTACTGTATTATCTCTGCCTGCCCTAAATATCCATGCTGCTCTGCAATAATTATAAGACTTATTACATTAAGAAATATTATAAATAGAAATAATATTTTCTCCTTCTCTTTGTTTCATGATTGTCCCACTAGTAAAATTCTATAAACAGTATAAATTCCTACTTATATTATTATTATTTCCTCTGCTCCAGAAGATGTCAGTGGTATATAAATAACAGCAGTAATTCTAGATATGAAAAAAAAAAATTCAGATCTAAAAAATACTAATCCTGTTTCACTATTTTCACTGTATCCATGATATTTAATAGAAACGAAAAAGTCATCTACATAAAATATTTCTGGAAAAAATGTGAAAATCACATTACATTTGTTTAAAACAATATAAGGCTAATGTCCCAGGTAGTGGGCCACAGCCCAAAAAGCACTGCGGGAATAATCACAGTGGAAATGCAATGCGGTTTTTCCCGCAGGGCTTTCACAGAAAGTCTGCTGAGTTTTCCTCTGAGGACTTTCTGCTTCCATTATACCTATATGGAAACACCCAGCATTGTAGGTATAATTCACATGCTGCGATTTGAAAAAACGCAAGTGTTTTACAAATCGCAGCATTTCCGCTGCGGATTATTTTCTGCAATGTGTGGATGAGATTAGCCAGAATCCCATCCACTTTGCAGGGACTGTAAAACGCTGCGATAAAATCACGGCATCTACGCTACGTGGGGCCCTGGCCTTAGAGTTTCAGCCCAAAATCACTAATCTGTGGACCAGGGAACATTGGATACTATGGATAGGCATCAATTAGTCATCCTCGCATTTTTACGGGACTGTTTCCCATAAACTATACTGACATTGAAAAGCCCTGTTAGGCCCGGACCACTGCTAACTGAATCTACAGAAGCACCATAGTGAAAAAACAAATCTCATTCAAGTGCTGCGACTAAAACCTGCGACACAAAGCCACCTGCACCTAAAGCCTAAAGCCATGACTGCTCAATTACTGCTGCATGTTTCACCCATGGCTTTCAATGTTGAAAGCTGCAGAGGTCCCACAGGGGAACCTCCAGGTGCGCCACAGTAAAACTCACCTGATTTTAATTTGTGTTCGACCCATGTTCATTCTGTGTTGTTGCAGAAATTTCTGCAACTGAAAAACAGTTCAGTTCATTTGAATAGGGCTTGCAGAAATCCATATGCATGCTGATAAAATAAGTTCAATCACTAATTTTCAAAAACATTTCTGTACATATATCTCTTATGGTACCCCTATGTACACATGGAGGAATTTGGCGCCGAATTTGAGGCAGATTCCGTCTCAAAATCAGCTCCAAATTCTGCATGAAACCAATCTCCATTGATTTCAATGGGAATGAGATGCTTATTTTTTTTAGCTAGTGGAAAAGTGGATCGCCCCCCAGGGGTTCCAAGGGGTTGCCAAAGCAGCCAGGAGGCTGGGCCACGGCCTCCTGACTGCCTATGCATAGTTCCAATAGGATCTACTGAACGATGTTCTACAGTACTATGTATTGCAGGACATTGCACAGGGGATCTGAGATCCCAGCTTCAGGTCCCCTTGTGGGACATGTAAAAACTGAAAACACACACACGGTGAAAACACACAAAAATAAATAAACTGTGAGTATGTGAACCAGAGGGCGCTATTGAGCGACCCAGGCCCAGGCCAGAAAAGGCTCTCAGCCACGCCTTTGGGTGGGGCGCGTAACTCCAGAAGGCTGGAGTATCCTGCAGGGAGCAGGAGATGGTGGACCAGCCAAGGACAGAGAGAGACGGTCTGTCCCAGAAGGGCTGGGGTCCACAGGGGACTTTTGCTAGAGCTGAGCAGTAGTCAGGCTAGTTAGGGGCTCAAGGAGTCAGTTAGTGCCCTAACTGTGGCCTAGGTTTTTTGTTGTTTTGTTATGTTGCAGTTAAGCTGAATAAAGCCAGTTTATTTTTACACTTGGACCGTCTGAAAGCTATCTCTCTGGCGCCCAGTACCACGAACCACTGCTGTCCGGACCAGGAGTCTGCCGCCATTTGAGACCAGCCCCCCCAAGTTGTCACAAAACAAATAATAAAAAGTAAAAAAACAAACACCTTTATATTCAAAAAATATATAATGTAAACAAAATAAACAAACATGTTAGGTATCTCCACGTTCGTTTAAGCCCCCACTATCTAAAAATAGAGTTAATTATCCTATACGGTGAATGCCGTAAAAAAATAAAAAATAAAAAAAAATTACCGCAGTGCGGAAATTAACATATTTTGGTCACTTTGCTTTCCCAAAAATATAACAATAGAGAGTGATCAGAAGGTCATACATATCAAACATTGGTACCAATAAGAAGTACGACTTGTCCCGCAAATAAAGAGCCCTGATATATCTCCGTCAACAGTACAGTGAAAAAGTTATAGGCGTCAGAATACGGTGAATAAGCCCTCACATAGCTAGGTCGACAGAAAAATAAAAAAGTTATGAATTTTGGAAGACGTGGTGGTAAAATATGATAAAAACATTAACGTACAAACTATCCTGCGTCATTAAGGGGTTAAGCATCCAATACGAGGCTTCATTTGTCTCTGATTTAACGTCTTGAGCTACAGCCTTATTCAAAGTACAGTGAAACCTCTCGAAAGAAACACCTCTTTGAGAAGACCATTTTCTTACCCAGATCACATTTTCAGTGATGGATTTTCAGTTTTCCATGTTAACATCTTCTTGGAGATCACCAGCCCCCTAGACCAAGAGGCTTCACTATATTTACATTGGCTTTTAATAAAATGTCATTGAATTCTCTGTTTTTTTCTATTTCTGCAGGAGGAACAGAAGTGTCTGGAGACATTGGAGCTTGCCAATTATGAACGGTGCCAAGACCAAAAAGCCTTCCTCAAACGAAAGAAGCATTTTAATTTGATCCCATCTCCAGGCAGTAAGGTAAATCATATTCTTCATGTAAATAAATATATCAATTTACATGTTTGCAATAAATTTGGTCTTCAATAATTTTTTTTTATTATTGTTTCTATAGATCCATATGTCTGTAAGGTAACAGACAGCAAAGTAATTTGGTGTATTGTTGCAGTCTTATACTTTCTTCCATTTGTCCCTCACTTTTGGTAGGTTAGCCAGTAGTAAGGCTAAGGCCCCACGTAACGTCACACAGTTAAAAAATGTTGTGGAAAAAAAATGCAGAAAAATTGCATTGCGTTTTTCAGCAGTTGAACCCTCACCGAGGTGGCCAGCATAATAATCTGTGTATTGTGATGGGGAATACACGGTTTTATGTTTTAAAGAATCCAATATTTCCAGTAATAAGCAAGTTTTGATTTTTTTTTTTGCCAATCTTAATTATGATAAAATTACGTATAAAAATCAAGCTATATAGGGCAGAATGAGGCTATGAACACAAGATCTTTTGTTTAAAAAGCAATTCAGTAGCATGGTATCCCTGAAGTGGCCATTTTAGTTTGCCGAAGACGAATCTCCATTTGTTTGCTTGCAAGTCGATTCGTTCATTTCTAGTATTAATGGTTGTTTTTTTTATGCCACACTAGCAGCCTTGGTGGCTTTCAGTTGAGCTGTCACAACGGGTATTTTATAGGTGTCATCACACTTTATTCTTGTTGGTGGGCGAGTCTCTTACTGATTATATCCGAGATGTGGGTGACCAAACCTGTATTCCATTTTTATTGTGTTGTTTGGTTGCTATTGTTTTGCTGAATATTCTATGTATAGCTGTGATGTATAATATAGTATTGGTCCTGGGTGGACAAATTTTTCTCACTAAATACAGCATATTTTATTTCCTTTTTTTGTGACTTCTAAATAAACTCAAAAATTTTAATAAATTTATAAAAAAAAAAAAAAAAATACAGCATTTTCTTCCCCCTTATCATTATTAATGGGTGAGTCAATAGAATCAGTGGGAGTCGTGCAATACTTTATTTAGTAATTATTAGTATGTGGCTTTTTGCCTCAGTAAAACAGTTTGTCACTGTTGAAGTCCATCTGTGCACTACTTGAGATCAGTTTACCATCAAGGCAAATGGCTAAATGACAGAGGGGAGTAAGGGTGGGTTCACACTTGCGCCGGCACTCCGTCCGCCGCGAATCCGACCTAATTGTCGGAAAACTGGATAGGGATTGGATAGTGAAAGGTTTGCGACGCTTTGCTTAAAAACCCATTCAGTTTTTTTTTGTCGGACACAAAGTCCTGCATGTCCGACTTTGTTTCCGACGAAAAAAAACTGGTTTCGCGGCGCAGAGGGTGTAAGCGCACACCCGCGCATTGCTTTAAGAACGCATTCAAGTGAATGGGTTTTTAAGCAAAGCGTCGCCAACCTTTCCCTATCCAGTCCCTATCCTGTTTTCCGACATTTAGGTCGGATTCGCGGCGGATGGAATGTCGGCGCAAGTGTGAACCCACCCTTAGCTGCTGCTGCACACCTCTGGATATGGCTTATATTTTCTGTAAATAAAAGAATTAGGCACATTAAATTCAACACGCCTGACTCTTCTACCCCAGCCAAAATCATTGGGTTCTACCACCCTTCATTTAATGTGTATCGAAGCCTTTATATAGATGGAGGGGTTATCAATGTTATTTTTACTATGACCAGTCATGACTTCATCTGCTAAACAATACACTACATTGTCAGCAGCGGAGGAGTAGACAGATACAATGTGACTATGAACATTCCCTTTTTTGGATAATCTGACATTAGACACGATAACTCTTGTGATAAGTCTCATATCCTGCTCTGCATGGACTGTTGTTTCACAAGTTCGTGAATTGCTAAATGCACAAAATATATTGTGAAAATTATCGTCTAGGTGCAAGAAGTGAAATTCCAAGCTAAGAATGCAGAAGAAAGAGATGTATGGATCCAGGCTCTGAATGATGGGATAAACAGAGGCAAAAACAAAGTCTTCGATGAGGTAGTATTACAAAATGTGGTCGGGGAAATCCATTAAAGCATAATAGCTATGTGCCAGTTTGTCATGAAGCACGGCTCATCCTACTCTATCTGGAGACAGGAAGTTACAAACCCATTCTGGAGTTGAGTCAACTGGTCACCAGGGTACATGCTAGAATATACTGAATCTGCCCTGCAGTCTTCTTCTGCTTCCCCCTCCATTTTCTCCATTTGTGTCTATTATGTGTTTATTACATGTAGTCCTATTTTTGAGCCTTCTATGCGTGCTTAAAATAGTACAAGAGGGGAACATGAGGCTACACTAACATAAGAATACCGACATGGCGGCTCACATGCATGTCTTGAACTATAGCGTAGGAAATAATCCCCTTGTATGGTTTACATTAATTGCAATGGAGGAAGCTACAAGACAAATCCAGTTGTGAACTCGAGTCAATTGTGTATTACATAGTTGGCCATGTAATACTACGTTTCCCCTGAACTGGCCACTGCAGGAAAAATATCTGGCTGGCAATATCATCTAGTTTTCAGGGGTGCTAGGGCCCGAGTATGCAAAAGGTATTGTCTAATGGAACAACCCCTTTAAATATAGACAGCTTCGAAATACAGTAGTTGTAGCTAACTTTATGCTATTTCTTTCCTGGCTTACTTTAGACCAACTTTTCTATCCCCAAATTATATCACATTTTATTCGATGTAGCTCAGCGAAGAAGTCCTCATATTTATGAACAATTGTATGGCCCCTGCCTTGCCGTCACCAAATGAGAGTTTCCTCCTTATTATTGTACACAGGGAGAAAGCTGTCAATCAGTGATGGGAAGGGAAAGCTGGCAGCTCACAAATATTGAGAAAAAAAAAAAATCTATCCACATAAATGAAAAATCTTTCTTTCCTCACTTCCAACTTCCATTTTTTTCCTTTAAGTTTCACAGTAATGGCAGCCAAATGCTCAGAAATTCCATACATACTGCATGTATTCCTGCCCATGTCCTTTACTGTTGAGGTTCTACTTAAAGCTGACACTTCTTTTCCACCCCTTTAAACTCGGGCTTTCTGCACATGGTGCATTTTTCCTCACCAACTTGGATCATACCCTGCAGCCAAATGTCTAGTGCTGTTTACATGTCAAGTATTATAATTCATGGAACTCAGCAGCCATAAGTATCTTTATACTGACTGAAGGGGTTGACCCTGTAGCTCCCTTTCTGTTTTCCATTATAAAGCACAAGATAATAAGGACACATTTAGTGTAAGGCCAGGTTTACTGTCACTGTGTAGTGGATGAGATTCTAGCAAATCCCATCTCCACACTGCGGTAGATTACGCGCAGCGGACACGCTGCTATTTCCAAAACCGTTGCAATTTTGGAATTCGTAGCATGTCAATTATACCTACGGAAACGCCGGATGGTTTCCCTATAGGTATAATTGAAGCAGAAAGTCGACAGAGGAAACCTCTGCGAACTTTCTGTGAAAAGCGCTGCGGGAAAAACCGTGATGCAAGACGCTATGTGGGGCCTTAGCCTTAAGGGGTATTTCAGTAATAAGCTATTCCCTATACACTGGCTAGGAGACAACTGGTAGATCAGTGGAGGTCTGACTGTAGTTGAATCCATACCGATCACAAGAACAGGTTCCCAAGTCCCCCATTTAAATGAAGAGGCAGTCTTCCTTGCACACTGCTGCACCATTCAGTTCTATAGGATTGCCAGAGAGAGCTGAATGTTGTACTCAATTTCTTTTCAGCAGTCCTATAGGGACATACAAATTTAATAAAAAATGCTAAATACTGTTTTGTCTTTTTTCACATTAGGTGCACGTAGACCCCAAATTCTCACTTGAACATGTTACTCGGGATCGTGCTAAGGCTGGACCTGCAAAGAGAAGACCTCCAACTAGAATCCATCTTAAAGAGGTTTGTGAGAAAGCATCTAGAAGAATATACCTTTTCAGTTGATTGACAGGCACTAGGATAATCTTTTAGCAATGCCATAAGTGTTGTAGTATTTTCACCAGGAGTGCTCACTATTAGATGACCCACACATACAGGAAATAAACTAAAGATTTTAGATGTGAATTTATTAGAAATAGTGCATGAAAAACTAAAAAAAGTAGACTCCATGGAAGTCTCTTGAAAACCTAGCTCACAATCTTCATACATTTGCTAAGAGTCCAGTTATGCTATCTACAGTACATGTACTGAATGACTACTAAATGTCTTCTACCGTGCGAAATACATGAATTAATGCAATGGTTGAGGATACAGGGCAAATGTTCCGTCAGTCATTTAGAAAACCTGCAAATAATCTAATATCCCTAAATATCTTAAGTATGCAAATACACAATAAATGTAAATTCTTATTACTGAATAACCAGCACTAATGTTTGTTACTTTGCCCCTATGTAGGTGGCAGATGCTGCTGATGATGATTCCCTGAGACTAGGCCTGGAAGCTTTAGACACTGGAATTTTGACAGTAGTTCCACCAATTCCTAGGGAAAAAGATGAGGAAACAAAACCCCAGAAGGAACCAGTAAAGATCCCAATGCCAGACACTGGAAATTTAACAGTAGTTCCACCTGTTCCTAAAGAAAAAGATGAGGAACTAAAACCCCAGAAGGAACACGTAAAGATCCCAATGCCACCCATAAAGCCAAACAATCTTCAAACCGCAGAACCTTCCATTTCTGAGACACCACAAGCTGATGCTCCAACTCCTCCTCCAAAAACCTTAAAAGAAAATGTGTATGCTCGTGAAAAGCTTCTGTCTGAAAACTCTGAGACAAATATGGAAAAGAAGTCAGAACATGAAGCTTCTAAGAGTCTAAGTGAACAAAATTTAAGCAATGCAGTAAGTGGCCCACCCAAACCCCCGCCTAAAATTTTGTCAGACAAGATGAAGATTAAATGGGTAGGGTCATCTTCAGACTTGAAGGACAAAGAGAGCATATCTGGTGAGAAAGGAAGCAAAGAAAACCTGGTAGATTTTGACTCTAATGATCAAGAAAAGAAAAGTCTGCTCCAAATTGTATCTAATAATGTCAAAATAGAGAAGAAAGACAGTACAAGCAGTCTAGAAGATGGAAGTCAAATTGAATCAAATGATGTGGCTGATGACCAAAATGATACAGAAGATGTGCAGAATGATATGTCTGCAGAGAGGACTACTGAAGACACAGGGGAAGAAGAAAAGCACATGCTTGATGAGGTGGATGACATAACAGTAGATAATACTGAAGAATTGACTAAACAACCAGATCTTCTCTTGGATGAAAAAAATATATCTCCCCAAGTCCTGAACAAAAGAGTGGACAGTCACATGCCAAAAGAAAGGCTTCTCATTGATCAAAAACCTAAAGCATCTTCCATGGGAGACCTCCTGTCTGATAGCAGTATAGACTTTGGAAGCAAAGAGGATGGCTCTGTGTTACATCTAACCAAGGACCGTCTGAACAAAGTGGAGATGAAGCTGGCATGTGGCAGACAGAGAGCAGAAACTCTTTTAAACCAGGTTTTAAATGGGCAACGTGAAGCAGCAGAAGAGGGCAATGGGCTGGATGTTAATTCTGCAACACTTCTAAATGAGGTGATGAAAGACCTTCAAGAAGCTTCTGAAGCATTGATGGAGATCAAAGGACCAAAAAATACAACAGAAGGGGGAATGACTGATAAGCAAAAAGAGAAGCAGAAGGAATTACTTGCACTCCAAAGGAGAACTGTTCATTTTTAGTACTTGCTGGAAAGTAGAAGTACTTGTAGATAGTATACAGCACAAATCGCTTCTGCACTTTATCTATAGTCTATCTCTATTTGCACCTTGAGGACAATACAAGCAAATGCTCCTAAAGTATCAACAACATCTACAGTACTTAATATAAGATAGAACTTCTTCATACTTTTCTAAATATCTAGTTTATATAAAGCCCAAGAAGTTTCCCAGATCTGTAATATTGATCACCTATCATTAGGATAGGCCTTTGGTGGGGGTCCAACTCCAGGCATCCTGCTCGCCCCACGGTCTGACTATAATGTCCTCTCTACCAGTCACATGGCCTTCTTGCAGCTTAATACCTGGCACAGCCAGCAGAGCAACAAAGCCCCATCAATCAGCTGACTGGTGACATTGCCAGGAGTTGGACCATCACTAACCTGATATTGATAACATACCCTAAGGATCATTATTAGTCTGGGAAAACCTGTTCACTTAATTGGCATTTCAATATTTTTAAATACATTCATACCATTGGTAAGGGCTCTGTTCACATTAGTGTCATGATTTCACTTTTAAAGGAGCCATAATCAGTTCTGAAATGTATAACAGATCCATTTCTCTTTTCTACATTGACTTAAGCTCCATTCACACTACTGTCAGAAGCAATGTTAGAAGCCTCCATCTAACAACACAATACAAGGCTGACACTGTTGGTGTCCATCATGTAATGAATCTGACGTTCCATAAAGTTTTCCATTAATAAAAACCAAGACAGTAGTGTGAATACAGTCTTAGGCTAAGACCCCATGTAGCGGGCCGCAGCCAAAACGCGCTAATAGAAAAACTCAGTGGAAAGGCATTGCAGTTTTTCCTGCAGAGCTTTTCAAAGAAAGTCCGCAGAGTTTTCCTATGTGGTCGTACTGTATCCATTACACCTATACAGAAACTGCCAGATTTTTGTAGATGTAATTTATATGCTTGTGATTTGCAAAAATGCAAGCGTTTTTCAAATCGCAGCATTTTTGCTGTGGATTATTTTCTGTAATGTATGGATGGGATTAGCCAGAATCCCATCCACTTTGCAGTTAATGTAAAATGCTGCGATTTTTGCCGCAGTGTTTCTGCCGCAGCCAAATTGCGGCATTTACACTACGTGGAGCCCGGCCTTAAAGGGGTTGTCCAGGAATTGGACAAATCCCAGAGGAAGCCGAGGAAGGTGTAACCTAAAAGAAATCATATTCGTATGCTTTAATAGTGGCACTCAAAGTGAAGATTGCTTAATGGGTGCTCCAATAGGGTCCCAACCAAAGTATATAGACTTTAAGATTTGAAGCACTCCTTTGCGTTGAAAGTTTTAATATTGATAATTTTACAGAGTGGTAAACATTTTTGGCAGTAATGCCTTCATCAGACTCTAAGGCAGTGATACATAGTATGTATAATAGACTGGTATAGGTGAGAAGTCAGTCAATAGTAGTTCATACTTTTTCAAGAAAGCCACTTTGTGGAAAAAGTCTCCTTGGATAACATGCAAATGCAGAATCTCCAGGAGAAGTGTTTGCAAGCGGTATCCGCCGCTTCTGTATCCTGTATACGTGTAATCTGCGACACTAACAGCGGGGAATACCACAGATTCAATTCTTCTACAAGAAATCATAGTCACTTGTGCCCGGCCACTGATTGGCCTCAGCAGTCACATTCAGTGCAGGACTTCCGACTGTGAAGGTACTGCACGTGCCCGAATGGACAGTAGCACCAGCCACCAGTAACAGGTGACTATGATTTCTTTTTTTTATATTATACCTTCCCCAGCCTCTTCTGGGATTTGTCCAATTCCTGGACAACCCATTTAAATTTTATTTGATTTTTTTAAAACCAGACACAGATCTGCAGCAAGCTACCCCATATTATTGAGGTTAGATAAAGAACTGACCTAAATGTAAACAGAGCCTAAGATTAAAAGAGCCCTTTCCCCTTTGTTTACTTTGAGATTCCACTTGACTTCTTGTATATGCCCTGGTTTCAGCCTAGCAATTGGTCTATTTTGGATTGTTGTTCCACCTCCTCTCCCGATTCAACAAGTGAAGCAGAATCTACTAATCTCTATCCGCTAATACACATATGTGTTACCTTATTGAGGCTGCTGTTACAATATCATGAAGAACAGAAAGCGAAGGTCATAGCAAGTAGCATATTTTCAGATTCTGCTTCACTTCTTGGGGCAGGCGTGGAGGTGGAACAACAACCCACAGTTGTCCAATCGGATAGATAAAACTGAGGCATATGACAGAATCTGAAAATATGCCTTTCCGCCATATGAGCTAAATGGAAGATCAAATGGTTAATGTCCAAGACAACCTATTCACATACAGCCTTTTGACCTTTCTTGATAGCTGAATTTTCTAGTATGAACATACAGTATATAGGCCCTATAAAAGCTAATCCTATCTACTGGTCTCAATGAGGTTGCCATATGTTCTGTATACAGTATATTTCTCTATATACTACTAGAGGAAGCAAAAGAATCACTGGACACCTAACATAATACAAATACAACAGCTATAGTTTTACCTGTTGCAAGAAATGTCCCTCAAGTGCACTGAAGATGTTTTATCTTGTTTGCCAAAAGCACTGAACACGAGCCACATGCTCTCCATCAGTCACCTGGACTAAAGTCAGTTCTTGGTATTGGTGAAGTTCCCAGGCTAGACCTCCACTGATCTGTGTTTCATGGCATCTTGTCGACATGTAATAAAACACTATAGCAGGGAAATCTTTTTGCTGTTGCTTGCCATGGCTTGTGAAATGATGCAATAGTAACCGTGTGATCATATCACGTGTAAAAAGGGGCCGTTTAACTTGTTTATGGTGAGCGCCATTTCATGTTGTCCAACAACTGGATACAAAGGTTTATCTTTGGTGAGAGAGGATGTAAATAAGTCAGTGTGTTGACATTTGGAAAATTCTCCACCTAGGACATAAATTTTGCTGTGTGGCAATAATCTATTACTGTATATAACCACACTTAAAACATTCCTATTGGTTGTAAACTGGAACAGATATATAAATGTAATGGTCTATTAACATTTACATGTTTACATGCAAATGCAGCATATACTTATACTGCTGCAAGGCCAAGCTCGTATTTGGTTTTTTTCTATATCCTGTCCTATGTAGTAAAATATTTCTATTTTTGAAATTCCAGTTCACAAACAGCAGCACATACAGCGCCATTTTTCCCATTTAAGGCTAAGGCCCAACGTGGCGTCCCGCAGCGGGAACGCATCACGGTTCTTCCCGCAGTGCTTTAGACAGAAAGTTTACAGAGGTTTCCTCTGCGGACTTTCTGTTTCAATTATACCTATGAGGAAATTGTCGGCATTTCCGTAGGTATATTTGGCATGCTGCAATTTCCAAAACCATGCCGGATTTGGAAATCGCTGCATGTCTGCAGCGCGGTTTTTACCGCAAAGTGGGCATAGGATTCACTAGAATCCCATACACTTTGCTCTGACTGTAAAACGCAGCTATTTTCTCTGCGGCGTTTCCGCCAAGTGGGGCCCCGGCCTAAGGCTGAAGCCCCAGGTTTACAGTACCAGCAAAGTGAAGGAGATTCTGGCTAACTCCATCCACACAATGTAGGAAAATGAAGGCATGCATTTTTGAAAAACACAGCATGTCAATTATACATGAGTAAACACTTGCGTTTCTCTATAGGTTAAATAAGGGAAGAAAATCCACAGAGAAACACGCAGCAAAAACGCAATGAAAATGCTGCGGAAAAAACACGATGCATATCTGCTGTATTTTTTTCCACAGCATTTTTTAGCTCTGTTTTACAACGAGGGGCCTTAGCCTAAAGGTTAAAAACATGGAAATTTGCAAAAACTTAACCAGGGAAATTGCACAGAACAATTACAGTTCCAAAAGGCTGTATTTACACAGTATTGTTTTATTGTGGGTTTTTTTTTTTTTTTTGTTTGTTGTTTTTTTTTTAAGTCAAAGTTAAGAAGGATATTAAAGCTATTAAGCTGGATATTAAAAACCTCTCTTTTTTGGATCAATTCTGATTTTTAAAAATGTATCAAAAATGCATCAGTGTGTACAAGACAAAATATTGTCATTTAATCACACTTTTATTTATTGGTCCTCTCTGCTTAGTTTTCTGCTTTGCCTTGTGAAATTCAACATTTTATTACACTTTTGGTTTGATTATCACACTTTTGGGATTATGTGATGCTGGATTAAATGAACTCTACAGTATTAAATGGAAGGTCTACAGATTTATAAGGCTGAGCTCCAGCAGTCTGTGTAGGGGGTTGTAACCTAAAGGGTTTTTCCCATGAATAAAACCGATGTGTCTGATGCCTAGGTGTCTGACTTCTAAGACCACCAACAATCTCAAGAATGGGGGTCCTAGTGTCACTGCATGAATGGAAAAGTATTCACATTCATGAGCACAGATCCATTTACTTTTATGGGACTAACAGATAGTCAAGTGCGGCAATATATCTCCATCAGCCCTATAGAAGTGAATGGAGCAGTGGTCTCACACACACACACACACACACACACACACACACTACTGCTCCATTCACACAGAGAACTCAGGGACCCCTGTTCTTGTGATTACTCGATTTCCTCACAGTCGGACCCCAGTAATCAGACACTTATTTTGTATTCTATGTATAGTAATTTAAGTACTTTCACAGAAAGTCCGCAGAGAAAACCTTTCTGTTTCCATTATACCTATAGGGAAACAATCAGTGTTTCCGGGGGTATAAATGACATGCTTCGATTTCCAATAACAACGTTTTTGAAAATCGCAGCATTTCTGTTGCACATATTTTTCTGCAATGTGTGGATGGGATTCGCTAGAATCTCGTCCACTTTGCAGTGAGTGTAAAACGCCACGTGGGGCCCTGGGCTTAAAGGGAGACGGGCACCAGAACCCAGCATATCTACCCAGCCTTGCATATAGATACTGTAGGTAAAGATCATCTGACTCCAACAGTGTTTTCCCCTTGAGAATCTGTGCCTCTGTTGCCGGGATATCGCTGTTTTTGCCAATATGCAAATGAGCTCTTTAGACAGCCTCATTGCTCCAAAGAGCTTATTTGCATATTGACAATAATAGCTATATCTCAACAATGAGACACCAATTCACAAGGCGAAAACCCAGTTTGATTCCGGTGCCCCTAACCCATCTATCTGCAGAGCTGGGTTGATATGCTGTGTTCTGGAGATAGACTCCCTTTAAGTATTTAGGAGCACTACAAGGAATTACATCATAATATAAGGTTGTGCTCTACAGAATGCACAGTAATACAATATTATAAATAAGCATTTGAACAGCCCTCCAGTCAAAATTTTGAGAAACCAATTGTTTCTTTCAAGAATGATGAATTACTAGTTTCAAGGGAGCACCAATGCCTATTACTATATTCACATTGTACAAAAGTTCCCAACAGCGCCTAGCAATCCCCATTGACCCATAGGGGTTCATTCTGGTTTCTGTTGTTTTGACATCCACAATGGCGCTACCAGACCAACCAAGTGTAGAGACACCGGACAAAATTGGAGTTGAACTCTATTAGACATACACAAAACTTCAGAAATATTAGACTGCAGTTAGAACATTTCTATGAACATGAAGGACATATAATGTACGGTACAAGAAGAACATCTTAGGAAGTGATTGGCTTTGAGTTGGATTGTATGAGTTAAGTTACGCTTTTACCTCTCGCTAGAAGACATGCTTCAGGCTTTTATATGATGTGAGTATACTGTATGCAAGTAATCGTATGTGATGCAATCTGCTGTCCTTGGTTAAGACCTAAATTGTTTTATCTGTGTGTTTTGCGGTGACTTGTTACCAGGCCTGGCACTAAATTACACTTTCTATTCAGAATTGATGCCAGGAGTGGATTTTGGCCCTGGATCATGTTCAGCTGGTGCTGTTCATTTCTGCTGGTTCAGATCCAGTTTAACAGCTGGGAGAGACTTCACTAAACGCCTGGGAAACCTCACCCTGCCATTGCCAGTGTTTTATTCTGGGAAATGTCCCTTTAGAGACAAAGGGGAATCTTCTTGAAACATTTTGATAAGATTGTCCTGAAACGTGACTACTATCGAGTGTGCACATTTCTGTTTTGTCACCTCTATAGCTTACTGTTATTACATAAGAGTACATAAATGGGGCACGGCGTTTCTGCAATTTTTAATATAAAAATTTTACGGTTTTCTATGCATATAAACTGTTATTTTGTGATGACTATTGCTCTGTATAAAAAGCCATTAAAGTTCTTTTTCTGGATAAACTCAATTGCCTGAAACCACTTTTTCTACACATGTAGCCGTCACATAATACTACTACATATTCCATACAACTGCTCCTACAGTGGAAATGAGTACAGATGTAGCAGAGTATAACTGCACTCTCGACTATGTCAATGACTTTTCAGTGGCTTTGTTCTTATGATATCATATCATGCTGCCGAAAGTCAAGGTGAACTTTGCTAAATCTGTAGCTACATCATTTCCCGGCAAAAATAGCTGTTTGCTAGGGGTCTCAAGAGTTGGACCCAGGTCAGCTCTCAGATTACTTATTCACACCACAGAGTTTCATGGCCGAGTGCTAGCCACTTTTTAACATCTTTTTTCCCATACAAAATAGTGGATCTATTCACACTACCTTTTATTTAGCGTTTCATGTGACCCATATATTACATAATTGAACAGGGGTAGGCAACCTTTTTTGTTCAGCGTGCCGATTTAAATAAAAAAAAATCAAAGATGAGGTCCTCGGAGTGCCATGCAATAATTGTAAGGCTGACGACACCTACACTAAAGTCATATAGCACAAACCATAACATAGGGGTGCTGACATACTGTGCTCCCAGCCACAAGCGTTTACTGCTATTTGCCTTGATACACCTATACTTTTCCATTAAAAGCGATGTAAGTACATGTGTAACCCACAATTAGTGGTAAATGTATATGACTGGGAGCAGAGTGAGGTAACACCTGTAGGATGGTGACACACTATGTACCTGGACTTTTCTGTAAGTGAAACGTGGATTAATTTCAGCCCCTTTAAAGTCCTGGCAAAACCACAGCCAGGAATTAATGGGTGTCACACTTACCCCAAAGTGACAGAACTGGTGCCTGGGAACTGGATTTGGATATAGCTGCACCTGGGTACACAGTGCGTCACCACCCGAAAAGAAACATCCTAAGGCTAAGACCCCATGTTGCATATTTTGCTGTGTTTTTCTGAGCCTAAGTCAAGAGTGGATTGAGCAGAAGGGAGACATATAAGAACTTCCTTTATATTTTCCATTCCTTTTGTAGCCATTATTGGCTTTGGCTCAAAAAACGCAGCAAAATCTGCAACAAAAACGCTGCGTTTTCACAACGTCAGGTCCTAGCCTTAGGCCTCCTGCACACAAATGGCACAGATGTGGTTTTCACTGACCTATATATTAAAAATGAATTGACAGGGCCACAAATGCAGACAGCTATAGAATCTACTCCATAATTTGCAGCTCTTCAATTTGGCCTGGACACACAGCCGCAAAAACAGTGGCTGTGTGTATGGGCCCATTGAAATGTATGGCTTTGTACTTCTATCCACAGTTGTGGATAAAAAGTATGGTCATGTGCATTACAGTTTAGCACCTCCATGTGCCTCATATTAATAGCAATTAACCCTACCATGTCCCTCACATTAACCCCTGTGTGCTTTACATAAGGGTTACTGATATGTGAGACATATGGATGTAATAATTAAGTAAATATCTTCATTATTGAGGTCCTTTATTAGTACCTCCATATGTCTCAGATATTAGTAATCCTTATGTGAGGCACACAGGCATACTTCCCAACTTTCAAAGGACAGAAAGAGGGACAAAATATGCGGTGTGCTATGTGCACCGCGGCAAATTTTGCTCCACCCACTTCTATGTTGACTCCGCCCATTCTCATCTATTTTTCCATGTGCCCCCACACAGTATAATGCTCCTAAAGTCACCCTAACATTATATGCCCCCACATTATAATGGTCCCCTCCAATTTCCCCACAGTGCTAAGTCCCTCTCCTCGTGCCCCAGTTTAAACTGGCGGAAACTAGAGGGGGACATTAAACTAGGGCAACTGGAGGGGGACATTAAACTATGGGGCAGCTGGAGGGTGACATTAAACAGTGGGTGTAGTTGGAGGGGTCATTAAACTAGGGGCAACTAGAGGCAGACATGTCCCCCTCCAGCTACCCCCCACGGTTTAATGTCCTCCTCCAGTTGCCCCCAGTTTAATGTCACCCTCCATCTGCCCCCTTAGTTTAATGTCTCCCCTCCATCTGCCACCAGCTTAATGCCCCCCTTCATCTGCCCCAGTTTAATGTCCCCCTTCATCTGCCACCATCTTAATGTACCCCTTTATCTGCCACCAATTTAATGTCCCCCTTTATCTGCCACCAGCTTAATGTCCCCTTTATTTGCCACCAGTTTAATTGCCCCCTTAATCTGCCTTCAGTTTAATTGCCCATTCATCTGCTCCCAGTTTAATTGTCCCCTTCATCTGCCCTCAGTTTAACTGCCCCCTACATCTGCGTTCAGTTTAACTGCCCCCTACATCTGCCCCCAGTTCCCCCCTCTTGCTCACACATGCTCTCTTCACTCCTACTTATCTTCGATCACTCTCTGTTCCCAGCTTTCTGTGTAACATCACTATATGTCCCACAGTATCCAGAATAGCTCCGCCCACACAAGAGTCTGATCACATGTTCATGAAGTCGCCAAAGGTCCTTTAGCCATTACGATTTAGCATCTACCATTTAGCCTTTACCATACCCTAATAAAGTTTAACAGCTAAACACTTCAGGGGAATAGCGGGACAAACTGTAAGCTATGCGGGACCGCGGGACAGCAGTGTAAAATCGGGACTGTCCCGCCAGATACGGGACAGTTGGGAGCTATGCACACAGGGGTTAATGTGAGGGACATGATGGGGTTAATTGCTATGTGAGGCACACAGGGGTTAATGTGAGGGACATGATGGGGTTAATTGTGATGTGAGGCACATGAAGTTACAAAAATTAAATTAATAACCCCAAATGCCTTACATTAATAAGAATAGTAACCCCAGCAGGTACCTGTTTTTTTTTACTTTCACTTTGCTGACCGAGCTCTCCTCCTTCTCCTCCCCTTCCTTCTCTTCCATGAGCCTTTGCAGTAGGCAGAGTCCTTGTTCTGTACAGTGATGAGCTCCGCCTCCTGGGATTTCCTCACCCCTCTCATTGGTGGGCAGGGAGGGCAGCAAGAGAAGGGGGAGTGTCCTATACCTCAGTTCTAGCAGAGCACTAAAGGGACGCTCCCTCCTCATTTAATACCTGAAGGTCTTGTGCTGGCTGCCATGCCAGCAAAATATGCCAACCCTGTAATAGAACATGCTATTTTTGGGGTTGTTTTTACAGATCCCTCAGTTGAGTCTGTGAAAACGGATTACCCTCAGATGTGCACTTGGTCATGAATAAAACATACTTTTTCATGGCCCAGCATATGGCCCTGTTGTGTGAATGAGCTCTAAGGCCTTATTCACACTGTTTTGGTCAGTGATTTGCATCAGTGATAGTGTGCCAAAACCAGGAGCAGGTCAAAAACACAGAACAAGTGCAAATCGTTCCATCATAGTCTACACTCCTAGTTCTGACTCACAATAACTGATTCAGATCTCTGACCAAAATTCTGATGTGAAAAAGAATGGGGAATGAACAATTACTTCAACAATTGTTGCCATGTAATGTACATTGACACGCTGTATCATTGCTTGCTAAAAGCAAACACTCGACCTGTGTAATAAGGTCTTTAAATTACTTTTTATGAGCCTGCAGAAAAATAGAGATAAGATTTACAGACTGAGCTGACAGGAAGCTTCACTGAACAGGATAGAGCAGCCTTGTATATGTGGGAGAAATGCAGACTACACATCAACAGATCAAGATGAGTATAATGCAATAATAATACAGCATCAGACGTGTCCATAGCGTATAAAGTCAACTGTTAGCTTTTTGGCTCAATTCACAGCAGTGCCTCATATTATGCAGGAGGCAATATTTCAGCCCAAGTTCCCTGCTGCACTGTATTTAGGGAGCTGCAGACACTCCATATGTCACCATATGGTGCTATATACAGCATCATATGTTCGAGATATTCTCCATTAGAATAAATGCTTCAGTTGGACAATATTTCTGTAATACAGCATCCTATAGATCATGGCTATGTATGAAGACAGAGGAGCAAGGAGATACTGTATATTAGAGGGACATCAAAGTCTGTAGGTATCTTTTTATTGTATCACACAATTGAGAGGATGTATTAAGCCATAAAATGGTGCAGTATCTTGAGCTGTTCTAAAATGTTGAAGACCAAATTCTATACAGCAAGCAAGCTGATACAGGGCAGTGAATGCACTGTAAAAAATGTTATATCCCCACATATCCCCTTTAATGTACAGTGTACGCCATGCAGTGGCAGCCGACACCCAATGGGCATCACTGCAAAAAAATGGCATTAAATAAAAGAGGCTGTTGGGATCAATAGCTGCAGAATATTTTGGCGATATAGTCCTGGTATAGTCATGAGGTACAGACATAACAAATATATTGTACAATCTCAGGATGATTATAACTCAGATGTCTCAGACATAAATATAGCTAGAATAGAATTGTTACTTTCATAGAAAGTGGGCATGGTAGATTAATATGGAGTATGTATATGCTAAAATATAAGAGAATGATTTGATAATTTTCTGTGATTTAATTCTTTGTAGTAGATTCATGATCTTTATGACACTGTCACTGACTTTCTGTTCTAATACAGGAAGGTGCAGCCATCGTTCATCCTGTCTGTAGTTGGTACAGCCCAGCGATGGAATCCCCCTCCCTCCGAATAGCTTATTACTGCCAACAAGAATACGATAAACAGCAGCTCAGTGTCTCCGCTGCCAGAAGATGGAGAGACACTAACAATAAGGCTTTATGCTGGAGCAAGGACACAGGATTTACACCAGAAGCTCAGCAGAAAAAAAGTTTCATTTTGTGAACATGGTGATAGAATGTAGCAATATCTTATTCTGTCCTAGGTTTTGGTGTATATTTATGCCCCTTCTATTCTGTCTGGAATATGCTATCAAATAGTTTAAGTCATAAAGGTTGGCGGGAAATTAGAATCAAAGAATTATATCATTGCACTTACTTGCCACTGACACCAGAAGAGTTTTTAGTTTTTGCATTCTAATGTAAGTTGTGTAACTGTGACTTTAAGTGGAACCTACTACCAGGTAGGGCTGAGAGATGGTATGATCCTCGACTTGAGACAATGCTAATGAGGGGGAGGAGACAGTCTTCTTTTTCCCTGTTTAAAGAGAGGAGTTGGAGTTTTTGCCCTCCTTAGTCATGAGAAGAAAGTGTGAGTCCTGGTTAGGTTGACAGCAGTCAGATACAGTCAGATCTGCACGTCATTCTGCAGTCAGGAGATGGGTGAAAGCCCTGCTCAACTCATGGATGTGTGCAATGAAATTAATTTGAGGCTAATAGTTGGATGGGCCGCAGAGCTATGACCCTGTATTTAAGCCTCAGTTAATACACCTTTATGATGATCTGTACCCTGCAGCCAGGGCATTGCAGACATTTTTATGGACCAGAGAACCTTAGGGCATACTTTTTTGGAAGAAGGAAGTAGACTATCCCTACAAAGGAGACAATTGCTGACCCAGAGAGTACCATAATCTAGCCTCTGTTCTAGCCAAGTAGAAGGTCCTAGGAATTGTACCTCCAGTACCTAATAATAAATTTTGCTGTTTACCTGTTTTGTTATAAGAAAAGTGATAAATTATTGCTTCCTACAATGATGTCTCTGAAGTCTTAATCCTGCACTCGCCATAAAGGGCATTCCAACCACTATCAGACTCATGGAGGCTCTGTACAAGTCTACAGAGACATGGACTAGTGTATACTACAAACACCATCTTCCACAGGCCCCCTTCACTATACCAGCCATTGAAGAAGGTCTGATCAAGGTTACTGCCACAATGACTATAATTACTAATAGTCCCAATCTTAGTTTTCCACTACTGGGTTGCTGCTTCATTTGTTTCTATGGGACTGCTGAAGAGAAGCCAAGTACAGCACTCAGCTACCTCCAGCAGTCCCGTAAAACTGAATATACAGTAGTACCAATTTCCACTGATCAGGCTGAGATCAAAGCAGCATAATCACCAGTTTTATGTTCTGTCAAAGTAGCAGAAAAGCAACACAGATGAAGTGCCAGATCTGTCACACAACTGACTGACTGACTGAGACAAAATGAGAGAGATGAGCAACCTAACCCAGGAGGCTGACTGACCCGATTGACTGCTACCGCAGTGGCATAGCTAGTGAAGGGCAGGGGACCCAGGGTTACTAAAAATACAGTTTTGGCATCTGAAGGACACTGATACTGTTGAAATACATTGTAGAGGATGAAGCCATTGGCTTCTACCATTCTGTAATCTTGAGACTGCAAGTCACTTCAGACCTACAAGATGCCCTCACCACAGCTAAGACTGTCGTTGTCATGAAGCCTTGTAGGTCACAGGCCTGAAGTGGCTTGCGGCCTACAAGAAGAAGGAAGAAGAGGTGGCCGTGGCTCCAGCTCCATTCATCAGGGGATCGGAGGTAACTAAGTATAACTTTGGATGTCATTATTTATATTATCTGGCAGAAGTATAGATATAAGAGGTCTTATAAATATCTGGGATATGAACACTATAAATTTAAGGCTAGGTCAAAAATATCTTATTGGTGGGGGGCCGACAGCCAGTTGGCGCATGGATCAGTGATTTAGAGTTGCTTTCAATCACTGTACTATACCGTGCACGGAGCCAGAAGCAGATGTATAATAACATTATCATTAACAATATCAGTAAGCGAGCTTTTCTGCAGTAATGCTGCCCAGTCACTATACAGGATACAGAGCTATCTGTGTCCAGCCCTGTGCAGTGGAAACAACCCCAAACATCTGATCCATACGGGGGTAGCAGGAGCATAATTAATACAAGGGGAATTAGGGGCTATTATTCATCTCTAGGGAATTGGGAAGTATTAGGTTAAGGCCCATGTAGCAAGCCACAGCAAAAAAAAATACTGTGGAAAAGACTGTGGAAATTTATTGTGTTTTTTTCCGCATTGTTTTTCACAGAAAGCCTTGCGGACTTTCTGACCCTATTATATCTATGCAGAAAACACCAGCGTTTCCGCAGGTATAATTGACATGCTGCGATTTTCAAAAATGCAAGCATTTTTGAAAACTCAACATTTCCACTGCAGATTTTTCTGCAATGTGTGGATGGGATTAGCCAGAATCCCATCCACTTTGCAGGTACTGTAAAACACAGCGTTTTTTGCCACTGCATTTTTGCAACAAGGGGATTCAGCCTCAAAGGGGTTATGCCACAAAAAGTATTCATCCTCTATCCATAGAATAAAGGATAAATACCTGATTAGTGGGAGTCTGACCACAGAGACCCCTGCCCATCCCGAGAATGGGTGGACCTTTCCTCACCTGCAAAAAGCAGTGAAAACAATCTTAATCTAAAAAAAAAAAGATCATTTCACTGGAAGACTATCTTTCCTGGCCATACACTCTACACACTCCACCAAGCTCGATCAGCATATAAATAAGAATAGGTTTCCTTCCAAATACTCTTATCTTCAGGCTGGAGACTGCCACATTCAGATCTTGCCAGCAGAAATAATCAGGATGAATGTAGAACATTGTGTAGGGCTTCTGCAGAATAGTGGATGACTATGCCGAGCTCCTAAACATAAGGAGTATAAAAACCCAGCATAGTCACTTTAGCTCCTGTTGTCTACTTAGCACACTACTTGGAAAAAAAAATCCAGTAATAATTCCTAAGGAGAACTGTGTGCTGAGGAGCCCCTACTGAGTATTGGATGAGGCTTATGGTTGTACTTTATTTTCATGCGTGGACTTTGCTGATGGATATGTTGTAATATATAGTGTTGTATAGCATTATTACAATTGGGTACACTGTACGTAATAAAGACTTAATAAAGAGTCTACAATCCTTGTTGTCACATTTGCATAATTTCCATTCTTTGGTATGCTTTCACTTTATATCCAGCACATGAACTCATTGTTGGAATTTAGCAATTATTATAAACTTTTTGGCTAAAGATGGGCGAACCGATTCATTCTGAGCCAGGTTTGACCTAAATGTTCCCAATTGGCGATTCGTCTCAGATGAGCTACAATGGCTGCCATGACATGCATTGCAGTAAATAATTATACTCTGGGATGTTTTCTCTGAAGACAGCCCAGAGTTTAATAATTTCACTTCCGGTTCTATCAGAACTTGCTCAATCCGAATCAAATCAGGAACTTGAGCCAACCGAACCCGAAACAAAACTAATTTTGGAAGGTTCACCAATCTCTACTTATAACCATACATACACGAAACCAATAACCCTATTAAGTGTATTTTTAACAGTTGTATTACCTTATCATCCAGAAGAAAACCACATAAAGACCAAGAAAGCTCCACATACAGAATCAGTGGTTACCTAAAATTAGTACAACATGGAGATGTGATAATCTACTGGGCTAGATTTATCTGAAAATTGTAGTATGAGTTTGGGAAGATAAGCAATCTAAAATGGTCTAAAATGGAGTCTCTGTCACTAGAACCCAGGATATCAACCCAGCCCTGCCGATAGATGGGTTTTTCCCTTGTGAATCAGTGCCTCCATTGCTAAGATATTGATGTTTTTGTAAATATGCAAATTATCTCTTTGGAGCAATAAGGGCGTTGTCATTGCACCAAAGAGCTAAGCGGAAATGCCCTCATTGCTCCAAAGAGCTCACTTGCATATTGACACAAACAGCAATATCTCTGCAATGGAGGCAGAGAAAATATTGTTTCATTCAGATGACCCTAACCTACCTGTCTGGGTTTGACGTGCTGGTGACAAACTACCTACAAAACACATATTCACCTTTGAAAAAGCCACACTGGTAGTGATATGTGTGGTGTCCTTGACCCTACCAACCATGGACCACTATCATTGCAGGGAGGTTATTGAATATCGAATGTTGGTGCACACCGATATGGATAATACAGGTTCATTATTATTATTATACATGGCTGATAGATATTATACTGTCTATTACATATTAAGTTTTTATAAATGTATTGCACTAATATATACACTTTCTATGGTGAATTAGATGGCACCTTATTATTGCAGAGATATAGTTTGTGTTTCATGTTCTATTTTTGGTCGTTTACACAAAATGGACGTTTTTTACGGCCATGTTGCACCTCAGTCGTCTGAATGTAGCCTAAGTATGGATAGCAGTGGGGTGGTCATCTTTATAAGATACTATCTGGGTGTATTTTATATTCTAACCAAGGGCAAATAACACCGCTGCTCTTGGTATGTGAGCTCACACATTAGCTACAGCCTAGAAGGACTCAATAAGGAATCTCTGGGGTTTATAGATCTCCATGACTGGTCAAAAGCTGACTTTATAGTTTTTCTTGAATGACGATATTACTGGGATTGGCACCTTGAAAACATTGTGATCAAGGGTGAAGAACTTTCTTGCTAAACTGATATAAGGCGTTATGTATGAGGTAATACCGCTGCAATAGGAAGTGGTTAGCAAGTTGATATTTTTTGGTTTTTACTTCCTTTGGTTTAGGCAAATAAAAGCATAAAAGAAAATAACAGCTACACATATTTTCAGAAATGAAGTGCGACAATAATAAAAAAAGGCGTGTGTGACAAGTCAGTCCGGGTGCAGAGTTTGTGTCTGGTTTACATCATTCAGTAGTATTACATTTATGACTTTAGCTATAGAACTAAGACACAGTAAAACATCAGCAACAGTGTTATTACCGTAATGCCAAAAACTGTATCAACAAAAGGTATTCATCAAATTGCCACAAAGGGTGGAATTTACTAAAATAAGCATGCAAGCTTTTTGGCGCAAAAGTAGCACATTTTTGGTGCAATACAGTTTGCAGTCCCTGACTGGAGTAAATTTCAATTACAGTCAAAGGGACCTCACAAGATGCGCCAGAATTATTAATAGGTCAGAGCCTCTCCATAATTCAGGTGAATCTACATCAGTGGGGATTGAATTAGTAATGGCAGAGGAAACATCAGCCTCAATAAATTCCCCAAATATCTATTTTGCCAGTATCATTTTTAACCTGACTTGAAAATGACTCACCTATCCCCAGTTCTGTAGACCAGGGCTGAAATTCCTATGGCAAATGCAGGGATGGATTCTACAAAATCAGCCCTTCTCCATCACAGCTAATGGCGTACAAAGATTCAGCACCTGCAAGAACTTATCATTACTATGTATTAGTAATACATATAATCAAAATGGAAATCTTATTTTTTTAATTTAAATTGCAAACTTAAATAGAAAAACTGCAGTGTATCTGTCTCCCGTGTTTCCCTTTTCTTCTCCATCTTGCCCACACCATCATTAAACCATTTCGCAGCCACGAGTCCTCTGTGCAGAATTTGTGCACAAACATTTATGGTTCTTCAGTGTTGCGGCACATTCCCATGTTCTCTAGTGACACAGTAAAGGCTCCAATACACAGGTACAGCCATGTTCTATCAGTGGAGATAAGTGGAATCTCTGCCAAGAAAACGTGCCACACCTGTAGTTCTCCCCTTAGTGCTGGCTGCTTAATTTGCCAAATTTTCCCTCCATAATTGCCATAAAAATCCTTTACTGTCACTGTAGCACTGAGTCACCAAGTGCAGAGCATTACATTCTCAAAATGAAGGAGTCTTCTCATTTTTCTAGGTGAACATCACATCATTGGAAGAACACTAGACTGACTGAAGTTTATCCTTTAAGTAGGTGGGAGTCGGGTTTTACAGAAAGGTCAAGAGTCCTGACCAAAGCCATTTTAACACATTTCTTTTCACCCCTGGTGCTGAAATCCTCCTCTGCTTTTCTCTGCTTCTACTGGTGCAGTCTGGGCCCTGGGTTGTTATTTGTAAATGGCGCGGTAAGCTCTGTTGTTTATGGCTCAGTCTGTGGATGAGGTCAGAGGAGGAGACTGTGGTGGGCCCATTTAATTTGACTGAGCCTAGGGCTTGTCATAGGCTGGGCCCAAGTTGGCCAGGCTGTCTGATGGCTGGTGGAAGTTTTAATTGGGCTATGTGACTGGGGAGGGTGGTTGTACCAAGTGACTGGGGTCCTGGAGATGGTGGGTAATAGATTGAGGCATGTGGTCTAAGTGAGTCTGGGACGGACTGGGCACTCTTAAGATCAGAAGCATTATATGTGTATAAAGTCGTATAATGTATATACATCACAAAGTTCAGTGAATACTAATGAAATGTCTAGCTCCAGCACTAGTACTGGCTGGCTGAGTCACAGAGACATGTCATGTATCTCATCTCTGCGACTCTCTGTAACTCCTCCTGGGCCGGTGGTGGTACATAGGATGGAGGTTCATTGATGATACAGCATGAAGCAGGCCTGAGTGAAACAAAGAATGCTGCTCTGATGGTGGCCCTGAGATGGTGAAGTGCTAAGATTTCCCTAACACTTTAATGTTCGTCCTGTGTCTGGCCAAGTTTTCTCCTGGCAAAATCAGTGGTTTGTGGTAGGTCTTGGTATCTGCCATTTTACAAGTATGAACTTCTTGGAGAAATATTATGACAAAGGACAGAAGGAAGTGAGAACACCTACCTTTCAGAAATGTAAAAGATTCTAGTATTAAAAGTCATGAGGACGTGTCTTATATTACTGCTATGGCCACGTAGTTGAAAGGTGGCACTTCTGTAGTCACTGAATTGGGATGTCATCGAGTTTCTCTGCTTTATTCTCTATGTCACCCAATGTTGTACATACAGTCATATGAAAAAGTTTGGGCACCCCTATTAATCTTAATCATTTTTAGTTCTAAATATTTGGGTGTTTGCAACAGCCATTTCAATTTGATATATCTAATAACTGATGGACACAGTAATATTTCAGGATTGAAATGAGGTTTATTGTACTAACAGAAAATGTGCAATATGCATTAAACCAAAATTTGACCGGTGCAAAAATTTGGGTACCCTTATCATTTTATTGATTTGAATACTCCTATCTACTTTTTACTGACTTACTGAAGCACAAAATTGGTTTTGTAACCTCACTGAGCTTTGAACTTCATAGCCAGGTGTATCCAATCATGAGAAAAGGTATTTAAGGTGGCCAATTGCAAGTTGTTCTCCTATTTGAATCTCCTCTGAAGAGTGGCATGAAGGGCTCCTCAAAACAACTCTCAAATGATCTGAAAACAAAGATTGTTCAACATAGTTGTTCAGGGGAAGGATACAAAAAGTTGTCTCAGAGATTTAACCTGTCAGTTTCCACTGTGAGGAACATAGTAAGGAAATGGAAGACCATAGGGACAGTTCTTGTTAAGCCCAGAAGTGGCAGGCCAAGAAAAATATCAGAAAGGCAGAGAAGAAGAATGGTGAGAACAGTCAAGGACAATCGACAGACCACTTCCAAAGCGCTGCAGCATCATCTTGCTGCAGATGGTGTCACTGTGCATCGGTCAACAATACAGCACACTTTGCACAAGGAGAAGCTGTATGGGAGAGTGATGCGAAAGAAGCCGTTTCTGAAAGCACGCCACAAACAGAGTCGCCTGAGGTATGCAAAAGCACATTTGGACAAGCCAGCTTCATTTTGGAAGAAGGTCCTGTGGACTGATGAAACAAAGATTGAGTTGTTTGGTCATACAAAAAGGCGTTATGCATGGCGTCCAAAAAACACAGCATTCCAAGAAAAACACTTGCTACCCACTGTAAAATTTGGTGGAGGTTCCATCATGCTTTGGGGCTGTGTGGCCAATGCCGGCACCGGGAATCTTGTTAAAGTTGAGGGTCGCATGGATTCAACTCAGTATCAGCAGATTCTTGAGAATAATGTACAAGAATCAGTGACGAATTTGAAGTTACGCCGGGGATGGATATTTCAGCAAGACAATGATCCAAAACACAGCTCCAAATCTACTCAGGCATTCATGCAGAGGAACAATTACAATGTTCTGGAATGGCCATCCCAGTCCCCAGACCTGAATATCATTGAACATCTGTGGGATAATTTGAAGCGGGCTGTCCATGCTCGGCGACCATCAAACTTAACTGAACTGGAATTGTTTTGTAAAGAGGAATGGTCAAAAATACCTTCATCCAGGATCCAGGAACTGATTAAAAGCTACAGGAAGCGACTAGAGGCTGTTATTTTTGCAAAAGGAGGATCTACTAAATATTAATGTCACTATTCTGTTGAGGTGCCCATACTTTTGCACCGGTCAAATTTTGGTTTAATGCATATTGCACATTTTCTGTTAGTACAATAAACCTCATTTCAATCCTGAAATATTACTGTGTCCATCAGTTATTAGATATATCAAATTGAAATGGCTGTTGCAAACACCCAAATATTTAGAACTAAAAATGATTAAGATTAATAGGGGTGCCCAAACATTTTCATATGACTGTAACACCTTCAATGAGACACAGAAAGACAATACATGTAACATTCAACATTGCAGTTTTCCATACCTATAATTTATAATAAAACTATTGATTCATTGCTGGTAAACCTTGGATTATGATAAGGGTACTGCCGCAGCAAACACTGCCATAATGTACCAGTGGGTGTAAAACAGTGGGATTGCTGACACACCAACACTGCTCAGTCCTGGGAAAATTTTCCACATTTCAGTGAAATGACAAGACAGATCATCTGTAAACACTGAGCAAAATGTATCAGGAAACAGTTCTTTCCTGCATTACTAGCTATTAGGTGGAAGGGCAAACAGTACCAAACCACAATTATTTATAGGACAGGAAATCAGTGCCCCCTCCCAGCATTGTCCTGTATGCTTACTCTGGTTAGTCCTGCCCCAAACATTACTCTGAACAACTATATAATAGCAAAGGAAAAACAAGTGCTCATCTACAATGCTTCAGAACAATATAAAATATGTCTGTTATTAAATACGGTGATGCCATATCAAGTGCCACATGACAGTAAGCCCGAATAACAGTGTGTCTGACACAGATGCCCCTTAAATACCTTGGTCACAGGTGTGTCCCCGTATACATATTTTCTGGGATAATAATAACTTCCTTAAAAATATACGATTTATTACATGATGAAGAAAAATTAAATGAAAAAAAAAAGAAAAACAATCAATTTCCTTCCCTCCCTGCAACTTCCATAGAACAACACTCAGTATATTGCATGAAAAGGGTCTCCCCGATGTGACGTGTCTTTCAGTCAGTCTATGACACAACCTCAGCAGAGAAACCATTTTTTAACCATTTCCTGTTCACTGGGCAGGCTGGTAGGAAAGAAAAATCATGAACCAAAAAGGTGCCCTGCAGTGTTTACATACAAGATCATGGGGAGGTGTAAATATATATATATATATATATATATATATATATATATATATAGTCCCATCAGGACAACTAGTTTCCATTTTCCCTAAATAGAGTCAGCCGCTGTGGCTGTAAAGTGCAGCTACAGCTCTGGAGGAAGTGGTGTGACCGTGTAACATATGACAGGCTACTGAACCACTGGCGATTAGCTCATTGACATCGAGTCTACACTTATAGAACGTCCATTTTCTTAACTTAAAAAATTAATAAAGTCTAACAGGTTACATTTATATACACAGGTCTTTACACAGGATTACAGAGAAGTTGTAGAGATCGCCATCTAGTGTGGAACATTGAAAATAGTTACCTACTGTACATCAACTACAAGACTACAATTTCTTATACAGTGAAATAATAAAAAGTATGCCAGCCTAGCTCATACCAAAAGGACACTCTTTAGGCATATACCTGGAGCATGCCGTCCTATGCATCCATATAAGGCCTTATTCACACATCCGCAATTTGACAAACACAGGCTGCATGCCGGACCCATATAAATTGCTCTGGAATCTGATGCGGGATCTTCCACACACTTAGATGCACATACATATAGCCAGGCACCTTCTCCTAACATCAGGGAACAGTGGAATTGGTGAATTTTGGTGTGAGGGGGGCTCCCGCCTGGAGTCATCAGAACCCCTAAAACCGAGATTGCAGGGGTTTGATACATTTACATGACAGGCAGAAAATAGGTAGATCAATACATTATAAAAGCGTTCTGAAAATCGCAATCTAAAGATCTCTAGGCGGGACAAAAAATATGAAAAAAAGTACGTCTTTGCAGTGTTGAGCACCTGCACGAAATTGTGCAGCTACAAAAGCGTGGAGGTGGTTGTAACTACAGCCGCAGCTCCTATAGGAAATGTATGGATGGTTTATTACCATCTCTGCTTTCCTCTGTGTACACATACAGTCATGGCCAAAAGTTTTGAGAATGATACAAATATTAATTTTTACAAAGTCTACTGCTTCAGTTTTTCTAATGGCAATTTGCATATACTCCAGAATGTTATAAAGAGTGATCAGCTTAACAGCAATTACTTGCAAAGTCAATATTTGCCTAGAAAATGAACTTTATCCCCCCAAAACACATTTCAACATCATTGCAGCCCTGCCTTAAAAGGACCACCTAACATCGTTTCAGTGATTGCTCCATTAACACAGGTGTGGGTGTTGATGAGGACAGGGCTGGAGATCAATCTGTCATGATTAAGTAAGAATGACACCACTGGACACTTTAAAAGGAGGCTGGTGCTTGCCATCATTGTTTCTCTTCTGTTAACCATGGTTATCTCTAAAGAAACACGTGCAGTCATCATTGCACTGCACAAAAATGGCCTAACTGGGAAGAGTATTGCAGCTAGAAAGATTGCACCTCAGTCAACAATCTATCGCATCATCAAGAACTTCAAGGAGAGAGGTTCCATTGGTGCCAAAAAGGCTCCAGGGCGCCCAAGAAAGACCAGCAAGCGGCAGGACCGTCTCTTAAAAGTGTTTCAGCTGCGGGATCGGGCTACCAGCAGTGCAGAGCTTGCTGAGGAATGGCAGCAGGCAGGTGTGAGTGCATCTGCACGCACTGTGAGGCGGAGACTCTTGGAGCAAGGCCTGGTCTCAAGGAGGGCAGCAAAGAAGCCACTTCTCTCCAGAAAAAACATCAGGGAAAGACTGATATTCTGCAAAAGGTACAGGGAGTGGACTGCTGAGGACTGGGGTAAAGTCATTTTCTCTGATGAATCCCCTTTTCGATTGTTTGGAACATCTGGAAAACAGCTTATTCGGAGAAGAAGAGGTGAGCGCTACCACCAGTCTTGTCTCATGCCAACTGTAAAGCATCCTGAAACCATTCATGTGTGGGGTTGCTTCTCAGCCAAGGGAATCGGCTCTCTCACAGTCTTGCCTAAAAACACAGCCATGAATAAAGAATGGTACCAGAATGTCCTCCAAGAGCAACTTCTCCCAACCGTCCAAGAGCAGTTTGACGCTCAACAATGCCTTTTCCAGCATGATGGAGCACCTTGCCATAAAGCAAAGGTAATAACTAAATGGCTCAGGGAACAAAACATAGAGATTTTGGGTCCATGGCCTGGAAACTCCCCAGATCTTAATCCCATTGAGAACTTGTGGTCAATCATCAAGAGACGGGTGGACAAACAAAAACCAACAAATTCAGACAAAATTAAAGCATTGATTCTGCAAGAATGGACTGCTATCAGTCAGGATTTGGTCCAGAAGTTGATTGAGAGCATGCCAGGGAGAATTGCAGAGGTCCTGAAGAAGAAGGGTCAACACTGCAAATATTGACTTGGGGCAGCAGATCATGTGAAAATATAATATTTGTGTCATTCTCAAAACTTTTGGCCATGACTGTAGTTCAATCAGATCTGGCTACACGGGTATGCAACCATGGGCCAGAAATTATATGAACCTAGAGAACCCAGATCAGATCAGAGACTAGTCCTAGAGAACCCAGATCAGCTCTGGAGTCAGAGCTAGGAGGCAGCCTTCCTCCCAGCTTCAGGAGAAATCAGGAAAACAAAAGAAAAAAAAAGTTAAAATGACCCTGAAAAGGTCTAGTATGGGGTGGCACGATTTGTAAAATAAATAAATAAAAAAATGAAGTGAAAAAAACAAAACGCCATTACCACACCCACGTCATACATTCTAGTTCCGCTTCCAGCGACACACAAGAATAATATTTTTAGTAACTTGTTTTTCATCTTTTTTGTAGAGGAAAATAAAAGGTAGAAAAATAAAAACAACATAAAAATAAAACTCTATCTATCACCGAAAAAAGATTACAGTATTTGAATAACCCAAAGGAAAAAAAAAAGTATAGCTCTCAAAACCGCATGTTAAAATAAAATGAAAATGTCTCTGGTCCTGAACCAGGGAAATATGGCCTGGTCCTGAACTGGTTAGAAAAAAACCCCAAAAAAACACAAGATCACATTTAAGGCTGAGGCCCCACGTTGCAGAAACGCAGCTTTTTTGGTTGAAGATTTTGCTGCAGTTTTTTGAGCCAAAGCCAAGAATGGCTACAAAAGGAATGGGAAATATATAGGAAGCTCTTATACTTCTACCTTCTGCTCAATCCACTCCTCGCTTTGGCTCAAAAAACCGCAACAAAATCTGCAACAAAAAAAAATGTGTTTCCGCAACGTAGGGCCTCAGCCTAACACAATAATCCCCCAGTCTCAAAATGTTTAATATAAGTAATAAAACATAAAAGATAAAAACATAACACACATATCAGGTATTGCCATGTGCGTAAATATCTTAGTAATACAACTGTAATGTTATCTTACCTGCGCTCTGAACTGTATTAAAAGAAATCTAAAAAAAAAATTATACTAGAATTGCTGTTTTTATGTCTGTCAAGCACAAAAAAGGCATTGTGAAAAGAGATTAAAAATCATTATGGTCCTCAAAATGGCATGAATATAAACCTCAATAAATCCTTGAACAATTCAATTAAGAAAAAAATACAAAAAATACATAAGTTATGGGTCTTGGAAAGTGGCGATGGAAAAAAAAATTATATTACAAATAGGGTTTTTACTTTGCAAAAGTAATACAGCTTGAAAAAAAAACAATACAAATTTAGTATCAATTTAATCATTTGAACCCAGTGAATAAATTTATCAAGTTATTTGAGCCACTCGGAAATGGCAAAATTGCTCTTTTATCTATTCCTTCCCAGAAAGAGTTAATAAAAGTTAATCACTGAAGTATATCTATCCCAAAATAGTGCCATTACACACTACCACTTATCCCGTAAAAAATAAGCCCTCATACAGTTACATTGATGAAAAAAATAAAAAAGCTATAGGTCTTGGTATGTGACAATAGAAAATGGAAAAATGGTTTGGTCATCAAGACCGAGACAAGGCCAGTCAGTAAATAGTTAAGAGGTCAGGTCTTTGTGCTTACAGTACTTTTATTACAATGGCAGACACCGAGAGCTCAAGCAAACTATTGATTTTGCCAGGAGAAAACTTGGCAAGACACAGGATGAACACTCAAGCATTAGAGAAATCTTAGCACTTCACAATCTCAGGGCCACCATCAGAGCGGCACCGAGTCTTTGTTTCACTCAGGCCTGTTCATGTTGTATCATCAATGAATCACCAGCCAAGGAAGAGTTAGGGAGAGAGTCACAGAGATGAGATACATGACATGTCTCTGTGACTCAGCCATTCAGTACTAGTGTCAGACACTTCATTTGTATTCACTGAACTTTGTGGCAATAGTTAATACGAATGAAGAGGGTAACGCCACCTGATGTGGCACACATGGCACTTCTGATCTTTTGAGAGACCAATCTGTCCCAGACTCACTTAGCCCACACACCCCAGTCACAAAGCCATCATCCACCATGCCCAGGACCCCAGTCACTTGATTCATCCACCCTCCCCAGTCACATAGCCCAACTTACTCTCCCACCACCAACAGGTAGACAGCAAGGGCCTTTCTTATCACAAGCCCTAGGCCCAGTCAAAACAAGTGGGCCCACCCCAGCCTCCTCCTCTGATCGCTCCCACAGGCTGAACCATAAACAACAAAGTCTGCCGTGCCATTTTCAAATAACAAGCGTCAGTAAAAGCAGAGAAAACAGGAGGAATTCAGCACCGAGGTCCATAAATTTTGCCTTTATAGAACTCTGAAATCCCTGATGGCAGCCCTGCACGAAGCAATGGATAAAATAGTTCTGGTCAGGACTTTTATTACATGTGCTGTTACTATTTTTTAATGCTTTGGGCAACCCCTTTTTATCTGCATTGGAGATTCCATTTGGGATTCTATAAGGTTTGTTTTTGGAAAAATAGATCTGCATCCTGTGTTTTTATTCCAAAAGAACAGACACCACAATGGAACCAGGCCAGACGTGCTCTGTTTTGTGATAGGTTCAAAAATATGTCATTGGACACTAACAGGTCTGTCAAAAATCTGTCAGATTTCAATAGGATTTCATCTGTTGTCCGTATCCGTTTTCACCAAATCTGTCACAGGTCTGTTATTGTGAGATAAAGCAGAATGCAGGACTTTTGCGTCCATTCAAAATAACGAACTTATGACGGATGTGAGGGCGTTCCTCACAGCGCAGCTAGACAGGAACGCCCTTCTCACAGTGAACGGTGAAATTTAGACCCCCAATATCTCCAGCCCCGGGGCATATAACAGGAAAGCCGAAAGTGCGCTGAATTCAGCGTGCTGTCAGCTTTCTATCAGTATGTAAAACCGCATATACATGAGGACGTGAAAGGTCCTCTTTAAGTGCCCGTTATTTTTTAACAATTATGTCTATGGCTAATGGACGGATGTCCGTTATAAGGTCTGTTATTACTGTCCGTTTTTTTCTGCGCATGCTCAGAAAGCAGAACAAAAAAAAATAAACAAAAAACGGACGCTATAAAAACAGACACTATAAAAATGGACATTAAAGCACACTAACTGATGTTGATGTGTTAAACACATTAACATCAGTTAGTGTCTGTTAATGTCCGTTATGATAGGCATCCTTTTTTTTCCCTTTTAACACAACCTATTAGAACAGACATCCACCGGTAGTGTGAGATATGCAGAATGTTCTGTTCAGTGCACAGAGAAAGTAATTTGCAGATGTGCTGTGAGGAAAAACATCCCCTCGCCTCTGCATTCACTGTGTAGAGAGACCATTCTCTCATCCTTTCCCCTCACTGTGAAGTCATCCTGCTTTTTACTGGAATCAATGGACGGGCCTTCTTTAGTAATAGCGAATGAACGGCAAATTAGCTATATGGGAGACACCTAGTGGCAGGAACTTTAGAGAGTTTTTTCAGGCAGAAATCAGCTATATTTTTAATTAAAGTGCATTATATTTTGGTCCAGAGTCACCTGCTCTATTAAATGAAACTACTCTAAGTAGTCTGAAAAGTTAGTGACCATTTAACCCCCCAGCATTCTAGCACCAATGCACCTGTGATCCTCAGACAATATTTGTCTATAGCCTGCGAGATAGCAATTGGCTTCAGTGTTGATGGGCCAGTATGGCATGTAAAAATAAACTGAGCAGTACTCATCTTCTGAATCACTGCTGAGGCTAATGAAGGGCTGCAGCAGCCACATGACGTCACAGCTACAACCCAGTCAGTAAACACTGGCGGGGAGCAGATGAGACTGAAAGCCAAAACAGGGGATTCAGGAGGTAAGTACATGTAGGTTTCTTATATGGGACATCCCCTGCCTATGGCTATTTTGTTATCTGAATCCAGACAATCCACTGGAAACCAATGAGGACTGAAATGGTAAATTAGTTTCAAAGGAGTCTTGTATTAAGGGGATCTTATTTGTGGTTTTTATTAAGGGGATCTGGTAATAGGATCAGTATTTTTGATAGAGTCTGCCCTAGAGTCCCTATTAGTTTAAGCGCTCTAGAGGTCAGTATTTATTTATGGGATCCTGGAGAATCTGGGGTCTGTATAGAAAGTATTAGTTCTCCCTTACCTTATCTGCAGTGTGTTCTAACCTCTAGGCTTCAGCTGTAGGAAGCACCTCCAGGGTGCAGGATTTCAACCCCTTATGGTCATGTGACTATGATGTTACTGCAGGTCCTTCACCCTTCTAGCCAATGAGGCTGTACTGGTAGTGAGTAGCTGGCAGCATATTTCCAGCCATAGTCAAAGAAAGTCACTTGTAGTTCATTGTATGAAAGGTCGATTATTAGGTATATATATAGTATTTTTATAGCTCAAATTGCACAAAATCACAAATATCACAGAATTTGGGGTCCAATACGCAGTTATACATCTGACATCCTCTGCTGTAAGATTGTGCATTTATTAATGCAAATCTATTTATAGGGGCAAAAAGGGCAATTTCAGGATCAAACCAGGACAGAAGGAACTAAGTCAAAATCAGGGGGTTTCCCCCAAAAAAGAGACACTTGGGAGGTACAGACTTGTTCCACAGCATAGTAGTCAAAGAAGTGAGACAAGAGTAGTGAGACAAAATAACACACAAATCAAAGCTGGAATAAAACCCCTGTAACTGGCCCAGAGGCCACTGAGAAGCATCCTAAAATAGTGGGCTATGGTCACACATGAAGAAAATTACTCTTTGTGAAAAATGCAATGTAACACCAAATATAAAAAAAAACACTTGCATTTTTTGCATTTCCAGCTATTTTGCTGCAATTTTAACCAAATATAATCTGTGGAAAGAAACCGTAACAAAAACATGACAAATAGGACATGCAGAAATTGAAAAAATGGAAAAAGCAGAGGATAAGACATGTCATTTTTTTTATCTATTGGTGTGAACTACATGATCAAAATGAGAATTTAAAGGTTACCTTGTTTCAAAGAATGCAATAACACTGGGAAAACCATTTTTCCTACAGGTGTGAACTTAGCCTAAGACAACAGTGAAATGGCTCTTTATTTATTGACCATTACATAGCACATTTCAAACCATAAGGACCCTATGTGTTTATTCGCATGTCCATTTTTTGTTAGAATGTGTAAACCAGGTACGAACATATCATTGGTGCAACTTGTGCAACTGCAGAGGGGCCCCCGAAAGTCTGAGGGCTCCAGATTGTGGATAAATGCTTAAACTAATAAACTTTATGGTTAACTAATACTGGTAGATTGTTAGAGATACATAACAGGGTGAGGCTCTATGCAGAGTCCCATAATTGTTTTTGAATAGGGGCCCTCAGTTCTTTATGTGTCCCCGTGGTGTAAATGACCTATCAAAAAACAGGACATTTCCTATTTCTGGCTGTTCTTCATTGATATAGACTTGAGTCTATGAGGATTCATGAAAAATGGATGCTGCACAGTTGCAAAATGGATGAGGAAAACGGACCGTTTCAGCTGTTTTTTAGCACAGTTGTGCGAATATAGCCTTAGGCTTTCATTAGCTAGATAGATGAAGCACTAAACATGTACTACCTGGCATCCCAAACACCTTCAACCTCCGATTCAGGAGGCAGGAGCATAACCGAAGGGTACAAAGGGTACACCTGGGACCAGCAGTGTTAATATGAGAAGACAAGTACTATAAATGATACAATATATTTTGGAGTCCTGTACAGATTTTGCACTGGAGACCAGGAGCTTCATGTTATGTCTCTGCCAGGAGAAATTTATTTATTGTAAATTTATTACAAAAATGCTAACTTACAGCTCTATAAAATAATCAACTCTTTTTCTTTAAAAATGGCTAAAGCGCTGAGGTACAGGTGGTAGGTGGGTGATGAAAAGTAAGAAAAATACTAGGGACCCACAGAAAATGTAGAAGATCCCTTTCTATGGATAAACCTGAGCAAGAGTGCTCACCATAGCTGTAGGCACTAGTACATACCTAGTGCAGTAAGGGCATGATCTTCATCAATAACCTGTACTGTTGATCTCATACAGGGAAGCCTGGTGTCCACATGATGGATGTTGGCTGGCGATGCTGGAGATTACTTTTCAGTACGTGCACTAGCCACATGATTATAGTTGTCATAAGGTGAGTGAGTGGGATGTCACTTGGATGAATGTTCAACATTTTTGATCATCAATAGAAGCTCCAGAAGAATTTGGTTACAGCCACTGCCTCTGGACGCAGATGGAAAACAGATAAGTTTTCACTATGGCTGGTTGAACTTCCATAGCTGACACAGGTAAGGTTCCTCCTGTTGTGGACAGGTTATCCTGCACAGCACACAAATCTATGGCTTCAGATCAGCTGGAGGGAACTATCAGACAGGACCAAGGTCTGAGGCCCCTTGCAGACGACCGTGGGCGAGGCCGTGGGGATGTTTTTCGAGGATAGCACACTGACCAGTGTACGAGCCGTGATTCCGCGCCACATCAGATAGAACATGTCCTATTCTGTTCAGTTTTTGCAGAACGGACTCGCCCATAGAAGCCTATGGGAGACTAAAATCCTGAAACGGCACACTGATGTACTCAGTGTGTCATCAGTGTGCCGTCTGTTTTCGCGGACAAGCTAGGGATATAATTAGATGTCTCCTGTGTTTTTTATGGTGGATCCGCAAACTAGGATCACACACTGATGGCACACCGAAGACACTCTGTCCATTTTTGTGGACCTACTTCACTGATTCTGAAGAAACACTGAAGACACACTGAAGACACTCTGTCCGCAAAAACTGAACACTAATTACTAGTTTGCTGACCGCAAAATACACACATCGTCTGCAACTAGCCTTAGTCTGAATTTGTTATTGAAACATTCAGGCTGGGGCCACATGTTGCGAATTCACAGGATAGCCGCCGGCAGTTCTGCTGTGAATCTTGGTAGCAGACTGTGGAAAAACCTGCAGAGCAAAGTTTTTTGCACTATTTGTTTAGAACCCACAGTATGACAATTATTGCTGAGAATTCTGTGGTGGTTTTCAATCTCTGGAATGTAAAGGCTAAAAAACGCTCTAGCTGCAAAAGGGCTAAACCCACGGCCAAAACGGTTTGGTCCTCTAAGGGATATTTTGCTGAGGATATGCCACAGCAGTCCACCACCAAGTGTGACTTTAGACTGAGGCTGTTTGTTACTGCAAGTTTGGAAAGTGAAATTTTTCATTTTGTATTTAAGCCATCAATCTTTTTAGGAAATGTATTTTCTTGTAAAAAAAACAAAACAAAAAAAAAACAGAATCTACTTAGTACAGTAAAGTTAGTTAATAAAATTGTATCACCTGCTATGTTGGCTCTTGATACATAAGGGCCCTTGTGTAACTGTGGCCACCCTAAGCTTTACATGCTAAAAGTATAAAAACCCAGATCATCATGGATGAATATTTGGCACTGATATTGGCATTGGTTTCTTGGACTGGCCTGTCTGATATTCCTGGGGCATGGTATGATATTATGGCATCCCTTAATACGAAATTAGGGAAGAGAAGGGGTAAGATGGTATGGCAAGGGGTTACCCAACCATATAGGAAAAGAAACTAGCTTCAAGAAATATTATTTAAAAAACAAACATCACTTGCCTGTCAAATCTTCCCGCCACTACATTACTGATGTTCCAGTGGTCTCCACTGGTGTTGTTTTATTTTTCTGGAGAACTGGGACATGGCACCTGCACCCAAACACTGGCCTCTGCAGTCACATATCATACCATGCCAAAAAATTCAGAATGGGGTGGATTTGAAGAAAAAGTGCATTTGTGCGTCTTTCTTACGGGCTTCATTTTTACGGTTTTCACTCTGCAGCCAACATGAGATGTCACCTGTATTCTATGTTTCGGTACGATTCTGGGGTTACCAAATTTATATGGTTTTATTTACATTTTAACCCTTTAACAAGAATCTAAAGCTGTGCAAAAAATTTTTTTTCCTAAAAGTTGCCATATTCTGACACCCGTAACTTTTTTATACTTCCGTGTACAAAGATGCATAGGGCGTCTTTTTTTTTTTTGTGGGGTCAGATGTACTTTTTAGTTATACCATTTTGGGGAATTGCTATCGCTTTGATCACTTTTTATTCAAATTTTTATCAGAGGTGAAACTGTGAAGGTAGCACTGTATAGATTAATGTATGGTTTTTCAGAAAACTTAATTGCATAATCTGGGAATAATAGCCAAGACAGTATAACTCCTCCAAAAGGGAAGGGATTTTTCCTCTCATCAATGCAGGACAGGGTAAAGGATGGCTGTATGAGAGGTCTAGACATGGGCCAGAAGGGATACTATGTCTCATTAGGAGAGACAGTACAAGGCTTATTAGATCATGCATGCATGCTAAAAATTTTGGGTAAGGAATATGCAATTAAGACCTCCTTGGTGGAAAAGAGGAACTTGCCCATAGTGCCACCAGCTGTCTGTGGATGGACCTTCTTCCTCCTGGAGGCTTTATAATGGTATTAATTTATACAAGGAGCCAGGAACAAGTTCCTCTTTTCCACAAAGAAGATCTTATTTGCATATTCCTTACATTTTGTACAATCTATTTGGTGTTTCTTTCTATTTTTTAGCATTGTAAACATGCATTTTTCTGGTGTAATTGTTGCTATAGTTAAAAACGGAGCTGTCACCTCTCAATCGTCTGTGTCTGACACTGACTTTTACAGCACAAATAAGGAATACACTTACCTAACCCGGTGATGTATTATGTTGTATTTAGCTACAGTTCTCTATACTGAGTTATTACTGATTGGTAGATGAAGATTGTTTTCTGATACAGAACTCTAACTTCCTGCACACCTACAGACTTTTAGTTATTTAGTTATTTTGTGTAGTGTATAGGGGGTATATAGTATGTATTTGGGACATATTTGGAATCTATTTTATTAAAGAACTTAAAAAAAAAAATTCTAAAAATTTACTTTTACTTTCTAAGGGAAATCCATATTCATTCACCATAGCGAGTACTATACAGACAGAGTAGAGCTAATGCTACATGTAGCGGCAGGCTCTGTAACCTGCCTCTGCTCTCCCAGCCATCTATACATGTATATTAGGTGTTTATCACAAGTAATATAACATTTATTACACTGTCTCTGCCTATCAGAAGCTGTTAGAACTAATCACTGTACAGCCCTGCAACTATGTAGCCAGTAGCCATGTGCCAGGCAGAGAGAGAAAAGCAGGGTTGTTTAATGATCAATGCTAGCAACTCTTGATAGGCTGAGATTGTGTAATAAATGTTATGTTACTTGTAAAAAATCATGTAAAATACATGTATATATGATAGAGCATGTCTTCACATGTAATACTAGCCATATCTTGCCTGTATAGTACTTACTATACAGACTGAATATTGAATTTTCCTAAGCAATTGTCAGTTATCATGTTGCTATGGAATAACTTTAGATACATACACAATATAACATATTACAAATATGTCCCAAGTACACCCCCTACACATTACTAAAAAATAATCTTTAAGGCTAAGGCCCCACTAGCGAGCCACAGCCAAAAAATGCTGTGGAAAAGGCCACGGCGGAAACACATTGCATTTTTTTCTGCAGCTTTTTCACAGGAAGTCCATAGAGTTTTCCTCTGCTGACTTTCTGTCCCTATTATACCTATACGGAAAACACCATCTTTTCTGTAGGTATAATTGACATGCTGCGATTTACAAAAACGCAACGGTTTTTGAAATCGCAGCATTTCTGCTGCAGGTTTTTTTCTGCAATGTGTGGATGGGATTAGCCAGAATCCCATCCACTTTGCATGTACTGTAATTCGCAATGTTTTTTGCTGCGGCCAAAACACTGTGTATTCGCAACGTGGGGCCCCGGCCTAAAAACAAAGAAGCTGGATGCCTGCATCTGCTACTAGGGAAAGCTTAGAGGGTGACAGCAGAATTTGTGATTATTGAGTTTAAAGTGTAAACAGTATACAGCAAGCTCCTGAGCGCCCTCTAGTGACAACTGCAGAAAGCCAGCATTTACTTAAATCCATGTCTATGCAGGGAATGTAGAATTCTGTATTAGAAAACAAAAGCTCTGATTGCTATAAATATATATTCAGAGACATATTTGTGCCTGATTTTACATTTATTTACATTAAAACTATCCTCCTATCTCTCATCCAATGTGCTCTTTGACAGACTACAGTCAGGCTTCAGACCCCATCACTCCACAGAAACTGCCCTAACCAAGGTCACTAATGACCTCCTAACTGCCAAAGCCAAATGTCACTATTCTGTCCTCCTCCTCCTCGACCTCTCCTCTGCCTTTGACACAGTTGACCATTCCCTCCTGTTAGAAACACTCTCATCCCTTGGCATCTCAGACCTGGCCCTTTCCAGGATCTCCTCATACCTCACCAAATGCACTTTCAGCGTCTCCCACTCACACACCACCTCCCTGCTATGCCCTCTTTCTGTAGGTGTCCCCCAAGGCTCTGTCCTAGGACCCCTCCTGTTCTCCATCTACACCCTCAGCCTTGGCCAACTCATAGAATCCCATGGTTTCCGTTACCATTGCTATGTTGATGACACAAAAATATATCTCTCTGGACCAGACATTACCTCCCTGTTGTCCAGAGTCCCAGAATGTCTAACAGCCGTAGCCTCCTTTCTCTCCTCCCACTTTCTCAAACTGAACATGGAGAAAACGGAGTTCATCATCTTCACCCCTCCTCACACGGCCTCTCTACCTGACCCATCTATCAAAGTTAATAGAACCACACTCACCCCAGTCCCATGAGTCCGCTGCCTTGGGATAACCTTAGACTCTGACCTATCCTTTAAGCCACATATTCAAACCCTCAACACTTCCTGCTGCCTCCAACTCAAGAACATCCATCGAATCCGCTCCTTCCTCACCCCTGAAACTACAAAGATGCTATTCCAAACTGCAAAGCCCTGTGACTGTGCTGTTACTATACATTGTAGACCCTAGAGAACAGCACTGCCCCCTTTAAATACTGCAGTAAATAGTGACTAGGGTATCTAGGAGGGTAGACAGAGGGAGCTTTCTCCATCTTCCAATTAGTAATCATAGTGCTAATTATAATGGGAGCCGGGGCCTAAAAAAGCATCCCAGGTCTGCCACAACCATGTGCCTACTTGTCATGACGTGATGAATTGTCCGTCAGTGTATTATTGACAGGCAATAATACTTTGATATAGTGAGTATATAAAAGTATTATATAACTGATCAGCTGATTGTATTGGGACTAACAAGAATAATTTAGTAATGTTTACTTAAAAAAGTAATTAAAAACATAAAAAGTGGTTTTGCAAATATTTACATATATATCTTGTACTGTAAAATAATGACCCATATAAAAAGGATAACATGCTATTGAAACCACACAGTGAGCAACTAAGGCCAGGGCCCCACATGGTGGAAACGCTGCGGAAAAAAAAACACGAATCCTATCCCCACTTTGCGTTAAAATATGTGCTGCGGATGTGCAGCGATTTCCAAAACCATAGCGATTTTGGAAATCACAGCACGTCAATTAAAACTATGGAAATGCTGGAGGTTTCCCTATAGGTATAATTGAAGCAGAAAGTCCGCAGAGGAAACTCTGCGAACTTTCTGTCAAAAGCACTGCGGGAAGAACCGCGATGTGTTGCTGCCACGTTTTTTTCCCACAGTGCTTTTTTGCTGCGGGACGCCACGTGAGGCCTTACCTTAAAGGGGTTTTTCATGGCCCTCCAGGTGGATTTCATACTGATAAACTATCCACAGGACAGGTCATTACTATCTGATGTGTGGGGTCCAACACCCAAACCCCACATCAATTAGCTGATCCGGCTGCCTTAGTGATGGATGAAAGGGGAATTAGATCTGCTCCTATTCCAGTCATACGAGTAGAGCTGCAGTATCCCTGCAAAGAATAATCACATATTTGGATAAATTGATGGAAAAAGTTATAGAGTTTGGAATGCAACATAGAAAAATATTTCTTTATTGTGCAAAAGTAGTAAAACAAGAATTATACATATTTAGTATCACTGTAATTGTGCTGACCCATACAATGAAGGCAACAGTATTGATGCAGCATTATGTACTGTGTAAATTTAGTTTATGAAAAATTGTGGCTGAATTGACATTTGTTTCTATTCCCTCACCAAAATAGTTAACAAAAGGTGAACATACTGTATCCAAACACCACAGTGATCTGACACTTTGTTAAAAGTCCATCATTTTATTAATAAGCCATTAAAACCCATATAAATAATGAGTTTCACTGCAATAAATGTTAAATATCTTCTCATGTTTCCTATTATTTTCTCTAAAGGAGAGCGGTGTTAGGCCAACCTGCTCTAGAAGCACTGTCTCCAATACCATCAGAGAGAGATTACAATTCTGCTTACTATACTCTGTGGTCGAAGAGTGAAGAAATCAGGCAATACCTTTTAGAGGCTGAGTATATTTGATTGTGAGCTTTCTAGAGTACTAGCTCTCTTCTTCAGACATGGTGTTATACAAGAAACTGAAAATTCACAGACTTTTTATACACAAAAGACATGGACCTTCAAAGGATCTTAGAATCCTTAAAAAAACAAAATACAATATAAGTAGAGAAGTTATTTACAACAGGTCAAAAAATAAGCAATCTGGAAACTCGTGACGGAGGGATCAGTAATTCTTGCTGTTTGCTATCAGGTGGTGATTTGTGACCCTCACAGTTCATACATAGTGTGACATGAAACTGGCATGAATATTAAGTCCAAATTGCAATTAACCCCTAAACAGATCGGTACTAGACACTTAACACATACAGAGAATACATGCAAGCAAATACAAGTGGAAAGCAACATGACACGGTACACAAAATAAAAAGGAGATTAAACAGAAGGAAAGGAAATATTACCAACACAAGCCTGTGATTGGTTCTCTGGGCTCCGGATGATGAGCTCAGGTCACAACTTGGACTCAGTCCAAAAGCATGCGTCCAGGCATGCTATTCCAGTGATACCACCCCCCTAGATCTGGGCAGTGCTATCCGGGTGGCTTTCAGCAGAACAAAAAAAGACAAAAGACCATGTGGCCCTCACATGGCAGGCTTTTGTGTTTTCCCTGCCCCCGCCCAGAGTGATGTCACTGGGGAGGAAAGTTACAGCACCCGGCTTGGAGCCCCTAGACTAGAAAATTGTCCTGATTCCTTATTAGTTGACTGGATTGTCCAGCAAGTGGTAGGGGGGGACTCGGGGTGAGATCCCCTTTGTATAGATACAAAGGATGGCACCCCAATTCCCTTTGGGTAGGGAGTTGAATGTCTGGACCTGTCTCGGGCTCACAACAGCGCCATGATTGGACTGACCGCGTGCGTCTTTCTCTGGGGCACCTACAGAATTTATCGGGGTAACTGTGGGGTTCCCCCCTTAGGAGATGTGGGTATAAAAGTATGATCTCTATGATCTATAAGCTGTGCAAGGCTGGCTGACTGTAATGTGGTTCCACAGGAAACCTCCTGAGGAGAGGTTGAAGGTTTGCAAAGGTGTGTTAATTACTCAGGGCAATACAACAGAGGGATGGCGATTAGCCAGCAACAGTGATCCAGTTCCCTATAGCTGAGCTGAGGGGGAGTTTGAACAAATAGTCCACCAGGGGGAGAGGAGGGGTTGGCTAGATACATATTTGATATAACTGAGATGGCCCAAAAATTAACTCAATATAAAACTCAACTTTTATTGAATCTATTAAAATCTGATATATAACTAGATAATAAAAACTATATTCCTGATATCAAATTGATATGGCAGATATTGCAAAAACTAAGGACACATTATGTACCACAAAACCGTGCCCTTTATTGTCATATCAAACAAGAAAAAAGACCTCTCCAACCAAACCATATACACAGAGGAGAAGTAAGTCAGCGCTTAGGCTATCCGAATTCAAATGAAATAGTTAGTGGTCAGAGTTATAAACCCTGACTCCCAAACCGCTTAATAACTATCAGGAGTCCATGAGTATGATTACTCTCAATCTAAATGGAACTCCTCTAAATACGTTGTATATTTCTCTTTGCCCTATGGGTTTCCCCTGGCTGATATCTATGTTGCCAGGTTCATCAGGGGAATTTTCCAAGCAATTAGAGAAACCTAACTCAAAAGATGAAGAAATAATGCAGTGAGAACATCTGTGTTTTATTTTATTCTAGGCATGTGTAATACACTTTCCCCGGTACTGGATTTCCTCAAGCCAACGACAGCACAACTGGTTGTGGGACAGGAAGAAATCACATAGTGTGTGAGATGGACGGCTATTAAGGGGGAGGAGGAGGCCGGCATTTTTTAACATCAATATGCCTAACATACTATAGATAGAACTATGTTCTTTATGTAGTAGAGAAGAAAAGCATGCAGGTATTTTACTCTTACCCATTACAATTGTGTCATAGGTGAGGAGAAAACGTGCGGAATAGCCAGCTATTAAGGGGAGGAGGAGTAAGTATGAACACAAAAACATATGTGTTTTATTTCATCATAGGCATGTGTAAGCGTAATGGATTTCCTCTGGTCAATGACTGCACAACTGGTTGTGGTGTCTCAGGACAGGAAGAAATCACAAAGTGTTTGAAATGGATGGCTATTAAAGAAGGTGGAGAGGCCAGTCCTTTTTTTTAACATCTTGCAACATGCCTAACATACTATAGATAGAACTATGTTCTTTATGTAGTAAAGAAGAAAAGGATACCAGTAATTTACTCTTACCCATGACTATTATGTCATAGGTAAGGGGAAAAAGTGCGGAATGAACGGCTATTAAAGGGTGGAGGAGGGTGTTTTATTTTTATATAATTTTTTTATAAATATATTAATATTTTAGATCAGTTGAAGGATAATTTCATCATAGGATTGGGTAACACCTTACTACATGCCTAACATACTACATATAGAGCTAGGGTCTTTAGTAGAAGAGAAAAGGATACCAGTAATTTCTTCTTACCCATGACAATTATGTCATAGGTCAGAGGAAAATGTGCTGCATATCTTTTTTCTTTCTTTTGCTGCATAGCTGGCTATTAATCCCTTCCCCCTTCTCTGCTGCATTGATTATGGGGATTAAGGCCCTTGGTGCCTCAATCAAAGCTGACAGAGGCGCCATTTTCCTAGCAGTGCGTGGAAACCTTAATGCCCACTATCAGGCACATGACTGAGGCACCAAGAGCCTTAGTGCATTAGCGCCAGGTCTCTGCTGTATAATATAGCATAGACGTGAACGAGATCTTTGCCCTGACAGCTGCCATGACCCCTAGGGGTTCTAATAATTACAGTTAAAAAAAAATATAAAAATAATTAGAAATTTTAATTACCCCCCTTTCCCCAGAGTACATATAAAATTACATAAATATTGTGAAATGCATACACATTAGGCATTTCTATGTCTGAAAACAGCCAGTTTACAAACCTATAAAAATATTTTTCGCGTATGGTAAACGCTGTAGCGGGACAAAAAATCAAAAGAGCCAAACCACTGTTTTTTGCTGTTTCACCTTTGATAAAAATTTGAATGAAAAGTGATCAAAGGAATAGCTATTCCTCAAAATGGTATAACTAAAAAGTACATTTGGCCCTGTAAAAAAAGACGTCTTATGCATCTTCGTACACGGAAGTATAAAAAAGTTACGGGTGTCAGAATATGGCAACTTTTAGGAAAAAAAAATTTTTTGCACAGCTTTAGATTCTTGTTAAAGGGTTAAAATGTAAATAAAACCATATAAATTTGATAACCCCAGAATCGTACCGAAACATAGAATACAGGTGACATCTCATTTTGGCTGCAGAGTGAACGCCGTAAAAACGAAGGCCGTAAGAAAGACCACAATATGGCAACTCTAAGAAAAAAATTTTTTTGCAAAGTTTTGGATTTTTTTTAAGGGGTCAAAATGTAAATTAAAATTGGTATCCCCAGAATCATACCAACCCATAGAATACAGGTCATATGTCATTTTGGCTGCACATTGAATGCCGTAAAAACGAAGCCTGTAAGAAAGTCACACAAATGGACTTTTTCTCCAATTCTACCCCATTCTGATTTTTTTTTTACAGCTTCCCAGTACATTGCACAAAATATTAAATAGTACCATTATGAAGAACAATTTTTCCTGCAAACATTAATGGTTCTGTGAATATAAAAATAAAAAAGTTATGGGGTTTGGAAAGCAGTAATCAAAAATGAAAATCTAAAAATGCCTGTGGCAGGAAGTTAAGGTGTGGAGGAGGCTGGATTTTTTTTTCTATAGAATAACATCTTAGATCAGTTGGTGGATGACAATGGACTCAGAAGACCAGTACATGGCAATAAGTATGAATGCCAGAAAGTCTGCACTCTTTTCTGAATGTAGGCATGTGTAAGCCACTGGAAAGTAGGGTTCCTGAATATTATGATAGCATCGCACTGTGATGCTTTCTTGAGTTGGAGAAAATCAAGAGGTCGGAATTGCTATTAAGGGGTATAGAAGTTATTTTCAATAGTTATGTTCCTATGGCAGGCCTGAGAGCCTTTAGTAGGCTCCTGTCTGCCATAAGAACAGGATTGCTCCTGCGATCTCGCCACGCGGGAGTTGACCTGCAACAATAAAGGTACTGGGGAACATTTTTTTTTACTTTGGGGGAGGCGTCTTGACTAGCAATGCCCGCAATCAGAGTAAACTCTGGTCATGGGTATTAGCTGCGGGCCTTCGCTGTACAATTGCTATGGAATTAGATGCTGTTCTAGGTATACAGTGAATCCCAGTACCAGACAGACTGAATCAAATGGTTTAAATAGCACTGAGCATCCGGCACCCTCCAACTGCACCGCTCCCAACCCACAGAGGTTTTCACCAGAGCCCCTGAAGGTGGGGATGGACTTGATACTATTGCTGGCCAAGGCGGACGTCAGCCAGAGGGTGCAGGACGCACAAAGCACCACAAGTCCCAGCACACCCAGACACTGAAATCACTTACCAGAAATTGTCCAAGGATCAGGCGGTGATGCTGAAGATATAGGTGACTGCTGTAGGCAAGAGCCAGAAGATGGCAGCAGAGTGATAAGCGTAGTCATCCAGGCCAATTCGTTATCGTGAGGTCAGCGTAGTTCCAAGGGATATTCAGAAGACAGGTCAGACAGGCCAGGTAGTTACCGCGAGGTCGCTGAAGTACCATAGGTTAATCCAGGAGAGGAGTCTAGGGAGCCGGGTCATCAACAGGAGAGCAGAGTAAAGCCAAAACGAAGATCAGAGAGCCGAAGTCTGGACACAAGACGAGGTCACAACAGGAGAGCCACTGGTACAAGGTCAGGCAGAGCCAGGGAAAGGTATGGAGAGGTCGGATAGGGCACATGAGGAGACAGGAGAGGGCTAACATCCACTGGTAACCGAATAGCCAGGACTGAATGTGAGCGGAAGTAACCTTTAAATAGGCCCGAACTGGCCACTCAATTAACCACTACCCCGGAAGAGACCTCTGTTCCCCGGCTCATATCAGGAGCGGACCGGCAACCCCCGCACAGTCGCCACGGAGGCTCCAGCACTGCTCCTAACAACAATACAGCAGAGACCCGTTAGCTATGGCAGCCGCTCTGTTGCAGACATCTTTAAATACCTGACATCCGCCATAATAGTAAAGCAGATGTCGGGAAGAGGTTAAAGGGATTGTCTGGGGTCTTGAAATTAACTTACCTGGTCCAGGCATTTGTTGCAACTGGAACTGAGGGTTTCAGGCTTGTTCTGACTCTGGTCACATAATTGGAATTAGCCCCTATCCCCCAGGTTGGTCCACCCTCTCCCTCTTTTTTAGTTTGCATAGGTACTAACCAGTAATTTAGGAGCTGACTGACTATAGTAAAACCAGCCAGTAAAGCCATTAAATAGATAAATACATTGCAAAAAAGGAATACGGGAGGGGGAAGAGCAACCTGGGGAACCTGTCAGAACCAGCCCGAAATGCCTAAGGTCCAGCTGCAACATACACCTGGTAATTTAATTTCAAGACCCTGAACAACCCCTTTAATGCTTATTTGGCACTTTATGTAATATTGTAACATAGTGTGTTTTTCAGATTCAGATGGGGTTTCCAATATATTGATGGGAAAAACAGCGCTGAAGACAGTGCTACTCTTCTATGAAATCTGACAAAATCTGTGATTCTGTTTGAATACAAATTTAAAGGGGGTTTCTGGGAGTTAAATATTGATGACCTATACTTAGGATAGGTCATCAATATCTGATCAACAGTGGTGGTCTGACATCCAGGACCCCCACAGATCAGTAGTTTGAAGAGACTGCAGCATTCAGGTAAACACTGCAGCCTCTTCACTGAACATCAAGCACACTGTCATACACTGTATAGTTGCTGTGTTGGTACTGCAGCTCATCCCCATTCGTTTGTATGGGACTGTGGTTCAAAAAGGCCATGTGACAAATGAAAATGACATCATCGGCCTGCAAAGAGGAAGCAGCTCTTATCCATGCACTGCTCTTTGGGGGCCCAGATGTCAGACCCCCACTAATACGTTATTAATTAATAACTAAGTTATTAAGAATAGACCATCAGTATTTAAAGGGGTTGTCGCAGCCAGGCTGAATGTGGGCCGGACTGGTGGTGGATGGTGTTCCTATTCATTTCAGTGGGAGTGCTGGAGATAGGACACTTTGAGTCAGAAATCAGAAACTCAAAATATCTCCTTCTAACAGTCTATGGCAGAAAGAAGTCATTGAGAGCCCTAAGGGAATTCTTCCTCTTTGGTTACCAGGACATTTTTGTCTACAGATTAGTTTGATTGTATTGATCAGGAAGGATCTTTACTTCATAGTCACTAACCACTTATTTGTGGGATGATGCACTAGCTGATGGTTCTGCCAGATTAGTCATGAACATGAACCGTCTCTTCAAAATGATGACATGCAGCAAACTGAGGTCTACATTATCTATTAGCCACAGTGTTCCAACAAATGCTAGTCCTTTTGTAATTAACAATACATCCAGTCTAAGATACAGTTAACCCCCATTGTAAGACAAAAAAAGTAGTGTCAGCAACAATGCCCTCTGTAAGAACAAGGACAGTGATAAGCAAATCAATTTAGACAGAACCAGATTCGACCCAAATTTCTCATCAGTTTCTGGCTCAGCCCGAATCCCAAACTTTTGGGGTTCACAACCCATGAAATAACCCCAGAGTATAGTAAGTGGAGGCCCAGGGAAGGTCAGTTAAAACAAGCGTGATGTCAGCCAGAGGCCACAAGAGGCCTGGAGAGGGTGCAAGGGAACTGCCTGACAGCAGAAGCATTCCAAGGAAAGATGAGGCAAAGTGGGTATGCATCCACCTTTTACACACGTGGACAAAATTGTTGGTGCCCCTCGTTTAATGAAAGAAAAACCCACAATGGTCACAGATATAACTTGAATCTGACAAAAGTAATAATATATAAAAATTCTATGAAAATGAACAAATGAAAGTCAGACATTGCTTTTCAACCATGCTTCAACAGAATTTTAAAAAAAGAAAACTCATGAAACAGGCCTGGACAGAAATGCTGGTTCCCTTAACTTAATATTTTGTTGCACAACCTTTTGAGGCATTCACTGCAATCAAACGATTCCTGTAACTGTCAATGAGAATTCTGCACCTCTCAACAGGTATTTTGGCCACTCCTCATGAGCAAACTGCTCCAGTTGTCTCGGGTTTGAAGGGTGCCTTTTCCAGACAGCATGTTTCAGCTCCTTCCAAAGATGCTCAATAGGATTTAGGTCAGGTCTCATAGAAGGCCACTTCAGAATAGTCCAATGTTTTCCTCTTAGCCATTCTTGGGCGTTTTCGCTGTGTGTTTTGGGTCATTATCCTGCTGCAAGACCCATGACCGAAGCTTTCTGACACTGGGCAGCACATTTCTCTCTAGAATCCCTTGATAGTCTTGAGATTTCATTGTACCCGGCACAGATTCAAGACACCCTGTGCCAGATTCAGCAAAGCAGCCCCAGAACATAACAGAGCCTCCTCCATGTTTCACAGTAGGGACAGTGATCTTTTCAAGATATGCTTCATTTTTCCGTCTGTAAACATAGAGTTGTGCCTTGCCAAAAATTTCCATTTTTGTCTCATCTGTCCATAAGACATTCTCCCAGAAGCTTTGTGGCTTGTCAACATGTAGTTTGGCAAATTCCAGTTTTGTCAGATTCAAGTTATTTCTGTGACCATTGTGGGTTTTTCTGTCATTAAACGAGGGGTACCAACAATTTTGTCCACGTGTGTATACTCTGGGGTATCAGGATAGTGCTTCCGGTTCATGCTGAACGATTTTCGGTCTAAAAAGAATCTGAATGAATATCCATCAAAACGAATCTTGTGAGGTTCGCCCATACCTAAAAGGGAGCCTGTGATAAAAAATGCCTCCATAACCTATAGTAGTGCTGTGTAGGACCCTTTAATAGGAGTAGGCACATAACTGATGAAGCAATGCAGAAATAATCTTCTTTTAATAGATGCAAATCAGTTGGCAAGTGCATTGTGGGTAAGGCCTGATTTGGAGAGATTTGCTTACAGACAACTATGAGGAACGCTGCTGTTTGTAGGTACATCTGGCAAGTCAGGCCCACTATAGTTAAACTTGCAGGTTAATTTGCATATCCCCAAAAGGATTATATTTCTGCATTACTCCATTTGTCTTTGGCCACAAAGTTAAGTTTCTGCTTCTATTAAACGCCCCCACACAGCGCTACTATTGGTTTGGAAGGCATTTTGTACAGGACAGTGCACTAGGGAAGCAAACTGAACTGTATTATGAAGTCTTATGATTTCTCAGGAAGAGGTATAATACATTAACATTGCTCAATACAGTCAGTAACTTTAATAGTAATTGCTCTAATTGTAACTAGGGACTATAGGGCAGATTCATTAATGTTCTATGTAATGTTTATGTCTTATGTCCTCTTCATAAATGAGGTGCATTCGCTGGCAGGGCAGGGATCAAGGCTATAATAAATATCAGTCTTGATAAATCCCGCCATATGTACTTTACAGAGAGACTCTGCTGTCTACTCGGCCACATCTATGGATCACACCCTCTGTCACTAGACCTTTAGACAGTCTTTACTCTCTCCTCCATGCTGCTGAACTCTCTGGTACTTGTCAGCTCAATGCCACTTGCTAGAGCCATTCTAGCCACAGCTGTCTCACGGAGAAACCTCATCTCAGCATATACCTTACCAAGATTTTGGAGCTAAGGAATTACTTTTATTCTCCCCTTTTAACTCCACAAGACCAATACAGCATCCCCACACCTAGGTGTCCCTGGGTACTACTGAGCCCAATCCATGTGTTTCCCCCACTCAGGCATGGTGTCTATGGCCACACATCCTCATCACAATCATGTTTTTTAATGACGGGCCAACACTACCAAAATATTATGCCTACAAAAGCTGGCCATGAGATGCAAGTCTAGGGGTCTATATCTGCAGGGCTTCCCCTAGACTTGGCTTTCCCTGGACTAACAAATGTCTTTAGAAAACCTTTACATGTCCTATTAATTTGATGTAGATCTACCTATATATGCATGTGTAATGTTTAGCAATACTTCATTTAATAATTCATGCTATTACTTTGGGGAATGCAGAGATGTTCAGCTCTCTGGTAATATTGAGCGATACTTCAAAAAGAAAGCGAGAAATCTTGCCTGATCTAACACAAGTGAAGGCGGCTGGGTAGCTCCTCTGCAGCACATCATTAGGGCTCGCTGGCATTCTACAGAAAACACATTTCTCATTTTTTATAATATTCAGAAAATATTTATAGATCAGCATCTGCTCAAGCTCATTGTGCAGAATCTGTAGAAAGTACGTGCATGAACTATTATAGAACTGACAGTCATACAGTACATTTACATTACTTTGTTACCTGTTAGGCTTTATTACAGAGGGGGTAGAACAGGGAGAGAGGGGCTGAAGCTTCACATTGGTTATTACTATATTTGGAAGGAGGGGAATAAATATGAGGAGTGTTAGTTTTTCTTCCAAATTAATTATTTTATCTTTACATCCCAATAGAGGTTCTTATTGTCACCTCGCTGAAACCCTAATTCATCTGGATGCTTGGGTATTGAAACTATATCTGGTATTACCTGCTGATATAACTACAGCCAGCAGGTGGCAGCATCACCAGCACAAATAAAGTTTACGTGGTTAGGTCACCTCTACTATACTGTAGTAAATTTGATTTACCCTCTTTTTTTTACTGTAGAATTCCTTTGATCCAGACCCAAGGATATTTATAACAGTGTTTCAGATCTTTCTTAACAGTAAAGCTAATGTAAGGAGTTGATTGGTAATCAATATCCAATACGGCCTAAGCTGTCATACATTATATATATGAAATGTACATATACATACATTATGTAGGTGAGAGGGTAAAATGCATCTATCATGGGAAAATTACTCACATTGAGATAAGTATCCTCTAGAGGAGGAAAAACACATGAAAATAATACGAGAGCCTGAGGGGTGTAATAAAAGATCTGCTGTGAAGAACTGATTTCTGGTTCAATGATATCATTGAATGACATTTATGTAACTCAATGTGGTGTATAGAGAGTTCTTAGAAGCCGTAGATTTGTGATGTTGCCGTGATGTAAATGTATCTAGCATAGCAAAAAAATATCAGGAATATTATGTATGTAAATAAGCCAAAGACAATCAGACACTGGCGTTAGAATATCTATGAAATTGCCAAGGACAGCTATATATATATATATATATATATATATACATATATCTTATTATATAAAAATGAGTTTCTGTCTGTCTGTCTGTCTGTTCTTTATGCGCAACCAAACAACCGGACCGATCCTCACCAAATTTGGCACACAGGTACATCAGGTGTCCGGGAAGATTTTAGACCGGGTCTCAGCTCTCTAGGATTTACCGTTCCTGAGATAACGTATTCCCAAAAATGACCTGCATTAGCCGATACAAGACTGCAAGTCTTTCACTCATATTCCAACTGCCATACACATGGTCACATGTCCCTTATCAGCCAATAGAAGCTCACAGGCACTTAATCTCCATATGCACACATATGGAAATGCCAGGTTTCCATAACAACCCTGCCATTTTTCTACACTACACCCTTGGTAGAGTGGTGCCTGCTGTGTATATATGTAGAGATGTAGCAGAGCTGTGTGTGCTGTGTGCATGCAGAGATGTAGTAGAGGTGGTGTATGTAGAGATGGTGTATGTAGAGATGTAGTAGAACTGTGTACGTATGTAGAGATGTAACAGGACTGTGTGTGAATGTAGAGATGTAGCAAAGCTATGTGTTCTGTGTGTGTGTAGATATATAGCAGAGCTGTGTATGTAGAGATGTAGTAGAGCTGTGTGTGTATGTAGAGATGTAGCAGAGCTGTGTGTGTGTAGAGATGTAGCAGAGCTGTGCGTGCTGTGTGTGTATATAGAGAGTAACAAAGCTGTGTGTGCTGTGTGTATGTAGAGATGTAGCAGAGGCGGTGTATGTAGAGCTGTAGCAGAGCAGTGTGTGTATGTAGAGATGTAGCAAAGCTGTGTGTGTATGTAGACATGTAGCAGAGCTGTTTGTGCTGTATGTATGTATGTAGAAATGTAGCAGAGCTATGTATGTAGAGATGCAGTAGAGCTGTGTGTGTATGTAAAGATTTTACAGAGCTGTGTATGTAGAGATGTAGCAAAGGTGTGTGTATGTAGAGATGTAGCAGAGCTGTGTGTGCTGTGTGTATGTAAAGATGTAGCAGAGCTGTGTGTGCTGTGTATGCAGAGATGTAGCAGAGCTGAGTATGTAGAAATGTAGCAGAGCTGTGCATGTAGAGATGCAGTAGTGCTGTGTGTGCAGTGTCCATTATTACACTGACAATCTCTCTACTTTGGTTTTCAGGATACGGCAGAATATGTTGCTTATGTTGCTTAGGTTTCCATAACAACCCTGCCATTTTTCTTCACTGCTGAAGGTCAGCTTTATAGGGTCAGGGTGCTGTGGATGACACTATTACACAAGGTCACATACACACAGTTTTACTCCAGGTTTCCATAACAACTCAGCCATTTTTCTTCACTGCTGTAGGTCAGCTTTAAAGGGGCAGGGTGCTGTGGATGACACTGTTACACAAGGTCACATACACACAGCTTTACTCCAGGTAACAACCGATCACAGGTTTTTCACTGATATCCAAACTGAGATACACATGATCGCATGACGCTTATGGACCAATGGAAACTCGCAGGTTCTTCAGTCTTCACATGCACACAGCTTTACATCAGGTTTCCATAGCAACCAACCTATTCTTATGGGGCCACTACACAAAAAATAATGAAATATACCCGTTCGAAGCCGGGTCCTTCTGCTATATATATATATATATATATATATATATATATATATACACAGTATATTAGATAGCTATCAGGCAAAAAAAGAATTGGTCATGTTAACGTCCAACAGCCCAGTTCTTCTCTACATTCGCATCTGCCATTGGACCTCTTTCATATTAGATGATTGATGGATTTTGCCAATATTAAAGGGAATCTGTCAGCATGTTTAGGGACACAAATCACAAGCATGTCCTTATGCACCGGTGGTTTAGTGTCCCAAATCTAGGCATATGAACTGCACCAATGAAGTCGAAGTCAGCACCACACCTTGGCCTCACAGTGCATATGCTTGGCATCCAGAACATGTGCAGTGAAGGCGAGGTGTAGCGCTTCATAAGGAAAATGTTCGTGTGCTGGGAGCACCAGAGATGAGATTGATGGGAGTCATGGAGTCATCTCTCAGTAAGTATTAACCCTTTCTTGACATCCGCCATACTATTACAGCAGAAGTTGGATGTTTAAATATGGAGCTGAAGAGATGTTTGAAGAGAGTATTTACCCTTTGATTATGGCCCCAGAAGTGAAAACAGGGCCTACCTGTGTTGTCCCTGCCTCCTCCTCCCGTTCTTCTACTGGTACGGCTTCCTTATGAAGGTTCCCAGGCCTGTTTTAACTATATGACTATTGATGCTTGCCTGTGGCAGGCCTAAATAAGCATATAGCAATTTATCCATAGACTGCAATACAGTAGTATTGCAGTCTATGTGACAAGCAGTCTAAAGATCGCAGGTTCAAGCCCTCAAGGGGGGCTTAAAAGAATGTAAAATGTTTTTAAAAATTCATATCACCCCCCTCGATCTCAAATTAAGATGAATAAACATAAACAAATGATGCACATCCACGTACGGTCTACAAACATGTAGATAAAACATTAAATAAGAAGCGACCAGTGTGACAGACATTCCCCAAAATGCTATATCAAAAAGGTACACCCTTTGCATCCCCATACACAGAAATATAAAAAAGTTACAGGTGTCAGAACATGGCGATGCCAATAATTTTTTTTTTTTTTTAACAAACTTTTGGATTTTTTTAAGGGGCTAAAATAAAAAAAAAAAAAAAAAAAAAAAAAAAATATATATATATACAGTCATATGAAAAAGTTTGGGCACCCCTATTAATCTTAATCATTTTTAGTTCTAAATATTTGGGTGTTTGCAACAGCCATTTCAATTTGATATATCTAATAACTGATGGACACAGTAATATTTCAGGATTGAAATGAGGTTTATTGTACTAACAGAAAATGTGCAATATGCATTAAACCAAAATTTGACCGGTGCAAAAGTATGGGCACCTCAACAGAAAAGTGACATTAATATTTAGTAGATCCTCCTTTTGCAAAAATAACAGCCTCTAGTCGCTTCCTGTAGCTTTTAATCAGTTCCTGGATCCTGGATGAAGGTATTTTTGACCATTCCTCTTTACAAAACAATTCCAGTTCAGTTAAGTTTGATGGTCGCCGAGCATGGACAGCCCGCTTCAAATTATCCCACAGATGTTCAATGATATTCAGGTCTGGGGACTGGGATGGCCATTCCAGAACATTGTAATTGTTCCTCTGCATGAATGCCTGAGTAGATTTGGAGCTGTGTTTTGGATCATTGTCTTGCTGAAATATCCATCCCCGGCGTAACTTCAAATTCGTCACTGATTCTTGTACATTATTCTCAAGAATCTGCTGATACTGAGTTGAATCCATGCGACCCTCAACTTTAACAAGATTCCCGGTGCCGGCATTGGCCACACAGCCCCAAAGCATGATGGAACCTCCACCAAATTTTACAGTGGGTAGCAAGTGTTTTTCTTGGAATGCTGTGTTTTTTGGACGCCATGCATAACGCCTTTTTGTATGACCAAACAACTCAATCTTTGTTTCATCAGTCCACAGGACCTTCTTCCAAAATGAAGCTGGTTTGTCCAAATGTGCTTTTGCATACCTCAGGTGACTCTGTTTGTGGCGTGCTTTCAGAAACGGCTTCTTTCGCATCACTCTCCCTTACAGCTTCTCCTTGTGCAAAGTGTGCTGTATTGTTGACCGATGCACAGTGACACCATCTGCAGCAAGATGATGCTGCAGCTCTTTGGAGGTGGTCTGTGGATTGTCCTTGACTGTTCTCACCATTCTTCTTCTCTGCCTTTCTGATATTTTTCTTGGCCTGCCACTTCTGGGCTTAACAAGAACTCTCCCTGTGGTCGTCCATTTCCTTACTATGTTCCTCACAGTGGAAACTGACAGGTTAAATCTCTGAGACAACTTTTTGTATCCTTCCCCTGAACAACTATGTTGAACAATCTTTGTTTTCAGATCATTTGAGAGTTGTTTTGAGGAGCCCATGATGCCACTCTTCAGAGGAGATTCAAATAGGAGAACAACTTGCAATTGGCCACCTTAAATACCTTTTCTCATGATTGGATACACCTGGCTATGAAGTTCAAAGCTCAGTGAGGTTACAAAACCAATTTTGTGCTTCAGTAAGTCAGTAAAAAGTAGTTAGGCGTATTCAAATCAATAAAATGATAAGGGTACCCAAATTTTTGCAGCGGTCAAATTTTGGTTTAATGCATATTGCACATTTTCTGTTAGTACAATAAACCTCATTTCAATCCTGAAATATTACTGTGTCCATCAGTTATTAGATATATCAAATTGAAATGGCTGTTGCAAACACCCAAATATTTGGAACTAAAAATGATTAAGATTAATAGGGGTGCCCAAACTTTTTCATATGACTGTATATAAATTTGGTATCCCTGGAATTGTATTGACCCATAGAATACAGGTTATATGTCATTTTGCTCCATAAAAACAAAGCCCATAAGCACAACCGCAGTTTTTCTCTAGTTCTACCCCATTCTGATTTTTTTTTTCCACCTTCCCAGTACATCATACGAAATATTACATGGTATGAAGCACAATTTGTCCCACAAATTAATGTGTTCATATGGCTGTGAGAAGGGAAAAATAAAAAAGTTGGAAGGGGTGGAGTCAAAAACAAACATTTATAGAGCAGGTTCATTCTGCTCCATGTCATCGGAAAAGAATGGATCGGAAGCCCCCATAGACACAAATGCATACTGGAATGCACTTGTACGATACTCTGAATGTCATCTGACTGCATTCCATTGCAAACTTAGCCCACATCGGATGCACACTTGGTCATGTACATGGGGACTAAGGGGCGTTAAGCTATAGAAGAAAAGACATGTGAGTTGCAGTAATGTGATTTTGCCAAAAGTTACTTTGGTGTAGGTAAACATGGGTTATATGGTATTATCTTCATGCTCTTATACTCTTGGTGTCCATTGTGGTACCAACCCGAAAATCCTCTGAGATTCTGCTGAGACTTTTCCTGACATGATGAAGGAAGAAGGAGCCATGCTGACAAGTCTGCAGAAAACAAGATTCAATGAGTATAGATTATGTCAGTTGTTTACCAATCATAATATGCCAGATCATAAGTGACTATCATAATGACATTACCAATCATAACTGATCGATCATAACAAACCAAATCATAACTGATTGACTGTAATACACCAGATCGATCATCCCTCTAAAAAAATAGCAGCCATGTCATCAGTGTAACCAGAAACTAAGACTCCTAGTACTTGAACAGCAGGGGTGCTGCATGTACACCCCTCCACTAGCAGCTTCTGGCACCCGGAGGCTGCTGCAACAGCTGATCTGTGTGGGGTCGGGGTTTTAGACCCCACATATCACATACTGATGTCCTATACTGTGGATAGGTCATTAGTACCATATCCCTGTAAAGCCCCTTTAAATGGTACAATATACTGTAGAAGCCATATTGAGAGGTACAGTATACTGTAGCGGCCACAATGAGGGAGCATTATACTGTAGGGGCTACATGGAGACATTATCCCGGGTTATGATGTTTTGGGGCCACAAAAGGGGCATTGTACTGTGTTGGTATACCATTCGACATCGATGGGAATAAGTGGAGCCAAAGTGGATATGGGCGTGGCAAATTTGAAAGTTGGGAGGTGTGTGCGGCACTGGGCAGCCGTCAGGTAAATGTGGACACCTGTATTGTCCAGCTGGCAGCCCTGCTCATTATATACCAGCCACAGGGCACAGTTCTCCAGCAGTGGTCCCATATTGTGCCCATGTAATACCAGCCACAGTGCCCAGTGGTCGGAGTACTTATGATGGAAATGACATTTACTACTTTATAGCCAGCCATGACTGAATTGTACAGATGATGCTATAGAGACAGGATGTGTCAGACCTCGGGTCACCTCAGGTGAGGGATACTTGGCAGCTGCTGCCATGGGTCGGCCCGTAGTAGGCAGTATCCGCTGGGGGGCGCTGTATTCTGCACACACATCTTTGCTACACACTGTAGTAACTGGCAGCAGTGAGTGCCAGAGTCTCCCCTCCTCCTCCTCCTCCTGCTCCCTCATTCCCACCTCTTGTCTGTGCCCCTCCCGTGACGTCACCGGCCGGCAGCTCCTGCGCACTGACTTGTACATCACCCCCTGGAGGGCGCAGGCTGCCCGGGGAAGGGCTGGCACTGGATACCCGGCGTGATGAGGCTGAGCTGAGGCGGCTCCGGGATGGAGAGTGCACTGCTGTGCGATGATGAGATCTGTAAGTGAGCGGGCATGGATGCCGGGGGTGGCTGGTGGTATCCTGGCATTAGTAGTACCGTGCCGTCATAGTGAAGGCACCTGAGCTCACATCACTGGCACCTCCAGCTGCTGACCTATGGCTGCTGTCCATTGTGGTGTTGTAGCTGCCATAGCCCGTCATGTTACAACTATTATAGCCAGCAACAATGCCAGGAAGGAAGGGCTGAGCCGGGCGAGGAGAATGCAGAGCCGTGCCTGCTACACGGGGCACATGGAGCGCACTTATGTCTGTGCCCCCTGCTCTCTTATATGGCTAGGACTACAGGGGCCAAAAATGTCTGCGATTTCTCTGCAACTTGCTGCTTGTCACTATTTTAGGGGTATGATATGGCGGTAAAGAAAAAAATGCTAAAACTTGCAGATATGTCACATACAAGTCACCCTGGCACCCAGCTTACATTGAGGGCTGCTAAACCTGTGACCGAAAATCCTACAAATTTGTTTTTTTTGCCATGTGGCAGACTTGTCATGTTGCAATGCAAAGACTTTAGGGCACATTTATTAAGGTATTTGCGCCTTTTTGGTCTAAGATTGTGGACTTTTTTCTTCCCTGCGCTTTATTTATGACTCTTTTACACCTTTTTCCAGATGTTATGTTGCCCTCGCCACTTTTTGTCAGGGGTAAAGTGCATGTAGCTTATAAAGGTGCATCTAAACTAACTAAAACACATATTTAACAAGGAGCTGCGTCTACATCATAAATAGACACCACAGTAAAACTAGTCTAAAAAGCTCACCTGTGAGACATACAGCAAATACAGAGGACAGGTTATAAATAACCTCCATTGACTCTTGGTACTTACAGTCTAGATGTCCCATATATAGTCACCATGTAGCTCTTTTGGGGCAGATTTATGAAAACTAGTGCATGCAAGTCACTATGGCACCCACCTTACATCGAGGTCTATGCTGTCTGCTGCAACCAAATATTTTACTGGTTTTGATTTTTGTTGAATCGCCATCTTGTTGTGTTGCATGTCCCAATTACATGTGATTGTTCCTGACCAATGTTTCCATGTAGCCCTCGCCTTATTGGGGTGTGCTAGTTGCCCTCAGTTACATCATCCATAGGGCCACTGAGCTATAAGAATTGGAATCTGGTTGTTGTCAACTTCTCCTTTGTATAGGAGATGGTAACCTAGGCGGTGACTTCAGAGCGCCATGTCACCTCACCACTCCATCACTAAGTCAATGGAGTTGCATTGTGATCTCAAGGGTGCTGTGACTCAAATCTTTTTGCGACTAGTAGTTGCAGTCGCAGTACCCTTAGGTTCACAGTGTGATTCCATTCACTTACATTGATGAAGGAGTGACAGGGCGATATGGTGATCTTTGTTCACACAAAGGGAGTTGCGCCAACTCGCCCTAGCCTTGGACTACTTGGCGACTCATAGTTATGTGGCATATCATCACAATGTTGAGCTACTACATCAAAACTAATGATAGTGAGTACGAGCTTCTTGTGCAACTTATTAGTCGACTGATATAAAACCCTGCTGGATTTCCACATTCGCTGCCAATAGTTGCGACCTGCAGTGTTTGTGATTTTAAAGTTATGTGGCCACAAGTCACCGTGTAGCTGTAGTCTCATCCTATTCAAAGGAGACTGTAAGAGGTGCAGTCTGTATGTCCAAGGATCTGTTCAGACAGGTTTTGTCTGTGCTTGCTGTACATATAAGGTTTCATTTGTGATTTTTGTGCTTTGACTCTCATTGTTAAAAAAAAAAGAAAAAAAAAAAAAAAAAAAAACGCATGCTATATTGTTTATTGTGTTATCATTGTGCTGGATACTTCAGCAGCTTAATATAGCCAAAGTAGTGTCATATTGCTTTGATAAATATAGATGTAGCAAAGTTAACTCAAACTTCTACAATTGGTTAAACTGCTGCAGCATGATATCTTATCACAGATGTTGTAGCAATTTGATGTGCAGACCAAATTCTGCTGAATACCTTCTGTGAAAGGCTGTGTTCACACGGCGGAAAATTTTCCGCCCCCGGAGTTTTTGCCGCGGTCAGCCGCGACGGGATTCCGATGCCGTGCATCAACATTCCGTCGCGGCTAACCGCTCTTGACTAAGCCGGAATGAATGGGCCTAATCAGGAGCGCAGCTCGAGCCGCGGACACCGCAGCAAGATAGGTCATGTTGCTTTTTTTTTCCCGCTAGCGGAAAAAAGCCGCTAGAGGTAAAAAAAACGCCACTGACTCCCATTGGAATGAATGGGAGGAGTTTTTTCAGGCGGATTTTGACGCGGATTCAGCGTCAAAATCCGCTGCCAAAAAACTCTGTGTGAACACAGCCAAAACCTAATTAACTCCTCCCTGCCGGTGACGTTTTTCGATTTTCGTTTTTGATTCGCCTCTTTCCAAACCCCATAACTTTTTTATTTTTCCATTCACAGAGCCATATTAGGGCTTAATGTCTGTGGAACAAATTATTCTTCATAATGGTACCATTTATTATTCTGTACAATGCACTGGGAAGCTGGAAAAAAATTCAGAATGGGGTGGATTTGAAGAAAAAGTGCATTTATGCAACTTTCTTACTGGCTTCGTTTTTACGGCATTCACTCTGCAGCCAAAATGACATGTCATCTGTATTGTGTGTTTTGGTACGATTCTGTGGGTACTACATTTATATGGTTTTATTTACATTTTAACCCCTTAACAAAAATCCAAAACTTTGCAAAGAAAATTTTTTCTTAAAGTCGCCATATTTTGACACCCGTAACTTTTTTTATATTGACATGTTAATCATCTCCTTAGGACTTCATATCTGTTCACCACATTCCTCACAGATATGTTATACCATTTACACACAGGACAACCAAAATAAAATCTTATAGGGTTAAACATTAGTGACTATGTATATAGATGTATTCACTTGTATTAGTAGTTCATGGTCATAGGATAGGCCTTGGTGTTAAACCACTCACTCAGGCCTTTGAAAGGGTTTAAAAGGGTTAAAAATAAAAAAAGATATTTCCCCACCAACTATCCTTGTTGATATTCTGTTCTTCTAACCTAGTAGCCCCAGGGACATGAGTACATATCAGCAGTTACTCACTTCACACTTGGAATCCTTAAGTCCTTTCATAATTTCTTCATGATGTTTTAGAAATCCTCTTTAAGTGCATCATTCAGTGTCTCCCTCAGGGGCCACATCAGGAACAACCCCACCAGGGGCAATTTACAGAGAAATAATATCTGGATCTAACACCTTCTTGCAGTGGCTGGCGTGAACCCACGTTGCTCTGCCTTCCAATTTTACAGATGTGGCAGTGGTCAGTTGCACCTGGTATGGGTCATCAAACCTTGGGTCAAGGCTTCTTCTCACATGTAGTCACCACTCAATCTCTTGTCTACAAATAATGTGATCCCTTAAATCTGGATCAGGGATGGGAGAAAACACATATTTATAAGCATTTTTCAATTTGGTTAGCAAAATCCTAACATAACTAGCTAAATCCCCCTGCAATGCTTGCATCTACTAAGGAAGATACAAGCTTGTTCTGGGAAGGAGTCACAATTAAGTATCCCATATAGAGTAAGTCTGATCTTTCTAAAGGGGGGGGGGGGGTGTACATAGAATAAAGAGCCAGGGGCAAACATTCTATCCAAGATTTATGTATCTCTTCCATAGCCTTCTAAACTTTCAACTTAGTCCTTTCCACCATGCCACTACTCTGAGGGTGACATGATGTATGGAAGACTCAAACAATGCCTAGATTCTGCAAAAATTAATTCAGGACTTTTCTAGACTTCTCTAAAATGTATTCCTCTATTACTCTCTAGTACTTTAGATACTTCATATTTTACATGCCACCTTAGATGTTAGATTTTTAGCCATGTTCTTTCTTATGGCTGTAGTCACAGACAATGACTCTGGCCATCCTGAAAAGAGATCAATGCAGACAAAGACATACTCATAATGGCCCACCTTTAGCACTTAAATGAACCCACTTGCAGTCTCTGAAACAGTTAAGATGGTTGTGAAGTGTGTCGGGCAGGTACCTTCGCCGTTTTATCTGGGTTATGGCAAGCACAGATTATGTAAACCTGCACAAACTTTGTTGCTGCATTTATTGAGTCCCTGGACCAACCAATGTAAGGGTACTACATTATACATGGCCTCTTTTATTTAAGTAAGTGGGGTAGCCTGCTTGATGGGTCATTACGAGGTACAGGGCTCTTGGGAGGCAGAGATTGCAGCAGGACACAGATAAAAGAAGCGTCCTGCTTGATCTTGCCGTGGATCTTATGGGCACGGGAGATCACTTCCTTCTGTTGGGCCAGCTCTTCCTCCTCTTGACGTTTGCCGGCGCCTGTGCAATAGAGCTGGAGTGTCGGCAAGCAGGCGCGGGAGGCTGGCCGACATCAAGAAGAGGAGGAGCCGACCCCATAGAAGGAAGTGATGTTCCGTGCCCAGAAGATCCGGACAGGAAAGCAGGTAAGTATGATGGGGGGAGGGGGGTTAGTATTGGTGACTTTCCGGAAATGGAACATCACCAGAAAATTGATACTTACCGATCTGGGTAAATATATATTTTTTGTAAAGTAAGTAAATTAGAAGTTAGGCGGGGGAGAGTGTTTAGTTTAGTGTAGAAGTGTCATTTTATCCCGGACAATCCCTTTAAGTCTGCTGTGTAGTGTTCAGTATCCTAACCACACCACTTTCTGAGGGTTTATTTACATGTGCCAGATTTTGTTGGAGAATTTTCTTCGACTGTTCCATTCATCTAAATGAAATTGATACTGTTGCTCCAGAAACAACCCAGTTTAGGCAAGGGTTACACAGTGACATTGGCCATGACTCCTGTAGCATGAGCAAAGATCACCGTGTTTGGCTGCTGCGAAAAAAAATTGAGCAGTGCTCCATATAAAGAATTAGAGTTGCAGCATCCTTGGGGTTGTAGCGTGTCTCCATTCACTTACATTAGAGATGGAATCGCAGGTTGACACAGTGTAGCCCTAGCCTCAGGGGGCCTTTGACACTGTCACGTGTGATTCAACGCAAAGAATATTTTCTGATATCACAGTCACATCATGTGTTTTTATGGCGATTACTGCAAAATATAGCATTGTTTGACAAATCACAGCAAACTTTTGAATGGTCCGAATGGATCTGTTGTTAGGATGAGTTCATGGATAGCTGTTACAGAAGGAGAAGAAATATATAACCTTCAGAACTTGTGAGTGAATAGGAATGTTTGTTCAGACCTTGCTTATAAATAGGGCTTAAAAATAAATTTTAGCACGTTCTATGTGCATTAAATACTTTATGAAAAAAGAAGTTACAGTTTTTACATGTGAAGCCCATATCAGTGTTATCTATCTTATGAGTTCTAGGAATAGGGTTGTCTAATGTAAAGTAAACTTTCAAAATGCAGGTGTCACCGAGATCAACTGGTTTTGGCAGTAGTTTTGTCTGGTGACTGCTGCAGAGGAAGCATTAAATTATATTGCATTAGCTATGTGTACAGAGCAGTTCTTCACTTGAGCTCACAAAGCTGGATTCAGTGCATATGATATTTGCTGTAATGGGGCACAGGGACATGGGTTATCTTCATGAGTCAAAAACTGATCATGACATCAAACTGCAGATTGCCTGGGCTTTTACTTAGTGATTGAGCCACGGTGTCGAACCACAGCAAAACACTATATGTGAACCTAACCAAAGGCTTGTAACAAAGTGGGGCCATTTCTTTATTAGGCCAGGGATACACAAGTCATACTTGCAGCATCTTAGACGTCATAGACTTGCCAATGGCTAACCCACTGCAATCGACAGTAGCAGCATAGTGGATGAGGTTTAAAGGGAACCTGCAGGGCATTTTAGTATTGGGGGTTTAGTGTCCCAAATTGCCCTGTTTTAATGCAGTCTGCATATGCATTAAAAATAAAAAAAAGCTTTATACTTGCCTAAAGATGAGTCTCATCAGACTCCTTTCTGGTGCTCCTGGTTCCTGCGATGTTCTTTAGTAAAGCTGGAGATGCACACCTCGGCTTCACTGCGCATGCGCCCGAGGTCCAGCACAAATGTGCACTGAATCCGAGGTGTATTCCTCTGGCTTCACTGAAGAACTGCATCAGTGCAGGGAATAAAAAGCTTTTTTTATTTTTAATGTAGCCGCAGGTTGCATTAAAACAGGGTGATTTGGGACACTAAGCCCCCTGTCCATAAGGGCCTGTGGGTGGTTAATGTCCCAAAGTGCCCTGACAGATCCCCTTTGAGGCAGAGGCTTGACGTTGCGAACACGCAGAGTTTTGGCTGTGGTGGAAAAGCATAGTTAAAAAATGCTGCGTTTTATGTTACCTGCAAAGTGAATAAGATTTTGGCTAATCCCATCCACACATTGCGGAAAAAAAATCTGCAGCGGAAATGCTGCAATTTCAAAAGCGCTCGTGTTTTTGTAAATTGCAGCACATCAATTATACCTACGGAAACATTGGCATTTTCCATTTAGGTATAATAGAGGCAGAAAGTCCATAGAGGAAAACTCTGCAAACTTTCTGTGAAAAACACTGTGGAAAAAAAAACCACGATGCATTTTCACCGTAGTCTTTTCCACAGTGTTTTTTGGCTGCAGCTCGCTCAAAAAACATCAGCAAAATTTGCAACAAAAAAAGCAGCGTTTCCGCAACATTGCTCACTTATCGTCCTCTACCTATTGGATTGTTACAACAGGTAATGGCTGATATTTTGCTCATCGAACCCCAAGTAGGAGCTGATTAAAAAAAAAATGGCACTCCTAAGTTTTTAAGGTGCAGGGCCCAGCAGGGGGCAAGTCAAAGTCTGCATGCACACCATCGTTTCATGCACACGGTGCAGTCTGGGGTCCCGCAAATTCCCCTTTCTCATGATAGTTGGTGCTGTGGATAAGAGATACAGGTGCATTTCAATAAATTAGAATATCTTTGAAGCGTTTATTTATTTCAGTAATTAAATTAAAAAGTGACCTCCTATATTTTCTAGATGCTTTATACACAGAGTGTCCTATTTCAAGTGTTTTATTTCTGTAAATGTTGATTATGGATTACAGGTAATGAAAACCCAAATCTAAGAAAATTAGAATATTGTAAAAAAGTTCAGTATTGTAAATTCACCTGCCAAGGTTTCCTAAGCCTTTAAATGGTCCCTCAGTCTGGTTCAGTAGGACACAGAATCATGGAAGACGCTGATTATCAATTGTATTACTGAATTACTGAAATGAATGAACTTTTCAAAGATATTCTAATTTATTGAGATGCACCTGTATATGAAGTCAGTTTTGCTGGAAGTCACATTGTCGTTATGTGTGACAAATTTATCAAAATGTCTCAAGATGTTGATAACTTTGTTGCATCTTTAAATTTGTCTAGAGATCTTTCTTCAATTGTTAATTTTTATGATAATTTTGTATTATTTTTCACAAATCGTAAATGTGTATAGATCCTGGCAAAGCCACAAGCAATGGCCTAAGTTTGGAATGTATCATCCGCGGGCATCCCATGATTCACTTATTTCTATGGGGGCTTTTGATCCATTCTGTTCTAATGACACAGAGCATTATAGGACTTTCTCTAGTTTCATCACAAAGGAATGGACCATCAGACACCCCCTCAAATGGCACACTTTGACGTTTGCAATGTGCCTAACTCTTCTACAAAACAACGTGGTACAAACAGCTCTAATTTGTCCCACATCAGATTATGTCCCTATGTGTTCACTCTCAGATAGTGAGTTGTAGTTTACATTCAGACAGTAGGGGGAATAGGTGAGTTGTTGTGAGCTAATATTGCGTGAACTGTACTTCCCCGTTGCAACACTTTCCTGGAGTGCTGAGAAAGAAAAACCCTGCTTGAGCCTTGTACTAGTTCAGTTGGTGTTCTTCAGATTAGAGGACGCTAGGAGTCTATGGAGCTAGTAATGGATGCGTCTACGATGGAAGTTGATGGTGACATTCTGAAGAGAATTGAAGGTGAGGGCAGGATACAGGACTTTCAGCAAGGAAACATGCTTACTATTGTGCCATACAGTGAAAGGGAAGGCAAGAGGGGGCGCAATAATGACAGCACAGCTAGTGGCCAGAGCTGTAGAGTTGGTCGGGGTCAGTTTTGGGTGAAGTTGGAGTCAGAGTCGTAAAAAAAAGTTAATTTCAGCTTCAAATTAATAGGATTAATTCTAATATTTTATATTATAGAATTAATAATATTATATAAATAATTAGATGTATAGCTTGTTGCATAGTTAATTTTATATTAAGTCAATCCATAGTATCTTTACTACTTCTCTATGACTAAGTCAGCCATTAAAGAAGGAGTCGGAGCAGGAATCAGGCTGTGGAAAAATAGTGGTGTCGGTGGTTTAGCCTATCGATTCCACAGTGTTCGCAGACATATCAGGACAGAGCCTGAAATCCGGGACTGTCCAGCTGGTTTTGGGATGGTCGGGAGTTATGGATAGTTCATAAGGAATTGCTATACAGTCATGGCCAAAAGTTTTGAGAATGATACAAATATTAATTTTTACAAAGTCTACTGCTTCAGTTTTTCTAATGGCAATTTGCATATACTCCAGAATGTTATAAAGAGTGATCAGCTTAACAGCAATTACTTGCAAAGTCAATATTTGCCTAGAAAATGAACTTTATCCCCCAAAACACATTTCAACATCATTGCAGCCCTGCCTTAAAAGGACCACCTAACATCGTTTCAGTGATTGCTCCATTAACACAGGTGTGGGTGTTGATGAGGACAGGGCTGGAGATCAATCTGTCATGATTAAGTAAGAATGACACCACTGGACACTTTAAAAGGAGGCTGGTGCTTGCCATCATTGTTTCTCTTCTGTTAACCATGGTTATCTCTAAAGAAACACGTGCAGTCATCATTGCACTGCACAAAAATGGCCTAACTGGGAAGAGTATTGCAGCTAGAAAGATTGCACCTCAGTCAACAATCTATCGCATCATCGAGAACTTCAAGGAGAGAGGTTCCATTGGTGCCAAAAAGGCTCCAGGGCGCCCAAGAAAGACCAGCAAGCGGCAGGACCGTCTCTTAAAAGTGGTTCAGCTGCGGGATCGGGCTACCAGCAGTGCAGAGCTTGCTGAGGAATGGCAGCAGGCAGGTGTGAGTGCATCTGCACGCACTGTGAGGCGGAGACTCTTGGAGCAAGGCCTGGTCTCAAGGAGGGCAGCAAAGAAGCCACTTCTCTCCAGAAAAAACATCAGGGACAGACTGATATTCTGCAAAAGGTACAGGGAGTGGACTGCTGAGGACTGGGGTAAAGTCATTTTCTCTGATGAATCCCCTTTTCGATTGTTTGGAACATCTGGAAAACAGCTTATTCAGAGAAGAAGAGGTGAGCGCTACCACCAGTCTTGTCTCATGCCAACTGTAAAGCATCCTGAAACCATTCATGTGTGGGGTTGCTTCTCAGCCAAGGGAATCGGCTCTCTCACAGTCTTGCCTAAAAACACAGCCATGAATAAAGAATGGTACCAGAATGTCCTCCAAGAGCAACTTCTCCCAACCGTCCAAGAGCAGTTTGGCGCTCAACAATGCCTTTTCCAGCATGATGGAGCACCTTGGCATAAAGCAAAGGTGAAAACTAAATGGCTCAGGGAACAAAACATAGAGATTTTGGGTCCATGGCCTGGAAACTCCCCAGATCTTAATCCCATTGAGAACTTGTGGTCAATCATCAAGAGACGGGTGGACAAACAAAAACCAACAAATTCAGACAAAATTAAAGCATTGATTCTGCAAGAATGGACTGCTATCAGTCAGGATTTGGTCCAGAAGTTGATTGAGAGCATGCCAGGGAGAATTGCAGAGGTCCTGAAGAAGAAGGGTCAACACTGCAAATATTGACTTGCTGCATTAACTCATTCTAACTGTCAATATAAGCTTCTGTTACTCATAATATGAATGCAATTATATTTCTGTATGTGATAAAAACATCTGACAAACACACATAAAAACCAGAGGGCAGCAGATCATGTGAAAATAGAATATTTGTGTCATTCTCAAAACTTTTAATAATAATAATAATAATAGTCCTTTAATAGTCCCACAATGGGGAAATTCAGTAAATTTTGACCATGACTGTACATACGTGACTTGAGAAACAGGGTTCAGTTTATATAAATTTTTATTTTTTTTTTCTAAATTTCGTCTATAGCCATTATGGACATTTTAGAACCTGGGAAGCATCTTTGCAAATACAGTAAGTACCCGTAAACTGAGCACCGAGGACCCTAGTTGTTCCTATTATTGTTATAATGTCCTATATCATAAATGTAGGGGTCTTTATACATTATTATACACTTGGTACAAATCTGTATGTGTAATAATCCTAAATGGTTTTCAGTTCAGGCTAAAAGTATGTTCACATGACAAGTCTTTCAAGCAGATTTCAGTGCGTATTTGGTGCCCATGTCCTAAAGTCTGTGTTCTGTAACTTTCAATGGGATGACGTTTTGCTGTTCATTCTGTGGACATGAAAACTGTGCTGTGGGAAAAAAGAAGTTACATGCAAAGTTGTGCAGAAATAGTGGTAGGTAGCCACACATGGGCAAGCCCCATTTGGATCCATGGCACCTCAGATCCAGATTTCACTGTAAACGCACATCAGAGTTTTCCAATGTGTATTACACCTGTGTGAACATACCCTAACCTTCTCTATGGTTATATTGATTAAAGTGGAGCTCAACTAAATGATAATACAGTGAAACCTCTCCGGAAGACCACCCCATACTCAGACCACATTTTCTGTGGTGGCTTTCAGTTTTCCATATTAACTTCCTACTTTGAGAAGACCACTCCCCATTTTAAAGCAATTTTGGGTGGATGTATCAAAGAAGTGTCTCCACTGGAAGCAATAAGACAAGGGAATGTCAAATACCCCTTCACTGTGCTGCGGGTAGAATACAAATCAGTGGTATAATTCGTTGCTACAATCTACAGTATTCTATTTATTTTTCATTTACTTTGTATTGTAATTGTAACAAATTTTCCGCCTACAGTTTAATGGTGGAAATTTTGCTTATACATCCTATGTGGACATAACCTAAAGGCAGGGAATTTCAGTTTCCCTCAGCTTTGGTTTTGCTAATTGTTAATCGTTCCAGCTTCGTTAAAGTGTTAAATCATTTATATAGCGTCTCTCATTTATGTGTGCCCTGGAGTCACTCGCACAGGAACGTGGCCAGCCTTTGACGCTGAGAACCTGTCAACTGTATCTAGGTTCCTAAGTGCTCTGGGATTGGGGGCTCATGTCCTTGAATCCACTCACAAGGTTTCCGACTTCCTCCATTTATGTTGTAGTGGTTCTAAGTACCAATATTATACGCCAGTAATTGCCAAATGCACCAAAAAGTGGAGAATATGATAACTGCAAAATTTTTTTTTGTGTTTCTCAACACTACATCAAAGCAAGTTTTGAGAGGGGTGTGACAAATCATAAATAATGATTCCCCTTCCCTGTTTGGTAAAGGGAACTATGCTATAATGGGAAAACACCAGGTCATGTTACAGCGGTACAGGGAGGGGGAATTATTATTTTGATTTGGCATCAGTTTGCCTGATCTGCCCAGCCTAGAGATTCCCTGATGAGTCCCGTTATTTTGGGATGAAATACGTATCTGGATAGGCATTGTTAGGGTCATTGCCTGTAGGGCTAGCTCGAGACTGCCCTTGTTAGGGTGGGAGTCTTTTTGGGGGTAGAGGGACAGACATACAGGGCAATTATAGGGCCAGCCCTGGAATCGGTGACTCCCGCAGTTGTGGTGGAGTGTCCCTGAGTTCCCTAATTCCCAGCTATTCCTCACTCAGGAGAGTTCTCATTACTGTGCACACGACTGGGGTAAGACTGTTCTGGTTATTGCCTATCATACTGTGTCTTAGACTGTACACTGTACTCTCCTGCTGGGTTTATGGCATTGACTTTTCTTGTGTCTTTGTGTTAATTTGGGATTCATTTTCTGTTTTTGGATTTTAATGGTGATATTTAAAGTTATATTTTAGTAATAATCTTTTGGCTATATCGGGTTGTGGCATTACCCTTTCAGGAAACTAGATCTATAGTATTCCCTTGTACTTGCTGATTTGGTAACTTTATGTTTCTTACACTCGCTTCTTGATGTGATATACTGTGAATGTGCTACGCCCTTCTATGGTATCTTAATGCACATACATCAGATTTCATATCTGTACAGTGACGGAGCATAGTGGAACTCTACAATGAGAGTCAATGAGTGTATTCACATGTCAGTTTTTTTTTTGATGGATATTAAAAATGAGCCGTTAAAAAACATACATGCTTTATCTTTGTCTATTTTGGCAGACACAATGACCCATTAGAAATCAAGGGATCTGTTTTTAACAGGTCTAAAATGGATTGATGTCCGTGTTATGTCCTTTAAAAACTGATTGCTGTTTTTTTTTTTTCAAAAATGAACGACCAATGAAATTCATCCATTTTTTAAATGGCCCATTAAAATTGGATGCAAAACTGATGATATTAGGCCATTAAAAACTGAACGGATGCAAAATGGCACTGCCGTGTGAATAAGCCCTAAGTCTACACCGAGTTGGGGTTTGGGGCAGGACTTACTACTTAAGTTAAGTTCGGCTAGTTATGAAACTCCCACTGGGCATTTACCAGCTTATTTGCATATGTCATAAAGGTTAATTTTCTTGGTAGTGGAAGTGCTCTATGAACGGCCACAAAGGTATGTGCCTGTCCCTACTCACCTCTGTTATTGGTTATATGGTCAGAAGGCATCTGACAGGTTTCCTTTAACACTTAATTGCATGGTAATTGTAGAGGCTAAGGTCCCAAGTAGCGGGCCGCAGCAAAAAAGCACTATGGGAAAAACCGTGGCAGCATCGCATCACGGTTTTTCCTGCAGTGCTTATTACCACTTCAATTACACCTATAGGGAATCCGCTGGCTTTTCCGTTGTTACAATTGACATGCTGTGATTTCCCAAACCGTAATGGATTTGGAAATTGTAGCGTGTTTGCTGAGTGTATTTTTCTGCAATGTGTGGATGGGATTCACCACCAAACCATGGCATTTACGCCACGTGGGGCCCCAGCCTAAAGGGGTTATCTGGTTTCTAGCAATGTAAATATTACCGAGAGCCGTGTTGTCTCAGTAGAGGTGATCTATGAGTGTCTGACACCCGGAGTCCTAGGGATAGACCGTCAATACTAGAAAACAGATAACTCCTTTAAGTAAAACCCTAGTTTCTATATAAACCTATCTTTCTGCACTTCTGGCATTATTATTAGCCATTTTCTCTTGCAGAGGCAATGCTGGAATCTCTTGTCTCTTTATTCTCCGTTCACTGCTGAAGTTTGACTTTGCATTTACATAACACTATACTTAGCACAAGGAAATATAACATGTCGTTTTTTTCTGTGCCACTTCAGACTTCTCCATGGTAACTGTAGGCTTGTTGGGCCTGGAGAAAGCCGCTTTTGTGGTTAAACATCATTAGTGGAAAAATAGATGATGTCAGGTGACAAGTGGGCGGTGGTGAGGCTGTATGGGGCTACCCGTCTGATGAGGGCACAAACTCCCAATACATTTCCTTGTTCCTTGTGTATATTAACACTTTGTTATCAGTCATCATTCTTTCACTCTATACAAACAGCATTCTAGAAAACCTGTGATCAGATGAGTGACAAGTGTGGGTGGAAACTACAAAGACAGTTTTTCTCTTATCTATCTGCAGGGCTGGGTTGATATGCTGGATTCTTGTGCCAGATCCCTTTAAGAGAAGTATGATGTCACTGTGCAGCAAGAAGGGCTGAGGTGTGCACTTGCATGTCGAGAGCACTGTATTTTTTCTTTATTTTCTGTATCCTCTTGAGTCCTCACACACAATGGCAGCCCGTCAGCTCTATTTTATGTCACTGCCACTGTAGAACATGAAAAACCTTGGACGGGCAGCTCCGAATCACACAGAAGTGTGGTATATGTGCTTATATAAGCCAACATGTGACCCTGTGTTCATATCTGTGCCGTCAAACGGCCAGAACAATGGGCACATGGACCGCCATAGGATGACCGCGACAGACATTAAAGGGGTTGTCCAGGAATTATGGATCTCTGAGATGAGGCCGGGGAAGGTGTAAAAAAAAAAAAAACGCAGCACCCAGGGGCTTGTTCCAGCGGAAGTCCTCACTGCACGTGACCACAGGAAAGGACACAGAACGTCACTCACAAACGTCACTGGTGACGTCCTATATCCTTTCCTGTGACCATTGAAGCCACTGTTTGGCCTTCCGCCGGAACAAACCCACAGGCGCTATTGGACCAGACAGTGGTGGGGGACACCAGAGTGCGGGGCCCAGGCGAGTATAGGTTTTTTTTTATTCACCTTCCCTGGCTTCCTGGCAGAGATGTGTAATTCCTGGATGACCCCTTTAACTGTAGTAGAGTAACGGACACAGACGGAGCCCCAATACAGAAACTATCAGCAATATAAAGCTGTGTATAAAGGGTTAAGAAGTAAGATGGATTAAATGCTTCAATAGTAACATCTTATTGATCCAATAATACCCCATTCTTGGCATTTACAATCACAATTTATAGTTAGACGAAGTTGTAAAATGGCGTGAGTGAATGAATCCTATATTTCATTAGAGGTTTATAGGCATAGACACTATGGGGCTTGTAATGGTAGTCAGTAATGACACAGAGAGGAACTTCAAGGTAACTTCAAGATTTCTAGTCTTCATAGATTTACCTGGGAAGTTTCAGCCAAGTTGATTGTACATTTCTGAGATTAAGTTGTTGCTCAAAGGGGCACTAGAGTCAGAAAAAAAAATCTAATCCAAAATCAGTTTTTGTCTGGAACTATATTTTTACAGCCTACAATGAAAGTGAATGATAATATCCCCAATGGGTGATAAATGGGGTTGTCTCAATCTGCAACATGTTGATGATATGTTGTAGATTTTTACTGAGGATTTAACATTTAGCAATGCAAAGGTTGAAATCTGCAACAAATCCGCTATATTTCCACAGTAAAATCCGCAACAAGAAAAAACCCTGTTGTTTGGTGCGGCATCTTTTAATAATAATAATAATAATAATACATTTTATTTATATAGCGACAACATATTCCGCTGCACTGTCCAATTTGTAGGGTTCAAGTACTGACAAAAAAGATACATTACAAAGAAATATTCAATTCACACACTGGGACTGAGGGCCCTGCTCGCAAGAGCTTACAATCTATGCAGTAGAGGGTATGACACAGGAGGTAGCAGGGGCGGCAACAGCGTAGCGTAGCATTGCTTGTACAATGGTCAGACAATTCTGTAACAGAGGTTACTGTCATTACACATATATAAAGCTGTATGAGCCGTCATCAGTCGTGTCCTTTAACGTGCAGATGGTGCCTGGACATATAAAGTTAATCTGATATGGCATCATATCCTGTGAGGTAATGCGGGAGTGTGAACAGAAGAGGGTATGTTTTAGGGATTCTAACTACAGAAGGGTTTACATTAGGAATTGTGATAGGCCTGTCTGAAAAGATATGTCTTTAGTTTGCGCTTGAAGCTGTGGAAATTGGGGGTTAATCTAATAGTCCGGGATAGAGTATTCCAGAGAAGTGGTGCAACTCGGGAGAAGTCTTGTATACAAGCGTGGGAGGTTCTGATAATAGAGGATGTTAGTCTTAGGTCATTGAGTGAATGGAGAGTACGGGTTGGGTGATAGAGATGAGGGAGGAAATGTAGGGAGGTGCAGCATTATGGAGAGCCTTGTAAATGAGGGTGATAAGTTTATATTGTATTCTGTATTGAATAGGCAGCCAATGTAGTGACTGGCACAGACTGGAGGCATCGCTATAGCGTCTAGACTGATAGATGAGCCTGGCCGCCGCATTCAGAATAGATTGTAGAGGGGAGAGTTTAGTAAGGGGAAGACCAATTAGTAAGGAGTTACAGTAGTCAAGGCGAGAGTGAATCAGGGCAACAATAAGTGTCTTTACTGTATTTGTGGTAAGGAAATGGCGGATTCTGGAGATGTTTTTGAGGTGGAAATGACATGAGCATGCGGGTGATTGGATATGGGGGGGTGAAGGAAAGGTCTGAGTCAAACAAAGCCCCAAGGCTGCGGGCATACTGCCTAGAAGTTATGGTAAGACCAGAGACTGCAATGGAGATATCAGGGACAGATCTGTTAGATGGTGGAAACAGCAGTAGTTCAGTCTTTGAGAGATTCAGTTTCAGATAAAGCGAAGACATGATATTTGAGACAGCAGAGAGGCAGTCACTGGTGTTCTGTATTAGTGCAGGGGTGATGTCACGGGATGACGTATATAATTGGGTGTCATCAGCATAAAGATGGTACCGGAAGCCAAATCTAGTGATGGTTTGTCCAATGGGGGCTGTGTAGAGGGAGAAGAACAGGGAACCTAGGACCGAGCCCTGAGGAACCCCAACGGCAAGGGGAAGAAATAGAGCCCGCAAATGATACACAGTCAGAGAGATAAGAGGAGAACCAGGAGAGAGCAGTGTCAGTGAGGCCGACAGAACGGAGCATAGTGAGGAGGAGTTGATGGTCAACAGTGTCAAATGCTGCTGAGAGATCTAGAAGAATAAGAAGAGAGTATTCACCTTTGGATTTAGCCGTCAGGAGATCATTGGAGACTTTTGTGAGGGCCGTTTCAGTAGAGTGCAGAGTGCGGAAGCCAGATTGTAAGGGGTCAAGAAGAGAGTTAGCAGAGAGATAGCGGATTAAACGAGAATAGACTAAGCATTCCAAGATTTTGGAGATAAAAGTAAGGTTAGAGACAGGTCGATAGTTAGCAGCACAGGATGGGTCAAGGGAGGATTTCTTCAGTAGTGGGGTTATGACAGCATGTTTGAAAGAGGATGGGAAAATTCCAGAAGAGAGAGAGAGGTTAAAAATTTTAGTAAGGTAAGTCGTGACGGCAGGCGACAGAGACTGGAGAAGGTGTGAGGGGAAAGGGTCACTACTACAGGTTGTAGGGCGAAAAGAAGAAAGTAGCTGAGATACTTCCTCCTTTGTAACAGGTTCAAAAGATGAGAATGAACAGTCTGAAGTGCGGCTGGTGAGGGGGTCAGTGCCACCTGGGGATTGGGCAGTTATTTCCTGATGGATCTTATCAATTTTATCATGGAAATAAGTGGCCAGGTCATCTTTTCAACAGATACATTTCAGATTTTCTACAGCAGAAAAATTTGCAGCATTTCAGTCTTGTGTGGACAAATCCCAAAGCCAGCAGTACACATTAGATTTCAGACAGCAGTCATTTGGCCGCTCGTTCGATAATGGGATCATTTGTATGGACAATCCCACCATCAACATTGGCAACTAAACTACTTGATCAGGGGGAAAATAGTGCAGTGCGGCTGTGCAAGATGGCCGATGATTGGCCAAAAGCGGGCGATCATGCCAAATACTAATCTTTTCAGCTGACTGCCGGCCGAAAATATCTAACGTGGCTGATCTTCTTTTGGCAGACTAAAGTCTGCAATCATCAAAACAAGAGTTTGTAGTATTGACGATATGTATGTATGGTCAACTTTAGCTAAAGGCTTAAAAACACCGACCTGATATAATGCTGATTACAAGAGAATTCAGCCTCTGAAATCCAGATGATTTTTTGGGTGTATATATTTATATAGTTTATTGGGGTAAAATCAGCTTCTAAAACACTTGTTCCAGCGGAAGTCCTCGTCACACGTGACCTCTAAAGCCAATCAGTCACCTCACAGTCACAGGAAAGGAGACGGGACATTACTAGTGACGTATGCGAGTGACGTCCCATGTACTTTACTGTGACTGACAGGTAAGTATGGGTTTTTTTTTGGGTTTTTTTTAATGTTTCACCTTCCCCGGCCTCCTGCCAGAGATTTGTAATTCCTGAACAACCCCTTTAATGGGATGATGTTTCCTGGGATATTTGTTTGTACATGATAATACTTGAAAGATTGCTGTGTGAACATACTATTAGGGTATGTTCCAATGGGACTGAAATGCTACAGGCTGTGGTGTCAGAGTTGGGACCCATTTTGGGTGGAGTCCGAGTTGAAAAAAGCTACCGACTCCAGCTTCAACATAAAATTATTAATTATGTTTAATTATATTATAAAATTATTAATATTGTATAAAGCATAATTCTATGTATAGTTTGTTCCATATTTACTTTCGTAGGAAGTCAATCACTGGATTTTTCATGAATTAGAGAAGCATGCTAGTTCTGACCATGGTTGTCAGTCATTTGTGAGTGAGTTGGAGTTAAAGCAGGAGTTGGAGTCGGGCTGTGGAAAAATAGAAGATTCGGAGTCACTGGTTTGGCCTACCGACTCCACAGCATGCAGGACCCCCAATTTTTATTTTTATTTTTTATATATTTTCAACTTCTCTTCAGGAAAACTTTATTATTAGTATAGGCTATCTGTATGTGATTGGCGGCTGTCTAGGACTGCTGCCAGGCCCGGTATTATACAGTGTGCAGAGCTGAAAGCAGATGGCTTCATACATTGTATAGAGGCCCAAGTTGCACTATTACAGTTCAGCTTCCATTAATTTCTATGGAGATAAAGCTAAAGTAATGCTGCACGGCCATATCATATAGAGCCATCTTCTTCCAGCTCCATACACTGAATAATACTGGGCAGGGCAGTTGATCAGTGTGGTTACCGGATATTGGCCCCCTATCAATCATATACTCATGTCCTACTCGAATGAAAGGCTATCTAGAAAATAAAATCCCAGTAAACCCCTTTGATATTATTTTATCCTTAGTCTGTAAGGTCTTGCAGCAAGTATGATCTTAAACAGGAGTGTCCTTGTTTGACAATGCAGAAGGTCAAGGATTATGATGATGTCACCCACCTTGCCTTAGTTGACTATTGACAGGTAGGCTTGTGTGTGAGGCTAAAAAGTTGTTAATGGCAATGGGAAATTGGTGTTCACTAGTGTTTCCCCTTAAAGTGAAGCTCCAGGAAAAAGCAGTTCATGAATCCAGATCGATCACATAGATTTTCTATGGAAGAGATTCCATAGTAATATGAAAGCTGAATCTGAGATCTGATCTTTTTATAGGCATCGCTTATGTGGCTAATGTTTCCAGTGATCTTATACCAGGCAATTGTTCTTAATGCAGTTTCTTAATGTATTCCTTGGGCGCTCTGTGTGAAGCTTCACATTAAGCTTTGTCAGCGTAGGGTAAATTGTGATATGCTAAATAATCCCAGTTAATCTGAGCTAAGTAATCCCCGCAGGTACGACTTTTTTTTCAGTTCAAAAACTAAACAAACATGCTGAGAAAAAAGCTTCCGTCATGTTTCTATATTGGAGTGTAGCTGGAGGGGGCTCCATCCGCATCCGTTATTTTATTGACATTTATGTTCGTTGCTCTCCTCCATTGATGGAACAGAGCAATGGACAGTAATTACAATAGTGTGAACCAAGCCTTAGAAATGAGCAAAAGAAAATGACTGGGAAGTCCCTCTGGGATGAAGCAATAAAGTTACTTGGCTGTTGGCTGGTTTGTTCACCCCATTGTTCATAACTGGAAGTTGAGGTGCAGTAATAGGGCCCGACCACTACAAAGTGTATGGATGTATCTGGTTCTGGCTCAATTTACTGTATAGTACGGGCATTGGACACAGCACCGAACAACTGATCTGTTGTGGGGTAGGCTGTCGGGCCCCCGCTGATCACATCTTTATAGCCTGACCTAAGTATAGGCCATAAAAAATGCCAGAAAACCCCTAGATGTTTCAGGTTCATTAACAATATAAAAGTTGCAGGGACACTAAGAGTGCTGCCACACAATGTATCTGTACCCAGTTTGGGGCCACCTGTGTTTTCACTTCAGTAAGCAAAACTCTGGATATCTGCTATTCCTTGTTACCTCACTCTTACTTGCAGAATCTTGTGGCCATTTTGCACCGCAGAGGAATGGGACTTTGGTCGTGTGCGGGTGCCACACTGTTTGGCTGCACGCTATGGAAGTGAAATCACAGACGGCCCCGTCCTGGACCGCACTGATCATGTGGTAGCGCTCTTATTGCTTCAAAATATATGTGGGGCAAAGCAGTATTTTTGTGCCAAAGCCTTTAGTGGATCTAAAAGAGGACAAAGTGTAAAAGAAAGACTGACCCTTTTCATGTCCTTTATATTCTCTATCGTGTTTAGGTTATAAAACTGCACCAAAACTGCAAGTGTGATTTCAGTCAAAGTGACAAGCAGCAATGTATCATGTGAATAGTATATTTGTTGTTTTCCTCTTCAGCACAGCTCTATGGGATCTATTGTAGTTTCGTAGAATAAAACTAGCGACTTTATAACTGTTATTTCCCTTCTTTTGACCTTCTGACGTCTGGTTTGTTTCAGTGCTTCCCTGTGAGCAAGAGTTTCACATTGCAGCCAAGACAAACAACATCGAGAAGATGCTACAGCTGATGAAGAAAGGGGTGGATGTCAGAGCCAAGAACAGTGTAGGTACCGTGTCCCTTCCACATTACTGCCAGGGTATAGGATATAGTCTTCACATTTGTTTTGTGTGAACGCACTGTGGGGAAATGTTTCATAGCCTTCCCATACGGCATTTTTGCCTAGACCATTGCTGCTCATTGCTGTTTTTGCAGGAAGTGAAAAACTGTCAAAGGAAAGTTCAAGGAGAAAGGAGGACAAGTGTAAATTCCTTTTTTATGAATGTGAAGGAAGCAGAAACTTCTCTGTCAGCCATTCATATTTGTGAAGTGTGTTCTTCCATAACTCATAGATGAAAGAAAAATCTAAGAAGTAGTTAAGGTTTGCCCACAAAATAAAATGTATTTCCAATCCACAGGATACCCAGTCTGATTGCTGAGTGTACAAGCAGCAACGAGAACGGGGGTCCCTTTTGATGTATCTGCTTCATTCACCTCTGTGGGACTGCTTAACTGAAGCTGAGAACTAGACTTAGCTATTTTCATTGGTCCCATAGAGATGAATTAAGCAGCAGCCTACTTGTGTGAGCAACGCTCCATTTAACCCTTTCAGGACTAAGCGTCACTGATGCCCCAATGCTAAGGCCAAATCTAGCACTTTGGTATACATTGCTTTGAACAGCAATATCTTTTTTTAATGGCTTTGCATATCTCAACTATTTTTTACCATGTTTTTTCAGGACACATAAGGCTTGAAATAAGTAGCCTTATTTGTTAAATAAGTTGAATATTTTTTTTGCTAGAAGTAGAAGAATGTAATAAAATTAAAAAAAGGAAATTTTGCTTCTTTTACCTAAAACAAAATTGTTTTTATATATACTATTGCACATAAACATATTAAAATTAGATTTTCTAGTTCTCTTGATTAAAGGGGCTACACATGTATATAGTTTTTCAACAAAAAATTAGGTTTTATGTGGTTTTATATCCAGCATGGCTTATTTTTTGGACCTCTAGTCCATGTGTAAATTAGCCAGTAGTTTAGATTAGTAGAGGGCTGTAAACTGCTTGGGTTATCTCTAGCTAGGCTCCCTGCTGAGACAGAGAAAACATCCAGGAAGAAGGTGATGGGAGGGGCTGGCAGGGGAGCAAGTTCTGCTAGCACAATATGAATGGGAAGGCACTTTCACTTTACTATGATCACTATAAAGAGTTTTGTATAAAACTTTGTAGATAAAAGTGATGATAAGAGTCCTAAATGCTTCCCTTATCACAGTGTAACTCCTGGACAATACACTCAGCATGGAGATGCCAGCGCTTATTACTTCTACAGGAGCGGCTGTAAATTACAGGTGTTTGACTTTAATTAAGGTGACTGCTGATAGAGTGCAGTCATCAGTCATAGAGGGCATCAGATAGAGTGATGTAAATAGCCAGATTAGCGATGTCTAGGGGTTAAACAAGGGTAACCAGGACTCTCATTCTCGTAATGGCTGTGGATAACTTTGTTTTTCTGGAAAAACCCCTTTAATGCTTACAAATCCTGTGTTCTTGTTGTAAGGGATGGAACAAGAATGATAAAGATTTATACAGACACCAATGAGAAGGACATGAGCCTGGACTGACTGAGAGTTTCTTCACGTTCCATGTGTTATTTGGAACTTTCTATCATGGACTCTCTCTGTCTTCTTAACTTATGTTTCAGGTAGACAGGACAGCCCTACACTGGGCAGCAGGTGCTGGACATGAGCAAGCAGTCAAGCTGCTGTTGGAGCATGATCTCCCTTTGGATGAGGAAGACTGTGTATGTATCTTGTCTATTGGGTAAACTAAATGGATATTTGTCTCATCAATGTCATTTGTCTGAAATCTGCCAAACCAGGTTTAAAGAAACTTATTTTAGGGTGAACAATAATGGTGTCCAAATACCTTTAATAACTGTTGGATAAACGCATAGCGTTTTGCTGATACATAGGGTATATTCACACAGCGGAAATGGAAGAGGAATTTGAGGTGCCTCAAAATCCTCTTCCATGTCTTGCATCCCGTGGTGGAAAGCTTTCACTGTAGTTTTTTCCCGCTGGCTAGGCTGAGACGAATGAGGCTATTCAAACGAGTGGAACGTGCCACGGAATCCGCCACAAGATTTGTGAGTGTCCTGCTTTTAATTGTGCCTCCCATTAAAAAGAATTGGAGGCAGAATCCACCTCAAAATTAGCAAAAATTTCCACCGTGTGAACATACTCTTGTTCTTCTGAACACTCACATACAGCTGAACTTGCATGTGTTGTCAATGGATATAGGGGAATAAGTTGCTGCTAGACCATCCGTAAAAATAAAGGACCAGGGGTATTGAAATACAGCATTTTCAAACCTTTTCCTTCACATATGCCATCATGGGAATGTTGGCACACTTCCATACACATAATATAGATGGCAAATGGCCCGATTTCCCATTTTAATCAGTGGGACTGTAATGTCGGTGATCAGTTATGTGGATTTTAGCATGTATAAAGATCCACATAAAAGAACTCAGAAATTCTTTCACAGGATCTTATGTGTGTGGGTGTACATGACAGCCACATCATTAGTATGCCCTCTAATTTTTAACCGGAATAATACCCATCTATGGCTATGTTCAGGAACTCAGTCCCCCATTTCCAATTAAAATATGCAGAGAGAAAAGTCCTGCAGAAACCAGGCGGACCCAATTGTAGTCAGTTGGGTCCGCAGGTTTCTGCGGGTAACTGTATTTTAAGCGGATAGGGTTTCAGTGTTTTTCAGGTCCCCAAGTTATAATATTCCTAATTTGTTTTCTTTTATTCTTGTTTCAAGTTTGGAATGAATGCGTTACTACTGGGGGCATGGTTTGGACATCTGAAGGTTCTTCAGATCCTTGTCAATGCTGGAGCCAAAATCAGCTGTGAAAACAAGGTGAGGTTCATTATTCTGCAGCACTGGTCAAAAAAGTTAAATGTTCGACAAGGATTGTCATGGTAAAGTGTTATCTATTTCTCTAGTTTAAGGATGTTTTGTGACATTTGTGTCTGCACCTGCCTATTTTTTCAAGTCACCATTTACACCCTAAACTTAAGAGTCTTCCAGGTTAAATGATTGGTGGGGGTCCAGCACTTGGCACCCCCACCTATCAGCAGCATTTACTAATTTTGGTACATCTCACATTTATCATTTAGTTGCTCCAAAAAGAATGAGATTTTCCAACATCCTTAACATATTCTGTTATTAGACTACAATGTGGGCATGGCTTGCATTTTAGACACATTTATGAAGCTGAAATCCATGATTATAGTGCTTAAAGATGGAACTGATTTGACCAACTTGAAGTCAAGCTTTTGTACAACATTTTGGCACATGTGGACAGAATTGTGATGGTGTGTGCACCAGGATCATAAATCTGACCAAATGCAAGACACCTGGCCACTTAATAGACAAAACAAGTGACAACATTTTTGGTAAGGGTGGTTCCACCCAATGCACTTGTATGTGGCTATAGCCTCAAACAATCCTCGGGCCACCAATGCTTTCACTTCTCAGTAGATGAAACACTAGTTAATTTCAGCTGCAGTATGTATCATTACTGGCCTTTGAGGTAGCAACAAAACTGCATGGCCAATAATGAAATGCAGCTAAAATGAATTGTGTCACTTACTAAGAAGTGGCTCAAGGACTGGGTGTAGCTATAGATGCATCCGGGTACATTGTGTGGCACAACCCTAAATGTGGGCCGTTGTCTTCTGCCAGCGATTTTCTACCCATCTATGCTTTGATCTCATAGTTTTTAGTAGTACTTTTCCGCGAAACAAGAACTTAACTGTTAAAAGGGGCAGCACTATATATTTAGAACATGAGTAAACTCAGATGGCCATTAAAGACGAGTTGGAAACCAGACGGAAGGCAGACACGAGTCTGCAGACAGGATAATAGCCTGACAAACAGGTGAGACCATACACATACACACGTGGACAAAATTGTTGGTACCCCTTGTTTAATGAAAGAAAAACCCACAATAGTCACAGAAATAACTTGAATCTGACAAAAGTAATTTGCCAAACTACATGTTGACAAGCCACAAAGCTTCTGGGAGAATGTCCTATGGACAGATGAGACAAAAATCAAAATTTTTGGCAAGGCACATCAGCTCTATGTTCACAGATGGAAAAATGAAGCATATCTTGAAAAGAACGCTGTCCCTACTGTGAAACATTGAGGAGGCTCTGTTATGTTCTGGGGCTGCTTTGCTGCATCTGGCACAGGGTGTCTTGAATCTGTGCAGGGTACAATGAAATCTCAAGTCTATCAAGGGATTCTAGAGAGAAATGTGCTGCCCAAAATACCTGTTGAGAGGTGCAGAAGTTTCATTGACAGTTACAGAAATCGTTTGATTGCAGTGATTGCCTCAAAAGGTTGTGCAACAAAATATTAAGTTAAGGGAACCATCATTTCTGTCCAGTCCTGTTTCAGGAGTTTTTTTTTTTTTTTTAATTCTGTTGAAGCATGGTTGAAAAGCAATGTCTAACTTTCATTTGTTCATTTTCATAGAATTTTTATATATTATTGCTTTTGTCAGATTCAAGTTATTTCTGTGACCATTGTGGGTTTTTCTTTCATTAAACGAGAGGTACCAACAATTTTATCTACGTGTGTAACAAGAAAGTAATGCTTTGTTTGTTACTTTAACTCTTTGACTGCCTTTGCTACATTTTTCTTAACTTTATTTTTTTCCTTCTTTTTTCCCCTCCCTTTATTAAAAAAAAGAATTAAAAAAAAAAAAAAAAAAAAAAAAATATATATATATATATATATATATATACACATACACTTAATACGTCCCAATGGACCCCTCTGCTCAATACCCTATCCAATGCAATTCAAAATGACATTTGTGCCAATTTCTCCAATCTCTTGACAACTCCTTTAGGCTAAGGCTAATGCCCCACATACACTTTCTGTTTCAATTATACCTATAGTGAAACCGCCAGCGTTTCCGTAGATATAATTCCATAACGGTTTTGGAAATCGCAGTGTGTCCACTGCGCATATTTTACCGCAAAGTGGGGATGGGATTCACTTTGCTGTGACTGTAAAATGCTGCGGTTTTATCGCCACAAGTTTACGCCATGACGAGCCCTGGCCTCCTTGACAGTTACAGGAATCGTTTGATTGCAGTGATTGCCTCAAAAGGTTGTGCAACAAAATATTAAGTTAAGGGAACCATCATTTCTGTCCAGGCCTGTTTCAGGAGTTTTCTTTTTTAAAAAATTCTGTTGAAGCATGGTTGAAAAGCAATGTCTGACTTTCATTTGTTCATTTTCATAGAATTTTTATATATTACTTTTGTTAGATTCAAGTTATTTCTGTGACCATGGTGGGTTTTTCTTTCATTAAATGAGGGGTACCAACAATTTTGTGCACGTGTGTACATAAGTGGAATCCCTGTCGGTGCTCTGTTGTGTCTGCAATTATCGCAGACTACAGTCATGGCCAAAAGTTTTGAGAATGATACAAATATTAATTTTTACAAAGTCTACTGCTTCAGTTTTTCGAATGGCAATTTGCATATACTCCAGAATGTTATAAAGAGTGATCAGCTTAACAGCAATTACTTGCAAAGTCAATATTTGCCTAGAAAATGAACTTTATCCCCCAAAACACATTTCAACATCATTGCAGCCCTGCCTTAAAAGGACCACCTAACATCGTTTCAGTGATTGCTCCATTAACACAGGTGTGGGTGTTGATGAGGACAGGGCTGGAGATCAATCTGTCATGATTAAGTAAGAATGACACCACTGGACACTTTAAAAGGAGGCTGGTGCTTGCCATCATTGTTTCTCTTCTGTTAACCATGGTTATCTCTAAAGAAACACGTGCAGTCATCATTGCACTGCACAAAAATGGCCTAACTTGGAAGAGTATTGCAGCTAGAAAGATTGCACCTCAGTCAACAATCTATCGCATCATCAAGAACTTCAAGGAGAGAGGTTCCATTTGTGCCAAAAAGGCTCCAGGGCGCCCAAGAAAGACCAGCAAGCGGCAGGACCATCTCTTAAAAGTGTTTCAGCTGCGGGATCGGGCTACCAGCAGTGCAGAGCTTGCTGAGGAATGGCAGCAGGCAGGTGTGAGTGCATCTGCACGCACTGTGAGGCGGAGACTCTTGGAGCAAGGCCTGGTCTCAAGGAGGGCAGCAAAGAAGCCACTTCTCTCCAGAAAAAACATCAGGGACAGACTGATATTCTGCAAAAGGTACAGGGAGTGGACTGCTGAGGACTGGGGTAAAGTCATTTTCTCTGATGAATCCCCTTTTCGATTGTTTGGAACATCTGGAAAACAGCTTATTCGGAGAAGAAGAGATGAGCGCTACCACCAGTCTTGTCTCATGCCAACTGTAAAGCATCCTGAAAGCATTCATGTGTGGGGTTGCTTCTCAGCCAAGGGAATTGGCTCTCTCACAGTCTTGCCTAAAAACACAGCCATAAATAAAGAATGGTACCAGAATGTCCTCCAAGAGCAACTTCTCCCAACCGTCCATGAGCAGTTTGGCGCTCAACAATGCCTTTTCCAGCATGATGGAGCACCTTGCCATAAAGCAAAGGTGATAACTAAATGGCTCAGGGAACAAAACATAGAGATTTTGGGTCCATGGCCTGGAAACTCCCCAGATCTTAATCCCGTTGAGAACTTGTGGTCAATCATCAAGAGACGGGTGGACAAACAAAAACCAACAAATTCAGACAAAATTAAAGCATTGATTGTGCAAGAATGGACTGCTATCAGTCAGGATTTGGTCCAGAAGTTGATTGAGAGCATGCCAGGGAGAATTGCAGAGGTCCTGAAGAAGAAGGGTCAACACTGCAAATATTGACTTGCTGCATTAACTCATTCTAACTGTCAATATAAGCTTCTGTTACTCATAATATGAATGCAATTATATTTCTGTATGTGATAAAAACATCTGACAAACACACATAAAAACCAGAGGGCAGCAGATCATGTGAAAATATAATATTTGTGTCATTCTCAAAACTTTTGGCCATGACTGTACAGTTTATGATGAAAGTTGCCTGAAAAAATCCAACAAGGCAAATCAGTATTTTAAGAAACAAGTCACATCCATTAGACAAGAGTTGCGACAACTTTTGTCTTCCAGCTATTTCTTGTTGTGTCTGCAGCCAGCAGTGCACTAGTCTGATATCTTTGGGGTGAGTTATTTTGTGTAATATTATGTTATGTCTTGAATTTCCAGAATGGCTTGAACCTGCTCCAATGTGCTGCACAAAGAGGTCACATCAAAGTTATGGAGTTTATTATGGAGGATCTGGAGGACATCAAGCTAGATAAGACAGATAAGGTAAATGGGTCGGCTTGGCTGTTCTGATTATTTCTCTCAGCAACTATAGATAAAGTATAGAGTTCTGTCCAGAGATGCCGATTATCCATATTTCACTATTTTGCATTCTAAAGTAATCCCAATTCCTCTGAGGTCTCACTTTTAACCCCTAAATGATGGCAACAGATGACTAGCCTAATGCTAAATCAAGGTCAATTCAACCTTAAATAGGCACCGCTCCACTGAAACCTAGCACAGTTGGAGTTTTTTTTTCTCTAGTCCCCACTGTTGCTGAGCAATCAGTGCAGTTAGTTTTGGTGGCTGATATGCTACTTAGGCTGTCTATTTCCAGGTGGGTAGTGTTAGACAGGAACAGGCAAGGGGGCATGATTCAGAGCTTCAATTAGAAGTGGACAGTGTCAGAGCTCAGAATCACACCCATTTCCTGCTCCTGCCTGATATCACCCACCTGATATGGGAGATCCATGAAGTGCTGCCACTGATATAGCATGTGACTGCTGGGTCCCCCTTTATCACTTTCACCTATCGTTCTGTCCACTCAGAGCCCTCTGCTGGGTTTCACCACTCATAAGAAAGGTCTATCCTTAGGATTTGCCATCCATTTGTGATCATGAAAGTCCAGTCAGCAGAACAGAGGGTTCATAGTGCTTACTAGATCACTGTGATCTGTTTACTCCAGTCCCAGATACAGCTGCAGCATGCATTTTGAACTCCAGTGGAATTCAGAATAATAAAATGTCTAACTGCTGCAGTTGAGGTTGTACCAAACTGCTGAATGATTACAGTACATTTTTTGAGAACTGGCACCCTGGGTTATAGAACAGGAGGAGCTGAGCAGATAATAGCGTATAACTTGTCATGTATGCATTGCAGTCCCTGCTTTCTATGCTGAGAAGTCAAGGAGGTGGTCCTGTCAGTGATTTACAGCCATCTCTGTATGTGCAGTAATAGAGAGGAGTCTGTACGTCACTGATAGGGCCGTCTGCTTGATTTATTGGCATAGAAAGAGCAGAAATTTCAATGGATGAAAGACAAGTTATATTGAAATTTTCTCCAAAAACCTATATACAAGTTTGCTCAGCTCCTTCTGCTCAATAAAGTTCACAATAACATTAGTAAATGTCCATTGCTCTCATCCATCACAGGATGTGAACAATGGACATTAAATGACAGATGTAGACTGAGCCCCCTCCATCTGTTGTCTGTCGGCATTCACCCCAATTTTTCTTCTGTTACAAAAGTAAATAAACATGGAAGACAGCGTGCCTCATGTTAACATCTGTGTCAGTGGGAACTGAGACAGATTTAGTGGTCTCTGTCTCTGTCCTTTACTCTATAGTTAATGTTTGTTGCTGTCATCCTAACAGTAGTGTGAACCCACCTTAACATGCTACAGACCTATGACTGGTTCCCTTTAAAGTGCTTGTTACCAGTTTTACTGGCAGTAAAAAATGATTTAGTTGCACATGAGACCCACCTGTCTGGTTTTTAACAGTTTAATATCTGGACAGACCTGTTTTGAAGGGCTATTATGCCCAGTAGTATGACACCTACAGTGGGGAAAAAAAGTATTTAGTCAGCCACCAATTGTGCAAGTTCTCACACTTAAAAAGATGAGAGAGGCCTGTAATTGTCATCATAGGTAGACCTCAACTATGACAGACAAAATGAGAAAACAAATCCAGAAAATCACATTGTCTGATTTTTTAAGAATTTATTTGCAAATTATGGTGGGAAATAAGTATTTGGTCAATAACAAAAGTTCATCTCAATACTTTATTATATATCCTTTGTTGGCATGACAGAGGTCAAACGTTTTCTTTAAGTCTTCACAAGGTTGGCACACACTGTTGCTGGTATGTTGGCCCATTCCTCCATGCAGATCTCCTCTACAGCAATGATGTTTTGGGGCTGTCGCTGGGCAACACGGACTTTCAACTCCCTCCAAAGGTTTTCTATGGGGTTGAGATCTGGAAACTGGCTAGGCCACTCCAGGACCTTGAAATGCTTCTCACGAAGCCACTCCTTTGTTGCCCTGGCAGTGTGCTTGGGATCATTGTCATGCTGAAAGACTCATCCACGTTTCATCTTCAATGCCCTTGCTGATGGAAGGAGGTTTGCACTCAAGATCTCACGATACATGGCCCCATTCATTCTTTCATGTACACGGATCCGTCGTCCTGGTCCCTTTGCAGAGAAACATCCCCAAAGCATGATGTTGCCACCCCCATGCTTCACAGTAGGTATGGTGTTCTTTGGATGCAACTCAGCATTCACGACGAGTTGTGTTTCTACCAAACAGTTCTACTTTGGTTTCATCTGACCATATGACATTCTCCCAATACTCTTCTGAAACACCCAAATGCTCTCTAGCAAACTTCAGACGGGCCCGGGTATGTACTGGCTTAAGCAGGGGGACACGTCTGGCACTGCAGGATCTGAGTCCCTGGCGGCGTAGTGTGTTACTGACGGTAGCCTTTGTTACGTTATTCCCAGCTTTCTGCAGGTCATTCACTAGGTCCCCTCATGTGGTTCTGGGATTTTTGCTCACCGTTTTTGTGATAGTTTTGACCCCACACGGTGAGATCTTGCGTGGAGCCCCTGATCGAGGGAGATTATCTGTGGTCTTGTATGTCTTCCATTTTCTAATTATTGCTCCCACAGTTGATTTCTTCACACCAAGCTTCTTGCCTATTGCAGATTCAGTCTTCCCAGCCTGGTGCTGGTCTACAATTTTGTTTCTGGTGTCCTTCCACAGCTCTTTGGTCTTCACCATAGTGGAGTTTGGAGTGTGACTGTTTGAGGTTGTGGACAGGTGTCTTTTATACTGATAACAATGTCAAACAGGAGCCATTACTACAGGTAATGAGTGGAGGACAGAGGAGCCTCTTAAAGAAGAAGTTACAGGTCTGTGAGAGCCAGAAATCTTGCTTGTTTGTAGGTGACCAAATACTTATTTTCCACCATAATTTGCAAATAAATTCTTAAAAAATCAGACAATGTGATTTTCTGGATTTGTTTTCTCATTTTGTCTCTCATAGTTGAGGTCTACCTATGATGACAATTACAGGCCAGCCTCATCTTTTTAAGTGGGAGAACTTGCACAATTGGTGGCTGACTAAATACTTTTTTTCCCCACTGTACAACTAATTTATTGGGAATGGAATTGCTGTTAGAAACAAAAATATTTTATTGTAATAGGAAACATTAGTCAGTAATGAGAGAAGAGCTGGAAAGTGTAAGTGATATAACACGCCTCGTCCGGACATGAGTCCGATGTTCATGTACAAAGCTGAGTGTCAAATTCTATTATATGGCATGCTTCTGTCGTTGCACTTCACAATACAGGACTTGAAATGAGTTCGGACAGGTCACTACTTTAATACTACTTTATCAAAAATTAGAATATTTTTTTTTTTCTTTTTTTTTTTATTAGTTGATGTAATTAACAATGAATAATGTACATCAGCCAAAATAAGGACATGAAGATTACATAAATTTTTTTTTTTACAGTAGAAACTGGGGATAAGGGTTGGAATGAGAGAGTTAGATAAGGGGGGTAAAGGGGATGCAGGGGAGTAGAAGAAGTTGGAAGAGGAGGGATAGGATGTTAGGGAATCAGGTAAATAAGAAATTAAATAAAGTAAATAGAAATTAGAAATGTTTATATATTGCAAGAAAGCAATTCAGTTGATATGGCAGAGCAGGTGCTGCAAAATCAGAATGGCTGCTCCTAAATCTTCCAGATTCCAGAATACAGGTATCATTTTTAGATTTATGGGGATTAGAGTTATCTTATTGGAGAGAGGATTGGATCTTACACCTACTGTTCCCTATTATCCACATTGTTTTATAGTCTTCTAATACATAGTTATTTTGACAGTGTAGGAAATAACTAACAATAACTACCCTAACTAAAAATTAGAATAGGGTGTCAATATCCGGTCATGTATCAATGTCATAAGGGACTAGAGCTATAATTCATAACTCAGTCATATTGTTTATATGTTGTAAGTTTTCAGAAGCAGGGGATAACACCAAAAGGTGCACATGTCCAATGTATTTTATGTCTAGAATGGAAGCTGTGTGACTTTTAGAACATTTTCATGATTTATTTGCTATGTTTGCTTATGAACACACTGGAATTCAAGGCATAGGCATAGGAAGAGTTAACTTCAAGCATTAAATATTTGTACTCTATGAACTTTGTCACCTCTATAGAAGTTTCTATGACAGTCCACTGAACAAACAGAATTTTATCTACTTTTTGTGGAATGTGAAATAAATAATGATTGACATATGTAGACTGTTTTAGTGGGTACTGCTACTTAGATACCAAGAATAAGTACTCACACGTTTCATGTGTAAGGCTAAGGCCCCACGTAGCAGGCCGCAATAAAAAAACACTGCAGGAAAAATCGTGGAGGCAACACATTGCTGTTTTTCCCGCAGCACTTTTATCAGAAAGCCTGTACTGGTTTCCTCTGCAGACTTTCTGCTTCTGTTATCGCTATAGGGAAACTGCCGGCGTTTCCATAATTGATATGCTGCGATTTCCAAAAACGCAACAGTTTTGGAAATCCGCAATGTGTGGATGGGATTCGCCACTTTTCAGGGACTGTAAATATTATAACTATATACAGAGAATGCCAGCGTTTCCGCAGGTATAATTGACATGCTGCAATGCTTTTCTCCAGGGATAGCCAAAGTACAGCACTCGGCTATCTCCAGTGATTTCATTGAAGTGAATAGGAGTACCATGCACCGACACACCTACATACAGTCTGTCTGCAATCAGTCTGAATTCACAACAAGGGTAAAACATAGACAATAAATATTCTTCTTGGCATAACCCCTTTAAATATACTGTAAGGGGTGTAACTTTAGGGGGTGCATAGGGAGCAGTTTCACCCAGGCCCAGGGACCTTAGAGGGCCCATAAGCACTGGCATATCTATAGTGTTTGCAGTAGTAGTAGGTGTCACCGGGTCCATAAGCCAGGGGGGGCCACAGGTCAACCTCACCACACTAAGGATGATAATTTTTGATTTCCTCTCTGATTTCCATTGATGGCTGGCAGTCTGTGCATCGTAAATGTATTACCCCCACCCTCTGGTGGACTTGAGTCAGAAGACTTATGGTACATGGCCTTTCACTGTTGGAAAGGGGAAACTAAATTAACCTATTAATGCCAAAAGGAGCAGTTGGTCAGCATCATCAAGTCAAGGATGGATTCTGTGCAGAAGGCTGTGGCTCAAAAGGGGGCATAGTTACTGTGTGGGGGGCACCAACAGGGGATGGTAATGATGAAAAGCTTGTGTGTACAAACATATTGTGAACAAGTCTTTACAGTGCTCTGAACCCAGGTAGAGAAAAAAAGGGATATGTGAATGTTTTTATTAAAGCCTTTAGTTAGGCCCCTGTATACTGTTACATGTTGCTCTTCCGTTACCGGTGTTACATCCAGAAAGCAAATCAAATGTAAAATATAGAATGTGTCAATTACCTGTCCACTGTCCAACACCCCAATCCTTTTACGCTAGGTTCACACTAATGGCAGGATCTCCGTCAATTGGGTCCGTCGGTGGACCCGAAAGACCGTGAGCCGGACCACTAAAACAGCAGTTACAAACGGAGACCGGCGGACCCAGTTGACATTAGTGGAGTCCGCTGGGTGTCTGCATTTTCAAAACTGAAGGTGGCGGAGAAATAAGTCCTCTGTGCAGTTTCTGCAATGGAGTCTCCCATGGAGAGTCTGGCGCAGATATAAACCAGGCTTACATGTTACCTCCTTTTAGGCTTAAGCCACACCTAGAATAAAAGACATAATAAAAGATTCATTACCAGCAGGGAGCCTATCTACCTTGTGCACCTTATGTCCACATAGCAAAATGCATAAATAAGAAATAAACAAATAAATAAGAAATGATAGATTTTCTGACTGTTACTGACCATTGTTGAAGGGATACGGAAGAGATGTATAAGAATGAATGTAATTGCAGAATCAGACTGCACATGGTTGGTTTGTTGTCTGTTACCACGGAGACGCATGGTTAGAAACTGTTGTTGTTTTATTTTCCTCGAGTGATACAAAATGGTTGCAAAGGTGGAGATATCCTAATATCTGCTGAAACCTGCGGTTAGAAAACAAAGCAGTGCTGACATATTAACAGTAGAATCTACAAGCACAGGCATTATTCTTGCCTTGCAGGTAGCGTCAGGGTTTTAGGATTGAATGCAACCAGGGATGTATAGTACTGACATATTGCAGCATTGGTTGATCACTACACTGAGATCTTTATTAGAGTCACAAACCATCCAAGCATATAGGCATATCATAAAACGCAACAGTGATCTAAGCATATGTCCCAACTTGAGTTTCACTCCTGACAACTTTTGCCATCCACTCTTTTACCCTGGAAGAAGTCCTAAGAGTGAACTTGTCTTCATTTTCTCTATTATGATGAAGTTTTGATACTAATCCTCGGAACACCTTTAGATATAGACATGCATGATAACAATTGTGTCCGGCATTACCCACCTATGTTGGCACAATGGAAATAACATAAATATTAGCATGGTACTTTGGATCAGCTTCATGGCAGTTTTCACTATATGCAAGATTATGCTATGTATTGTTTGAAGGACTATTCAATAATCCAGAACATTTGGTAATCTGAAATCTGTCTAGATAGAGAAGGAAGTTTCTGGGTGTCAAGGAGTCTGGTTTTCCCAACTCAGGGTGAAATCTTCTAATCTAAAATGAATTTATCTAAAAGTATGGAATGAGAAAATGTTATCTTACCAGAGGGGATAAAGCTGAAAAGGTAATGAAGGTAGAAGCTCGCCTTTGAAGATTTAACATCATTATAGGAACATTGTGAAATTAATGTAATATTTAGTTTCATTAGTGTAATTTACACAAGACTGATTCATGTTAGTAACCGCAGGCTTCTCTACCTCCTGGCCATCTTTGTCCTTGTCCTTGTAATCTCTCATAGTAGTTTTTGTTGGCCTGTGATACTTGGTGTACTCTGTGACACCTCCGTTCATGTCAGTGTCAGGTATTAGGGTTATGTCCTGGAGATCTGGACTGTATATAGTGTGCCTATAATTATAAAGATGGTAATATTGCTCACTGCATGATAGAGATGCACATATATCTATGTGACCTGAGAAACTTTACTCATAACCAGTAGACGACATCACTGTAATCCGTTAATAAGCCAATTGTTGAGTTTTTGTGTCTAATGTCAGGAAGTTATCGTGCACAGTTCATGGTAGTCTGATCCGAACTGCACAATTTTCTTTGTAAAGACAGAAAATCCAGGGATTCTCTGTTGATCTACGTTTGTAAGGCTACGTTTGTTGCAGAGTTTGCTGCGTGTCTTTCAGCCCATTTCTATTGAAGCCACTTTTGGCTTTGGCTCAAAAATCCACAGCAAAGTATGCAATAAAAAACGCAGCTTTTCTGCAGCATGTAGCCTCAGCTTTAGGCCGGGGCCTCAGGTTATGAATGCACAGCAGCAAAATACGCTGCAGATTACAGTACCTGCAAAGTGGATGGGATTCTGGCTAATCCCATCCACACATTGCAGAAAAAAATCTGCAGCAGAAATGCTGCAATTTCAAAAACTGTTGCATTTTTGCAATTCGTAGCATGTCAATTATACCATAGCCATACTATAATTTTACAATTGCTTAAAATCAAGCTAAATAAAAAATGAATAATGTCCTTGTTATAGGTGACCAACATTTCCTTCATGCCCTCTTCTACACCAACACATAATACCAATGCTTCTGCCTGTAATAAGTATAAGGTTAGGGATATATAGGATGTAGTCGCGACATAAGATTGCAGTGACGTGCTACTATAGTGAAAGGGCTCATGTCATGAGCTTCAAGGGGTGCTGTGATCATTGTGACCAAAAAGCAGAAATCCCACCCTTCTGATTTCTGCATGGCTGCATTCACTATCTTTAGCTACGACTGGCATCTCTGATGACTAAAATCCCTAAGAGCATATCATCCGTTTTAGCGGGGTACTCACTTATTGCCTCTGCCTAGATTTATTTCCTCATGCTGAATAGAGGGGATGGTCAGTACTACAGGATTCCAGAGTCTATTCTATAATAGGACACTTTTTACCTGAGAATATATACCTCTGTTTTACGTTGAATTAAGCAAGGCAGAAATGGTTGTATGTGCATCTAATTCATGCAACCGACTATATAAGTATATAAGTCCCTCATGCTGATGGTTCATTATCTGTTCTATGTCTCATACCCTTTTCTGTCTTTATTTTAATTTTGTGATTAATATAAGTTATATTTTACATTTTTCCTGAGATATCTATGATACCCTATCCTTTGATTGAACTATTGACATCAGAAATAACTCGACTGTACCTTTGCATCAGTTTCTGTAAATTTCCCCAATTCTTGAGAGATCACGTTGGGAAAACACATTTACTATTTTCCTTCCTTCTCTTCTAGCTTGGGAGGACGGCATTTCACTTGGCTGCTGAGCATGGAAAGTTGGAGGTGGTGGAATTCCTGATAGGTTCTGGCTGTCAGCATAGCCTAAAAGACAAGGTATCACAGCCACATAAACCCAGACACAATCTTATTACTATTGATGTTGTTATTCTTGCATTATGAGGATAGTATTTACTTTCATGTTTCTTAATGCAGTGAAAAGATGCAATAATCTGCAGATAAGTAGAATGGAGGGATTAGTCTGCAGTGTGATGTGTGAACACAATTGTTTCTTACAAGGAAGTCTGAAGGCATTTATGCCGCCAGTAACTAGATCTGTTTACAGGGACGTGCCCAGGAAGATAGTTTGCACTTTCAAGGAAATTACGTCTTGCCTTAGTAGGGATGGAATGCAGTTGTTGTGATATACAGTTACCTCATTGATTCTTGTAATTTCCAATACTGACTCATGTCCTACTTGCTCCTGCTGGCACTTCTACTCTATTGATGCCTTGAATATTATGACATTAAAATATACATTATTGCCAAAAATGTTCTTTATATGGATATGTCTGCAAGTGCACTGGGGGCAGACCCCGGGGGCATATGCCCTCTTAGTGCCTTCACACATTATAATGCTGTCCTTAGTGCCCCACACAGTATATTATCCTCTAACTTTCTCACAGTATAATACCCTCTTAGTGGCCCCCTATACAGTATAATACACGTCACACGCTAAAATGTCCAAAGCCCCCACAGAGTAATATGCTCACTGCTCAGATTCCACTTGATATAATGTTCGTAACCCCCACACATTGTAATGCCTGCAGCCCTCACACAGTATGATACCCCCAGCACCCACACAGTATAATGTCCCCTCAATGGCTACTATACAGTATAATGCCTTTATCATGGTATACTGTCCTCTTTAGTGCCCCCATCCACTGTATAATTCCCCCTTTTGGTCTCCACACAGTTTGATGCCCCTTTATGCCCCCTTAGTATAATGCCCTCTTAGGTCCAACACACAGTACAGTGCCCACAGCTCCCACATACTATAATGCTCACAGCTCAGCTCCCACATAGTATAATGCCTGCAGCTCCTACACATTATAATACCCAAGCTCAACACCCAATAGGGAGTAAGCAGTCAGTATGCTTCTCAGTGCATACCTGGTGTCGGTGCACACTATGTCACAGCAGTGCCAGCAGGTGGAGTAGAGAAGGAGTTGGGCAGTCTACGGAGCGGTGGGTGCTGAGGAGAATACTCAGCAGCACTCCACAGGCCCCACTAGTAACCAATAAGCACTTCTGTCAGTACTGATGGAAAAGCTCATTGTCTACCCACGGGGCCCAGTAACCAATGAGCAGCATTATCCTGATGATGGTAATCATTCTTGTTTATGAGGGTTCTAGCAGTCCGGGTTAGCAATGGGATGGTTTTTACCTGTAAAACCGCCCCTGGTGGACCCAGAACACAGTGATGCAAGTAGAGGCGGACAATGTGATTCACAGCTAAAGTAGCAGCATTTGGTGGCATTTTCAGAGGAGAGCTAGTGCATTTGTGGCTGTCTGTAAGTAAATCAGGCAAATTAGCCCCGCCCCCTGTGCACTTGCAGGCTGATTTGCATATCCATAATAAGTGTGTTTCTACTTCTGCTAAAGGCCCCTTCACAGCACTGTTATTGGTTTGGGAGACATTTTGGTTTGCGTGAGCCCGTCTTCTACAGCAAAGCAACCTCTTCAGGGGACCCTACACTAAACCAACTCACCTCTTCTGGCCCTAGGTATACTAAGTGAACTCAGTGAGGTTGTAAGGATCCAACTATACTCTGCTCCAATTGAAAACAGCCTAGGACAAGTAGGAGTGGAGGCGGTCACCACCCTCACATATGCATTGCGAAAAAACAAAGTTAGTAAGCACATTCTGAACAAAGAGAAATAAATGTGCAGGTGCACGTCTGCTGTGACTGTAATGCTAAAGCAGACAACACGTATATGAAAGCATTGAATGGCTGGATTTTTATGAAAACCTAAGGTCTGCCTTGTTGTAGAAAGTACTGTAGAATCACACTATGTGATCAAAATGTGTGCTAAAAACCTGCCATATTTCAGGTGTATTTAGTGGCATCCGTTGGGTGACTTCTTGCATTTCTATGCAGCAAAGGGTCACTAAGCTGTCCCAGTGCCTCAGGCTGGTTTCAGACAGTGGTAATGTATAATGTAACATCTTTATCATGCCCACACTTGGTTTAGCCTGTAATTCTACTGAAGGGATCTTAGATAGTGAGCTTTACTTGGGACAGTGAGTGATGACAAGATAAGATAAGATAATCCTTTAATAGTCCCACCATGGGGAATTTGAGTGTGTTACAGCAGCATAGATAATACAAATACAAATGCTCCAAGGTAAAGGCATTACAGTGACAGTAGGTACAGATAGAAAGGTAAAGGTAAAAAAGTAGTAGACAATATCTGGAAAGCGCTGCAGAACATGTTGGTGACATACTAGCAAGTAAAGTAAAATAAAATTAATAAATGGACCACCATACAATGAGATGTGCAGAAATTCCAACCATAATATGGATGTGACCTTAGATGTTATAGACATCTTTGTACATTATATTAGTTAGCATTCCTTTGTAAGTCATCCACAATAACCTTTTATTGTATTCCAGGAGGACAACACAGCTCTGCACTTGGCAGCAAAAAGTGGCCATACTGACGTGTTACAGAAAATTGTTGAGATTGGAGTAGAGTTCAATGAGAAAAACCAGGTGGGTGAAAAGTACAGTTTTATAAGAGAAACCTCATGTATACCTCTATAAAGTGTTTGTGTGTGTGTGTGTGTGTGTGTGTGTGTGTGTGTGTGTATATATATATATATATATATATATATATATATATATATAACAGTACAGACCAAAAGTTTGGACACACCTTCTCATTCCAAGAGTTTTCTGTATTTTCATGACTATAAAAATTGTAGATTCACACTGAAGGCATCAAAACTATGAATTAACACATGTGGAATTATATACTTAACTAAAAAGTGTGAAACAACTGAAAATATGTCTTATATTCTAGGTTCTTCAAAGTAGCCACCTTTTGCTTTGATTACTGCTTTGCACACTCTTGGCATTCTCTTGATGAGCTTCAAGAGGTAGTCACCTGAAATGGTCTTCCAACAGTCTTGAAGGAGTTCCCAGAGATGCTTAGCACTTGTTGGCCCTTTTGCCTTCACTCTGCGGTCCAGCTCACCCCAAACCATCGCGATTGGGTTCAGGTCTGGTGACTGTGGAGGCCAGGTCATCTGGCGTAGCACCTCATCACTCTCCTTCTTGGTCAAATAGCCCTTACACAGTCTGGAGGTGTGTTTGGGGTCATTGTCCTGTTTTTTTCTGTTGAAAAATAAATGATGGTCTAACTAAACGCAAACCGGATGGAATAGCATGCCGCTGCAAGATGCTGTGGTAACCATGCTGGTTCAGTATTCCTTCAATTTTGAATAAATCCCCAAAAGTGTCACCAGCAAAGCACCCCCACACCATCACACCTCCTCCTCCATGCTTCACGGTGGGAACCAGGCATGTAGAGTCCATTCGTTCACCTTTTCTGCGTCGCACAAAGACACGGTGGTTGGAACCAAAGATCTCAAATTTGGACTCATCAGACCAAAGCACAGATTTCCACAGGTCTAATGTCCATTCCTTGTGTTCTTTAGCCCAAACAAGTCTCTTCTGCTTGTTGCCTGTCCTTAGCAGTGGTTTCCTAGCAGCTATTTTACCATGAAGGCCTGCTGCACACAGTCTCCTCTTAACAGTTGTTGTAGAGATGTGTCTGCTGCTAGAACTCTGTGTGGCATTGACCTGGTCTCTAATCTGAGCTGCTGTTAACCTGCGATTTCTGAGGCTGGTGACTCGGATGAACTTATCCTCCGCAGCAGAGGTGACTCTTGGTCTTCCTTTCCTGGGGCGGTCCTCATGTGAGCCAGTTTCTTTGTAGCGCTTGATGGTTTTGGCCACTACACTTGGGGACACTTTCAAAGTTTTCCCAATTTTTTGGACTGACTGACCTTCATTTCTTAAAGTAATGATGGCCACTCGTTTTTCTTTACTTAGCTGCTTTTTTCTTGCCATAATACAAATTCTAACACTCCATTCAGTAGGACTATCAGCTATGTATCCACCTGACTTCTGAACAACACAACTGATGGTCCCAACCCCATTTATAAGGCAAGAAATCCCACTTATTAAACCTGACAGGGCACACCTGTGAAGTGAAAACCATTTCAGGTGACTACCTCTTGAAGTTCATCAAGAGAATGCCAAGAGTGTGCAAAGCAGTAATCAAAGCAAAAGGTGGCTACTCTGAAGAACCTAGAATATAAGACATATTTTCAGTTGTTTCACACTTTTTTGTTAAGTATATAATTCCACATGTGTTAATTCATAGTTTTGATGCCTTCAGTGTGAATCTACAAATTTTATAGTCATGAAAATACAGAAAACTCTTGGAATGAGAAGGTGTGTCCAAACTTTTGGTCTGTACTGTATATATATATATATATATATATATATATATATAATGTTCACACAAGGAACGTTTGTTTCAAAAATTTCTGTGGCTGAATGGAGTAGTTTCTGCAGCCTATACATGGATTTCTGCAAGCCCCATTTAGGTGAATGGGAGAACTGCAGAATTTTCTACAACTTACCTGCCAACTACAATTTCAGTGCAGTCTAAATTAGTGAGCGCTCACATCTGCGTTGTTTAATCCGATGGACCAGAGGAACGAGTTAAACAATAAAAACGCTCCTTCTAGAGGTCGTGGGTCTCCTGTCCAAAATATTGAACACACCTGTTCAGATCTCCTCTGAGATATGTTGGTTTGGAATTCTGGATGAAGAGATATGGTTACATCATATGAGAATTTTCTTCCGTGAATCCCTTTCTTTAGTTAGATAAACCATCACCTTACAATGAATGGCTCCCCGCCCACCCTCTCTATCCATGTGGAAGAAATAAGTTAATTCTTTTTTACCATATAACCAAATGGTGTATGTTTTGCAGCCTTGTTTGTTTGTTGAATCGTTTTATTGCATCTTTTGATTCTTTTATGTTATCTCATGTATGACCTGAGACTATTATAATACTTGATTTTTACTGTTTGCCTTCCATATAATTATCTATAAACATCAATAAAACGAGTTTAATAAATAAATAAATAAAAAAAATGCTCCTTCTAGTGACAGACAACAATGGATTCCGAGGGAACCCGTTAACTATATTGAGGTCCATTAGGGTGACATTGCTGGACAAAAAAGTTGGGTTTGCAGGACTGAAATTTCTGACAGACAGACTGCTGATGCAGATGTGAATGTAGCCTTAGCTGTTATGCAAACGTGCACATATGTAGCATGTATGTTATTAGAAGCATGTCAGAACACTTATGTGGGGTAACCTACTCTAGTAGAGAAATCAGTCTATGGATACAGTGCCCCAAGGCAGATATATAGGTCATCAGTATCCATTATGCCTAGAACTCAGACAACCACTCCAAGATAAAAACTTTGGGGTATTTTTATCACCTTGTTTGGTAACTTGTCTTATCTTATTGATGTGCAGGAAGGACTGACTGCCTTACATCTGGCTACAGAAGGTGGACACTTCGACTGTGTCAGAATTCTCTTGGAAGCCGGATGTGACGTCAATGTGCAAACAGAGGTGAAGATCCGTTTTGTAATAAAATGCAGGCAATGTGACTTACTTTGAGCAGTAAATTCTATAGTATTTGTTTCAAACTTTTCAATACTTTAGGTTTATGCTAAGGCCCCATGTTAGGCATACAAAGCGTTTTTTTTTGCTCCTGCAAAGAAAATGCACAGCGTTTTACAGTACCAGAAAAGTGAATGAGATTTCTGCAATCTCATCCACACATTGCTGCAAAAAAACAGCGTTTTCAAAAGCGCACATTTTTGTACAACGACACGATATTTTTAACTGTGGAATCTGTAAAAAATACATTACTGTTGGGGAGCCTGATACAGATTTCGCATCAGAGCCTTGGAGCTTCATGTTACGCCTCTGCCCTGCCACGCTAGCTAGATTTCTATTGGCATTTTACAAGAGCCTGTACATAGTAATGACTACAGTATATGAATATTATGTGTATTTGAAGTGGAAGAATAGCACCGGATGTTAAACCATTATGCACTCCTGTTATATAAATATTTGAGTGAAACTGCACATTTTCAATTATAATAGAATTGGATAATTGCTGTATAAATGATGATTAAATAATTGGCTACAATGTGCAGTGTTAGAGCCAGGGGATCAAAACTAAATAAAGGTGTTCTACTGCCACCTTGTGGGTAAAAGGAGGACAAACTTTACCTTCATATCTCTTCAGGGCACATTTCATGGCCATATCTGTTTTGAAATTTGTTAGTAATTTTGAGTTGTGTAAATCTGCATGACTACAGTAACAGATGATGGAATTGCAGTATTCTGTAGCAAATTATTCCAAACTTGTCAGCATTTGTCATATAGACAGAATTCATGGCTATGTTATTTGACATGCATCTCATTCTCAGGAGTATGGAATTCCTCTTCATTTTCCGCCGCCGATATTTTCGCCCGCGGTCTAGCTGCGGTGGGATGCTGATGCAGTGAATCAGCAGTCTGTCGCAGCTTCCCACTGCTGCCCATTCATCCGGGCCTAATCAGCAGGGAGTCTCGAGCCACGGACTCCGTGGCTGATTCAGCCACGGAATCCGCGGCAAAATCGAGCAAGACGCTTGTTTTTTCCACGTCCTGCTGAGGTCTCTGCCTCTTATTGAAAACAGTAGGAAGCGGATTTCCAACATGGCAAATTCCACCATGTGAACATAGCCATACAGTCACCTAGTGATTGTCACTACCTATATTCTTACATTAATCCTTCTTTATTGGTTTACAGAAGGGAATGAACGCTCTTCATTATGCTGCTTTCCATGGACTTGAAGACATTGCTGGGATACTCATTGATGCAGGGATCAACATCAATGCAGTGAACAATGTAAGTACAAGTGATGTTATTTTTTATTGTTATGGACTTCTACAACCTAATTGCCCAATATTTTATATAATATATATATATACCTGTATATATACACCGTCGAACACGCACACACTAATACACACGTGGACAAAATTGCTGAAAAACCCACAATGGTCACAGAAATATCTTGAATCTGACAAAAGTAATAATATATAAAAATTCTATGAAAATGAACAAATGAAAGTCAGACATTGCTTTTCAACCATGCTTCAACAGAATTTTTAAAAGAAGAAAACTCATGAAACAGGCCTGGACACAAATGGTGGTTCCCTTAACTTAATATTTTGTTGCACAACCTTTTGAGGCAATCACTGCAATCAAACGATTCCTGTAACTGTCAATGAGACTTCTGCACCTCTCAGCAGGTATTTTGGCCACTCCTCATGAGCAAACTGCTCCAGTTGTCTCGGGTTTGAAGGGTGCCTTTTCCAGACGGCATGTTTCAGCTCCTTCCAAAGATGCTCAATAGGATTTAGGTCAGGGCTCATAGAAGGCCACTTCAGAATAGTCCAATGTTTTCCTCTTAGCCATTCTTGGGTGTTTTTAGCTGTGTGTTTTGGGTCATTATCCTGTTGCAAGACCCATGACCTGCGACTGAGACCAAGCTTTCTGACACTTGGCAGCACATTTCTCTCTAGAATCCCTTGATAGTCTTGAGATTTCATTGTACCCGGCACAGATTCAAAACACCCTGTGCCAGATGCAGCAAAGCAGCCCCAGAACATAACAGAGCCTCCTCCATGTTTCACAGTAGGGACAGTGTTCTTTTCAAGAGATGCTTCATGTTTCCGTCTGTGAACATAGAGCTGATGTGCCTTGCCAAAAATTTCGATTTTTGCCTCATCTTTCCATAGGACATTCTCCCAGAAGCTTTGTGGCTTGTCAACATGTAGTTTGGCAAATTACTTTTGTCAGATTTGAGTTATTTCTGTGACCATTGTGGGTTTTTCTTTCATTAAACGAGGGGTGCCAACAATTTTGTCCACGTGTATATGTGTGTGTATATATTTTTAAGAGTTGTCTTAACATGACGTATATGGGCAGATGGGTTACTTTGTTATTGTAAATTAATATGTACAGTCTGCTAACCAATAATGACTTTTCTGCTTCTAGCAAAAGTCAACGGCCCTGCATATATCTGTCCTGCAGAACTTTCCCTCCATGGTGAAGCTTTTTATTGACCGCGAGTGTGATCTGGACATTGTAGATTACGTAAGAAATTAGCAAGTTACTTATTTTGTCAATAAGTAGGAGGATACACAACTTATTGTATTATTTAGACACTTTGATCCTTGCATTAATTTTTTTGCCACAAGGAAAGTTTGCTTTGGAAAAACGAAAATAAAACAGAATTATAAATTAAAAAAGAAATCCTATTACGCCCCCATTCTTTTATATTTTCTTAAAGAAGACACCTGGAGCAAGGTATAAAGGCACTGTAAAACTTTATGCTTTTGGGCGCCCTCATGCAGTTTGGTGTGAAATCATAATTTTTTTGTGAAATATTCATGCAAATTCTGAATAAAGCAGAGCATGAGACATACAAGATCTCCAAAAAAATAAAGCATCCAATGCGCAGAGTTCACTTATGTCACTTATACTTATGTCTACTTGCACATATCTTCAAATATTTACTGAAACTGAAGGTCGCAAAAATTTCTATGAAACTGGTGGAAGTTTTGACTCAGAATGTTATACATGTCTGATTCTGTTCAGAGGGTTATAGCTGGTTTAAATGCTCATCTTCTCACTCCTGTAGTAGAAAAAACCCTGCCTCTTTAAGGCTTCATGCACACGACATGTTCTGGGTCCATGGTGGAATGTGGATGGTATCTGTGTGCTGCTCAAACCTCCACTGACCCAGACTGAACCGCAAAACAGACAGGAATAGGACCTGTACTGAGTTTTACCCCAGCTCACAGACCCATACATGGACCTGTAATAATACATGGGCATGTGCATGAGGCCATGGAATATAATGGGTCAGTGTGCTAGCCGTGTAAATCACGACAAGCACACTGACAATGCAATGGCCATGTGCATGAAATCTAAATCAAGACAACTAGAGGGCACATATTTTCCTGATTGGCAAAGGAATGGTAACATATTATTAATTTGCATGAAAATATTCATATGCAATGTATCTACGGGGACGGGGATTGACCATACTAGGAATTTTTAAAGTCTGTTTTGCTGTAGTATGCATTGGTGTAATATGCACCCGATTTATTGAATGTCGCACAATGTTTGATAAATTTGTTGCATCTATAAGTTTATCACTTCAGTCCTAAGCGTGATTCCACTTTATATGCTACCCCGTTACAGGAGTGAGATTGTGACCTCTATTCTGACACAGCCTGGTCCTTTTCTGCAACAAGTGATCGCTCAAACAGGATGTTGCACAAAAGTGTACTGATCCTGCCTACCTAATGCCAAAGTCTAGGAAATGTTCCATATGTGTTCCTGTTTTTCTAGAGGCTGCAGACTCCTCTCCATATAGCGGCAGAACATGGGCGGCAGGACATGGCAGAAATGATCCTCATTGCAGGAGTGAATCTGAAGTTACAAGACAAGGTGGAGCTGAGATATTTAGTATTACATGTAGCTGAAACTGTATATAAAGCTGTGGCCATATAACAATTGTGCTTTACTCTCCAGCAAGGAAAGACGTCACTTGATGTGGCTGCTCGAGGGAATCACATCAACTTGGCAGATATGATTATCAAGGCAGATCGATTTTACAAATGGGAGAAGGTATGAATGAGATGTGTGTCATGTTTATAGCGTGGATCTCTGTCGAAGCAGTTTCTTTGTAGATCAGCTCTTCATGACATCTCTCTAATAACAGGACAATCCGAACAGTGATTCAGACTCCTGGGTGGCCAGACACGTGACCTTCAGACAAGACCATCGCCTGGAGACACAGCATATCCGCTCGGTTATCTGGAGGCTTGCAACGAAATACCTAAAACCCAATGAGTGGAAGAAGCTGGCACAATACTGGAAATTCACAGATGCACATATCCGGGCTATAGAGCAGCAATGGACAGGTATAGCGCCTCCACCTAATGCAGCCTGGTATAGCACAGAAAATACTAATACAAACAATTATTATTTAAAACATGTTAAAATTGTAAATGTAAATTAAACTTAAGGGAGTATTTCTGCTTCAGCAAATATGTTATTTTTTTATATTGCAGTTTTTACGATTTTTCAATATACTTCTGGTATTAATTCCTTATGGGTATCAAGATCTCTGCTTGGCATCATTCGGTAGATGTCCAATTGTTTAATTTCATGGGATAGGAATCTGTATTCAGATTGTTAAAGTTTCCTTTATCAGATGTGGTACTGCAGCTTTCTCCTATTCGGTCAAAGGGGGAGGGAGTTGCAATACCGGTCATGGCCACTACATCACTTTGCCTGCTGATCGGTGGGGTTGCTGGGCTACACACATACCTGACTTTATTTAAGTTGTTCACAAATGCATGAATTGTCATGTGTAATGATGGATATATGTCATCCTGTGACACCGATAGCAGCTCACATGATCTTTCTGTCCTAGGGAGCAAAAGCTACAGGGACCATGGACACAGGATGTTGCTCATCTGGTTGCATGGAGTGGTCATGGCTGGAGATAACCCAGTGAAAGGACTGTATGAAGGACTTGTTGGCATAGGCAGGAGAGATCTAGCAGGTAATGTTTCTTTATTTATGGCTGATGGAGAGTGATCCTGGCTTCTCTATATACAGTGCCTTGTGAAAGTATTCGGCCCCCTTGAACTTTTCAACCTTTTGCCACATTTCAGGATTCAAACATAAGGATAAAAAATTAAAATTTTTTGGTGAAGAATCAACAACAAGTGGGACACAATTGTGAAGTGGAACAAAATTTATTGTTTATTTTAAACTTTTGTAAAAAATAAAAAACTGAAAAGTGGGACGTGCAATATTATTCGGCCCCTTTACTTTCAGTGCAGCAAACTCACTCCAGAAATTCAGTGAGGATCTCTGAATGATCCAATGTTGTCCTAAATGACTGATGATGATAAATATAATCCACCTGTGTGTAATCAAGTCTCCGTATAAATGCACCTGCTCTGTGATAGTCTCAGGGTTCTGTTTAAAGCGCAGAGAGCATCATGAAGACCAAGGAACACACCAGGCAGGTCTGTGATACTGTTGTGGAGAAGTTTAAAGCCGGATTTGGATACAAAAAGATTTCCCAAACTTTAAACATCCCAAGGAGCACTGTGCAAGCGATCATATTGAAATGGAAGGAGTATCAGACCACTGCAAATCTACCAAGACCCGGCCGTCCCTCTAAACTTTCATCTCAAACAAGGAGAAGACTGATCAGAGATGCAGCCAAGAGGCCCATGATCACTCTGGATGAACTGCAGAGATCTACAGCTGAGGTGGGAGAGTCTGTCCATAGGACAACAATCAGTCGTACACTGCACAAATCTGGCCTTTATGGAAGAGTGGCAAGAAGAAAGCCATTTCTCAAAGATATCCATAAAAAGTCTCGTTTAAAGTTTGCCACAAGCCAGAATAAGGTGCTCTGGTCATATGAAACCAAAATCGAACTTTTTGGCCACAATGCAAAACGATATGTTTGGCATAAAAGCAACACAGCTCATCACCCTGAACACACCTTCCCCACTGTCAAACATGGTGGTGGCAGCATCATGGTTTGGGCCTGCTTTTCTTCAGCAGGGACAGGGAAGATGGTTAAAATTGATGGGAAGATGGATGGAGCCAAATACAGGACCATTCTGGAAGAAAACCTGTTGGAGTCTGCAAAAGACCTGAGACTGGGACGGAGATTTATCTTCCAACAAGACAATGATCCCAAACATAAAGCAAAATCTACAATGGAATGGTTCACAAATAAACGTATCCAGGTGTTAGAATGGCCAAGTCAAAGTCCAGACCTGAATCCAATCGAGAATCTGTGGAAAGAGCTGAAAACTGCTGTTCACAAACGCTCTCCATCCAACCTCACTGAGCTCCAGCTGTTTTCCAAGGAAGAATGGGCAAGAATTTCAGTCTCTCGATGTGCAAAACTGATAGAAACATACCCCAAGCGACTTGCAGCTGTAATCGCAGCAAAAGGTGGCGCTACAAAGTATTAACTTAAGGGGGCCGAATAATTTGACACGCCCCACTTTTCAGTTTTTTATTTTTTACAAAAGTTTAAAATAACCAATAAATTTCGTTCCACTTCACAATTGTGTCCCACTTGTTGATTCTTCACCAAAAAAATTAAAATTTTATATCCTTATGTTTGAAGCCTGAAATGTGGCAAAAGGTTGAAAAGTTCAAGGGGGCCGAATACTTTCGCAAGGCACTGTAGACCCCAGGCACTTGTTACAGATTTTTATATAAGTAAACAGCCCATAGATTTCAATGTAATAGTTCATTTCACCTGGGCTGGAGCTGCAGGGGTATGTAACACATGCATTGCAAGTGCAATGTTGAAGATTACAGCTGATGGGGACATTTTTTAACAAATCTTTCATACGTGTAGCTTTCTATGATTCTATCAATTTTATTAGATTTATTAACCTGCATATCCTTCCACAGAAAGTATCAGAAAAAAGGCAAACGCGGATGATTCTTCTCCAAAGACTTGTGCAGCCATGTAACCATTGTATGGGAATGACTCCACTACAACATTACAGGCCTTCCAGTAGAGACTGCACTTTGGTCTACAGCACTATTACATCAAGGGCTGATTCTACATCCAAATACAATTCCTGCTGTGCCATTCAGAAACCTGACCTCAGAATACCAGGTGCACCTACTAGTAGCGGGCACGGGCTCTGCTCGGCATAGGGCGCTATTCTAAATTGTGACAACGCTGCAGGTCATTTTCATATAAATATGCAGAGTTTGTGAACTCTTTAGCACATCAGTGGTGCAATATGGGGGGTTTAAAAGCGGACGCCCTCGCCAAGCTCGGATTTTGTAATTACATTTTCTATGCGTTGGGTGAATGAAGTTTTTTTTACTTAAAGCACATCTGTGTGAAAGGGACCAGTAGGCGACTGATTTTCTAGTACAGAGTGTTTTCTATGTGCTCGAGCTGCAAGTGTAAAGTGATGTGCAGATGACTGCATCCTATCTTTGCCACGATATTTGTGTACATTTCTGATATACTTAAGGCTCTTTGTAACAATTGTTCTTTTTAACCTTTTCTTAGCGAAACAAAATCATTTTATATAAGGCATTAAAGCATTTTTGCAAGGTCATAGGATCTCAAGTAAAATAACCAAAAACCTTTCAGACTGGCCCCTTTAAGTTACAGCAGGTAGATAATATAATATAATAAGCATATATATTAATGGGTTTATTATGGAGAATGGATATATTGCATTTAAGTTAAAGTTACTATCTTTGCTTTAAAGGGAATCTGTTAACAGTTTTGACCATGCAGAATTGTTGACAGTTCTAGGTAGGAGCCCTGGAGAGATGTTTAAATATACCTTTGAGTATTTTAGTAACAGCATGACTGTAGGACCTGCAAGTGCTCTGATGGAAGTCCTTCATTCAGAAGTGCTGTATTGAGTTGCTTCAAATTCCCTGCACTTTGCTCTAAGTGAAAACTGTAGTATCCAATAGAAGCCTGCTATAGCTTTCATGCAGGGAGGAGGGATTTTTGAGTAGATCAATGCAAAGAGCACTTCAGGTTGAAGGGTTACCCTTCTTGCACTTGCAAGGCCTGCAGCCCAGAAATAAAGGTTCCTTTTAAGGTGCCAATGCAGAATTTAATTTCTTAATATTTTATTCTTTATAGGTTCCTGAGCGTTTTATTCTGGTTCAGAGCTTCAGATCTCCTGCAAATGTATAAAGGAAGCATAAGTCATTAAATGTGTATTAGCATATACGTATTTCCTTAGCTCCCTCTAGTGGTGGCTGCAGGTAGTCTTAATGTTATATTTTAAAGGAACAGTAAATCTAGAAATTAATAAAGGTAAACAGGAAATGGTAGTTTTATGGAAATCCTGCAGAGAACACAGTTTGATTTCTTGCTGATCTGCTTTAGACCAAGTGTGGAGCTTAATAGAGTGTATTACTGTAGACTGGACACAGCTGGGAGGCTCCTGCTTCACCTGTTTGCCTTACAGCCAGGGACAGGAGAGGAGCATGGCTGCATTTTCTATGTCTAATGTTCCTTTAAATCTACGCCTTTGCAGGGGATTTAGAGCTGCCTATAAATAAAATAGAGCCACATCCACTATAAAGATAAGTCACAAAATTAACCAATGCATTACAAACATGCTTAGATGAAAAAACAGAATAGTTCTCAGAGTGGACATTCACTGTTGGTACTGCATGTTACTTTTAGTCCAGTTTCAGACATTTGCAATACTCCTGTAATGTCCATAAAATGGCCACAAGTCCTGGACTTCCCGCAGTTCTACTGAAACTGTGGGTGCTAAGTACAGTAGATCCAGGGCGTTTGGGTCATGTGACTGTAATACTGAGTCAGATGTTCATGACCTATCCCCATCAGCACAAGGAAAGGGCCCTTCGTTGTCTACACAAGTGCACGACCATTTATACAGTTGTACGGTATTGTGTCTTGGTGAACAATTAAAGGGCTCTTTCATTCTGGTGAACAAGATAGGCCATCAATATTTAACCCCCTTAAAACAGCTTTAGGCTACGGCCCCACATAGTGGGCCGCAGCAAAAAAGTGCTGCGGGAAAAACCGCGGCTGCAATGCATTGCAGTTTTTCTTGCAGCGCTTTTCACAGAAAGTCCAAGGTAACCTCTGCAGACTTTCTTCTTATATTATACCTATAGGGAAACTGCCAACGTTTCTGTAAGTATAATTGACATGCTGCAATTTCCAAAACTGCAACGGTTTTGGAAATCACAGTGTGTCTGCTGTGTGTATTTTTCCGCAATTTGTGGATGGGGGCCCCACTTTGCGTTTATTATGAAGCTAGCCTAAAGGTGGCCATAAACCTTTAATAGCTGTTGAACAGCTATTCCTTCTGGCCCCTCATGTACATGCATTGCTGGGCTTTTGTACATGTTCTAAACGGGGACAGGGGAATTGGCTGCTGCCAGACTCCTCTGGTGACTACTTATTTTCCCTGAGAATACCTAAATTTATGTAAATTTGGACCATATTTGGCGTAACAATAGTGTATGTGGTAAGAAATGATACCCAGGGAAGTGAGAAGAGAATGAAAACAGTCTAAACTATTATATTACAATACGCAAGTAAAAATGACTTTATTTTATTCTTCTATAGTAGTAATTTATGAAAATATTTACAGGTATGGCGATATTCTGCCTATTATTAACCATGTTGTCATATCTACTCCAGCATTAAGTGCAGAATATTACTCAGTACCCTATGTACCTGGAACTTTTTGAGCAGTTATGACTCGCTGCCTTTTTTGTGAATATACAACATATTTACTCCAAAGTTTACAGAAATTATATTTATTTTGTAAAATATAATAAAAATCTCATTTCTAGTGTATTTGTAACTGCAAACTAAAGGAGTACAAACTGCCTTGAATAATACTTAGCCTTAGTTGCCAGATGTTACTAAATCACATGGTGCTTTGACGGAGCCTCCTGACTCTGTGCTGACACTATGCAAATACTTCGTAAGCAGAGCTCAGTGGATTCTGGCAGATGTTTTACTCCAGAAATTGCATTTTCTGTATATACTTTCTGTCATCAGCTTTACAAAGATTACATAAAACTAATGTGAAAACATGACATGAAATTCACACTAGAAATAGATGTGCAGCTGTATATAGTTTCCTGTTGCGAGGTTTTACATTGCATTGCTTCATTCAGCTTTTGTGGTCATTTTTTATTGTAAACCTGGCATAAACACTCAGTAGAAGCAGCCACTCTGTGATCCTGAGACAATATACCGTGCAAAGCCGACTGTATTAAGTGCCGGTATCTGCCCCGGTTCCAGAGATATCACTGTACTGTCAGAGGTGTAGGCCTCACACCTCAGTGTCATCACTGGCCGGTGAGAAACACCCCCCTGACGGTACACTTCTATATTCTTGTATTGCGAAGGGGATTGTTGCTCACTGGCCAGCAATAATGCTGAGCTGTGAGACCGGCCCCTCTGATGGTGCAATAATATTGGTAGCCAAAACTAACAGTACCAGTATCTCTGGAATCAGTGCAGTTTCCTGCAAAGCTGAAAGTGCGCTGAAGTCTGTGCACTGTTAGCTTTGCAGCGGTATATAACATACCCTATCTTAGAAGACATGAAAGGTCCTCTTTAAAGTGCACTCCCGCTTTTGGTGAATTGTAAAGTCAAGTAGTGATGACAAGGCTGTAATTACATCACATGACAAGATTACGCCACTATGACACAGATGGCATGCAATGTAAACAGTGAAGAGGTCATGGTGGTCCTATGAGCACTGCGGTCCTTTCAAACAATTAATCCTCGTGGTCCCGGGTGTTGGACCCCCACTGATCTCTTATTGATAACCTATCCTGATGATAGGTGAACAATAAAAATGTGTTGGACAATCCCTTTAAATTTCCTTTGACTATTTTTGGGATGCACACATACTAGTGGAGTGTGGATGTCAGAACCTTAGGATTTCTGTTTTTCCCAAACCGTATGAGGATACTTAACTATTACAGTATCTGATAGAGGTACTGTCAGATGTACTGAATAACTCGTGGGCATGTTCATATGGCTGAATTTTTCCAACTTAAAAATGCAGCTTCAGACATTTGAAGCTGAATTTTTCTGCTTGAACAAATTCCATGGCGGAATTTGCAAATTCTGCAGCGGCCAGGAGGTATTTTTCCGTCTTCCATGGACTTCAGTGAGAGTTACCAGGAGGAATCCGCCTTAAGATCGAGCATGACGCTTATTTTTTCCCCCGAGCTGAAAAAAAAAATCAGCTACAGGAAGAATTCAGCGTCTGACTCCAATTGAAATAAATGTAGAATTTTTTCAGATGGAATTTGGAATCTGCCTCAAATTCAGCACCAAATTCCATATGTAAACACTATGGGTGTTGTATTACAGTATATGTTGTAGGATATACATACAGCCATGTGCTAGATGCCTTAGGCCATACACATTTATGCAGCGTGCCACAAGAACTTTGTGCTGGATCTATTTTATGACGGATTCCAACAGCGCCTGGCAAGCCTTGTAAGGAGATTCATGAAGCTATCTAAGGCTAAGGCCCCAAGTAGTGGGCTGTAGGAAAAAAAAAAGCACTGCGGGATAAACCGCGGCGACAACGCATTGCATTTTTTCTTGCAGCGATTTTCACAGAAAGTATTTTCCCGCAATGTGGGGATGGGATTCGCTAGAATCCCTTCCACTTTGCAGGGACTGTAAAACACCGCAGTTTTTCCTGCTGCGTTTCTGCCGCAGCCAACTACAACCAATCATAGCACAGCTTTCATTTTGTATTCAGTTCTTGAAAAATGAAATAGTGCTATGCTCTGGGGTGGTTGCTGTTGGCAACAAAACCCATTTTTCCTTTTGGGCAGATTCATATATCTGCCCTGGTACTTGTAACTGGGCCTTTTTCTGGTTCCGTCATGGTTTCCATGAATTTGACAGGAAGAAAAGTTCAGCATGCAGTTTTATTCTTGCATCAGGTTAAAATCTTAACGGCGCCCATTTACTCCCCGTATGTTTTTTCTTTGAAGAAGAGGGCTCTTTTTGTACTAGCTCCATTATGCAAATTCAGGTCAAATTAATACAGAAAGTACCATCTCAAAGTGCAGAAATTTCTAAAAATACACTTAAGCCATGAATGACTTTAGGTGCTCCATATAGAAGGATTGATAAATGATTACCCCATGGAGTGTAATATAGACATACCCTGCAGGGTAATTTCTGCCTGGTTACAATTTTAACGAAAGGGAAGGTGCATTTTAAGATGTCATCCTACTAGATCCTGTCAGGTGATGTTTGCTGCCCTATCTGAGAAGCTGTGTAACATAGAAGTAGATTTGATTTGGATCAATGAGTAAGGCCGGTTGCAGACTACCGTGTGCTGCCGGCTGGCCGTGAACTAAAGGCACAGGCGGCGCACGGGGGACATGCAGATGTCCCTGTGTGCCGCCCGTGCGTGAGCCATGATTTCGCGGCCCCTTTCAATTAATGAATAGGACCTGTTCTATATTTCGCGGCCCGGACTGTCGGCCCGCACATGGGACCGTGTAATTCATGGTCATGTGTACAGGCCCATAGAAATGAATGGGTCAGTGTACTATCCATGATACACACAGATAGCACACTGATCACGCCCACGATCATCTGCAAGGGGCCTAAGACTGTGTTCACAATGGAGTCAGCTGTCTGTGTCCTAATCTGTCACAGGATCAGAACATTGGACAGTAAAGTTTCCTTCATAGGAGGATGTAAATGGATGTAATACATATAATGGATGTAAATGGAGGATGTAATACACTAAAAAGTGTATTATATCTTGACAGGACTCCTAGAAGAGACAGCAAGAGTCCTGCTAATCTCCCACAGGCACAGTGATTGACAGTCTTCTGTATACAAACCGACAGGACAGGAGAGCTGTCAATCACTGTGTGTGGGCGGAGTAAGCAGGACTCTCACTGTCTCTCTTTGGAGTCCTGTCAAGATTTACTCTGCTTTCTACTAAAAATCCTGCTCTAATTCATATATCACAGAGCTCAGCTTCTTTCCCAATGTCATATACACTTATATATCACAGAGCTCACCTTTTCTCCCTCTATCAGATAACACAGCCTAAATCACCTGGCAGGTTCTCAAATGTGACACATGAATACTTGGTGTCTATCACATCTTCACGACTGTTTTCTTTTTATATCCTACAACTCTAATTTTAAAGAAATAAAAGGTATTTTTATATATGTTGTGATATAATCTGTTAATGCCCCAGTATACAAACTCTACAACTTAAAGTACAATGGTTCTATCAGCTCCACCAAGAAACAGTATATACTAATGAAATAGACAATGACCATGGTGCTGCTATGGAGTCTGTGCAGTCATTGCTGTTAGAGGAAGAACTAAGACTTAGGCTTCATTCAGATCACATTTTTACATCCGTTCAGCAGATCTGTTTAACGGATCCAAAGAATCGGAACAGCCATCTGTTTACATTCAGATCAAAGTTTAAAAAAAAAAATATATATATATATCTGTGTCCGTTTTTTATGGACGGACACAAAAGTATGGTATACTACCTTTTTGAGTCTGTCCAAAAAAACAAAACAAGGGACAGAAACTGATCTGTTTTTTGTAACATTGATCTCTATGTAAACAGGTGGTTATCTGTTTGTGTACATTTTTTTTGCATCTGTTATACGGATAAAAAAAAAAAAAAATGAAAAAAATGAATGGAGCCTTATACTGTTCGCTCCCTGGCGCAGTGTTACTGACAGTCCTAGAATAGGGGGCACTAACAGCACATGGAAGAGGAGCCCCCTCCAGTGTATGCACAACCTTTTGTATGCAAGAGGTTACTCCTTGGAACATTATTACTTGACAGGTATCTGTACATCATTGGAGGGATGATGGTTAATCATTGTAAAACTAAATTGTCAAGACATAGATAAAGGAACTTTCTATCTGTACAGTGTCATTCTGTTAAATAAACCATACCCTGGAAACCACTTGTGTCTTGTGTCCTATAAAGCACAGTCCATATGTATTGTCTGAATTCTGCTTCAACCATTTTTCATGTTGACTGGTTGTGAAAGCCAGTGGTTCCAAGAAATCACTGGAGATGTAGCCAGATGATATTACATAGTTATGGTAAGTTGTAATTTATGTGTAATAGATAGATGGAGATATATAGCAGGTCAGTATGTGAGAATATTGCTGCTGAGAATAGTAGTCAGTGACTACGTTCCAGTCATGACAATGCCTCTCATAAACATGGACCATCTAATATTCAGAATGCTACAAAGGTAAACCAAGAAAAAAAAAAAAAAAAAAAAAAGGGGTTACGACTGATAAGTTTGGTTCTGTTACTGCAAGTCTAGCTCTTCCATGTTTCTTAGACTAATATCTGGTGGCATTTATGGATTTCTAATCCATGAGACTGAAGCAGACATCGTCTGGGAAGAGCATCAGAATCGCACACAATGTGGAATACTTACATGCTCCATAGTTTGAGAGCTGTCTCCACAGATGTAGAGACTGGCTGTATGGCTGTTGAGACACCAAAGGCTGCAACAAACCAAAGACTCATTAAGGTGTCAACCACTATAGGCAAACCTTATGCAAAACTGCAGATCCTAGCAGGTGCCCCACGTAGCGGAAACGCCTCGATTCGCCCATGGCGGCAGCGCCGCGGAAAAAATCGCGGTATTTTACAGTCAGAGCAAAGTGGATGGGAGTCTAGTAAATCCCATGCCTACTTTGCAGTAAAAACCGCTCTGCGGACATGCGGCGGTTTCCAAAACCTGTAAAGTGCTGTGGAATATGATGGCGCTATACAAGTAAGCATAATAAATAAATAAATCGCAGCAATTATACCTACGGAAACACCAGCGGTTTCCCCATAGGTATAATTGAAATAGAAAGTCCGCAGAGGAAACCTTTGCGAACTTTCTGTCCGAAGCGCTGTGGGAACAACCTCGATGCGTTCCCACGGTTTTTCCCGCAGCACTTTTTTTGCTGTGGGACGCCACGTGGGGCCTTAGCCTAAGGAGGTATTGGACCTCCTAAATAAGTAATACAAGTCCTGTGTATGAGGATACCCAAACTTTGTTCTCACTGAACAGGCCGGATCCTTTGATTCCATTGCAGAGTAGCAGAAGCATAACATTGTTACAGAAAGTATATTGGAAAATTGGATAACTTTTCATACAACATTTATTTGCTAAAACAGGTATCTTCCAATAAACATCAAAAGATTGTAGACCCCCTTTATTTGAAGGGCCCCTGTGAAGTGAGTGCAATATGCATATGACGATGAGAGGTAAGAATCGGTTCCCATTCTGGTCACATATTACATAGCACACTAGTTTTTCCCCACAGTCATGTCCTAAACATTGGTGATGTATCAGCATTGTCATAACTCGTCCCCAGGCTCCAGGTCTTTCTTGTTTGTGTCAATCACTATCATTAATACACAGTAAAAGGTTCCATTCAGTAGATGGCCTTTGTAAATGCTTTCAAAGTAAACTTTTACATAACAGACACCAACATTTGGCTCTGTGTTGATTCTTACAGTTGCTACTATAGTGGCTTCTGTAGCCATTATAACCAATGGATACATCCAGTCTCTTATGGCTGTATTCCAGAAATTGTCATACAGACAAACTTGATTTTGTATGTACCATCTATCTGTATTAAATTACCATCAACTAGTTATTACATAGAAGACAATTTAGGCAGTGTTCACATCTGCATCAGGATTTCTGTTATGTCATAGAAACCGAAAAACAGAAAGCAAGCTGGGGACAGATCTTTAAAAGGGGGCTCACACTCTCAAAACAGATTTACACCATTTATATGCTTGTGTAGAGCTAATAAAAGAGACATATTGAACAGATCATTCTCCTGTCAAAGTGAAATCTTGCTGCTGAGAAAATCAAGTTTTATTCTATATGTAAATGAGCTGTTTTGTGCACTCACGATGAGGGCCCACATCGGCAGGCGCAACATCTTCTGTGGTCGCTGAAAATTGCTGTCCATTGAACATATTGTCTGGGCACTTGTAAATTACTTACCTGGTCCAGGCATTGCTGATGACGACATCACGACCCCAGTTCATGTGATCCAAAGTAGTGTTCTGGCCCCACCTGGTCACTGCGTTCTCCTTCCCCAACCTCACAGGTAATTAAATTACATACCTGTGTTATGGGGATTGGCTTTACTATAGTCAGTCAACCCCCATAGCACAGGTAATTCATATTACCTGTGACATCAGGAAAGGAGAGTGGGGGCAGAGCAACCCAGGGGTTCTTAGGGGGGAGTCAGAACACTGCTTCTAGTCATATGACCTAGGGTTGTGACTTCGCCGGAAGCCCTGGGTCCATAATCCACAATCCCTGGATTAGGTAAGTAAATTAGAACTCCCTAGACAACCTAGTGCAGCACAAAAGAAGATGATGTGACCCCCCAGCAGTGACCACTGAACAGCTCATTTGCATATCAAATAAAAGTTGAATTTCACAGCAGCAAGATTGTACTGTGACACAAGAAAGGTATGCTCACGATGACGGTTACCAGCCTTACAACAGTGTATAAGTGCAATTCTGGTGGTAGTAGACTCCCTTTACGTTACAGATAACAATGCCCTAGGGAATTCACTGATTAAAGTACTGCCATGGGCTAATTTGGGAGTCAAAACACATTTTTAGTTGCCAAACTGCATAGTGCTCCTTAGGGACCTCCACACACATAATATAATGCTCTCCCCAGTAAACCCTCCGCCATGGTGCACCCCCACAGTATTATGTTCTGCCTTGTGGGAATCTAAACAGGTGTCCAGAGTCATATTTTACCGACCAGTTTTTGCTTTTGTTCATATCACAATGTGGCGCAGGCTAATTTCACTGCGATACACCTGCCACATTTTCACTATGGGTAAATGTGGGTCATTGTGACAACTCTAAAATCTCACAGACCATTTTAAGTTTGCTTCATAAAATGTCAAACTCCATGGTTGACCGCAATTTTTTTTTAAGAAAAAAAAACAAAAAAACAGCATTTTTCATCACCCTATATATGCCAAAAACTAACAGATCCCATGAGGTAAAAGCAGGTGACCCATTACAGTTAAAAGTAAATGACAGCTACACTTTAAAGTCACATGGTTTTTATTATGATCATTTTATTAACAAAAACATGATATAAATCGTAAAGTATTAAACAAATTAAATTCTAAGAACACAACATAAACCGGCTCATATCAACTTGACGGACGATTCATTTCCTAACGCCATACAAGGTTTCTGATTACTCAATGTGAGGACTTTGATTAACTGATCAATATAGATACAGAAACAGGCATTCATGTGTTCAGTCACATTCTGTGGAACCTATATATCAAGCTGTGGTCCTGTGAATCCTATAGAAGGCTACGGTCACACCTGCGTTGGGTGCCCATTCGGGGGTTCCGTCCCCCATTCTGCCTAAAAAATACAGAGAGAAAAGTCCTGTACATGTTACTTTTCTCTCCGTATTTTTCAGGCGGAAACCCAGCGGACAACATTCCATGGGTAACCACTTTTGAAGCAGATTGGGTTTCCGTTTTTTTGGTCCCAAAGTACGGAAACCCCAATGCAGGTATGAACCTAGAATAACAGTAGAAACGTGGCATCACTCATGGCCCATGAGTAAATATATGTGTGATAAAAACAGGTCAGATTGCTGAGTACCATATCCTAAACCAGATCTTTGAGACCTTGGCAAAGATTACTGATATACGAATATACACACTTCTAGGATACGCACATTGATCTGTATGCTTATAGCTTCTCCTAAGAGACAAATATGTCTATGGAAACCCTGCATTCACAATGTAGGCCATTTGTTGCAGCCATGGCTACTGTACATGTTCCACATTATTTCTTTTCAGCAAGAAATACAGAAAAAACAAAAACAAAAAAAAAAACAGAAAAGTGTCAAAAGAATAAAAAACCTGCAGCATTAAAGTGAATATCCACTCTTGGCTACAGCTTAGTTTTTTTCTACATGTGTTCAAAATTGTGTCAATTTCATTATGTATTTTATTGCTTCTACCGGCAGCCACCACTAGGGGCAGCGTGGGAGTTTACTGTTATACATTGAACTCGAGCTCCCTCTAGTGGCAAGTATAACAGTTTTAAGCCTACTTCTATGAAGAGGATTTGGAGGTCTGTATCAGAAAACAGAGCTCCAAATGATATCACGACATACTGAGAAATAAATCAACTCAGAATATTGGACATAAAAAGTGCTGAAAGGTGAAGATTCACTTTAAAGGGAGTCTGTCACCAGGAAACTCAGTGCTCACCATAATGTCCCCTACAATGCACTGTGGCTGGTTGATACCATCATACTTTCAGTTTGATTATAAAATGCTCAAATGAGGCTCAATAGCAATGGTGTGTGCCAAAACCTCCAAGGGCTCGGTTTTCAGCTTTGAAAGCCTGAGGTATAGGCATGCCCCATCCCCCATTGCACATTTATAAAATTTACTTTATTATGAAAATGGTGCATCCACCGGACTATCCAAAATGTATAATGTCCCCCTACAATGCACTGTTTGACATTGAGTTTTTTGGCGACATGACAGATGCATCTCTGCTGACGCCTTAACTGCTGCTGCTACGTATGCAGCATGCACCTCTCCATCATGTTTCATGTCAAATCTACAATGCAATGAAATATTGAATAGTCTGTATTGTTCCCTGGAGTGACAACCACATTGCCCTCCTGATGCTAGAGGATATGACAGAACATGATGGTCAATTATGAAACTACAGTTTCTACCTTTGCGTTTAGTACATGCCCTTCTTCTAACACTGTATGAAAATGTGGTCCCCAACCCAAACAAAGAGCATACCCTACTCTATTTAGGGCAAAGGTAACCCTATAGCTTCGCAGTCTAACAGGTCAAACAAGCTAAATATATACTTTATAACTGAAGATGTGCCATGACTAATTGTGGCAGAACCCCACTGAAAAAAAAAAAAAAAAAAAAAAAAAATTATTGAGGTCCCAAGACAGGGATCAGATACTTATCACTTGTCCCGTGGATAAGGGACAATCTTAACTCATAGTGCATCCTTTTTATCTCCAAGTTACGCTAAATTCACAGTAGCATTCGATTGTCTCTGTCCCAGATTCCGCTTAAATAGGCGGAGAGAAAAGTCCAGAAAGGAGGTGTTTTGTTTCTCTGCCGATTTCAGTATAAAAGCGACGGAAATCCAGCGGACCCCATGTAAGCGCTTTTTAAGCAGATAGGATTTCCGTCTTCCGGGTCCCCATGTGCACCCAAAAGGACGGAAATACGAACGCTAGTGTGAACCTAGCGTTCGTTGTCTTGAGTCAGAGACCATCATCTCTCCCACCCATGTTCAGTGTAAAAAAAAAAAAAAAAAGTGACCCTCAGGAATGCCAAAAGTCAAGACTAAAAGAATACATATAATACTATAATACTATTACTGCTTTATTCAAATGCAAAATCTATCAAAAGCCTGACACCGTGTCCTCTTCAGAATCCTTTCCAGTCCAGATTTATGGAAATTGGCACTTCAAAATATGAAAGAAAATGTAAGGAAGAATGAAAATCCATCTCACATATTACAAAAACACAGAAACACCACAATATACAGCTAAATATAAATGTAATATACAGCTAAACTATATACAACTGCACTCAGAATACAAAGTGTAGACACCACATGAAAAGAAATAAGGCACTGGACATGCATGGATTGTACGTGTCCTGAAGATACGCTGCCAGCAGAGCAGGTATACAGTATTACACGATATTACATGTGAAGACTGATAGTAGACGTTACAATCGTTTGCCCTTGATTGGATTTCTCTTCATGAACAATGTCTAACAAGATGTCGTAATGGCTTGTATGTGGATTGTTTAAAGGGGTTGACTAAGAAAAAAACATGGCCGTCTTTTAAAAAAAAAAAACAAAAAAAAAAAAACAGCAACACAGCAGTCCAGGGTTGTGTGTGGTATTGGATGTCGTCTCCATTGCAGTGTATGGGGCTGAGCTGCAATACCATCCACAAGCTATGGAGAGTTGTGACCCTGTTTAAAGGAAGAAAGTAGCCAATACTGAATGTTCTAAGAAATAAAACAGCCATGACCGCCAGTTTTAGAAATCGGACATACTTTCCATTGCAGGCACTCTAATGGTGCTGGACAGCATTGGAGTTGGTCCCAACGTGTCCTGAATACTCAGAAGAGGGTACATAGAAAACTGATATGTTACAGTGGACTAGATTAAGGCCTGATACTGCTCCAAGCTGGCTACACATCAGGATCCATTCCTCTTCATTCTTGGTCTTCACAAACTCCATTTTTAAAAGGAGAGAAAACAAAATAACACAGCCCTGTCCAGAACAAGAGACCTGCTCAGAACAGGAAACGTCCAGGAGCATCTGGTCCAAGCCCACAGCCGCTTGTGCGGCTGCAAGTCTTTCCAATCTGTAAAACAGGTCATGTCTCTAATGCATACACTCCTAGAGATTTCAGATCTCCTAGAAGTGGCTGAGGTGTTAGTACATTACTACAGAAGCATCTCCGTAAATGCCACCTGGCAGAAAGAACCTCAGGATTGGATTGGATTGGTCTTATGGTAAAGGTTCTGTCTCCTGAGATTCTTCACTTGGTTGAAGGTTTCCTTTCTGGACCTCCAACTCCTCCGCGCTCACCATAGTCGGGTCTATTGCTGCATATCTGGTGCCATGGAACTGACGCAGGTGTATCTGAAAGAGAAGCAAACTATGAAGTCCTGATCAAAAATTAAAGGGGTTGTCCGGGATAAAAAAACATTTTAACATTAAAGTAAACACCCCCCCCCCCCCCATCTACTTTATAAATTACTTTTATTAGCAAAACTTGATATTTACCATTTTTGCTGGGGCTGTCACGTGACCTCCCCAGGCACATCTTCATAGTATCCTGTGACGCGCCATCTCATCTCTTCCAGAGACGGGGGTCACATACTATACCCCGACCTCTCTCTCCTCCCATCCCCAAAGCTCCCCTCCCTGTCCCCTCCCCTTCATACTTACCTTCCTTCCTGCCTCCTTCTGTCAGGTTGCATCATCAGCGACACGCATGCAGTAGGTCTTCAACTAGGGCATGTGCAATAGACTTCCCGAGCGATTGTGGGCTATTGCGCATGCGCGAGCTGCCTGGTGACATCACGAAGATGGCTGCTGGTGGTGAAGTAGGCGGGCTAGCTAGGGAAAAAGGAGGGGGACAGTGAGTGTGAGAGGGAGGTGTGGTGGTTGAGATCTAGGATTCTAATGCTGGCTGCTGAGGGTGTAGTGGGCAGGCTAGCTAAGGAAACAGGGAGGGGGGAGTGTGTGAGAAAGGGTCAGTCAGTGGAGAGGGAGGAGAAGTGAGGGATCATGGAATGTATAGTAAACACAGAAAGGAAGTTAGGTATGTAAACAAATGCTGAAGATGCAATGAGCTCACTGAGAACCCCAGAAATCACTCAAACCACTGCTAAAGGTATTTAGTGGCATTTATTAACCCATTAATAGCACTAACAGACCTTTTTTGAAAAATGATTTTTTTGCCCGGAAAACCCCTTTAAAGAGCATATTTCAATTCTGTGCCTTCCTCCTTTCAGAAACCTTCAATAAAAATATAGTTCAATTTATTTTTTTTATTTACATTTATTTTTTTAAAGAGCATAAATTGACTTTGTGGCATCGGTGGGGCAAACTGCCAACTCAAACTCCTAATTTTCCCCACCTCAACTCAGATTCCAAATTCTGCTCCTACTCAGACCACAATCCTTCATAAGTGGCTGACAGCCATGGTCAGAAGCAGAAAAGCTCCTCTAATTCATTTAAGATCCAAAGACTGAATTCTTATGAAAGTAAATATCTAATAAACTATGTATCTAATTCATTAGACATCATCAATAATTGTCTAATAGAATTAACAAGATTTATCATTTTATTGTGAAGCCGGAGTCTTAAACTTTTTTCCAGCAGAGAAAAAGAATTAGAACAGGATGTCTGGTCCTTCCAAACACAGCACCATGTCTGTCCACAGGTTGTATAGCAGCACAGCTGTGGTGTGGTTTCTGCGAGAAAGCAGCCATTTTACCTAATCCTGTGCAACCACTATCAGTTTCTGCTATCCAATAAACATTGGAGTTCTTTAGACAATGCTGATAGACTGAAGCATAGGGAGAGTGGGAGACCTCACATCTCTCCATTGCAAGTTCTAGTTAAAGGAGTCCCAGACAGAGAAGAGACCCACAGTGCTACTTGCCATGTACACTGCCATCCCATTAATCGCCAAGGGACTAATGATCGATGGGGGCCCCAGCAGCCAGATGCTACCAGTGATACAGTAATCCACTATCTTGTGGCTGGGTGATGACTTTAATACATGGTACGATCGCTTAGAGATAACCAAATTTTGCTTCAGTCGTATGGGAGGTTTTTGTCTTTGCTTATATCAACACTGCAGGAGAACTAAATAGATGTATGCATTTGTGGCAGTCAGAAAGGGCACTATGGGAGACTGCTGTTACAGGTCACCTTGCTTTGAGTCTAACAGACCATGCATGCTCTACTTGGAATTCTGGGAAAGGATTACGCAAATAAGTGCTCATTAATAAGGAACAAGCAAAAACAAAAAGCTTGCTGTAGTGCCATCTTTTGGAAGGCAACTCATGTCACAGTAAGAATGACACATACCTGTACATAGAGGTTGACTTCTGCACTCCTGCACAAGTATGGAAAGTTCCCCCCAGTTTTCAGGTGGGCTCTCCTGGCATTAGGGTACAGCTTGTACATTTCTTCTTTGGCATCTGTTGAGAGTGCGCTCTGATCAAATACCTGCACAAGGCAAGAATAATAAAGTATTTAATAAGGATTTACATGAGTGATAACACAAGTATGTTCAGAGGAGCAGAAGTTTTTTTTGCTTTACAATCTAATAAAATATAAGACAACAATACATCTCCTGCTGAGGCGACTGACTATCACACAGTTCACTGTATTATAGAGTTCCAATTATTATACAGTGCCTTGCGAAAGTATTCGGCTCCCTTGAACTTTTCAACCTTTTGCCACGTTTCAGGCTTCAAACATAAGGATATAAAATTTAAATTTTTTGGTGAAGAATCAACAAGTGGGACACAATCGTGAAGTGGAACGAAATTTATTGGATATTTTAAACTTTTGTAAAAAATAAAAAAACTGAAAAGTGGGGCGTGCCAAATTATTCGGCCCCCTTAAGTTAATACTTTGTAGCGCCACCTTTTGCTGCGATTACAGCTGCAAGTCGCTTGGGGTAGGTCTCTATCAGTTTTGCACATCGAGAGACTGAAATTCTTGCCCATTCTTCCTTGGAAAACAGCTCGAGCTCAGTGAGGTTGGATGGAGAGGGTTTGTGAACAGCAGTTTTCAGCTCTTTCCACAGATTCTCGATTGGATTCAGGTCTGGACTTTGACTTGGCCATTCTAATACCTGGATACGTTTATTTGTGAACCATTCGATTGTAGATTTTGCTTTATGTTTGGGATCATTGTCTTGTTGGAAGATAATTCTCCGTCCCAGTCTCAGGTCTTTTGCAGACTCCAACAGGTTTTCTTCCAGAATGGTCCTGTATTTGGCTCCATCCATCTTCCCATCAATTTTAACCATCTTCCCTGTCCCTGCTGAAGAAAAGCAGGCCCAAACCATGATGCTGCCACCACCATGTTTGACAGTGGGGATGGTGTGTTCAGAGTGATGAGCTGTGTTGCTTTTACGCCAAACATATCGTTTTGCATTGTGGCCAAAAAGTTGGATTTTGGTTTCATCTGACCAGAGCACCTTCTTCCACATGTTTGGTGTGTCTCCCAGGTGGCTTGTGGCAAACTTTAAACGAGACTTTTTATGGATATCTTTGAGAAATGGCTTTCTTCTTGCCACTCTTCCATAAAGGCCAGATTTGTGCAGTGTACGACTGATTGTTGTCCTATGGACAGACTCTCCCACCTCAGCTGTAGATCTCTGCAGTTCATCCAGAGTGATCATGGGCCTCTTGGCTGCATCTCTGATCAGTCTTCTCCTTGTTTGAGATGAAAGTTTAGAGGGACGGCCGGGTCTTGGTAGATTTGCAGTGGTCTGATACTCCTTCCATTTCAATATGATCGCTTGCACAGTGCTCCTTGGGATGTTTAAAGTTTGGGAAATCTTTTTGTATCCAAATCTGGCTTTAAACTTCTCTACAACAGTATCATGGACCTGCCTGGTGTGTTCCTTGGTCTTCATGATGCTCTCTGAGCTTTAAACAGAACCCTGGGACTATCACAGAGCAGGTGCATTTATACGGAGACTTGATTACACACAGGCGGATTATATTTATCATCATCAGTCATTTAGGACAACATTGGATCATTCAGAGATCCTCACTGAACTTCTGGAGTGAGTTTGCTGCACTGAAAGTAAAGGGGCCGAATAATATTGCACGCCCCACTTTTCAGTTTTTTATTTTTTACAAAAGTTTAAAATAACCAATAAATTTCGTTCCACTTCACAATTGTGTCCCACTTGTTGATTCTTCACCAAAAAATTTAAATTTTATATCTTTATGTTTGAAGCCTGAAATGTGGCAAAAGGTTGAAAAGTTCAAGGGGGCCGAATACTTTCGCAAGGCACTGTACTAATATCTAGGTGATAGAATTTTGCTAAGGAGCGCTGCTGCTCCACTAAAGAGAGGAGCATCACTAAACGTACCCTAAAATACATTTATAGAACTATAACTGTTGTATATAAAACACGATTAAAGGGGTATTCTCATCACACACATTTATGGCATTTATATGGGATATGATATAAATGTCCTTGAATGTTGTCTGAAATTCAGAAATGTATAGAGAGATGTGACCATCTCTCCATTCACTGCAGCTGCGCCTTCAGTCAAAACGGTGACGGGGGAGCACCATTCTGAAGATAGCTGTGGGTCACCAAGGATTTCAGGATATTTTATGACTTACTGTATGGATATACCATATAGGTCTATGCTGAGAATACAGTTCTAGACAATAGTTACATGTAATGTGGAATAGCAGACTGGTTTTTACCACAGGTTTAACCTCTGTGGCTAGAGCGGTTTACAATTATTGCATTGCAACGGCTGAAAATTGCAGGGGAATCAGCAGCAATAATTGACATGCTGCGGGTCCCGAATCCACACTGCAAAACACTTTCTGCTGCAGCTTTTCCACAGTGTGAGGATGGAACCTGTTGAATTTTTTTTTTTTTTTTTATTTAATACTTGAAAATAAAGATTCATTATTAATTATTAATTATTATTATTATTATTTATTTATTTATATAGCACCATTAATTCCATGGTGCTTTACATTTGAGGGTTTGCATACGGTACACAAAATATACAAAACAAATACGATACTAACAGTGACCAACTGGCACAGTGGGATCGAGGGCCCTGCTCGCAAGGGCTTACAGTCTATGAGGGAAGAGGGATAGAGACAGAAGGTGGGGGTAGAGGCTGTACAGATGGTGATATGGAGACAGCAGCCTTATTGGAGGTTGTAGGCCTTCCTGAATAGGTGAGTCTTCAGGGCCTTCTTGAAGCTTGTGAGTGTGGGGGACAGTCTTATGTGTCTTGGTAATAAGTTCCAGAGTATGGGGGATGCACGGGAGAAGTCTTGCAGACGATTGTGTGAAGAGCAGATAAGAGCAGAGCGGAGTAGGAGGAGGTTATGTGTGTGCAGGTAGCGGGATATTAGATCAGAGATATATGGAGGGACAGGTTGTGGATGGCTTTGTATGTCAGCATTAGTATTTTGAACTCTATTCGCTGGGCAACGGGTAGGCAGTGAAGGGACTGGCAGAGGGGAGCGGCTGATGAAGAACAGGGGGAGAGGTGTATTAAGCGAGCAACACAGTTTAAGGTGGACTGGAGGGGGGCGAGAGTGTTTCCTGGGAGGCCATGGAGAAGGGTGTTACAGTAGTCAAGGTGGGAGATTATGAGAGCATGTACTAACATCTTTGTAGTTTCACTGGTGAGGAAGGAGCGGATTCGATAGATGTTCTTGAGTTGGAGGCGGCAGTAGGTGTTGAGGGTTTGAATATGCGGCTTGAAGGAAAGGTCAGAGTCTAAGGTTATCCCAAGGCAGCGGGCCTGTGGGACTGTGGTGAGAGTGGTTCCATTAATTTTGATAGCTGGGTCAGGTATAGGCCGTGTTTTCTCCATGTTGAAATTGAGAAAGCGGGAGGAGAGAAAGGAGGCTATGGCTGCTAGACATTCTGGGACTCTGGACAACAGGGAGGTACTGTCTGGTCCAGAGAGATATATTTGGGTGTCGTCAGCATAGCAATGGTAATGGAAACCATGGGATTCTATGAGTTGGCCAAGGCCGAAGGTGTAGATGGAGAACAGGAGGGGTCCTAGGAGATCTAAGAAAGGGCCAGGTCAGAGATGCCAAGGGATGAGAGCATTTGTAACAGGAGGGAATGTGTCAAAGGCAGAGGAGAGGTCGAGGAGGAGGAGGACAGAATAGTGACGTTTGGCTTTGGCAGTTAGAAGGTCATTAGTGACCTTGGTTAGGGCAGTTTCTGTGGAGTGATGGGGTCTGAAGCCTGACTGTAGTCTGTCAGAGCATATTGGATGAGAGATAGGAGGACAGTTCGGTGTGGATGTGTAGCTCCAGCAATTTAGACGCATACGGGAGCAGTGAGATGGGGCGATAGTTGGCTGGAGAGGACGGGTCGAGGGAGGGTTTCTTAAGTATAGGTGTGACAGTAGCATGTTTGAAGGCGGAAGGGAAGGATCCATTGGTTAGGGATAGGTTGAAGAGATGGGTTAGGGCAGGAATAATGACTTCAGAGAGTTTGGGGATGAGATGTGACTGGACAGGGTCAAGCACGCAGGAGGTGAGGTGGGATTTAGAGATTAGAGTGGAGAGCTTTTCATCAGTGATGGTGGAGAAACAGGTTAGAGATGAAGAGCACAGGACAATTGGGTGGGGTGGTTGTCGGGGGTGTAGGGTGAGTGTCTCTGATGGTGTCAATTTTGCTTTTGAAATAAGAGGCAAAGTCATCAGCTGTGATAAGTGATGTCAGAGGGGGCGCAGGAGGACGGAGAAGGGAGTTGAAGGTAGTGAATAGCTGTTTGAGGTTGCAGGATAGGGTGGATATTAGTGTGGAGAAGTAGACCTGCTTTGCAGAGGTGAGTGTGTTCTTGAATGTGAGTACTGCCTCTTTGTACTTGATGAAGTCCTCCTGGGAGTGGCTTTTCTTCCAGAGGCGTTCTGCAACCCATGAGGCACATCTCAGTTTTTTTAGTCAGGTCAGTGTGCCAGGGTTGCCTATTGATCGGCCGGGCTCTGGTGTTAGTGAGGGGGGCCCACAGAGTCAAGGGCTGAAGTGATGGTGGTATTATAGACAGCAGCAGCAGCATCTGCGTCCTGAGTGAGGATATGTCAGCAAGACCTAGGAGAGAGTCTGAGAGCGTGCAGATGTCAAGGCGATTACGGTTCTTGCGGGGGCATGTAGGTTTAGGGGTTGGGGGGGGGTCTATTACAGAGGAGAGGGCAGAGAATGTCAGCAGGTTCTGGTCAGAGAGCATGGGCAGAGTTAGAGAGGTTAGATAGAGAGCAGTGGCGAGTGAATATGAGGTCCAGCATGTGTCCCTTTGTGTGTGGGTGGCAGAGGAGGACCATTGAGAGAGAGACCAGAGGAGGCAGTGAGTCACAGGAGACTGAAAGCGGAGGGGTAATTTGTGTTAATGGGGATGTTGAAATCACCCATGATGATGGTGGGGGTGTCAGTGGATAGGAAGTGACTTAGCCAGGTGGTGAAGTGGTCAATAAAGGCAGCAGTAGGTCCTGGCGGTCGATATATGACGGCCACTTGGAAGTTGGAGGGCGAGTAAATGCAAACAGAGTGCACTTCAAAGGAGGGGAGGGTGAAAGCAGGTAGCGGTTGGATTGGGGCCAAAGAACAATTGTCAGACAGGAGTACACCTACGCCTCCACCAGGTTTATTGTTGGGGTGGGGAGTGTGCGAGAATTGCAGATCTCCATAGGAGAGGGCAGCAGGGGAGGTAGTGTCTGAGGGCGTTATCCAAGTTTCTGTGATACCAAGAAATGATAATTTATGAGAAATGAAGAGGTCGTGGATGTAGTCAAGTTTGTTGCGTACAGAGTGAGCATTCCACAGTGCACAGTGGAGGGGCAGGAGCGGGTAAGATAGGTGTAATGTTTAGGACGTTCTGTGTGCTCATGGCAGTTGTGCGGAAAGATCCGACAGCAGGGAATTGCTGGGATGGTCCTGATTAGGAGAAATGTCGCCAGAAGTGAGGAGTAGCAAAGAGAGGGATAGCAGGTGTAAGAAGGAGAGAGTGTGGGGAGGTTGTGTGTGTTTGGGGCGGAAAGCTTATAGGTTTGTCAGTAGCTGTGCAGAGAAGGTCAGATGGTGGGATAGAATAGATGGAGAGATAAAGATATTCTTAGTGACATGGCTGGTTTAGAGTGGATCTTAGGTACAGCTGAAATCATCCAAAAATGCATGACAGTAACATTTATAGAAATGCACTCAGTCACATGATATGTGTCACTCACTACTACAGGTCATGCAAAAAGATAATACTGCCTGCACATCCATCACATGAGACTTTATCATCAATAGTTAATCTAGAATGACTCAAGCAACAACAACTCTGAGCCAGGCACCGTACAGAAGATATCACTGACATAAGATTGCTAGGTCACACTATTGGATTGTAACTGATAAAAATGTGGTCATGTAGCAACACACAAACTGTTATGACCCAGAAGGCAGCAGAAATCCAACCCTTCTGGATTCCAGTACAGCTACATTCACCAAGATTAGGTGCAACTGGAACATTTGTGATTGTAGTACCATAAGTTGCCACATTGCTATAATGTCTAACCAAAAAAAACAAAAAAAAAACCTTGCTAAATAAAGTGCTAAAGCGTATATAACGTTGTGCTTGTGTGCTGATGAGGAGAAACACTCACGTCCATTATAGTGACAGTGATGTCCCGGATTTTGTGTGGCTCAACATACGAGTTCTGACAATTTAAGGTAAGACGAGATGCAAGTTCACTTTGATTGAGACTTTCCAGCTAAGAAACAGTAAAGGATAAAAACACCATTAGAACTATTATGTCTGGTACGTCAGCAGTCTGTTCATAGACAGATCCCCATAAAGTAACACTTAGGCCTCAGGATTTGATAAGTGCCCAATAATGATCCTACAGGAATAAGAAATATAAAGTGGAAAATGTGGTAAAGGCATGTGATCCTACCAAAAGTCTTTTAGTCAGATAGATGGCGTCTATTCCAACCCCCAAGGCAAAGATGGCGTCATACAGGTGCCATGTATTTAGTTGCAAAAACAGGATTGGATCCTATTATCAAAAAAAAAAAAAAAGATTTTCCATAACAAAACCTTTGGGATCCAATCCTATTCTAGCTCCCAAATATACAGGTTTCACATGAAGAAATATCAAAAGGGCTTGTACAGCTGATTACATTTTATGGAAATGTGGAGAATATTGTAAGGTGATAAAAACAGACCAATAATAAAACCTCACCAATCCCCTCTGCTCCCATTCCATCTATTCTAAGTCCTCCATTTTTACTTCCTGCTCCCTGACACACAGGGAATTACGGCATTGAAAATGAGCAGGAATAGTCCAGCGGAGTAACTGGGAAGTATTGAGGAACTGGTAAGGAGAGTATCACTTATTGTATACTATTTTCACACTTTTTCCAAAATTTGAATGGGCCCGACAACCCCTTTAGGTCCATGTAAATGTATTTACGTATATAGTTTTTCTTCTAGTTACATGGATGTCCAGAGAATTATCTGAGCTGGTTTCCAATTCTACTATTCCCCATAATAAGGTTTCCTGCTATAATAGGGTCTGGATCTTGAAAATCCTTTAAGATGATCATAAATGATGTTCCACAGTTCCAATCTGTTATTCCCAGGACACAAATAGAAAATTGTTACTGTACATATTTCTATAGCAACAAAATATGTAAAATTAGGTGAAGATTTGCTCTTACTCGATCCACCATAAAATCAATAGCATCAGCCATCACTGGGTCCACAGGGCCAGAAGAAAAATTTCCCAGGACGATCTTCTTGAGCATAAATGCAGGCAGGAGCCAAAAGCTGCAAATAGAAGACATTACAACATTTATAATTGCAGAAACATCTTTTTACTGAAGGACGTCTCTCTGGTTTGGCTAGAATCCCTATTCCCTGCGTCACAGGGTAGATAACTTCAATAGGTGGCAATAGAGAGACAGTATTCTTCCTTTTGGAGGAGAACCAATTTGCATACCTTTTCCCAGGGAGCACTGTGCCTGTATGACTTCATTCACCAGGTGGTGTTCTCTAATAGGAGAAACAATACCCCCACTCTTCTCGCCAAAAGCTACAGGCTTCTCACCCTGATTTTCCGTATCCTACTGATGATCAGGGTAAATAACCCCTAAACCAGTTCTTTACAGATGGGTATCTATCGCTTTTCGAGGAATCTTTCATTTGACTAAAATTCCTAGTCCTGTTTCAGGTCTCTAATGTGTTTTCCAAGTTTACAACATTGATGGCCTATCTTTAGTCTATGCCAGCAGTATCAGATCATTGAGGGACAAACTCTCAGCACTCAGCCGATAAGCTATAAGAGCTCTGGGACTTGGGCAGCTGCAGTCTCTTTATTGTTGATACTGCTCCGTACACCTGCATGCCATACACTTAGTAGTGGCTGTGCAGGGTACTGATGATTTGTTCCCCTCACTTTCCCTCAAGTGCTGTGGCCCTTCAAATAGCTGGTTTGTGGAGGAGTCCAAAGACTGATTGATATTGGTGGTCTATCCTAAGGATAGACCATTAATACTGTAAACGTGGAAAACCTCTTTAATGGATTCGAAATTGACTTATCGAAGTTAGCTACATCTAAACTGCGCTAGATGCAGTTTTCTTCTTTTTGGTGGGTAACTAATTTGCAAATATCAACATGGACACACACGTCTAGTGTTTGAAGAAAGAAGAGTATAATTCCCTGTACAACACACAGACCGAAAAAAAAAATTTAAGGCTGCTTGGTCACTGAAATTTTCTCATGATAATGGCTTTAAGTGGGATCTGACTCCAATAACCTTTACCACTTGGTTGATATCACATGGGAAAGCCAGACATTTCCCCTGCAGCAACCACTGCCTGAGAAATTGAGTATTACATGGCAGCCATTGAAGCGAATAGGTAACCATGTAATGCAATGATTCCCAACACGGGTGCCATAGCAAACAAGGATGCCTTGAAAACCTGCCATGGGGCCGTCACACTCTAGTTGTGAAAATGACCAATGCTTTCATGCATTATCTTTTGGTAAAAATTATTTGGTTGAATGCCCCAAGGATTTTTTTTTCTCCAGGGGTACTCAGTCTGAAAAGATTGGGAAACACCCGTGTAATAAATGGACAGGCAGACTTCGCCACTCTCTGTCGTGGCTCATTAAACAGGAATTTACCTCTGTAATGTCCATCTGTCCCAATAACAAGGTACCATGGTGGAAGAGTGAAGAAATCAGGCGATACCTTTTAGAGGCTAACTGAGTATATTTATAAGTAAGCTTTCAGAAGCCTAGCTTCCTTCATCAGACAAGGTACCATGGTGACTGCTTAATCCAAACTTACACTGCCCTTACCCATTACAATACCTGATAAAGACAAAAGCAACCACAAATTTGTGAATATCAATGTGCTTCCCAAAATACAACTTATCATAATGCAATGTACTTGTAGAAAGAAAGCAAGATGATAAATAAACACTAGCAATTTTTAACAATATTCGGCCAAAAGGTTGTGGGTAATGTGGATAGCTAAATTGAAGAGAACAGTAAATCATCATATTCACCTGTTTGCTGTCCATGTCTGGTTGAAAATGGAGGTGTCACTGAAGGCATTGCACAAGACAAGTGACTGGACCCTGGGAGACTTGTGTGTGTACTCCGCAAATTTCTGAGCCAGAAAACCACCAAGTGATGCACCAAACAAATGAACCTATACATAAAAAATAAAAAGTCAGACACTACTAGGCACAAATTCTAGGGGCCAAGTACCCATATGCTGAGATCTGAACATTGCGATCACAAAAGTGGGGGTTTCCAAACCCCTGTGTAAATAGAGCAGTAGCGTGCATGCATGACCACTGTTTCATTCAAGTCTATGGGACTGACTCAAAGACCTCTATTTCTGTTATTGCAGTAGGTCCCGGCGATAGGGTCCCCAGCAAGCAGACACTTTTGGACAGACAATATCCAATATCCATAGGTTTCGGGAAACCCGAATCTTTAAAATAAAAAAAAATAAAAAAAAACTAAATAAATCTTACTCATAGAAGGTCCCCCATTCCAGCACCCCACTCTCACCCTCAGCGTTTCTGACTCCTCACAGACTAGAAGAGGTGATACCCTGTAGCCTTAGCGGTCACATTTACATGATCAGCATGTGACCTCTGAGGTCAAACAGTGATTTCTTCATGAACAGTATGTGACCGCTGAGCCCAGAGATTGGCTATAGGTCACGTGACAATGAACAGGATGTCTTCACTTCCAGTTCGAAGAGGACTGGACTGGGTTGCTGGAACAAGCAACAATCAAAGGGTAATATTTTTTTCTTGTCCTTTACTTTAAAGTTTTACTGCATTTTTTGCAAACATATCAGACAAGCCCTATAAGTATACGTGTATATTACATCATTTACCTACACTCATCTGATAAAGGGTGAGGGATTATCCTGAAATGTGTTATCTTGATTGCAGTAAAAGAAGGACTTTGCTATTTCCATGTGGAAAACTTTGTATACGGTCAGTGGAATGCTCAAAGGTGAGATCAGTAAGACACCCACCCTGTCTCTTTAGTAGTATGTTAGTAATACACTAGAAGCACTTTTTTTTTCTTCAATATTCTAGTCATTCAATAGGGCTGGGCAATTATGACCCAAGTCAAAATCTCAAATACAATGAATGAACAATTTTAGGGTCCTCCCATTTTTTTTTTTTTTCATCTGGCTAGCATACATATCCTTTAGACAATGGCAGTGTGAGACAAGAAGACATAGATGTAAAATAATTGAAATAGTCCAAGGGAGCAAATTCACATCCATTAATAGAGCAGACTTTCAGTTTTGGTTATTTTGCGATTAATTTCCCAGTCCTAGAACCTTTCCAAACAAATTATAATTTTTTATTATTACCATTATTGTTTTATTAATAGGACCAACTTCTCTACTCCTAATCAAAATTACCAAATTCATCTGACTTTAATCTGTTGGGTAAGGCCCACACTAACTATCCGTTTTGCAGACACACACATTATATATATATATTATATATACACATACATATAAATATCAAAAAAAACACTGTTGAATTTTATTCACGGACTCAAACTTGAATGAACGAGACAAGTAGAGAAAAATAAAAAAAAATAAACACCCATTACTCATCTGGTAAACTCCCTACCAGCGTGCGCTGCAGCAATGAAGTGTCTGCCTACCTCTGCGACCACTGCAGCCAATAACAGGTGGCCATATGAGTAGTCCAGCACTGTATAGCAGGCCATTGGGGAGTAAAGGAGTGCAGAGAGGTCTTTCAGATGTGTAAAGGGTCTTTTCTTATTTTACAGCACTGCCAATCCTTGACAAATTTTTGATAAAGGGGTTTTCAAAGATTAATTTAGCAGACAATAGTAATATAACCGTCCTCTCACCTTGTCCAAGTGCAGATCATCAAGAAGCTTTCTAAATCCATCACAGAATTCCAGATGATCCCAATACACAGGGTACTGTAGCTGGAAGAGGCAAGAAAACAGGTATAAAGATAAGATGTATGAGAGCCACAGGTTGTGAGGATGAAAATCTTGATCATGTACAGTACCAGGTGGTGTGGAGAAACCTGAATACTAGGCTCTGATCCACAGTTCCCGGTGGCATCACATAGTTCAGTACTTACAGCAATAACTCTATAACCCCAGCCAGTCAGTGCCAGGATCTGATGAAAGAAGACGTCTGCTGTGCCACTGACTGGAGGTAGAAATATAATGGGACAGCGCACACTTCGAGGACCAGCATCATACAGAGACCACACTTTACTGTCATCATCATCCACGATGATCTGAGGAAGAAACAACAATTACACATCTAGATTTTACCAATGGGACTACTCATTTATAACACCACACAAGCACACCATAAAACGTGATATAAACAGATACAGATGTACAGGTTTTCATCAAGGTTGCTCAATAGTAAATCTGTCTAGCTCTAGACAGACATGCGAATGAATTGGTGCATCACTATATTGCCATTCAGGATGCTAGGTCAGAGTAAGAGGATTCAGTTATATTTTCACTGGAATGTGTGTGTAGAAGAACAGTAGCGACTACTAAAGGGGACCAACCACAAGGGTTGAGGCTCCTAAATTGCCACCATAGCATTATATAATAGGTTAATAACACATCTCTACAAAATCGCCATTGTTGCATTATGTAGGACACGATCTTTAAGCTTAGGCCGGCCTTACACCTTTGATTTTCGTAGTTCAAAATGGCAGCGATGAGGCATGTAGATAATACAAATGATCGTTTGAGGCAAACTTTAGTCTGCTGCAAAACAGATGAGGTAGGCTCAATATTTTCATCTGACTGTTGGCCAAAAATTCCAGTGTTTGGAAAGTTAACAACAAAACAGCCCTCCAATAATACAATTTAACGGTGGTGGGTACATTCCCATGAACAATCTCGTAGTCAGTCGAACAGCCACATAAAATCTCTATATGAAATGCATAGCTAACCTAACCGTTCCAGGATTAATTGGTATCCCCCTATTAAAGAGGAGAGTCCCCTGCTACCTACTTCCATTGGTACACACAAGGGTGAACCAAGCCTGAGCAGATGTTAAAAAGGCACTATTCATACTACCGACATTGAAAGGCAAATATGTGGTTACTCACAGGGGTTTTAGCGGTGGCACCTGCTATGACCTGCTGATCGCCAGCAGATTTGCATTTAGAGAAGAGATGGTGATGGTCCTGGCAAATCAGTCCTATTTTGAGCGTGTTCACATTGAACTTAAAGCGTAACTAAACTTTCAGACAACTTTTGATTTTCTGGCAGTATTTGTGCCATTGATACATTTTGTAATATAATTTATTAACAAATTTTGGCTCCTTTTTATGATATTTTACATTTTTTCACCTTTTCCCTTGCTTCTCTATTTAATGAAGAGAGAATGAAGGTGGGGAGGGTAACTTCAAATGGCTATGCAGTATACAGTTCTACCTGTACAATTTACAGAGATATCACTGCTTGAAAACAGTCGCCAATGGGAGATTTATATGCAAACAAGCCATGCGACTGATGAACGTAATGTTACATGGCTTGTGAAGCAGAAGCAGCATTCACTGGGATACAGCTGCCATTTCAGTCAGCTGTATTGTGCAGGCCCTGGGTGTTGGAGTCCTGCCAGTCCAATACTGATGACCTATCCTAAGGATGAGTGGAAAGAAGAGAAACACACACACAAATGGTCAGTACTACCAAACAATGTGAACAATAAATGGAGGTGCACATTGCCGTGGCTGAAATAGAATTTTAACAGTACTCTGCTAGCCTCAAAAGCATTACTGCTAACTCCTACACTATATACACATGCATGAAAATGAGGCTCTTTGTTAATATTTTGATCAAATTGTATAAGCCCATCTGCCAGTGACAAGATCACCTCTTTAGATGGCACCCTACACTACAAAGACTCGCCTCTCTGAGTCTTGGCCTGAATTCATTACAGGCCAAGGCCCAAAGAGAGGAGAGTCACTATAGTGTAGGGTCCCATCTAAAAGAGGTCGCCTTGTCGCTGGCAAATGGGCTTATACAATTTGATCAAAATATTAACAAAGAGCCTCATTTTCATATACATTTGATCAAAATGCTAAGCAAGAACGTCCTCTTCATGTATTTTATATACAGTAGGAAATAACAGTAATGCTTTTTTTGCGTTCGCTATCCTACGAATAGATCATCAATATTGTAGCCCCGGAAAATCCCTTTAACATGACTGGAGAGGACCAAAAAATGTATTTTTAGACTATACAACAACCTAGGAGAGCCCCATGTTTCGAACAGTAATATTGTCTATGATATTAACTGAATTATCTGGTTCTTTCTAATGATTAACTTGATGTGTTGGGTTAATCATTAAGGGACGGCTAGCTCTATATCTGTTCGCATTGTATATCTCAGCACATGCCACCCAATGTATTTGTATATCATTCTATATTAAAGTACATAGATATAATTGATAGTATATAGTATATCCTTTACTACCACATACATCACTTCAATACTCATATACACTTTACGGCTGGATAGATACTGTGCGTACCAACAAACCAGTTTGGATTGGATTGTGATAAAAATATTTCTTTGTCCAACAGAACAAAGAATACAGGGGAGTATTTATTAAGCCTCTAGCATCTATTTCCTTCTAATTTTTGCCCCCATTTTCAAAAAAGTGCAACTGCACTCCAGTACATGGGCAGCATAAAAATTTCCATGAGGTGAATTTTGACCGAAATTTAAGAAGCAATTGCACCTTTTCAGTAAATTAGGCAAATGGAACAAAGCGTAAAAAACACGAACACCAAAAAATGTGCAAAGAATTTGTGCAAATTATTAATGACCCCCCACTGTGTCAACGGTTTCCTTCTTTTTCTCAGTTTCGCTGTTCAAGTCATTGACAGCAGAAAACTGTGACATCTAACAATGTGTGAAAATCCAAGTGCTATAAACTCACATTGTATATTGTATACTGCCATTATAAAGTCAGAGAGAATGCTTCATACATCTAAAACTGTCCAGATTATTTATATACAGTGTAACACAATCCTCCATGCTAGTGTCACGAGTTTTCACTTCTCAGCACCCAAACTTTGTCTATATTAGTATCTACAATAAAGGAAAGAAAGCTGGCTAAAAGGGGTAGGTAACAATCGATCAGACGAGACTCCACATACCCTCTTTAGTGGGACGGTGCTGCGAAACCAGTTGTAGTCTGGGGAGATCTTGATGGCTCCCATGTTGCAGAGTTAAAGATCAGGCAGATCTGTGGGGAGGAGAGCAGGCATGTGATGAGTCAGTCTCAGGAGACACACAATGTAACCACTTATATACAAAGCTTCCCTGCCCTCTGGCCTATGGTATGCGATAAGAAAAAAAATATATGGACGCCTCCACTAATACCACTGAAGACAGATAGAGAGCAACTTCTGAAAAAGTACATTGGCACACAAGGGGTTATGTAACAGACTAGGAAATGCAATGACGATTGATGAATCATGGAATGTTTCAAGTGTATTAAACTAGACTGACTTCATCCTGGTCTAGTGTGTTATGTAACCCCTCTGTTCTTACAACGCTAAATGGCACTGCGGTTACCAATGTGGCCGTGCAGCAAACTTACTAGGGAAAAGTGACTTCCAGATGGTGGGTGACTGACTACAGCCCCGCTCTAGAGCTGTATAAAATGAACAATGTGCCCGATGATTGGCTACATCATTCATTGTACATTAGTATACCCTGTACCACATGGCTAGAGATTACTGCAGTTCACTGGAGCGAGGTTTTAATAGCCAAATGAGTTGTCTGGTGTACCCGGGCCTAGAGCTGGGCAATTGTGGCATTGCCCATTTGCCCCCATTATAATCTGACCTGGTCCACCGATACAATTGATTACTGTTGTGGGGCACGGCAGTCTACTGAAGAGCCATGTTCATGAAGAGTTCATGTTTTGGATGAACTTCACAAGATTTGTCTCATAGGGTTCGCCCAACGGTTTTGTTTGGACCGAACCGGAACTATCATTATACTCTGGGCTCTCTTCAGAATATCATTAGCAGAGGCCTACGGGAGGTGAGCACACATGAAAAAAAAAAAAAAAAAAAAAAAAAGGTACAAACTAGTGAATACTATAAATATCTAACATTTACAAAATCAAGTTGGTTAACCAGACTGACAGTCGGTTTCGGTTACTTTCAATTAAATGCCCAGCCCTACCTGGGTCCATGCCAGCCAGAGCACCCGTATTAACTTCATGTGACTGCCACCCAGCACTATCCCCAACATAAAGATTGATAGGTCCTGATGTGCAGTGACCTTAGGTAAAAATGAGTGCTCAGGGGGATGTGGTCATGCCCCAGGTGCACCAAACAGCTCATTTGCCTAAACATTAAGAGTTGATTTTCTCAGCAGCCAGACCCTACAACACCAGTTACTCCTCTGGTCTACCACAAGTCTGTAAACTAATCTTAGGCCCCATGAACACGACCCATAACATTATCTGAAACTGCGGATCCAGACTGTGGATAGCATTTGCGGCTCAAACAAGTGTAGTGGATCTAAACAAGTCATTTTGCCGATGACTTACTAACATGTTTTTTGTGGATTGCGGATTACTACTTGGGGACAGCAAAACCACTAAAGTCGTGTGCAGGAGGCCCAAGTATGAAGATGGATACTGTAGATGGCAAGGAGACTGTAATATATTGTGAGGGACTAAGCCATGGTGTCCAAGTTAATGTAGGATATGAAGAGCACACCACTGTGAGGAAGCCATAATGAGACCAGACCAGGGCAAGTGTGCGAGAAGTGAGGACATCTACACGCAGGACATTACTGACCAAAAAAAAAAAAAAAAAGACTAAACAGAATTAAAAACGGGCTATGATGACTTAGAGCACTGTGACACAAAACTTGTTTGCCTCAGTGTAACCATAATCTGGTTGCCTCAGCTGAGAACTCTGTTGCTTCCTCATGACAAATGTCCCACTACTACCCTCATACCACTACCTCCATCTTAGTTCTAAGTGGGGAAACCACTCAAATACCTATAGTATCCTATATCTAACTCACACCGGCAGAAATAGGCGGAGAGAAGAGTCCCCCATGTAGGACCCCAATATAGTCAATGGGGTCCGCGGGTAACCGCTGTTTTAGCAGTCTGGCGCTCCCTCATTCGGATCCCCCTGAGCTGCCCAGCGCAGATATGCCTTCAAGAGAACTCTACTGTAAACACTACAAGCAGTAAGCAGAATCTCACGATAAAGACAAGCATGTTATACTGAGCAAGTATCAGATGGTAAACTATTACTTTCAATAGCAGGGAACCTAAACAGGAAGCAGAATACAGAAGTAACACAAGGGGTATACCCGATCAGGAGATTGCAAAACGCTAGACATCCGTTACAATAAATAGAACCATGAAGAATGAGGAGGGTTCACAGTCTAACTGCACAGGAAATTGTAACTGCTTACTATTGTTTTATCAGCTATGAGCAATTCTGTATATACAGAAAAGACGCATTATAGGGCTAGTGCGGGATTACACAATCATGGCTGCTTTCTTTCAGAAACAGCACCATATTTGTCCACTGGTTGAGTGTGGTACTACAGCTCAGCACTTTTCACTGCATTAACCGACAGACATGGACAGATTTGGTGCTATTTTTGGAAGAATGCGGTAATGTTTTTCTAATCCTATTAGCCCCTTTAAAACTTTTTACATGGAAGAAAGAGCATTAAACCCTAGAGCACTGTATACATGTGACTTGTGACTCTGCAACTGCTAAACAGCAAGTAATTAGGTCTCGTGCATATGGCTATTGATAGCTTTGCAATATATAATATAATTTAGAGTGGGGGAGGGGAATTTATTAAAGGGGTTTTCCAGGATCTAGTAGATTTTCATAGGATAGGTCAGAAATTAAAAACTGACAAGATTAACTGCAGAGTTCAGACGAGAGCCGCAGACTCTTCAGTACTTACAGCACCATATATTTTTACAGCAGCTGTACTGGGTATTAGGCCATGTGACCGATGAATATGACCTCACAAGGCCTATGAAGCAGAAGCCCTAAGTGCCGCTGCCATTTCACATAGCTGATCCCCAGAGTGTCGGACCCCCCCCCCAATTAAAGGTCACCAATTAAAAAATCCTGTTAATCACCATTAAGGCTGGGGTGGTCATGCTCCAGGTACCCTAAACAGCTCACTATCATACAATGTATTTTTTTTTGTATCAAAAAGCAATCTTGTTGCTGGTAAAATTAAAGGGAGGCTGTCACCAGGTCTTAAAAGCCCAATGACATACTTCTGTCACCCTGAGCATTTTGGGGTTTTGTTTATCCAAATCTGTTCAGCCATTCCAAAGATATAAGCCCTTTTAGTGCTGATGCAAATCTGGATATACTAGCCAAGTGGGCGGGAACACTGTGGTTTCTCTGGGGGACGGGTCTCTGTATGCTGTATGTCAAGCAGTGTTACAGCCCACTTGGAATATATATAATAAATTGGTACAGTTAGTAGTACAATGCAGTATGTGCTGAATATATTTTCATAAGAATTTGGGAAAATGATGAAATGTTGAAAATGATGAAATGTCCTGTAAAGGTCTGTTCTATTCCTCATATAATGATGGGACTGAGTTCTGAGTGAACCTATAAGGTTTAGCAGTGCCAGGGCTGTGGAGTCGGAGTCGTGGAGTCGGAGTCGGTGCCTATTTTGGTGGAGTCGGAGTCAGGGGAAATTGAGGAGTCGGAGTCGGACTCGGGGCTTTGACGTACCGACTCCACAGCCCTGGATTTGGATAAACAAAACACCAAAATGCTCAGGTCCATTGAGTGTCCTTGGGTTTAAAACTGAGACGGGCAGAGGAAAAAAGTCCCCCGTGCAGGTCCAACAATTTTCAGTCAGACACTGCGATGGAGGCTCCAACATAGTCTCCAGTGCGGATATGAACATAGCCTAAAGGTCAGCATTTTTTCTCTTTACGTGTGGCAGGGCTGACGGACCTGTATTTGCTTTATGCTAGTTAAAAGGGGTTTTCCCGTCTTGGGCTTTATGACTACATTCACATGATAATGCCTGATGTGGCTCCCAACTCTGGGACCTGCATTTATCTTGAGAAGGGGGCTCCATTTGTGGCCACGGTGAAAGGACAGAGGGCAGAAAATGCAGAAACGTCTGTTTACTTGTGTGAGACTTCGAAAACCAGCCAAGCAAGCAGCCACCTCTGGGACCTGCATGTATCGGGCAAATATTTGCACCAAAGGTGTGGCATTTTATTCTTTCATTAAAATCGGCTAGTGTGGCATAGAGAGTGGATGGCGTGGGGTGGGATCAAGGTGTGCTGGGGATGCCTTGACCTGTCAGATTTCTGGTGTTTTCTGACATCAGTTATAGCTTAAACCTGACACTAGTTCTTGGCTGGTGTAGATTTAGAATCTGGCTCGTTGGCCATCTTGAGGTGCATGGAAATTATTAAATAGGCCGAAGCCTCTTAATAAATAAATAAAAAAATATAAAATGTAAACAACTAAGGACTTTGGGTTTCTGTTCTTCAGGTCCGCTTGGGGACCCAAAAAACAGAAACCCTTTCTGCTTAAAAAGCGGTTACCTGTGGAAACCATAGACACTGATGGGGTCCGCCCAGTTTCCACTCGAGACTTTTCTCTCTACATATTGTAAGCAGAATGGAGGCCGGAGTTCCTGAACACTAGTGTGACTGCAGCCTTAGGCCGGTTGCAGACAACTGTGCTGCAACTGTGCTGCTGTGAATTAAAAGAATGGGTTGCACACGGGGAACACAGGGATGTCCCAGTGTGCCGCCTGTGCACGGGCTGTGCTTCCGCAGCTCCTTTCATGTGTACGGGCCCATAGAAAAGAATGGGTCAGTGTGCTATCCGTGAAATACATGGATAGCACACTGACCCACACCATGGTCGTCTGAAAGGGGCCTTAATGTGTGAATGGTCCGTACTCACCCATCTGCCATCCACATACCGCTACAATAGCACCTATACAGCTTATAACCTGTGATGCACAACATATAGCCCCTCACCTGTACTGGGTCACAACACATTTCTGCAGCACATCCTCTATAGATGTAGCATAGCTGAGTTTCTTGTGTCCACTGTTATAACTCACTAGATCATGACCCTACAGAAACCTTGCAGTTCAATGTAATACAGCTCGTAGCACACCTTGGGATATCATGGCTAGTCAAAGCACATAATAGACTAAGGCCATGTTCACATCTGCACTCACATTTCCATTTTTTGTTCCAATATAGAAGCTTACAAATAACAGCAGTCATATGGTCAAGGCTGTGGAGTCGGGGCCAATTTTGGATGGAGTTTGAGAAATGTTACCAAATGTGACTAACATAAAATGATTGCTTATTTTGTATTACATTACACTATTATTAATATTGTATAATTAGTTCTATACATAGTTTGTTACATATTTACTTTCAGAGGAATCAATCACTGTTTTTTTTATGAATTAGAAGAACTTTATGGCTTCTGACCGACCGCGGCCGTCAGCCATTTATGAAAGAGTCAGAATTAGAGCAGATGTTTTAGTCAGGTTGTGGAAAAGTAAAGGAGTTGGTGGTTTACCCTACTGACCCCACAGCCCGGCATGAACGGCAGTCAATAGACCTCACAGAGGCAGATTTATTCAAACAAGTTGCCTACAGCAACCAATCACATCACAGCTTTCATTTTTCAAGAGCAGAATACAAATGAATACTGTGCTGTGATTGGTTGCTATAGGCAATAAAGCTTTCATTTTGCATAATCATCACACATAGACTATAGTGGTGTCTGTCATGTCTCCCCATGATTTTACTGGGAAAAAAAAAAAAAGAAGTTGCGCCACTTTTTTTACAGCTCTTCTAATATTATGATCTGTGACGGGGGCGCTCTTATGTAGATGGGAGCCCTGCCTAAAGCTAGGTGAATCTTCCATTAAATCTGTGGGATCCACTGATGATGGGAGGGCCACTGTGGTTTCCACTTATAACAGAAACCAAGAAGCAAATGTGAACAGAGGCCAATTCCTACTGATCCACTGATCTATACAACTAACCTGTATATGCACCCAGCACATCTCCCTGCAAGTCTGCCCCCACCTGGTTATGTCCAGCACAGTCCATTAGCTGTAACAGCTTCTAGAGTGGGGCAGATTGCCCCTGCACAGCGCCCCCCTGCGTTCGGGTCAACCTCTTGCAGCATAGCGCCTCTCTGCACTTAGCACATACCTCTACAACACAGCGCCTACTTGCGACTGACACATGCCCCTGCAGCGCAGCGCAGCGCAGCGCAGCGCAGCGCTCCCCCGAGCCCGCGATATACCTGTGCTGCACAGCGCCCCCCTGTGACCAGTACATACCCAAATCCTGTGACAGGACAGGCCGTACCGCTCTCTCCGGTACCACAGAACACCCCTCTCTGCTTCCGGGGTCTGTGAGAGAACGCTGGACACGTGACTCGTCACATGCCTGAGAACGGTTCTGTTTATCAGAACGATCATGCTCCGTGACGTCACTCTCTGAAATAAACTTTATTAATCCCTTCACAGACGATGCAAGTAATACACGTTAGTGGTGCACATTCTGGTGCGCTCTGGGTGAAATTATACAAAATCAGAGATTTGTATATTTCATGTTGTGAAACCAGAAATCCCAGCATGCTCTGCCGGCACAGAACATCTCACACGCCCCATCATGCTTTGCGCGTAGAGCTGTCACAACTCCAGCACGTGGTAACAAGAATTGGGGTCAGAGCGGGGTGAGCGGTGACGTCACGGCAGCAAGCCGCCATGTTTAATGCTACCGAGGAGGAAAGCACTTTGCCAGTCAAGCACTGTGAACGTAAAGAGTAGAGCCTGTTCACATAATCACCGCCCACATACTTTCATGTAGCCCTCAGACCTACGCCACAGCGTATCTGGCGGGAAGATACAGATCCCCATGCTGCTATCTACGACCCTTCTGCTTGAACGTCACTACTTGTCATTGACAGTAGTAAAGATGGCGGCTGATTTGCTATTGGTCAAATTGAATGCATGGAACGCACGTTGATTGGGAAATATCAGCGCCGTGACGTCATTAGTACGTGTGAGCGGCACGTCCCCGTCAGCTTTTACGAGCTGTGTTTGTGATTGGTTAGGTCGTTGAACCCTGCCGGGCTGACGACATAGCAGGCTGCCACGGGCCCGGGGTACTCTACGGTTCCGGCTTTACTCACAGGCTACGTTATCTGGTACCGGCCGCGGATTTCTGGACCTCCACTGGCACCTGTCCGCCCTGTCACACCAGCTCCCGGACCGGGCACCGCGGCGGGACCATGTCTAGCCCCAGCTGTTCTTGCGCTGCCAGGATCATCACCAGCTCCCTGCATAGAGGTGAGCAGAGGAGAGGTAGAGGCTCCTGGGGGCACCGAGCTGCCGCCACTGGGGCTTATACTTCTGGCTATGCCTCCCTGCTGCTGGGGGTGGGCGGCGTTGTGTAGGCAACAGGTTATCAGTACATGGGGACACCTATATCACTTACAGGGACACTGGTTTCCTGGTCTCTGCTCTTCCTTGTTCATACCTAGCGACTTCACACCTCTCTAGTCACTAGTGCAGGACTAAGTGTCAGGGCTGTGTCCATGTGTTGCTAGGACCACATCAGAACAGTCTGTATGAGAGTATTCCTGTTCACTGACAGCAAGCAGGGATCTGGAACTATAACTCAAGTATGTTAAAAAGTTTCTTAACTATGTTTTAGTTGAAAGGGGATTTCTGGGACTTAAAGGGGTTTCCAGGATACTTGGAAACACTAGGGGAGGGACAGGCTAGGGTTAAAATAAAAAAAATAAAATAAAATGCACCACTTTCCTCTAATCCCGTTCTCTTTGACAGCCAAACTAGCCAGGCTGGAAGTTCTGAGGCTCTGGTGACTGCAGGTAACAAATCGCTGGACCTCAGTGGTCACATGTTGCGTACCAGTGACGTATCAGGAGTAACATCACCGGTATTGAACATTTGTCTGCTGAGCCCAAGGTTTGGCCACTTCGGCCTTTGAACTTCCAGTCCAGCCAGTACTGGAGAGAATGGGAGCTGAATCATCTGAGAAAAGGGTATAATGCAGTGCTCTTCACTGTTACTTTTTACGCTATTTTGTGTAATCCCATCCACGCATTGCAGGAAAAAAACACAGTGGAAACGCTGCATTTTCAAAACGCTGTGGCATATTAGTTTTACCTGTGGGAATGCCACATTATTCAGAGACTTATCTCTGGTGGGGAAGGTAAAAATTAAAAACTTTGTGGATAAGCCGTGAAAGATGCAAGTGTTTTTGCTGTGTATTTTCCCACAGCGTTTTTTTTATCTGCATTTCCGCCTTAGCCTTAAAAGGGTTATGCTACAAACAATATTGTGAATGTAGCTGAATATCTTGTGGATGCAGACGTACCCCTGGTCCTGTTGGAATGGAAGCGCCAGCAATCGCCGAAGTACAGCCTTCATCCATCTCTGGTGCTCCCATTGAAGTGAATGTGAGCGGAGGGTTTAGCTGTTATCAGGATTGGTGGGGTCTTAGTGGTTAGACTCCAACGATCATCAATTTATCCTCTATCCTGTTATCTTATGGTCTGTGGAGTGAAAGTGGTGCTCACCCAAGCGCTGCTGTCACTTTGAACAGCTGATTGGCAGGGTGCCGAGTGTCCAAATCTTGCCCATCTGATATTGACGTAGAGGAGGCCATCAATATTTAGAGGTTCTACCACAAAGACACTTATACCCGGTCCTAAGGATAGTGAATAAGTGTCAGATTGCTGGAGGTCTGACGTCTATGGCCCCCAGTGATTAGGAAAATAAGGGGCTAAAAGTTCCTGTGTAGCCACCATGTGAATGAAGAGCTGTTGTGCTTATGTAACCAGCAATCATTCAATTTTATGGGGCTGCTACGGATCACCACCCTGGCTGACCCACAATAGAGGGATTCCAGCCTTTCCAAAAAGAACCCACTGTGCATGAGGTTATCATTCTTTGGTTAGGCTGGGTTCACAAGTTGTGATGTTGGCCATGCAGCGCACTAGGTATTTTATTGGAAATTGTGGTGGTTTTGCAGTGCTGGTATGTGACGGCAAGTTACCATCCATAGTAGTAACGTCCCCTCTGGCATCACTTCTGCAACTATGTTCACAAAGACTTCTAGGGGCCATGTGACCATTGGGGTATGTGTGTGTGTGAATATATATATATATATATATATATATATATATATATTAAAGTCCGGAAATTTAAAAAATAAAAGTGACTTAAAAACATCACTGAAGTTCTAAGAGTCCACCCATTCTAACAGTGGCAGTGCAATCCCTGTGACTTCTGGTCTGTGTAAGGTTGAAAGGGATAAGGGATGATGATCTGTTTGTCGTCATGTCTCCTTAAGCCAATCACTGGCCTCAGTGGTGGCGTGTACATGAATGGTGCGTGACTTCTGAGGGCAGTCGGGCATATACATCGATGCCCACTTCACTACTAACGCCTTTGTTGGCTGCAGTATCACAGAAGGGACCAGACTGGCAGCACTGACATGGTATGTTTTTTTTTTTGTTTGTTTGTTTTTGTTTTTTTTTTCTTTTATTCCTCCCCTTTAAGTTGCATATACTCTTTTAAGTATATGCAACTTACACTGTTTTTTTTGTTTGTTTGTTTTCCTTAAGGTTGGTGGGAAAAAGTCTATCAATGGGACATCTGTCATGTTTGGGCACCTAGCAGCATGTCGCAGACAACAATGTACTGTAAATGCAGATCAATGCTGCTAGTGTGCACTTCAGCTTATTTATCAAAGCCATAAACATATTGTAGGTTTGTACAGATATCAAGGGAATCCAGGATTGGGCATGCTGAATTTTGTGGCCTGATCCTTTGTTTCCCCCAGGAGATGTCTAGCTTTCCTCTCTCCACTGATAACACATCCATGCTCAGCTGTGGGTGCATGTGTATATTTGCTGGTTGGAAGGAATCACTGTTTGAGTGATTTAAGATATTTAAGATGTATGGGTACCTTTAGCATATACTGACCCTTCCACTTAGATATTTTTGTATTAGCATGGCGATAATCCTGAAAACAGTCATAGACCACAATAAAAACATCCCAAAAAATAATCAACAGCGGAGTTCTTCCACACCTGAGGATGGTTCACTTCTGACATGTAGTACAGATATTTGGTTGCGATCAGCCATATTATACCTGCAATACCTGGTTGATTAACCCCTTAGATGCAGGGGTGAATGGTGACCTGATGGAAGGCAAGGAGGAAAACACAAAACAAAAGAATGACTGATGTCAGAAAGGGGTTAATATGTTGAAAATCCTGTATAACTGTCTGGTGGTTGTCACACAACTGTCTTTGTATATACAGATAGTGGGGCTGTTTACATGTCTGGCTTGAGGGCTCCTGCTATCTCTGTTTTGCAGCTGGACAATATATGGAAAATCCCTGACCTTTGTTCAAGGACAGTAGTATCCACTGTGTTGTTCCTTTTATTCATGGAGCTTTTCACTCATCGCTCTTCCTTTTTGTTTGGGATGTAAACTATTAATGTAACTAGTCCAGAGTCACATCTGTAAGCCACACAAGTCAGTTTCTGCGCTTCACCTTCTTCGTATTCTGCTATTCCTATGGAGCGCAGGTTTCGTTTCCAGTAATGGCAGACTAATATAATATGCTACTGTCTGTATATATCATAGAAAAATTTAAGTACCGCAATGGCAGACTGTACTGTCACATAACGTACCTCTTATCTAACATGCACAAGGTGGAGGAGGGGCTAGGGACCGTCTGTCATGTGCAAATGTATGGCAGAATGGGTCCGGTCATTTTCTCTCTGCAAATCTCTTAAAGAGAATCCTATGTATGTTCACTTTAGATATCCCAGACCTATATAACTTCATAATTGTTCGGAATGTTTGTACAATCTTAGATAGCTATTTCTATGGAATCTTTTTCTGTGCTGAAGAGTTTTTAAATGGTATGTTGGCTTTGGAGTCTCACGCATGATAATGATGCCCTTTGAGGATCTTCATACTGTAGCAGGCAGAAGTCCTCAGAGGACATGTGGCATTCTGTCATGGCACTCTGATCGTGGGTGCACTGCCACTATGTCCATGCAGCCAACATCAGAGCTGTCCCCCCCAGAAAGAGAGAATGGTTAGTGTGTTGTACGCAGGGTTGTGGAGTCTGAGTCAGGCCCAGTTTTGCTGGCGTTCACTCCGGCTTCATAATAAAATGATTATTTTTAATTATATTATACAATTATGTTGTATATTTACTTTCATAGGAATTCTATCATTGGCTTTTTAATGATTTGGGGTGGGTTCACCGTTATGATAGTGTCCATTTAAAAAAAAAAAAAAAATGGACACCTATCATAACAGACGTTAACGAACACTAACTGATGTTAATGTGTCCATTTTTTTAATGGATCAGTTAAAAAAGACACATTAGCATCAGTTAGTGTCTGTTTTTATGCTCTCTGTTTTTTAGCTTTTTTTTTTCTCTCTGGGCATGCGCCGAAAAAAAAAGACAGTAATAACGGACACCCGTCCGTTACCCTTAGACTTTAATGTTAAAAAATAACGGATACTTGATGTCCGTCAAGAAACCTCTTCTTTTTTTTTTTTTTTTTTAAGCTGACACAAAAGTCCTGCATGTAGGATTTTTTTGTCTGTGGAAAGAAAAAAGGGACATGTGATGGATTGGGTGTATAACAGACATGAACGGTCACTAACGGCCAAAAGATAAAATCCCATTAAAATGAATGGAAATTTTAACGCATTTGTGACAGTTCAGCTAGTGTCCATTGCTAAAATCTTGTAATGGACAATATCAACAGACGCTACTGACGGTCACCAACGGTAGTGTGAACACCCCCTAAGGGAAGCTTTACTACTCCTGACTGACCATTTTAGTCAGCCATTTTTCAACTGAGTCAGGATGTAGAAAAAAAATAATCAGTTCTTTGGCCTACCATTCCCACAGCCCTGGTTAGATGTAACCTAAAATGCTATTAAAAGCCAGGCTGCCCCATAAAAACAATCAAATGGCTATATTGAATATTAAAAAAAAAAAAAAAAAAAAAAATTACCCTTCTGCCAATCTGCCCTGTTTCCCACATGCTCCATCTACAGTCATGGCCAAAAGTTTTGAGAATGACACAAATATTCTATTTTCACATGATCTGCTGCCCTCTGGTTTTTATGTGTGTTTGTCAGATGTTTTTATCACATACAGAAATATAATTGCATTCATATTATGAGTAACAGAAGCTTATATTGACAGTTAGAATGAGTTAATGCAGCAAGTCAATATTTGCAGTGTTGACCCTTCTTCTTCAGGACCTCTGCAATTCTCCCTGGCATACTCTCAATCAACTTCTGGACCAAATCCTGACTGATAGCAGTCCATTCTTGCAGAATCAATGCTTTAATTTTGTCTGAATTTGTTGGTTTTTGTTTGTCCACCTGTCTCTTGATGATTGACCACAAGTTCTCAATGGGATTAAGATCTGGGGAGTTTCCAGGCCATGGACCCAAAATCTCTATGTTTTGTTCCCTGAGCCATTTAGTTATCACCTTTGCTTTATGGCAAGGTGCTCCATCATGCTGGAAAAGGCATTGTTGAGCGCCAAACTGCTCTTGGACGGTTGGGAGAAGTTGCTCTTGGAGGACATTCTGGTACCATTCTTTATTCATGGCTGTGTTTTTAGGCATGACTGTGAGAGAGCCGATTCCCTTGGCTGAGAAGCAAACCCACACATGAATGGTTTCAGGATGCTTTACAGTTGGCATGAGACAAGACTGGTGGTAGCGCTCACCTCTTCTTCTCCGAATAAGCTGTTTTCCAGATGTTCCAAACAATCGAAAAGGGGATTCATCAGAGAAAATGACTTTACCCCAGTCCTCAGCAGTCCACTCCCTGTACCTTTTGCAGAATATCAGTCTGTCCCTGATGTTTTTTCTGGAGAGAAGTGGCTTCTTTGCTGCCCTCCTTGAGACCAGGCCTTGCTCCAAGAGTCTCCGCCTTACAGTGCGTGCAGATGCACTCACACCTGCCTGCTGCCATTCCTCAGCAAGCTCTGCACTGCTGGTAGCCCGATCCCGCAGCTGAAACACTTTTAAGAGACGGTCCTGCCGCTTGCTGGTCTTTCTTGGGCGCCCTGGAGCCTTTTTGGCACCAATGGAACCTCTCTCCTTGAAGTTCTTGATGATGCGATAGATTGTTGACTGAGGTGCAATCTTTCTAGCTGCAATACTCTTCCTAGTTAGGCCATTTTTGTGCAGTGCAATGATGACTGCACGTGTTTCTTTAGAGATAACCATGGTTAACAGAAGAGAAACAATGATGGCAAGCACCAGCCTCCTTTTAAAGTGTCCAGTGGTGTCATTCTTACTTAATCATGACAGATTGATCTCCAGCCCTGTCCTCATCAACACCCACAGCTGTGTTAATGGAGCAATCACTGAAACGATGTTAGGTGGTCCTTTTAAGGCAGGGCTGCAATGATGTTGAAATGTGTTTTGGGGGATAAAGTTCATTTTCTAGGCAAATATTGACTTTGCAAGTAATTGCTGTTAAGCTGATCACTCTTTATAACATTCTGGAGTATATGCAAATTGCCATTAGAAAAACTGAAGCAGTAGACTTTGTAAAAATTAATATTTGTATCATTCTCAAAACTTTTGGCCATGACTGTATAATGGCACAGCAGTAAATGACTGGGAATGCCTGTTGAATGGCAGAGGTTGGTCACAGTCATTGGCTGAGTAGGTGCTCCTGTGTGTTGGGACAGGTGCAGGTAGTGCAGTGCAATAGGGACCTGGGCTTCTTCAGAATAGCAGGAGATCAGTGGACATGGGTATAATCTTATGGTGTGTGTACTTTTAAAATAAAAAAAAAATTGTAGTCCCCTGCCTCTTATTTTATACTAGTTGAAAACCCCTTTTAAGGCTCCATATAGGTTAGCTGTCAAGATGTTAAAGGTGTTTTCTTGGCTCATAAGATTAATTGCCTACCCTTAGGATGGGTCATCAAAGATCAGTATGGCCTAACACATGGGTCTACTATTGTTTAGCTGTTTGAAGCACCAGTGTCGGTCCGTGAGCTCTACTTCCACTTCATTGCCTATGTGACATCGTTCATTGGTCGAGTGGTCTCTTTACAGCTCAATCCCATTCAAGTGACTTATTTCTAGGAACACTTGAATAAAGGTAGACCCCCCCCCCACACACACACACACTGGGACTAGAACTAAAATTCCTTGAAAGGTCTGCCTAGATATGCTGCAGAATATTTTCATTACTGACATGATATTTGACTGCAAAGCTTGTCATCAAAGGGGTTAGCCAAGTTATTACAATAAACTATCAGTTTCCAATTGGTGGGGTCCAATTTTGAAGTGTAACATCCCCCACCCCTTTATTGTGTCAGGGGTATTTGGACAGTTTTGTAATATACTAAACATATACAAAAAAAACTTCTTTTAATTGAAAACTGGGTGTAAAGTTCCCATTAGCAATACTCTAAGTATTTGTACACCTGTACTCAATGCAGTATATAGAGCTGTAGCATTTGCCAAAGGGGATGTTCACTTCAAATGGCTGTAATGTTCACTTCAAAAGGATTGGTTAATTAAGGATATTACAAAAATGTTCACCAGAAACCCCCGACACAACAGCAGAAAGATAAAGCGCCCCTTACTGATCCCCCTTCATTGTTCACTTGTCCATACTCAGAGCACGTGGTTTTAACTTTTTGCTTGAATGGTACAAAACTGTAAGGTACAGACCAGCAGCTTTGAGTAAATATGGCAATGCTGTGTAAACCGGTGCCCAGCACCCAAAGTAAACAGCTTGATGTGGGGATGCCTTCAGTTGGGGCCCCACTGATCTAAAAATGATGGCCTATCCTAAGGATAGTTTTTTTTTTTTACTTACCTTCTAAGTAAATAGTGTATATGCCATGCTTGACATGCGTTAGCAGTGCAGAAAACAACCAAAGAAATTAAACAATGGCCAAATAAAATTTCTATTCTAAATAAAGGGGTCATACAGGGTTAGAAATCCATGGTTACTTCCTTCTAGCAACCATGACACACAGACTGGACTAAATATTTTTTTAGGAGACTAAAAATATTCCACGAGTGATAAATTGTGCCCTGAACTGGAAATCCACACCCTTGGTACTCCAGGCAACTCATTTACATAAAGATAAGATTCTCAGCATTGCAGACATGAAGGTACACAGTGTAGAAAGAAATAAAAAAGAAAAAACAGCACAGAGCGCTAATAGTGTAAAACCAAAGGATGATAAATATCAGAACACTGATACAAATTGCTCACCTTGGTGGGTTATGATCAGCTCACAACAACTTAGTAGGCATGTAGAATCAGATTATCTTCATTGGGACCTTGTGAAGCAGCTGCTAGCCTCGGAACCGTGGTATGAAGCACGTGTGGAAGAATCCAGATGCAGGTAGAAAAGAGGAGGCAGATGAGTGCTGGTCCAGAATAAATGTAGTCTTTAATCCAATTGACTAAAACACACGACGCGTTTCTGGCAAACGGTCAAGACACACTGTTACCACTGAGATGGTTAGAGAAAATTTTGAAACTCTGTAAAAAATTTTGTTTATATTTGAACAAAATGTTTAACTTTTATTTTTATACAAATTAAAGTCTGGTTATGTTAATGGAAAATCCCCCTTTAGTCAGCAGTGACCCTGTTGTAAAATGATTCAGCCCCTCACCAAGCTTGACATGGCTGATAATGAACTATAAATTTACCTTATGCCGCACAGTAAATGTAGTATCTCTCAACCAGAGAGTGAAATTGCAGCAATCTGTAGGAGACGGTACATAATGTAACCGGAGCTTATGGTAGACATGTGTACTCCTGTATTTCTACCACTGCACACACAGCATTTCATGTTATTTGAGTTGCTTAATACCTGGTGTGTCAATTCTCCCAAACACTTCTGACTTTCATCGGGATATAACCTGGGGCAGGATTACAGGGGGCCAAACGTTTACTGCAGATATTAACTTTAACAGCTCTTATTACCATACAAATACACATATACCACTCCTGGATTTTTCCGCCTCCTGTTTTCTAAAGCATTTTATCAATAATGAATACATTAGAACAGATCTTCCACTTGGAAGGCCCAGCTTGTTGGTGCATATAGAGGTAGCCCATTGTCCTTCAGTGGGGCCCCATGTAATGCTTAACTTCTCAAGTGTCACCACAGACCCCAAGTGTAATAGCCACATTGTGGTAGTGGTGGTGGTGAACTTTATCTCTAGAGTGATTGCCCACACCAGAAATCCCCTTTTAATTTCAATTTGATTATATTGATAAGAGGCCTGAAAATTTATAGGGGTAGTCTTGCCACAGGATATGTCATAAATGTTTGATAACTACAGGGCCCAGTAGTGGGATACACATCTATCTTCAGAACAGGTATCTTCCGAACGCAGTTGAAAATCCACAGCGTATACTATACATGTGAATATACCCCTATTTCACTCATTATATCTTTCTTTTAGGAGTTGCTTGTAGTCGGGGACATCTGTCAGTTTTTAGAAGACCTGGAACTCTCGAGGCTCCTGTAAGGAGGAAGATAATATTTAGACCCTTTTCTGAGACTACAGTGTATTTTGCCTCTAAAGATGGTGCCAGCAAAGATGGGTCAGGGGATGGAAAGGTAGTACTAGTTTGGAAAACCATTGTCTTCTAATGCCGGATCATTTGTTTTATTTATACATGTTATGCCTTTTCTCCATGAGCAGAAATCTGTGAGTGAAGGAGGCGGTAAGAAGTCCTCTGGCAGCTCAGGGAAGGGAGGAAATCAGCTGCGCTGTCCAAAGTGTGGCGATCTGTGCACCCATGTGGAGACATTTGTCTGTAAGTTCTCATATGGTGTTAGCCGTAGATGTAAGGCGTCCATGTCTTAGCCTGATTCTCTGTTTTCTTTAACTCCTTTGCTTCTGCAGCCTCTACCCGTTTTGTAAAATGTGAGAAATGCCACCACTTCTTCGTTGTACTATCAGAGGCAGATTCAAAGAAGTCTATAAACCGGGAACCTGAGACTGCTGCTGAAGCTGTGAAACTAGCATTTCAACAGAAACCTCCCCCACCACCCAAAAAGGTGATCAATTCATCCACTACCTGGGTGTCAAAAACACCTGAATTTGTATCTGTACTGTAGTCATTGGGAATAGCTTAGGATGTATGTGCTAAAATATATGATGTGTGAACTAGGAAGGAAATTGTGATGACTACTTTCCCAACATAACAAAAATTACATGAGTTTAAAAGGGGTTTCCAGCATTCTGTATCATAGTATAATGAAAAGTTCTGCAACTTTCTAACATATTTTAAGTTTCAATTCCTCTATTTTCAAGCCCTTTCTTTGCTGTTAGGCTTGATGCATAAGAAATAGTAGGCACTAAATGGTATAGCAGGAACCTGTAGAAGTCATATTATAGTTATGTACAGACTTTCAGGGGCATGAGCGCTTGCATCGAAATTATAGATAGATTTTTTAGATACTATTGTACCTCGAATACTGTGATTTAAATCTCTCAGCTCATAGAAAATTGCCTAACCAAGAACCAGTAGCAGATTCATGGCAGAAATTACTGCATCTGAAAAAAATTCATTCCGTACATCAAAGTGTGGGGGTTGTTTATTTCGGCAGCATGTGCCTGGATTTTTTGGTGCATGTGAATAGATTCCCTTATAAGTGCCTAGGAGTACCTTCATTATCTTCATTGACAGTAAAATAAGGAATTGAATCAGAAAGTAGAGTATAATGGAAAACTGTGATTTTAATGAACTGGCTAATAGTAGCCAGTTGAGTTAATGGGAAATTACTTTTGCTGGTCTGACATTCATAAGACAGGCTCAGTTAGTAATTATTGTAAGCAAGTAGTGATTGAAGGGTTTTCTGGGATCACAATTTTGATGGCCTCTCCTGAGGATCAGCTCTTTGACCAAGCGTTTCAGCTCTCTCATGGCTTATGTTGTTCCATTTACCTGTAGTATCCTAACTATATTCTTATCCTGGAAAAGTGCTTTAAGAAACCATTCTCAACAGGCAGAAGCATTACAGTGTACCTCCCGGTTATAAACAAATTTTCATAAATGAATAGTACAAGTTAATATAAGAGAACTTGTTATATCTTATTATAGAAATGTTTTCTTTTCCACTTTTCAGGCAGTTACTTATTCCATATTAATCTATGCAGAGGAGGGGGGATAAAAAGTCCCTAAAAAAAAAAAAAAAAAAAAAAAGGAATAGCAGGATGTAAAAGCAGCAATTATTTAACACTGCTAGGTTCTAGATAAGATGCTGCTAGTACACAGAATGAATGAATAAATCAATTAACCGGCAGGAGAATCCTGCTCCACTCCTCTCTGCTCCATAGAGCTCTGTGTGTGAGGCTAGGTTCACATCTGTGTCTGGTAGCTGTCTAGTTGCAAACCGTTTTAAGAGGAGAACGGTTTGGTACAAAAAGGATTTCAAACTGTTACACAGTGGATACCCAAATCCGTTTTTTTAGATTGATTAGTTAATGGTTGTTCATTCAAAAAGAAAAAAACTGACCGTTTTTATCTGTTTTTGACCATTCGGGTGTGTTTGTTCTTCACCCTTCTTCATTCTGAGCATGCGCAGAGGGAAAAACGGATTTACAAAAAAAGTTTGTAATCCGTTTTCCATAGACCTCGTTGGGGGGGGGGAACCTGGATTGGCTGCTGTTTGTCTGGAATCCTTATTTTTAGTACGGAGACAGTCCTGCTGCAAGTTCTACTTTTCTCTCCGCACAAAAAAGCGGAAACCAGACGGAAATGGCACAAACTGATACATGCGGATTACTTTTAAAACCCATTGAAATCAATAGGTTTTAATCCGGACCGTTCGAAATCAGTTTTTGAAGATTTCACATACTGATTTTGAGCGGATTGACGAATGCAGAAGTGAACCCAGTCTGAGGCTGAATACAGAGATGAAAATAATGTAAACAAGAGACAGATTAAAGATAAAGAGCAGCTTAATATGTGAAGAAGGAAACAGATCTCCTTAATAAAATATATTGCTAAGTTTCTTATATATAAATACACCATTTATGAAAAGTTGTATAAAACTGGAGGTATGCCTTAATTTTCGTTGGAAAATGATTTCCCATAACTTCAAATATCTGCATTTATGACCCTTGACTTGGCAATATATATGGAAGCATTGACTGTATCGGTCATCGTTTCCCTGACTGAAACATTTCCAGAAAATGTATTTGACTGATAAGTCTATTCCGTTCCAGATCTATAACTACCTCGATAAATATGTGGTGGGTCAGTCATTTGCAAAGAAAGTGCTCGCAGTCGCTGTGTACAATCATTACAAGCGGATATACAATAATATCCCAGTTAACGTCAGACAGCAGGCAGAGGTGGAGAAGCAGGCCTCTCTAACCCCTCGAGGTGAGTTTGTTCTTTTAATATATGCATGGAGCAGATCTGCCCATTCATGAAACCTATGGTGGCTATATTCATCTTGAGTACACTTTGTCAAACTATATGTGAGCGATGCTGAATTTATGGAATACATTAGGTGTTTTAGATTTGAGGAATAGAGGATGTCGCTTAAAGTGAATCTGTCAATACTTTTGACCACTCTTAACCCCCCCAGGTGAGTAATACGAGTAAATAGAGAAAGAAGTGCAAGCATAACCATGTTTACCATTGCTGATAATGCTTGCCTTAGAAAATCAATTCTTGTTAACTTCAGTGCCATATGCAAACATAGAATGTTGTCTCCTGCCACCCTCTGCCTTATTATGTGTCCTCTACAGGAAATGTCTAACTTGGGCTGATTGGAGGGATTGATGCTGAGAATGCTGGAACAACCCCCACTACTAGAAGAGACATTTGCCTAAGGCACTGTAGTAAATAGAAGTAGATTTTTACTTTTTTAACTGCATGCTTTTTCAGTGAGTATGTTTGTACTTCTTTTCCTAGCCCCTGTTTAGCAGTATTAGCCACTTGGGGAAGGCAGGAATACGGTAGAAACTACTGACTGGCTTTCTTTAAGATCTGGTTAATTGGCATGAGTATAAGTCCACAATATGGAAAGCTGTGTTAATTATTGAGGAGGCGTACACAGACGTGTAGACCACCATATGTCAATAGTCTGGAGGTTATGGTGGCTTCACACTTGCATGTCCGACTTTGTTTCCAGCGGAAAAAAAAAAAAACGACTTTGCGGCGCAGAGGGTGTAAGCACACACCCGTGCATTGCATTAAAAACCCATTCAAATGAATGGGTTTTTAAGTAATGCGTCGCAAACCTTTCCCTATCCAGTTTTCCAAGATTTTCAGTTGGATTCGCGGCGGACGGACTCGGCGTAAGTGTAAACCCACCCTTACTAGCTGCATCAGTACAGTCTGCATTCTACAGAGAGGCTGAAGGGGGTTTATATGTTTGTTTTTTTTGTTTTTTTTTTTTGCCGCCTTTAACTATTCTTTAACTATTTTCACATTTATCATGTATCCTCAAGCTGGGTGTCTAACTTTGGGAACTTGAGAACAGATGCCCTCAAGTCCCCTGTTTGAAGGGAGGAGTAACGCTCAGGCATGGCCTCTGTTCCATTCAGTTTTATGGGACTGATGGACTGTTGTACTTCACCAGTCCTATAGAAGTGAATAGAGAGGTGGTTGTACATGTGTATTGACGCTGGGAACTTGGTGACCCCCCCCCCCCCTATTCTTGTGATCACTGTTGAATCCAGTGGTTGGGCCCCCAGCTATCAGACAGTGGATAAGTGACGTTAGTGGGAAAACCCTTGTAATAGAATTTCAGATAATGATATATCACGTGCATCCAAACTGGAGCTACAGTTGTGTGAATCTCTAGCGGATACCATAGATCTTTATAAACATCTTTGTATCTGCTGTACAGGATTTCATGTTTACTGCAGTCATGTACTGTAGCTATCATTTTTCATTTTATACCCAGTCCTTTGCACTTCTGGTATGCAGCCTCTTGTGAAAAGATCTGAGACTTGCTGACACTCGGACTGTAGCCTGGTTGTCTCTATTTCCAGCTATAGGTTTGCGCTTACCTCTTTTTCCCCAGACACCAGCAGAAACTATTCCATAAATAAGTATTACATTATATCTGTATCCATTCTAATAATCTGCAATAACGGTCATGTGACAGGTGGGTACAAGACTTTGTGGTTTATAATACCTTTTTTTTTTTTTGTTGTTTTTAACTGTTTAGCTTCACCAGCTTTTCTTTTGTCATCCATTGCTGCACTGTTCTGTGAATCCTAAGCCGTGCACAATGCCTATTTGTATAGTCTGCTTGCATATCTTTGTTTTTCCCTGTATACTGATTAACCTCTGCCCCTGCTCTTCTGCATGCTTGCTCCCTATGACCTTTCCGTCATGCTGGCTTCTCAGGGCTTTGCTGTGTGCAGACGTCATGAAAAGTAAATTATTAAATGTTCAGTTTACTGCTCGCTCAAGAAAAAAATTTCAGCTTCTTTGATGGCAAACATTGTCATATTTTCGACATCTCAAATTTTTGTTTAGCTATTCTATAGGAAGGTGAATTTGCTGCAAAAAAATAAAAAATAAAAAAATCCGATTTAAAAATGACTAGTACAGGTGAATATAAGAAACTTTGTAATATATCTTAAATAAATCCTGTTTCCTTCTTCTTTGTGTCTGTTCTTCCTCCTGATCTTCACTTAGACTGTCTACATAGTCGGACTCCATATTCAACTCATACACACATCTCTTTGGGGAGGAGGAAGCTTTTACTTGATATATTAGCTCATTCTGAGTCTTATCTTGAAGATGGAGCAGTGTCAGAAAAGCTCTCTCGCTCAGTTTAGCAGAGTTTAGCAGATGTAGTTATTTGTATGTCTTTTCCACCAGACACCCTCCTAATCCCCCTCCCCTCTCCATAGACTAACATGTTAAAAGTAACTCTGCCTGATAATCGGAAAAAAAAACCAATTTCTTTAATATGATATTACAAAGTATTTACCTGTACTAATTATTTATGCAAAGTGGATTTATAATTAGAGGTACACTTTAAAGAGGCTTTCTCGTGAGTTTTGATTTTGCCTGCAGAATGACTGTGTTCATTGGGTAAGGGCAAATCCACCATATTCGAAAGCTGTCAAATGTGATTTGGGCCTTCACGCCCATTTATCAAGTAGCGCAAACCCTCCCATGTAAATTTGGCTGGGGAAAGGGCATCTACATCTACTGGGTTTTTATTTCTCTTCTAAGCAGGTTGTTTATGATCTCTTCCTGTCACTGTTTCAATCCCCTCTCTGTAGAGTTAGAGATCAGAAGACGGGAAGATGAGTACAGATTTACAAGTAAGTTTCCTCTCTCAGCATTGCTCTCACTGAATTTTGTGGTTCCCTTTCCCCCAGCAGATTGTATGTTCAGATGGTGTGTTTGTAGCCACAATTTTACCTCTGTACATTATCATCCTGGTTTATTCCCTATAATGAGCACTGCCCAACACTGATCATGTTATAAATAGACACAGTTTCATGGAAGTATTGAGATGATTTCAGGAGATTATGATTTCCTTTAATACAAGATGGTTATTGATTGTGCAGTCTGAACATAAGCAAAGCTCTCCATTCATGACTTGTATTACTAACATGTTTGTAAGCTCTTTCAGTCCTGGTCACTCTGCATGCCATCCATGGATGTTGTGTGTGAACCTTTGTCATTTTGTATATCATTTCTGTATAAAGAATAAGGTTTATGGTTCATATACTTAATACATTTTGGACTATGTGAAATGTTAGTCCAAAGTTTGTTGGAGCACACAGGTTAAAACTTTATGCAGTGCATGGGACTTCATATAGCTCGATTGTGTGTTCTCTCTCCAGAACTACTGCAGATTGCTGGGATCAGCCCGCATGGCAATGCCTTAGGAGCTTCAATGCAACAGCAAGTAAACCAACAGATGCCGCAGGAGAGGCGAGGAGGTGACGTGCTGGACTCAAACAATGATGATATCAAACTAGAGAAAAGTAATATCCTGCTGCTTGGCCCAACTGGGTCTGGTAAGAGACTTCTTAACATACTGTTGATAATGTTCTTTTCCCTGCCCTATCTCGCTCCAGCTTCAGTATTGAAATCTCCACTGAAGTCGCAACCTGTGGCCACATACTGGTCAACCCCATAGAAGATGCAGATGAGCACATGCAAACTTGAAGGAAACTACACCAGAAAGCACCTCAGGTTTTCTACTGCAGTTTCCACAGGCAAAATACTCATCCTTTTCCAAAGAGTATATTGCAGATAACGCAAGATGAACCCAGACTTATAAATGCTCACTCCCAATCATTTTTCCCCCATGGAATATTTTACCCTAGAAAATCTTGGGGATTGTACTGATATATACTGTTTCTGCATGTATATAAAATTAATATAAATACAGTTGGTGAAAGTATTGAACATGTCACTAATTTTCTAAGTAAACCTATTTCTAAAGGTGCTATTGACATGAAATTCTCACCGATGTCAGGAACAATCTATCCAGTCTACGCAGGCAAATAAATCAAACCATAGATGTCCATAAATTATGTGTTACAATGAGAAATGGCACAGGGAGAAAGTACTGAACACACTTACTGGAATGTATTTATTACCTCATACAAAAGCCTTTGTTGGTGATGACAGCTTCAAGACACCTCCTGTATGGAGAAACTAGTTGCATGCATTGCTCAGGGTGGGTTCACACTTGCGCCGGCACTCTGTCAGCCGTGAATCCGACCTAAATGTCGGAAAAAAGGATAGGGAAAGGTTTGCGACTGTTTGCTTAAAACCCTTTCACTTGAATGGGTTTTTAAAGCAATGCGTACGTGTGCACTTATACCCTCTGCGCCGCAAAGCCGTTTTTTTTTTCGTCGGAAACAAAGTCGGACATGCAGGACTTTGTTTCTGATGAAAAAAATAGCTTCACGGTGCAGAGGGTATAAGCGCACACCTGCGCATTGCTTTAAAAACCCATTGAAGTGAATGGATTTTTAAGCAAACAGTCTTAAACTTTTCCCTATCCTGTCCCTATCCTTTTTTCCGACATTTAGGTCGGATTCACGGCGGACAGAGTGCTGGCGCAAGTGTGAACACACCCTCGTGTGAATTTTGGCCCATTCTTCAAATCCTGAAGGTTCAATGGGCTCCTTTTGTGAACTGAGCCATTGGATTCAGGTCAGGAGATTGGCTGGGCCATTCTAGCAGCTTTCTTTTCTTTCTCTGAAACCAAGTGAGAATTTCCTTGGCTGTGTGTTTGGGATCATTGTCTTGCTAAAATGTCCAACCTTGTTTCATCTTAATCATAATTGGCAGCAGATTTTATCAAGAATGTCTTAGTATATTTGTCCATTCATCCTTCCTTCAATTATGACGTTTGCCAATGCCATAAGCTGAAAAACAGTCCCACACCATGATATTCCCACCTCCAAACTTCACTGTTGGTAAGGTGTTGGGGTGATATGCAGTGCCTTTTGGCATCCAAACATGGTGTGTATTATGGTATCCAAAAAGTTCCATTTTGGTCCTATCTCACCAGACTATACTTCCAGTATTTTACAGGTTTGTCTAAATGTTGTTGAACAAACTTTAAAGGGAATCTATCATAAAAAATAAAAAAAAAAACACTTTTAAGCTAATGGCACGTTGGAATGGCCTTTAAAAAGGCCATTCTTCTCCTACCTTTCATTGTTGTCATCTTTAGTGGAAATGCCTCAAGACAAGGCAGTGAGGCTCAGTAGTGTGTGTGGCCTCCAGGTGCCTGTATGACCTCCCTACAACGCCTGGGCATGCTGCTGATGAGTCGGCAGATGTTCTCCTGAGGGATCTCCTCCCAGACCTGGATTAAAGCATCAGTCAAATCCTGGAAGTCTGTGGTGCAACGTGGCATTGTTGGATGGAACGAGACTTGATGTCCCAGATGCGCTCTATTGGTTTCAGGTCTGGTGAGCAGGCAGGCCAATCCATAGCATCAGTACCTTCATCATGCAGGAACTGCTGACACACTTCAGCCACAAGAGGCCTAGCATAGTGTCATGCATAAGAAGGAACCTAGGGACCTTCATAAGGTCTCACAATGGGTCTGAGGATCTCATCCCGGTACCTAATGGCGGTCAGGGTACCTCTGGCTAGCACATGGAGGGCTGTGCGGCCCTCCAAAGAAAAATGCCTCCCCACATCATTACTAACCCACTGCCAAATTAGTCATGCTGGAGGATGTTGCAGGCAGCAGAATGTTCTCCATAGCGTCTCCAGACTCTGTCACGCTCTCATGTGTGAAGAGCACAGGGCGCCAATGTCGAATCTACCGATCTTGGTTTTCTCTGCCCTGCACTGTGTTGGGCTGTAAGCACAACACTCACTTGTGGACGTTGGGCCCTCATGCCACCCTCATGGAGTCTGTTTCTGACAGTTTGAGCAGACACATGGATGTTAGTGACCTGCTGGAGGTCATTTTGCAGGGCTCTGGCACTGCTCCTCCTGTTCCTCCTTGCACAAAGGAGGTAGCGGTCCTGATGCTTGGTTGTTGCCCTCCTACGGCCCCTTCCATTTCTCCTGGTGTACCGGCCTGTCTCCTGGTATATGCTCCATGCTCCTGACACTGTGCTGACAGACACAGGTAGCCTTCTTGCCACAACTCACATTGATATGCCATCCTGGATGAGCTATACTACTTGAGCAACTTCTGTGGGTTGTAGACACTGCCTTATGCTGCCTCTAGGGGTGAGAACAATGACAAAATGCAAAAGTGACCAAAACAAGAGCCAGAAAGGATGAGAATAGAGAAATGATCTGTGGTCACCACCTGCAGAACCCTCCTTTATAGGAGTGGTATTGCTCATTGTCTATCATTTCTACCTGTCGTCTGTTCCATTTGCACAACAGCAGGAGAAATTGATTCACATTCAGTGTTGCTTCATAACTGGACAGGTTGATTTTACAGAAGTGTCATTGACTTACAATACAATGTAAACTCCTTAAGTGTCCCCTTTATTTTTTTTGAGCAGTGTTAACTAGTTATGAGTCATGTTAACTTTTGCTACATCTAATAAACACTGTGAAACCGTGTTAACTTGACTCAGCTTTTGTTGTCTTCTGAGAGGATATCATGGCCCAGAAAAACTTCTCTGCAGAAGGTTAAGTTAAAAGTTGCGGTATCTGTATGTATCTTAAAGAAGCGCAATGTGAACACAGAACGAAATGGTGCATGTCAGTAGAAGATCTCTGTTTAAATCCTCCATTGACTAAATAGAAAAAAAAACAGACGCGTTTTGGTCCAGTACAAATAGAACTTGAGGCTTGAGAAAGGTCCATTTGTACTGGTCTGAAATGTCGCTACCCGTAGAATAAATATTGTGGTGTGCAGCTGCTGTTTGGTGTGTGTGGTTTTTTTTTGTTTTTTTTTGTGTGTGTGTGTATAGATATAAATGTATCCTTTTTTGAAGATACTACCTGAGACAAAAGCTCAATGACCCAGCGGCCAATCTACATGGTTCAGCAGAAAGTATTCTCCCATTAAAACTTAACATCAGTTGTATAGAGTACATAGGAGTGAGTTTCTAACATCTTGTCTCACATGCTTTTATATTGATTTAAGCAGTATGGGTGGGATTCATCACCACCGCACCACTTTATTGCACTAAATAGGGATAGTTTAATTTGTACAAGTAGGTTATCGATGTAAAGGTTACACGCCTGTATTATTCCACTATTATATGATTACGTTCTGTGCCTGCATACTTAAGTAGGATTAATAACACTCATGGCAACACAATTTATAGCCTGTACATAATCTAGTAATCTGACCTCATGGAATTATAACCATAATTTAGGTCATATTGTCATTCCATGTGACTCATGTCTTTTGAGCTTATACTTTTGTGGACATACTTGCTGCAGTAAGTTCAGCTTAATGATACCGCATGTGTTTGGTTTTTTTCTGTTTTGACATGGCTTTGTTGCCCCACAGGTAAAACACTTCTTGCACAGACATTGGCAAAATGCCTGGATGTCCCCTTTGCTATATGTGACTGTACTACTCTGACTCAAGCTGGGTATGTAGGAGAGGACATTGAGTCCGTGGTTGCCAAACTGCTTCAGGATGCCAATTACAGTGTGGAGAAGGCTCAGCAAGGTGTGTATCTTGTGTGGCCCACTTTTTTTTTTAAGATGTCACCTCTCCTGACCTGTTTTTTTAGTAAATACCTGCATTCCTCATGAAATAACAAACCTGGGGCATCTTGTCTTATAACTTTGTATTGTACTATCTATCTATGATTCCTTTTAGAATTTTGACAACTGTGTGTTGCCACTCCTGTTGTTAAATCCTCACTCTGACACTGACACTGTCAAAGATTGGCTAGAGTCAGACTATGTAAGTACCCCTTCCCCAAACCGGTAATACAGGTATTAGTTTATTTCTAGGAGATTTAATAGAGGAACGGCACATCACAGGTTTATAAGAAAAGATTCTCCAAAATTGTTAGGATCTTGGGGAACAGAAATATTGACTAAATTGTACATGTTTGGGTTGGTGACAGGTCCTCTTCTTTCTTTCTTCTTCTTTTTTTTTTTTTTTTTTTTTTTTTTTTTTTTTTTTAGTAAAGGTCAATGATCTTACTTTAATCTTAATTTTGGTTGATCTGTCTGCTTTATGTATGAGACCTATGTTTCATCTGAGGCTCTGTACACACGACCGTGTGCTTTGTGTGCTAGCCTGATGTCATCCATGTGCTCTCTCTATGCCATTTTTACCATTCACCATGCAAACAGATTATTAGTCACATATCTATTCGCTGCTGCATGTTCATGATATCTGTATTTTATAACTTCTGTTACTTCTACAGTTTCACAGAAAAAACTTTATAGTCTGTTTTTTCTTTGGTTTATTATATTGCTCTACCTAGTAAAGTTTTTTTTGGGTTTTTTTTTTTCCTTTTAGGAATTGTATTCTTGGATGAGGTTGACAAAATTGGCAGTGTCCCTGGTATCCATCAGCTGAGGGATGTGGGTGGAGAAGGCGTGCAGCAGGTAGGATTAAGTTGTATTTTTAGTTATATTGGAGCCTATATACATAAAAGGACTCTGTCAGCATTTGTGCTGCCCATCACCAAAAGAACCCTCTTGCTAATGGACTGCTTTGCACTATGGAATGCTGCAGTATTCCAGGAGAAATCTTATCATGCCTTTTATAGCAGTATTGTGGCATACAAAGCATTGAAAAGCTTACATTTTTTACGCAAGTTGTGCTAAAAATTGCAACCCTCATGGTTTTTTGTGCAGTCCTTGCCCCTTTCCTTAAAGGGGTAGTGACATGAGCGGGGCCACTGACTTTCTCAGAATTGTGATACTTTACGCCAGTTTTCATTTCAAGTATAGGCATACACCTTGCTACACAACACATGTACTAAACAGTGATTTTGATAAATCACCCCAACCCCACCCAAAAAAAGGGCAAATGATCAGTTGGATTTGACTGATAATTTGCCACTTTGACACCTATAGGAGTTCTTTTTAAAAAGAAAAAAGCTGATTTTCAGTTTTAGGCGACTGTAAGAATGATCATACAGGCTATGGGCGGCAATGTGACTGATCAGTGTTAAGTGACAACTTATCCTAATACAAGACCCCATGTATTTCTTTACCTCTATCTGTTGCATGTTTTTGAGCACATCTTCTTGGTTATGTATAAAACTGATGAAATTCCTACATTTTAGGGCTTGCTGAAGCTTCTTGAAGGTACTATCGTTAATGTCCCTGAGAAAAACTCAAGGAAGTTGCGTGGAGAAACAGTTCAAGTTGATACTACAAATATCCTCTTTGTAGCATCTGGTGCTTTCAATGGCCTGGATAGGATCATCAGTAGGAGGAAGAATGAAAAGGTTTGTTCAGATCCAGAGGTTTTCCTTGTCAGATGGAGTATACTGTCCGGTCCTTAGGGCAGATCATTTATATCACATTGGTGGGGATGCTTGGAGTCAGACCTGTAAACAGGTGATCAGCCGTGATGCTGGTAGTTGGACCCCCGCCTATCTGATATTGATGACATCCTTCTACAATACTTCTGGTCTAATCCTTTCATATGTTTGTGATGGAGCAGACTCCCTTTTACCTTCAGGAATACCCTTCTGTCAAATCTTTGAAAGACCTAACCATTGGCCCTTCATGCCTGATGTCTGATAGAATCCCTGGAGGTACACTTTAGGCCAGGGCCCCAGGTAGCGTAAATGCTGCGGATTTTCCCATACCACTTTTTGGTTGCAGCTTAGCCGTGGGGCCTTCGCCTTTAAAGGGGTTTTCCAGCTCCTGTTTTTAACCCATGCAGAAGCTTAAAGGGTACCTGCACATCATGAAAAGGTTAGCTATGTGCAGGGACATTTGTTCTGAGGCTGTATAAGCCTTCATACGTGATGCTGACCTACCAGTTTTTCTGCTGCTAATGTCCCTATTTTGGCTGACACACATTTTGCATTTTACTTTGATGCTGTGGGTGTTAATACGCAGTAGTCTGCCCCCTCCCCTTACATTATAACTAGTTTGGTTTGTTTACATGCAGTTTTGCCAGTAGTACATGTGCAAACAAATAAATGAGAAAAGCCCAAGTGACCATCATATAAGAGATACAGGAACACTGAACTGCAAATATAAAGCAGATACCCACTACATTCTAGCATCTACCATGCAGGAATGGCACAGCAAAATGAGTAATCTGTGAGCAGAGTCAGGAAAGCTCCTTGCTGTCTGAATAATATCCCATCTGTAACCACACAAGCAACTAAAAGTACACACGTGCATAATACTTTTTTTCTTACATTATAAGCTGTGAGATGTGCAGAATTTTCAGTCCTTGTAGTTTGCAGACATGTGAGGATAATCTGCTCCTTTCATCTGCATTCACTGTGTGAAGAGAGAAACCCCGCCACCCTAACCTCACTGTCTTCTTTCTTGCCAATCTGATGCATCTAGGGACGTACTTCCCTGGTAACAGAAAAGTCAACTGTAGAAGGGAGACACCTAGTGGTAGGAACCTTTTTAGAGAAATTTTTTCAGGCAAAAAGCAACAACATTTTAAAGTGTATTACAGAATCACATGCTGTATGAAATGAGACTAAGTTACTGACCACTTAAAAATAATAAATACTGTACTGTATACTCCCTTGTCTGTTTGCCTGGAAATCCAGCAGAGAGTCTCCATTCATGTCCCCAGACTTGCTGGCCACATGTGCGCGTGTGCGAGCATTGATGCTCTGTCTGAACTCAGCCACTGATGGACTGTATCGCACATGTGGGGGCCAGAGGTCAGGAACATCATGGACCCAAACAAAGACCCTCTACTGGTTTTGCAGCCGAATGTAGAGTGTAGTATACCCCCTGGAGAGGTTAAAAATGTGAACTCTAGCACTGTAAAGTGTCCCATTTTTGTTTCTGAATTCTACATCTCACCCTACATAAAATAAACTGCAGATATATTCAGCTCTGCTCAGTGTACTGACTGGTCATATTACGTTCTTATGTTTGTGTTCTCTGGTAGTTGATATGTAGGTGTCATGTATACATTGGATATTTTTAGGTTCTCTTCCTCCCAAGACTGTGACTCAGATATGCACTTGCATTTAGCTGAAATGTTCTAGCAAGATCTTGAATACCTGATTTATAACAAGGCCTGTAGTATTACATGGCAGACATTTACTGTATATACATACTGTATGTGCGGAGTGTGCCTGAGCAGGTGAAGCTGATATTTATTGGGTCACTACTGTTTATGTAGGGGAACCCTGTGCAGGGATATGGCTAATGTGTATGGGACAGGCTGTGATACTTGTAAGTGTACAGAGATAGCAGGTGTTAACATGACTTTGAGGTGTGTTACTGCATTAATTTAGTGCGGCTGCTCATTTACTTTGTATCCTGGAGAATGCAAATTGCGCCTAAACATTCATAGCCCCAGACTAACATTCACGGCCCAACAAAGATTTGTTTAAAGATTTATGGTAAGCTGTATTTTTTTTTTTTTTTTCTCCCCCTTCGGCCCTTTAGTATTTAGGATTTGGTATAACTTCCAACATGGGGAAAGGCCGTAGAGCTGCTGCAGCTGCAGACCTAGCAAATACCAGTGCTGAGTCGAATGCAGTACAAGATATTGAAGAGAAGGATCGGCTACTGCGTCATGTGGAAGCAAGAGATCTCATTGAGTTTGGCATGATCCCGGAGTTTGTGGGTCGCCTACCTGTAGTGGTGCCCCTTCACAGCCTTGATGAACAGACTCTTGTACGCATTCTCACAGAGCCACGCAATGCTGTGGTACCGCAGTACCAGGCTCTCTTCAGCATGGATAAGGTTTGATTTTTATTCTTTTGATGTGTTTTTGTGTATGTATATTATATTATTCTCTTTTGTAACAATCCTTTATTTTTCAGTGTGAACTAAATGTCACCGAAGGTGCTCTGCGGGCCATTGCCAGACTAGCTCTTGAACGAAAAACTGGTGCTAGAGGCCTCCGCTCAATCATGGTAAGTACACATTATTTGCCAGCTATTTATTTTATTTTTTTTTTTTTTCTCTACTGTAAAAAATTGACCATGCAGCAGCAGATTACTATTGCATGTGGTGATGGAAGGCTGCCATTTAAACATCAATAACCTGAAGGTCTGAGTGGTGCCAGCAGTTTAACTCTGACCTAAGCTAACCTGTGAGGCTCTCTGGGTATCCTTATGCACGAACAAGTTTGCGTGCTGTGCGGTGTGTGTGGTTTTTTTTTGTTTTTTTGTTTTTGTTTTTGCTTTCCATAAATTCAAGTACATTGGCCACTGATATTACGGTTTCCCTTACTTTAAGGAAAAACTCCTTCTTGAGCCTATGTTTGAAGTTCCAAATTCTGACATAGTTTGTGTTGAGGTGGACCAGGAAGTGGTTGAAGGAAAAAAGGAGCCATCTTATGTTAGGTAAGTAAAAGTCTTTACTGCTTTCTGGGAAAAATCTATTAGTGGTTTTGTAAAGTCTTCCACGTCAGACAGAACAGGACTGGCACCCTGACAGTTGTTGCATCACACTTCTAGGGCTATATTAGTCAGGGATTTCTCAGTTTAGTCTGGATTTCCTTCACAGTTTATAAGGAATGTAGATCACTGTAAGGCTAGGCTTAAACATAGGATTACATGATCCATTGCATTGTCAATGCAATGTTGTTGTTGGGTGGGAGTATACGGTTCAATACCAGAAACTATTGTGATTCAGTACTAAGCAGTGTAATGTAGCAGAAGGTTCCTCTCCGTACAGAGAACATGGTGTATGCAGTACTTGGCGTCCGCCACGTTCTCTTTAGTGCCTGTTCTGAACTGCCAGTCATTAGTGTGGTGCCGGCTTCACTCCCACCAATGATCTCGACTGGGAGGGACTTGTCACTATATAGGAAGGGAGGAGAATCTTGCAGACATGCCACTGCCTATGTTGCTTGAGCCAATGGGAGTCATACTTTTGTATTGCAGTCGATACACTACAGTGCAGACCCACAGAGCATCTGTATGACAACAGTGACAACCTCTTATAGGTACTAGACTGACAGACTAAAATAAAAACCGCAGGCACTTAGAAGGCAATGGAAGGATTTATTTTTATTTTTATTTTTGCGACAAAGCATCATTTTATCAAGAATCGTGATGCTACACTTGGTATTAAAGTCCAAATTTTGGTATTGTGGCAACTCTGCATAAGATCAATGTCTCGCTAATACATCACATTTAATGATGGTGAATGTGGTCACATTGTGTCAAGTTATTGTGACCCAACATTTGGTAGAAATCCACGTCAAAGATAAAACTCAGTGTTCATGAGTTTTCCAGTGAAAGTCTGTACAGTCATAGCCAAAAGTTTTGAGAATGATACAAATATTAATTTTTACAAAGTCTACTGCTTCAGTTTTTCTAATGGCAATTTGCATATACTCCAGAATGTTATAAAGAGTGATCAGCTTAACAGCAATTACTTGCAAAGTCAATATTTGCCTAGAAAATGAACTTTATCCCCCAAAACACATTTCAACATCATTGCAGCCCTGCCTTAAAAGGACCACCTAACATCGTTTCAGTGATTGCTCCATTAACACAGGTGTGGGTGTTGATGAGGACAGGGCTGGAGATCAATCTGTCATGATTAAGTAAGAATGACACCACTGGACACTTTAAAAGGAGGCTGGTGCTTGCCATCATTGTTTCTCTTCTGTTAACCATGGTTATCTCTAAAGAAACACGTGCAGTCATCATTGCACTGCACAAAAATGGCCTAACTGGGAAGAATATTGCAGCTAGAAAGATTGCACCTCAGTCAACAATCTATCGCATCATCAAGAACTTCAAGGAGAGAGGTTCCATTGGTGCCAAAAAGGCTCCAGGGCGCCCAAGAAAGACCAGCAAGCGGCAGGACCGTCTCTTAAAAGTGTTTCAGCTGCGGGATCGGGCTACCAGCAGTGCAGAGCTTGCTGAGGAATGGCAGCAGGCAGGTGTGAGTGCATCTGCACGCACTGTGAGGCGGAGACTCTTGGAGCAAGGCCTGGTCTCAAGGAGGGCAGCAAAGAAGCCACTTCTCTCCAGAAAAAACATCAGGGACAGACTGATATTCTGCAAAAGGTACAGGGAGTGGACTGCTGAGGACTGGGGGAAAGTCATTTTCTCTGATGAATCCCCTTTTCGATTATTTGGAACATCTGGAAAACAGCTTATTCAGAGAAGAAGAGGTGAGCGCTACCACCAGTCTTGTCTCATGCCAACTGTAAAGCATCCTGAAACCATTCATGTGTGGGGTTGCTTCTCAGCCAAGGGAATCGGCTCTCTCACAGTCTTGCCTAAAAACACAGCCATGAATAAAGAATGGTACCAGAATGTCCTCCAAGAGCAACTTCTCCCAACCGTCCAAGAGCAGTTTGGCGCTCAACAATGCCTTTTCCAGCATGATGGAGCACCTTGCCATAAAGCAAAGGTGATAACTAAATGGCTCAGGGAACAAAACATAGAGATTTTGGGTCCATGGCCTGGAAACTCCCCAGATCTTAATCCCATTGAGAACTTGTGGTCAATCATCAAGAGACGGGTGGACAAACAAAAACCAACAAATTCAGACAAAATTAAAGCATTGATTCTGCAAGAATGGACTGCTATCAGTCAGGATTTGGTCCAGAAGTTGATTGAGAGCATGCCAGGGAGAATTGCAGAGGTCCTGAAGAAGAAGGGTCAACACTGCAAATATTGACTTGCTGCATTAACTCATTCTAACTGTCAATATAAGCTTCTGTTACTCATAATATGAATGCAATTATATTTCTGTATGTGATAAAAACATCTGACAAACACACATAAAAACCAGAGGGCAGCAGATCATGTGAAAATATAATATTTGTGTCATTCTCAAAACTTTTGGCCATGACTGTAGAGCATGTAATTGTGCGGAGGTCTAGTGGGAAGGGCACAACAATATTTTATCATAGTGTGCACCATTGTGGTAAATTTGGTATATCTTTAGACAGCCTACTCTGTTTACACTGTCTAAATATTAGACAGGATTAATAAATGGGCCCCAAAGTCGTCATAGTCTGATTTTTCGACCTTGTCGACCCAAAATTGAGTTCTGGCTCTAAGGTATTTTGACCATGGCTTCTTTTTTTCACAAAACATTCAGCTGTGTTCATTCAGTTTGTATGTCAGTGTTTCACCTTTCACTACCTGGTTACTGCAGCTCTGCTCCCACTTGTGAATACTGAAGCATACTTGAATATAATACAATTTGTAACCCAAATTCAATAATGAAATGGTTTTAAAGTGTTACTAAGTTAACCCATTTATATTAATATATTTTTCTTATTTTTGTGTCACCAGTATTTACAAAAAAAATCCTGAAATCTTGCAGTTTTACACTGGATAATAGGACACCCACAATAGGCTGACATTTCCTGTTTCCTGCAGTTAACATGTCAGCTTTATTGTGCAGACTGGTGTACAGTCAGCAGAATTCAGGGGATTGAATGATAGCTTTACTGTACTGCAGAAGAGTAACACTATATGGAGAGATAAGGCTTTGTATGTAGCTCCTTTGCCGATCCCTGCATCTTGACGGCCTTGTCCTTATTGTGATCACATACAGTGGTTGAGGGATCTCGCTGTATCATTGTGTGTACAGAAGACAATCACTCACTGTGTGTGGGCGAGGTAATCAGGACTCTCGACGTCTCTCTTAAGAGTCCTGTCAGGATTTACTCTCCTTTTTATTCATAAATCCTGCTCAAAATAATATAAACCTAGATTTTAGAGCTCAGCTTCTCTCTATCATATCCTGCTTTCGGATAGGCATGATAAATCGCCTGACAGGTTGACAATAGCTATGTTGTAATCCCTTTAACAGCAGCAGGGAAGAAAGCTGGTGACTTTTATATTATGTATCAATATCTACCACCGGAAAATTTAGTTAATAGTGTGAGCAACTTCTTTTAAATCTATTGTGTGTGTTTTATTCTTTTTAAGTTAATTTGTATTTCCTTTTTCTCCCCATAGAACACAAAATAAAGAGGTGACGGAGGAAGAGTATGACTCTGGAGTAGAGGAAGAAGGCTGGTCTCGGCAGGCAGATGCAGCGAACCATTAGACTGTTCTGGCTCACTACTGTTCTCCTTCAGTGTTAACATTGCTTATTCCCCTTTAGAGAGAGAAAAAACACTTTTCACAATACTCAATATAACTTTTATTACCTGGAAAACTCACTTTGGGAGAACTACCAAGAAACTTTAAGAAACTTCAGATTTCTACTGTAGAGAGCAGTGTTTATACAAGTCATGCAGTATCTCTGTATATTACCTGGGGCTTTTTATAAGACTACAATCTTTTTGTTAACACTTCTTAGAGCTTCATTTACAGGTTAATTTTACAATGGTGTTCTGTAACTGTTGTGCAGGGGTGCACTCTACTAAATATAGTGGTTGTTTGGGCTACATCGGGGTCTCTCACATCTCCCAAACCTTTTTTTCCTCCATTAGTGCTGATGTTTCAGTTCAGAGACCTGTTTTTATGTTGTTTTTTTTTTTTTAAATGTCATGGCTGGCCTAAACTAGAACATTACATGAATACTAGAGATTTTAGTGCTCCTCCCACCAATGGTATATTTTATATCTACTAGAAATATGGAATTCTGGCAATAAACCCCCCCCCCCCCAATCTATTTTGAATGACTTAAGGTCAAGCATGTGCACTACTGCTCCATATAATGACTATGGGAAGGACAGAGAGCTGGGTAAAGTGCTCGACTGTCTTCAGCGCTCTCATAGACTCTGAATGGAGCACCTGTACAAATGCTTTATTCAAACAGGAACCCTATACCCGTGTTCTGGTGACCAGTTGTCCAATTGTCAGATCACCCCCCAGACTAGCAGTTATCACTAGATAGAGGATAACCTATTACCAGAATACCCCTTTAACCCCCCCCCTCCCAAATCTCCGTTGGCTTGGGTTCATATTCGTGGGTGCTGTACATGTGCCTATGGTCTGTGCCTCCCAATCACTGCATGATATGATATAATAACAATGATCATGCATGTTGGTATAATATGGGCACCTTCCTCACAGGAGTTGCAACTGCTCTCAATATAGACGTTTGATGGACCATGGAACCAAGACAACATAACATGCTGCATCCATGGTCCATTTCTAAGTGTCCTATGTCTGGCTGATAACTGCAAGCCCTGAGTGGCCTGTCTAATAAAACCCTTCTACAAATTCAGCATTTCCCGTAATCCAGTAACTTCTATAGTAAAGGGATTGTTGGTTCTTCATGCAATCATATGTGATTGATTTTGTAATTAATTTCCTGCTGGAAATGTATTATATCATGCTGCGGACCCCACAGTAGTGACTGGGTTGATATGGAAAGCTTTTAAGTTATAGAGAGATGCTTGTCTGCTGAATATTTTTTTTTTTTTTTTTTTTTTTTTTTGATTTTAGAATTTCAAAGAAACTGGCTAAGATATTGTTAATTCCTTGTAACATTCACCTGAATAAATGTCTTTAGCCAAAATGTCTGTGACACTAAAGGACTTACATGTTTTCAAATTTTGTAGTTCCTTTAAACCAATTAAAAAGTGGATAAAACATTTCTCTTTCCTACAGATTGATTTGATCCAAGTGGAGCAGAGTTAGGTTAGATACACATGAAAGTGGTAAAAAAAATCCAATTTTTAACGGCTGTCTTGCACCCGAAGGGCACCTGTTTTCATAGATTCCTTATACATTTCATTGGGATCAGTGAGCACGGCCAGAAAACCAGATCAGACTAGGACCTGTCCTGAGGTTTGCTCAAGGCACCATACACCGGACAGTGAACAAACATTGTCCTGTACGGAGCCATAGAAATGAATGGGTAAAACACGGCTAGCACACGGTTGTGTGCATGAGGTTTTAGGCTTAGGTCACATGTTGTGGAAATGGTGTTTTTGGCCACTGCAAAAACTGTGTGTGTGTGTGCATAAACTGTCTTACAGTCCCAGGAAAGTGAATGAGATTTTAACAGTATCCCCACATTGTGTGAAAAATAAAATGGTGCAGAATATGCAGTCTTCTCAAAAAATGTGTGTCATGAAAACTGCAGCATGTTTATTTTCCCTGCAAAAATGGCACTGAGTAGGGAATAACTTTAGAGGGAAAACCCCTTCTTTGCCAGGCAGTTTTTGCTTGCTTACTTTCCCTGGGGGATCAGAGCTAGCACCATGCACACTAGGTCACTTTGCCGCCTCTCCATTTTTTTTCCACTACAAGCTACTTGTGCCATGGAGGGGATGGCTTTACTGCAGTCTGCCAGCCCACATAGCACAGGTAACTACTTGAAAGCTGGAAAGGAGAAGCAGCAACCCAGAGGGGTCGGAAGCAGCAACCCAGAGGGGTCGGAAGCAGCAACCCAGAGGGGTCGGAAGCAGCAACCCAGAGGGGTCGGAAGCAGCAACCCAGAGGGGTCGGAAGCAGCAACCCAGAGGGGTCGGAAGCAGCAACCCAGAGGGGTCGGAAGCAGCAACCCAGAGGGGTCGGAAGCAGCAACCCAGAGGGGTCGGAAGCAGCAACCCAGAGGGGTCGGAAGCAGCAACCCAGAGGGGTCGGAAGCAGCAACCCAGAGGGGTCGGAAGCAGCAACCCAGAGGGGTCGGAAGCAGCAACCCAGAGGGGTCGGAAGCAGCAACCCAGAGGGGTCGGAAGCAGCAACCCAGAGGGGTCGGAAGCAGCAACCCAGAGGGGTCGGAAGCAGCAACCCAGAGGGGTCGGAAGCAGCAACCCAGAGGGGTCGGAAGCAGCAACCCAGAGGGGTCGGAAGCAGCAACCCAGAGGGGTCGGAAGCAGCAACCCAGAGGGGTCGGAAGCAGCAACCCAGAGGGGTCGGAAGCAGCAACCCAGAGGGGTCGGAAGCAGCAACCCAGAGGGGTCGGAAGCAGCAACCCAGAGGGGTCGGAAGCAGCAACCCAGAGGGGTCGGAAGCAGCAACCCAGAGGGGTCGGAAGCAGCAACCCAGAGGGGTCGGAAGCAGCAACCCAGAGGGGTCGGAAGCAGCAACCCAGAGGGGTCGGAAGCAGCAACCCAGAGGGGTCGGAAGCAGCAACCCAGAGGGGTCGGAAGCAGCAACCCAGAGGGGTCGGAAGCAGCAACCCAGAGGGGTCGGAAGCAGCAACCCAGAGGGGTCGGAAGCTGCCTGGAAACCGTAGGTACAGCATCTAAAAGTAAAGAGACAACCTGAAGAGCCCCTTTTAAAGGGAGTCTTCCACCACCAAAATCACTTGTAGTAATAATAATAATAATAATAATAATAGTCCTTTAGTAGTCCCACAATGGGGAAATTCAGTGTGTTACAGCAGCAAAGATAAGCAGATACAAATACAACATGTACAGGAATGTTCCAAGGTGAGAGGCATTACATTAATAGCAGACAGACAGGACGTAGCAGAGGGGGGGGGGGGGATATAACAGGCAGAGAGATATTTCAGTTCTCTGTGTGTAATGATCTCCGCTTAGGTCGGTGTTGGTTGTACAGCCTAACCGCGGTGGGGAGGAAAGACTTCCGATAGCGCTCCTTCTCACACCTAGGGTGGAGCAGTCGGTCACTGACAGTACTGCTCAGCACGATCACAGTCTCATGCATGGGATGGGACTTCTTCTTCTGCATGGAGCTCACCACGGACAGTATCCTTCTGTCACCCACCACCTGCACTGGGTCCAGTGGGCTCCTCAGGACAGAGCTGGCCTTTCTAATCAGCTTGTCAAGTTTATTTCTGTCCCTGGTTGATATACTGCTCCCCCAGCAGGCCACTCCAAAGAAGATGGCTGATGCCACTACCGAGTTGAAGAAAGTCCTAAGAAGTGCCCCCCGGATTCCAAAGGCTCTGTTTCCTAAGCAGGTAGAGCCTGCTGTGGCCCTTCCTGTACAGGGCCTCCATATGATCTGCCCAGTCCAGCTTATTATTAAGGAGCAAACCCAGGTACTTATAGGTGTTCACAATCTCGATGCCCGTCCCCAGGATGTCCACTGGTTTAGGAGGGCTTCTGCCTTTGCGGAAGTCCACCACCATCTCCTTGGTCTTCCCCGCGTTAATCTTCAGGTGGTTCCGGTGGCACCAGTCCACAAAGTCCTGGTTCAGTTCTCTGTACTCCCTGTCATCATCATCTGTGATGAGACCCAATATTGCAGAGTCGTCAGAATACTTCTGTAGGTAGCAGCTGGATGAGTTGCACCTAAAATCTGCAGTGTACAGTGTGAAGAGGAAAGGGGCGAGAACCGTACCCTGAGGTGCCCCCGTATTACAGATCACGGTACCTGACACACAGTCTCGGGCTCTCACGTATTGAGGTCGATTTGTGAGGTAGTCTAGGATCCAGTTGGAGAGGTGGTGGTCCACTCCAGCAAGGCCCAGCTTGTCCCTCAATAACCTGGGCTGTATGGTGTTAAAAGCACTGGAGAAGTCAAAGAACATTATTCTCACTGTGTTCCCTGGTTTCTCCAGGTGAGACAGAGCCCTGTGCAGAAGATGGATGATGGCATCATCTACCCCAATGCCCGGCCGATAAGCAAACTGGAGGGGGTCCATAGCGGGGCTCACTAGAGAGCGGAGATGTGTGAGAACCAATCTCTCCAAGATCTTCATCAGGTGGGATGTCAGTGCTACAGGTCTGTAGTCGTTGAGGTCCATAGGGTGGGGTTTCTTTGGAACTGGTACCACACAAGAAGATTTCCATAATTTAGGGACTATTTCCTGCCTCAGGCTCATATTATACATATATGTAATTATGCCACACAGCTGGTCCCTGCAAGTCTTAATTAGCCTTGCACTGATGTCATCTGGCCCTGCGGCTTTCCTCGCCTTGATCTTTTTCATCTCCTTCCTCACCTGGGCCCGTGTGAAGGTCAGACTGTGGCCAGATAAAGACGGATTTCTGGATTTACTGGTCTGTTGGGAAGTGGCCGCATGGGGAGAAGTCATTGTGGTGGGGGAAGCTGAAGGACATACTGGGGTGGGAGGAGCTGGTGTGTGATCAAATCTGTTGAATAGGTTTAGTTCATTAAGCCAATTAACATCTGCCTCAATCTGGCAGACAGACTGTTTATGACCCGAAATTGACTTAAGCCCCTCCCAGACCCCCCCTTACCCCACTGATATGATGTTGTGGGAGCTTTAGTAACAAAATGAACATACCGTATTTTTTAAACTATATGACACACCATAAGATGCACCTAAAGAAAAAAAAATGTAAAAAAAAATAAATTTTGAAGCAAAAAATGTGGTAAAATATTTAATATATGGGAGTTGTAGTTTTGCAACAGCTGCAAGGCCGCATTAACGCTGTACAGGGAGGCATAGGGCGTTTTTGGTTTTTTTGCAGGGCCAGGTGTACTTTTTAGTTATACCATTTTGGGGAATGTCTATTGCTTTGATCACTTTTTATTCAAATCAGAGGCAAAACAGTGGAAAAAACGGCAGTTGGCACTTTTTTTTTTTTTTTTTTTTTTTTCCCTGCTACGACGTTCACCCTACGGGAAAAGTTTGTAGACTGCATTTTCGGACACAGGGATACCGAATATGTATGTGTTTCATAGAAATTTTCTACTTTTATATGTATTCTAGGGAAAGGGGATGATTAAGTACTTTTTTTTTTTTTTTTTTTTTTTTTAAAAAAACCTTTTTTATTTTTTTACTATTTTATTAGCCCCATTCTAGAGGGATTGAACCTGCAATCATTTGATTGTAAGTCCCATAGACTGCAATACAACTATATTGCAGTCTATGGGAGATTCTCTATATTACTATTGATGATGGTCATAGACCAGCTGCGATAGTAATATCACTATGATGAGCCTGGGAACCTTCTTAAGGCTCCTGGCTGTCACAGGAACCAGTCGGCTCCTGCAATCTCTCCATGCAGGAGCTGGCCTGCAACGCAAAAGGTACATACTGGCCAAGGGTGCAGTTTTAATACCTTTTGGGGAGCTTACAGGTAGTAATGCCCGCAGTCAGAGTGGACTCTGATTGTGGGCATTAGCGCTGGGTCTCCGCTGTACATTACAGTGGAGACCCGGTAGCTATGGCGACCACTCTGCAGCAGAGCGGCACCATCATCTTTACAGACCCAGCATCCGCTGTAATAGCACGGCGGATGCCAGGATGGGTTCACACCGCTGGGACACCCTTTCTTCCAAGCCCAGGGCCCGCAGCATCGTCCCACTCCTGCTGTTGCAGGAAGCCCAGCTACAGGAAGCCGACGGCGACAGGAGTAGGGCGATGCTGCGACACCATCCCCCCCCTTCCCTTTAAAATTGGGGGAGGGGGGGCAAAAGTGCATCTCATAGTTCAAAAAAATGGTACATATTTTTTTTTTTTGTCTATGCACAATCTTGCTGCTAAGAAAATCTGCTTTAATTTGTTAGCAATCTTCCATAGCACCCGTTTTTCTGTGGGAACTGAATCTTCATGGCAAGAAGTAGTGATGGGTAGTGACCACAGGCAAAACCTGCTATTGTGGCAGATGTAGCCATGCCCCGAGTGCCCCAAACATCTGTTTTTGCATACAGATTAAAAGCTGATTTCCTGTGACACGAGAGGTTTTTTCACTATATGACTAACAGACCCTAAAACAGCATATTGGTGGTTTAGAAGTGGGGTTGGTGGTGGTACTCCCTATAAAATTAATTTACCGGGAGGACAACTGTGAATCATGGATGTATACATAGCACCCGTCCTGTACAGAGAATCTGTGTTGCTTCCAAATTTAGCAGAAGCCACACAAGATCTTCAAGTGCATATGTACAGTAATATATCATGAAGAAACTGCCCTAGAAGCAAGGCCTGACTGGTCTGGTATTAACCCTGTAATGCAAAAAGGCAACTTGAATGCCATTGGCAGGATGCACTTCCCTCCAGATGTGCATTTGATATTGATCTGATCATTTAGGTACAACAACTTTCTGGCACTGACTCAAACTACTGAGGGCCCCTGTTAAAAAAACTGTTCTAGGCCCCTTGTTTTCCAATATCTCTTCACAGAGTACACCCTCTTATATCTCTCTGACAATGCACCAGTAATCTTTGTCGATAGCTAATGAACTTCAAGGCTATTTACCCGCAATCTAATAGATGGTAGAAAGCTGCAGCTAACATGCCCCCTGTGCAGCTCCTCAGGTTGCACCAATGCTATGTCTGCTCCTGGATCAAGGCTTGTGATTGACAGTCACACTCCTGCACAAATGGATGAGATTAGAGAGAGATGATTCTTATAACTTAACCCCTGAATCACTGCAATCTGTTCTGATCAGTGGTTGTTTTTTTTTGTTTTTTGTTTTTTTTATGCAGCATCCAAATGGTACATGTGAGTCAAAAGTAAATATAAAAATCCCTATAAAAACTGATTAGTCAAAAATGGACACAAATGGTCAGTTTTTTTTTTTTTTTTTTGACTGACACCCATTGACTCAGGCTAGGTACACACTTGGGCCGTGCTCTCCATCATTACTATCTGACTATAATGGTGTCTGTTGGTTTTATACTGAAACTAGCAAAGAGAAGTCCTCAGTGCAGGACTTTTCTCCCTGCCGATTTTCAGTGGAATCTGCAACGGAGACTGATGCAGATGTGAACGAAGCCTTGAGTATCCATGTGGAACCGTCTGGAATCTTTTTTTAGACTAAACCGTTCCCCATACTAAAAATATTAGTATGCATTAAAAGCTAACATACTGGCATTTACCCAAACATGATATATTGGACTCCTCTTGAAAAAGAAAAAAAGTGTATATAATATATACATTTTGAAAGGTACTTTTTTTTTTTTATTCTCTCCTGTAATGTAAAATAAGGAATATAAAAGGAAATAAAGTCAGTGTTTAACATGCTTTTAATCTGAGAATCTTCCATTTGTAAGGCTAAGGCCCAACATGTCGTCCCGCAGCAAAAAAAGCGCTGCGGGAGAAATCGCAGCGCAATCACATCGCGGTTCTTCCTGCAGCGCTTTAGACAAAGTTTGCAGTTTTCTTCTGCAGATTTTCTGTTTCAATTATACATATGGGAAAACTGCCGGCATTTCCGTAGGTATAATTGACATGCTGCGATTTCCAAAACCGTACCGGTTTTGGAAATCGCTGCATGTCCGCAGGGTGTTTTTTTTTTCTGCAAAGTGGGCATGGGATTCACTAATAATAATAATAATAATAATAGTCCTTTAATAGTCCCACAGTGGGGAAATTCAGTGTGTTACAGCAGCAAAGATAAGCAGATACAAATACAAATACAACATGTACAGGAATGTTCCAAGGTGAGAGGCATTACATTAATAGCAGACAGACAGATAGGACGTAGCGGGGGGGGGGGGGGGGGATTTAACAGGCAGAGAGATATTTCAGTTCTCTGTATGTAATGATCTCCGCTTAGGTCGGTGTTGGTTGTACAGCCTAACCGCGGTGGGGAGGAAAGACTTCCGATAGCGCTCCTTCTCACACCTAGGGTGGAGCAGTCGGTCACTGACAGTACTGCCCAGCGCTATCACAGTCTCATGCATGGGATGGGAGTTATTCTCCCGCATGGAGCTCACCACGGACAGTATCCTTCTGTCACCCACCACTTGCACTGGGTCCAGTGGGCTCCCCAGGACAGAGCTGGCCCTTCTAATCAGCTTGTCAAGTTTATTTCTGTCCCTGGTTGATATACTGCTCCCCCAGCAGGCCACTCCAAAGAAGATGGCTGATGCCACTACAGAGTTGAAGAAAGTCCTAAGAAGTTCCCCCCGGATTCCAAAGGCTCTCAGCTTCCTAAGCAGGTAGAGCCTGCTGTGGCCCTTCCTGTACAGGGCCTCCATATAATCTGCCCAGTCCAGCTTATTATTAAGGAGCAAACCCAGGTACTTATAGATGTTCACAATCTCGATGCCCGTCCCCAGGATGTCCACTGGTTTAGGAGGGCTTCTGCCTTTACGGAAGTCCACCACCATCTCCTTGGTCTTCCCCGCGTTAATCTTCAGGTGGTTCCGGTGGCACCAGTCCACAAAATCCTGGTTCAGTTCTCTGTACTTCCTATCATCATCATCTGTGATGAGACCCACTATTGCAGAGTCGTCAGAATACTTCTGTAGGTAGCAGCTGGATGAGTTGCACCTAAAATCTGCAGTGTACAGTGTGAAGAGGAAAGGGGCGAGAACCGTACCCTGAGGTGCCCCATATCCACTTTGCTCTGACTGTAAAATGCCGCAATTTTTTCCACGCCACTTCCACTGCGGGCGAATCGCGGCGTTTACGCTACGTGAGGCTTTACCCTTAGCCAGCTTTTTTTTTTTTTGTTGCAGATGTTGCTGTGGTTTTTTGAGCCAAAACCAAAAATGGCCACAAAAGTAATGAGAAATATAGAGGGAGCTCTTATACTTCTCTCTTCTGCTCAATCCACTCCTGGCTTTGGCTCAGGAAACCGCAGCAAATGCTGCGTTTCCGTAACGTGGGGCCTCAGGCTAATAAGGTTTCTGGAACCTAGACCTGCTTCCACCATACATCTCCCCCATTAACACGGGTCGCAGGTAATGTTTCCGCCTATGCAGTAGGTGTCGCTGTCGCACATCCCGTTAAAGCTTTGTACGCACTATACTGTTTTCTGGCCACTTCCTTGTTGTCATGGAAAGGAGGCCGCGGCCAGCGGTGAATGGGTTGTGGGATAGGCCCCGTTATGGGAACAGCTCAGCTCCGAGGTTCCCACCGTCACGAAGCGGTTCTCAGCATGGAGAGGCGCACCCCGAACTATTCTACCCGGACAGCGGCGCACAGCGGACCGGACCCTGGGAGAGCCGGCCCCATTATGAAGCTGGGCAGCCTGGGTCCCAGCAGAGACCTCAGCACAGAGATAGCCGGGTAGATTTCACACAGCATGGGTATCATGAGCCGCAGCAGTTCGGACCCCAGAGGCCAGAGGTATTCCCACATGGAGGTACGAGGCATGGCATGCCTCACCATGTTCCTGTGCAGCCAGTCCGGACACAAGAGCCCATGCCCAGAGCTAATGACCTATACGACACCTTCAGCAGTGAAAGCCTACAGTCTCCCATTATACCAAGCGATGGTGCAATCCCAAATATTGGCCATCACAGGGCGCCAGAGCCACCCCAGGGTGGCATGCACAATACTGCCCCTTGTGATGGAAGGGGAATTATATCGCAAGAAAGACCCCAGCTCATGATGCCGGCAAGTTCTCAACATGAATTTAGTGCACATCAAGATGTAGGTCAGCGACTAAACAGCCATGAAAATATATACCAGTCAGGAGAGCGGCAGTCAAATGTAAGGCATCATGGGGGACCCCTGCATGATGAGCATCAAGACCCTATGTATTCAGGAAGGCCGCTGCCCAGGAGTGAGCATACTGACAACTATCAGCCCGACTTGTTCTATCAGAGTGGTCCTAGTGCCTTTAGAGGTCCTAATCCAGCGGCATCTCACTATTTTCAGCATGAACTACCACATGACAGGAGTAATCTGCAGCACCCATACCAAGATGAAGGGTGCCAACCTGGTATGTCTCATGGAGGGTCCCAGGTAGGATTATATAATCTAAACCACCCTCCAGTACCTGATAACTACAGGGTGCCATCCCCAGGCATACTGCAGTTCTCTACTCCATCCCAGCCTCCACCTACACAAAACGTCCCTCCACAAGGTCACTATCATGTACCCCCAATTCAGGGAAATCTCCCCAATCCTCTTTACACTCCTCTACCACCAGTAGGCTCAGTTTTTAGTGGATCTCTTGAGGAGGGTGATTTGGAAGTTCGGAGACACAGCATGCATTCACATCATCTCCTGAGCCAGCAGCAGCCTATCATGCACCAGGATGGAAGACAAGCTTTGGATCCTCTCATGCCTTCAACAATGGCTGGTGGTAGACATTTGGAGCATGATGCTCCTTTTCCTCAGCATGAGTTACCTGATGGGCGTAGAGACCCAAATTTGTTGCCACAGCATGCTAGCCCATTTGTTTCTCAGCACACCCATCACATTGAGGACAATTTTATGCATTTGGACCGGCAAACTGATATAGGGAAAAGTGGACCTGCCGATAAAGACGTCTTTGTTCATTGGCTTTCTAGCTTCTTATCGCATAGAACAAAGAAGCCTCAAACTAAGCCTGAGGTGTCTGAGACTTACTCCATAGCAGAAGCACGTGGACTCATATACGGTGCTCTTCATTTGGTATCACAGCTGGACTCCTTGTGCCAGGTTTTGGAAAGGCGCAACGAGGCAGGAGAGCCATGGACACTTGAATATGAAAAAGCAACTCATCTACAGCTAGATCTAGAGAATAAACTTAAGGAGCTGGAGAAGCCGGGGTATATCCAGGGTGTCAAGAGGAAACTGAATGTAGTGCGCAGGAAAAGGCTTCGCCAGCAGCGCAGAAGACAAGTTGCAGAGGAGGAAGAGAAGATGGAAGCAGAACGTTCTGCAGAAAAAGAGGCCAGCATTGACTTGTGGAGAATGAAGCGTATCCAGGAGGTGGAGGAGAAGAAACGGGTGAGTATAAGGCTATCAGAGGACCATACGTGAAATCTGCTGTAAACAGATCAAATAATCTTTCTCACAGCCGGTTTGCATCCTTATGGCATCCCTCACAGCCCAGGCCAAAAAAAAAAAAAAAAAACCTGATACGTGAATAGTCAAGTAGACATTTTGTGTATAACGTTCGTGTGAATAGATCCTTATCAGTAGATCAGTATCTGGTATGGTTGAAATGTAACCCATAATCTAATATGTTGAAGGGCTGAGTCTATAGTACATGCAGGTCAAGTGTGACCTGACATGTTTCATCCCACCACTGTAGTAAGAATAGAGATTCCCTTGGCTGCAGCAATGCCCCCCTGGCAGTAGAAATGTATCCCATGTTCTCACACACTTTCCCAAATGAGTAGACCTAAATGATTGCCAACACATATGCGATAAGGACAGCTGTATTCACAAAAGATAATGCATAAAATGTAACTTTTGATCATAAAAATGGCATACCATACCATAGCAAAGGCAAAATATGTCCCTACCAGAGGACGACTAGACCTGAGATCTAATTTCCTACTGAGGTTAGTACTTTTTTAGTAAGAGTGACCCCACGGCAATGAAGGTCCTTCTCTCGCCCTACCAAGCCTTTTCTGGGAGTCATATGCCTACTGGGGTATAACACTGCTCTCAAAAAAGCATGTCCTAAAAAGAGAAAACCCCAGGGCAACCTGAACCCAACCATAGAACATATATTCCCTCCTGGTAATAGGTTTATGTAAAAATGAGCTCACAAATGAATTTGCTCCCCATTACAAGCCAGTTTATGCTGTTTGTATTCCATCATATTCTTGCTGCTTTCAGGAACGAGAGCTTAAAGCTACTGCTGACCATGTACTTGGGGAGGTGAGGAAGAAGCAAAATGATGTGAAGAAAATGCTGGATGTCTTAAAGTCTTTAGAAAAACTGCGGAAGCTGCGAAAAGAAGCTGCTGGAAGAAAAGGTAGGAGGTGCAATTATTTGCCTTCTTACAGGCAGGAGAGTATTTGAGGTTTTCACACTAAGGTCTCATGCACACGTCCGTAGTTTTTATCTGTGGATAAAAGTACGGCCCCATTTATTTCTATGGGCCGATATACATGACCGCAGTTTTTACAGCTGTGTTTCCGGGTCATAGAAAAGGACCGCAAATTATGAAGCATGTCCTATTCTTGGCTGCATTTGCAGAACAGACAAGCGTGGGGGATCATATAAGTCTTTTTGCAGACAATAAAAACACCTGTGTCGTGCATGTGGCCTAACACTTATACCCTATTCACATGATAGGGGATAGACGTCTGACTGCTGGGACCTCCAGTGATCATGATGAGCGGGAGCCCCAGTACCTAGACCACTAGTCCATTCGTTTCCATAGGGCTGACAAAGTAAATTTCCACCCAGTGACTTCAGTTTTGTGAAGTGTAGGAATTTCTTGTATGTTTTACTCTTTCTTTTCAGATTACAGCTCACAGAAATCCCTTTGAATATTTAGTATGATGTTTGCAATGGGGGTCCCTGGTTGTTTGTGCTAGTGCACATGTATTATTGCACCTGATCCTTAACCTAAGCTTTATTTTCAGGTGTCTTTCCACCACCGTCTGCTGATGAAACATTCACAAATCACATAGAGAGGTTGCGAACAATGGTGCACAAACGTAGTGCATTATATGATGCGGAAGAGAAGACTCTGAGGGTCATACTGGAAGGGGAGCAAGAGGAGGAGCGGCAGAGGGAAAAGGATAAGAGGCTAAAAAAAGAAAAGGAGAAAGCACTGCAGAAGCAGCGAGAACTAGACTCCATATTGTTTGGTGACGCAGGTCTGTGAAAGTTTGGCTAGACATGTAATCTTATCATTATGTGTTTCCTCTCCATGTTCTCTGTGCTCTCCCCCTGCATTGGACTAGGATGTAATAGAGACGGCAGAGGGTAGTATCAGACTCTGTTCATGTCATCTCAGAGCCTTCTCTCAGACGTACATGTTAGGGATATGGCCAGAGCATGCTAACTTATAGAAATGCACTGACATACAATGTCCATTTTTTGTGAGGTGCCTCTGCATAGAAAAGCTTAGTTTACTACAGTTTTGTATAAAGTAAACAAAAACAAGTTATACTGGCATAACCTATGCCAAAAGGGCAGCCTTTTAGCCTCTGTCGGCTGAATGTGGCCCTATGGATACATTTGCCATACAAATCAGGCACTGTGATGTGAACAGGGTCTTACCAGTATTAAGTGCAGAGATCATACAAGATTCAAGTCTGATGTGAAGCTACAATATCTGCATAGCACTGAGTGATGTTAGAGAAGGGGGTGAGGGGGCAATGTTTTTGCAACTTTCGTTATGCAGTCCTTTGACATACAGCTGTTTTATTTTCTGTGGTGTTAAGAGCCACAGTGTACAAGAATCTTTATTGTGTGACTAGAGTAAACAGCTCTAAATAATATTAAAAACTTTGTGCTGACTGCCTCCTGTCACATTTAGGTTTAGTATACAGTAAGGTCTTTTATTGCACAAGTATTAAAAAATCAATGTATCTGAAATGTAGGTGGCATATATATAACCAACCTTTTACCTACAGTCATGGCCAAAAGTTTTGAGAATGATACAAATATTAATTTTTACAAAGTCTACTGCTTCAGTTTTTCTAATGGCAATTTGCATATACTCCAGAATGTTATAAAGAGTGATCAGCTTAACAGCAATTACTTGCAAAGTCAATATTTGCCTAGAAAATGAACTTTATCCCCCAAAACACATTTCAACATCATTGCAGCCCTGCCTTAAAAGGACCACCTAACATCGTTTCAGTGATTGCTCCATTAACACAGCTGTGGGTGTTGATGAGGACAGGGCTGGAGATCAATCTGTCATGATTAAGTAAGAATGACACCACTGGACACTTTAAAAGGAGGCTGGTGCTTGCCATCATTGTTTCTCTTCTGTTAACCATGGTTATCTCTAAAGAAACACGTGCAGTCATCATTGCACTGCACAAAAATGGCCTAACTGGGAAGAGTATTGCAGCTAGAAAGATTGCACCTCAGTCAACAATCTATCGCATCATCAAGAACTTCAAGGAGAGAGGTTCCATTGGTGCCAAAAAGGCTCCAAGGCGCCCAAGAAAGACCAGCAAGCGGCAGGACCGTCTCTTAAAAGTGTTTCAGCTGCGGGATCGGGCTACCAGCAGTGCAGAGCTTGCTGAGGAATGGCAGCAGGCAGGTGTGAGTGCATCTGCACGCACTGTGAGGCGGAGACTCTTGGAGCAAGGCCTGGTCTCAAGGAGGGCAGCAAAGAAGCCACTTCTCTCCAGAAAAAACATCAGGGACAGACTGATATTCTGCAAAAGGTACAGGGAGTGGACTGCTGAGGACTGGGGTAAAGTCATTTTCTCTGATGAATCCCCTTTTCGATTGTTTGGAACATCTGGAAAACAGCTTTTTCGGAGAAGAAGAGGTGAGCGCTACCACCAGTCTTGTCTCATGCCAACTGTAAAGCATCCTGAAACCATTCATGTGTGGGGTTGCTTCTCAGCCAAGGGAATCGGCTCTCTCACAGTCTTGCCTAAAAACACAGCCATGAATAAAGAATGATACCAGAATGTCCTCCAAGAGCAACTTCTCCCAACCGTCCAAGAGCAGTTTGGCGCTCAACAATGCCTTTTCCAGCATGATGGAGCACCTTGCCATAAAGCAAAGGTGATAACTAAATGGCTCAGGGAACAAAACATAGAGATTTTGGGTCCATGGCCTGGAAACTCCCCAGATCTTAATCCCATTGAGAACTTGTGGTCAATCATCAAGAGACGGGTGGACAAACAAAAACCAACAAATTCAGACAAAATTAAAGCATTGATTCTGCAAGAATGGACTGCTATCAGTCAGGATTTGGTCCAGAAGTTGATTGAGAGCATGCCAGGGAGAATTGCAGAGGTCCTGAAGAAGAAGGGTCAACACTGCAAATATTGACTTGCTGTATTAACTCATTCTAACTGTCAATATAAGCTTCTGTTACTCATAATATGAATGCAATTCTATTTCTGTATGTGATAAAAACATCTGACAAACACACATAGAAACCAGAGGGCAGCAGATCATGTGAAAATATAATATTTGTGTCATTCTCAAAACTTTTGGCCATGACTGTACATGTAAGTGACAACATCTGAACTCAACAAGAGTGTTGTTACCAGCAGCGCTGTGTGCCATATTTGACGGCTACATACATTCATTAGGGGGATCCTTATGCTTTGGAATGAATAGTTTCTTTTTACATCTGTGACCCAAGTCTGATTTTGAGTGAAGAATTCACTGCTTTGAATGTGTTTAGTGAATTTATTTTGCTTACTTATATAGTGCCATCATATTCCACACTGCTTAGATAGTCCACAAAATACCAGCAAGCCAGGGGGAAATAATTTGGTAGGGGGATGTTGGATGGACTTCAGCCAAAACAGTCCAAGTATACCAGTCATCGCATTCTTTGACAGCATATAGTGTATACGATGGCTAGATTTCATTGGACGCTATTTGAAAATCATCCTACACTTGGAGTTAACAAGTTTTCATGTCTTCCTTCATATCAGAACCTCTACCCAGCCTACACCCCCTTCTGCCATTTCGTCAGTATTATCTGCAAGCTGAGCATTCAGTTGTGTCCCTCGTCCAGATCCGGTAAGTCTTGTTTTTATGTTTAGCACAACACTCCCATAACGCTGTATTTCTTTAAGTTTCACCACCATTAGAATTTGTGATCTTATTGCTGGAAAAAAATATGAATTTTTATTATATACAAAATTTACTGGCACTTCTTTACCTGCACATACAATAGATTGCCATTGATGAAGTGCTGTATTGTTCCCTTTGCAAGCATGGACATACCTGCAGTAAATGAACCCTACTTTCACCCAGTAGCTGCATGTGCCAGATAGGATGTTATAGAGGTGTAGAGTGCAGTGAATGGGATTTAAGGTAATGGGAGTTTTATATAGTTTTGCTTTTATACAACAGTAGTCACTGAAAATCTGTGTGTACATGCATTGTTGCATGCATATTTTTTTTTTTTCTGGGAACAGGTGAATATGGTTTTTTGTTTAGTTTTTTTTTTTTGCACCTTCCCCAGCCTAATTTAAAAAATAATTTTTTATCCTGGACAAACTTTTCAAGTCCTTTTTTATTTGCATGCAATGAGGACCTTTCACCATCTTTACCATCTCAAGTTCTTTGATAGCTGCTGCTCCACTGATTCCAGCTTAGTGGGAATTTTCTCTCTTACATTCACCGTTCCTGAGTAATCAGTGCTGTTAGTTTTAATGCCTAATATCCTACTTAGGTTCTGTATTGGAGGGCGGTATCAGGCAGAGCTCCAATCACAGGCAGCCATTGTCAGAGATCAGAATCACACCCCTTGTCTGCTCCTGCCTGACACCGCTCTCCTGACAGTACAGAACCTAAATAGCATATCAGGTACCAAAACTAACAGCACTTATTGCTTGAGATTGGTGGAGGCTAGAGAAAACATTCCAACTGTACCGGAAACAAAAGAGCTGCGCCTATCAAATGGTAATAATAATATAGTAATATATTTTATTTGGCTAGCGCCAACATCTGCTGCAGCACTTTACAAATCGTAGGGTTAAAGTACAGACAAAATGAGATATTACAGAGTAATAAATCTGTTTGCATGATAGGAGTGAGGGCCCTGCCGCAACAGCTTACAATCTATGAGGTAGGAGGTGGACTTGGCAGAGATGGTGAAAGATCTTCTTCAAAGAAGACCTATCCACTTTCTTGACGTGTCCATAAATAATTGTATTCTTTATGATATACCAATCCTGGAATATGTTTTCATAGAAATCTTCCTTGTGCTATTCCTCTGTTATTCCTCCTGAAAATGTATTAATAAATTGACAACTGGTTGTTACTAGTAAGGGGGTGTGATACAGTAAGGGGAAGAGTCTGAAATTGAGTGATCAGTTCCCCAGTTGTCATTTTATTTATACATTTTTCTGGAGAAATAACGGAGGATCAGCACTACAGAGAAAAACTTGATAAAGAATTATTTTCATGGAGATACAAGTATGTATAAAACAAGCTACTCTGGAGAGCTGAAAGGACCTTTTTAAATTATTTTATTCACAGTTCAGTTTTTTTCTACACTTTTTTTTACACACGTGGACAAAATTGTTGGTGCCCCTCGTTTAATGAAAGAAAAACCCACAATGGTCACAGAAATAACTTGAATCTGACAAAACTGGTATTTGCCAAACTACATGTTGACAAGCCACAAAGCTTCTGGGAGAACCTCCTATGGACAGATGAGACAAAAATCGAAATTTTTGGCAAGGCACATCAGCTCCATGTTCACAGACGGAAAAATGAAGCATATCTTGAAAAGAACACTGTCCCTACTGTGAAACATGAAGGAGGCTCTGTTATGTTCTGGGGCTGCTTTGCTGCATCTGGCACAGGGTGTCTTGAATCTGTACAGGGTACAATGAAATCTCAAGACTATCAAGGGATTCTAGAGAGAAATGTACTGCCCAGTGTCAGAAAGCTTGGTCTCAGTCGCAGGTCATGGGTCTTGCAACAGGATAATGACCCAAAACACACAGCTAAAAACACCCAAGAATGGCTAAGAGGAAAACATTGGACTATTCTGAAGTGGCCTTCTATGAGCCCTGACCTAAATCCTATTGAGCATCTTTGGAAGGAGCTGAAACATGCTGTCTGGAAAAGGCACCCTTCAAACCCGAGACAACTGGAGCAGTTTGTTCATGAGGAGTGGCCAAAATACCTGTTGAGAGGTGCAGAAGTCTCATTGACAGTTACAGGAATCGTTTGATTGCAGTGATTGCCTCAAAAGGTTGTGCAACTAAATATTAAGTTAAGGGAACCATCATTTCTGTCCAGGCCTGTTTCATGAGTTTTTTCTTTTTTTTTTTTTAATTCTGTTGAAAAGCAATGTCTGACTTTCATTTGTTCATTTTCATAGAATTTTTATATATTATTACTTTTGTCAGATTCAAGTTATTTCTGTGACCATTGTGGGTTTTTCTTTCATTAAACGAGGAGTACCAACAATTTTGTCCATGTGTGTATATGCTCTGTTTTGTTTTTTTTTGTTTGATTTTTTTTTTTTTTTCCTCTCCTCAAGAGACATTGTGTTCTAATGGATCCATATGGGTAATATTTTAAGCTCATCAAGGTCAAGGGGCTGAACTTAAAAAACACATGTTCTGCATTTCCAAAGTTCACATGTGAGTTTGTCCTGTTTTATATCATTTGTTATTCTCCAACATTGCAAAAATGATACACAAACAAGAAAGAGTCCAGATGAAAAGCAAATAACATAACATAAAGCGGGTCTAAAAACAAATGCAATCTGGAAACATGGTGTGTGCATCTACAGTCATGGCCAAAAGTTTTGAGAATGACACAAATATTCTATTTTCACATGATCTGCTGCCCTCTGGTTTTTATGTGTGTTTGTCAGATGTTTTTATCACATACAGAAATATAATTGCATTCATATTATGAGTAACAGAAGCTTATATTGACAGTTAGAATGAGTTAATGCAGCAAGTCAATATTTGCAGTGTTGACCCTTCTTCTTCAGGACCTCTGCAATTCTCCCTGGCATGCTCTCAATCAACTTCTGGACCAAATCCTGACTGATAGCAGTCCATTCTTGCAGAATCAATGCTTTAATTTTGTCTGAATTTGTTGTTTTTTGTTTGTCCACCCGTCTCTTGATGATTGACCACAAGTTCTCAATGGGATTAAGATCTGGGGAGTTTCCAGGCCATGGACCCAAAATCTCTATGTTTTGTTCCCTGAGCCATTTAGTTATCACCTTTGCTTTATGGCAAGGTGCTCCATCATGCTGGAAAAGGCATTGTTGAGCGCCAAACTGCTCTTGGACGGTTGGGAGAAGTTGCTCTTGGAGGACATTCTGGTACCATTCTTTATTCATGGCTGTGTTTTTAGGCAAGACTGTGAGAGCCGATTCCCTTGGCTGAGAAGCAACCCCACACATGAATGGTTTCAGGATGCTTTACAGTTGGCATGAGACAAGACTGGTGGTAGCGCTCACCTCTTCTTCTCCGAATAAGCTGTTTTCCAGATGTTCCAAACAATCGAAAAGGGGATTCATCAGAGAAAATGACTTTACCCCAGTCCTCAGCAGTCCACTCCCTGTACCTTTTGCAGAATATCAGTCTGTCCCTGATGTTTTTTCTGGAGAGAAGTGGCTTCTTTGCTGCCCTCCTTGAGACCAGGCCTTGCTCCAAGAGTCTCCGCCTCACAGTGCGTGCAGGTGCACTCACACCTGCCTGCTGCCATTCCTCAGCAAGCTCTGCACTGCTGGTAGCCGATCCCGCAGCTGAGACACTTTTAAGAGACGGTCCTGCCGCTTGCTGGTCTTTCTTGGGCGCCCTGGAGCCTTTTTGGCACAAATGGAACCTCTCTCCTTGAAGTTCTTGATGATGCGATAGATTGTTGACTGAGGTGCAATCTTTCTAGCTGCAATACTCTTCCCAGTTAGGCCATTTTTGTGCAGTGCAATGATGACTGCACGTGTTTCTTTAGAGATAACCATGGTTAACAGAAGAGAAACAATGATGGCAAGCACCAGCCTCCTTTTAAAGTGTCCAGTGGTGTCATTCTTACTTAATCATGACAGATTGATCTCCAGCCCTGTCCTCATCAACACCCACACCTGTGTTAATGGAGCAATCACTGAAACGATGTTAGGTGGTCCTTTTAAGGCAGGGCTGCAATGATGTTGAAATGTGTTTTGGGGGATAAAGTTCATTTTCTAGGCAAATATTGACTTTGCAAGTAATTGCTGTTAAGCTGATCACTCTTTATAACATTCTGGAGTATATGCAAATTGCCATTAGAAAAACTGAAGCAGTAGACTTTGTAAAAATTAATATTTGTATCATTCTCAAAACTTTTGGCCATGACTGTATATTTAATGTACTGTATATTTTCATACACATGTGTGAATGTGCTCTCATGCTGTATTTTATGTCAAATAAAGCTAACATATAAATGTTGCGTTCAGAAATAATATTTGCTGCACATTTGTTCTTTCAGACATGAGTGGGATCAATTCTTGGTTCCACCTGACCATCCTGATGGCAGCAATATCCCCTGTGGATGGGTTGTTCCCGCACCCCCCTCTAATGACACCTGGGCCACAGCCGTGACGCAGTCGGATTGAGTTTAGGTTGCAGAACCCGTGTTGTATGTGTTACAGGACTTGGCACAGGAGGGTAAGCAGGCAGTCTATGACATCGGGTACATTCTGCTGAGTTTATGCGGCATCTTTCAGACTGTTCTGCTAGTGAATGTCTCCCAGTTAAAATTTTATTTCAGGGTTGTTTTTTCTAACTTTGTGGTTGGAATGTAATGAATTATGAAAATATATTTATTTTTTCAAATAAAACTGATCAGATCAAACCATGTTTGTAAAGTGTTTATGGCTTACCTCCTATCTGCGAGTAGTTTTCATGTTTCAGAATCACCGTCTCATAGGAGCAGTGTCATTAAGACCAACATATTTTTTATCTCCATATACATTATAGACAAATTTATGTGGACACCCAAGTTCATCTATATTGAAGTTGTCACATCATGTTTCTATGTACCGTGCTGTGTGCACAGAGCCCTAGTCATGCATTAACAGGAAAGGGCCTTCCCTAAACTACAAGCGACAGCCGTTTAAAATGTGTTGTAGCACCAACATCACCCTTCACTACAAATAAGAGACTTTGCACAAACCCTGAAAAGCAGCCCATGTGCAATGTCTCCTCCACCAAATTTTTCAGTAATCACTATCCAAACCTAGATTCATCCATCAGACCTGATAGGGAAATGTAATTCATCTTTACAGAGAATATTTCCAGAATGCAGTGTTGGCAGGCCTTGTATCAACCAAGCTGGAGCTTAACATTGTGTGTGGTGGTCATAGGCTTGTATGCAGACGCTTAACCATGGGAACCTACTTCATGTTGCACCTGATGCAGTTGTGCCGATATCCCTTCTAGAGGCAATGTGGATCTCTGTAGTGAGTGATAAATCGTTTTTATGGCCACACACTTTAGCACTCAGCCCCACTCTGAATCTTTATGGCTAAACTGCTGCTACTACAAGATACTTCCATTTTACAATAGTAGCATTTACGGTTGATAAGGTCTAGCACTTCTCAAACTGACTTATAGCCAAGGTATCATCCTATGACCGCACCACCAGAGCTCTTCAATATGACCCATATTACTATCAATGTTTGTCTGTGGAGCATAACAGGAAAAATTACAGGCACTGAGGTTTCCAATGTGACCCAATACTAACAATACTAATTGCTGCTGTCAATCACTGGCATCAGCGGTGACATATGCGTAACTGGTGACGTCACTGCTTATACGTTGTTGGTCCTGCACATGTGACTACTGAGAACAGCGATTGGCCACAGCAGTCATGGGAGCTTCATTGCTTCCGGTCCAGCTGGGATCAGCAGCAGAGAAAACGGGAAGCATCATCAGACTGCGGCATTGGGGTAGGTGGGGATGCTTTCTCTTTAGTCCAGAAAACCCTTTTAAAGGGAACCTGTCATGAGGGTTTAGGCACCCACACTTTCACCAACCTGTTATCCAGGATGGCAATAGGTTTACAATGATGCAAAATGCAGAGAAATAAATATTAATGCTGTGCTTTAAGACCTCATGCACACAGGGCAATCAGACCGGAAAATCTGGTCTGGAAAACTGTCAGTGGTTTGTATGGAAACAAATTCCATCAGTGATATTTCTGGTATGTTACAGCATACAATAGATAGAACAGAGTCGCTCATAACTATGTGTGACACGTACTGAGGGCGAAACCTCTCTAACATTGCATGGATAGCCAAGTACTTTCCAACTGAGTGGGGGGCATATTCTTTATGAACTATACATTATGGACTGTGCTTACCACATTAAAAGTGCAGCGACTCTCCTGAGCATTTTTGTGTATTATTTATAAATGGACAGTTCACAAGTCCTGGTTGTTGGATCCAGTTACTTGGTAAGAAAGACCAACCAAGTTATGTAAACCTAGCCTTACTGGAAATCTTCTCATTCCCAGAAAATACTGATGGGTAACAATACATGGGAATAAAATGCAGAGTAACTGAATCTATCACACTGTAATTATAGAGGAGAGCACTAGGGGGAGATATAGAGTTAAAGTACTGACGTATATGTGTGTGTTTAGTCTGCTTAGGGAGGTGTGTATACTTTATAGTGTATCCCAAAAAAAATACGCTTCCCACAGTTAATCCTAAGTATTTACTTTAGTTATCCTGCACTGTTATGAAAAGTACATTAACTATTGTAATATGCATTACAGAGAAGCTACAGGACAACCAATATTGCAAGTACTCTAGGCTTATCGCTCACTCCAAAATAGCAGGTTTGCCAAAGTGTGCATCTTTTAGAGCAGTCATCCTAGGGTTAAATATTAATTTGCTGTATTAAGTCATATAAAACATTAACATTTTTATTTAGAATAATTTAAGATTATGCTTCTATTTCTAGATATTGCTATTACATATTTGTTTTGGCGCCCCCTGGTGTTGTTTTGATTACTGCGCAGTTTTTTGGGTTTTTTTGCAGGCAGATTTTGAGGCAGAATCTACCTCAGAAAACACCTCATATTCATTTCAATGTCAGAAGCAGATTTTTTTTCCTCTAGCTGTTTTTTCTGCTAGAGGCAAAAGAAGTGTCATGACCTATCTTCAGGCAGATTCCACCTTGCAAAGCCTATTGAAATGAATGGAAGACAGGATCCGCCTGAAAACAGGTCATGACTCTTGAATGGGAAAGCTGGGAGGCCTGCATAAAAACTCTGAATTTAACCTAAAGTGGTCAGTGCTGGTCAGAAGAAGCTGCATCTATAGCGCTGCTTCTTATTGACTGGCTTGCAAAATAGCAGGAATTGCTCTGTTGGCCAGCAAAGGACACCAATTCAGAATAGTAGCAGCAGAGAACACAGCACAGCAAGCAGTGGAAAGGACAGACTAGGAGCAATTTGCCATAAAAACATTTGAATTTAGTGCCAAAGCAGTCACTCAGCGAGCGTCACCATCTAGTCCTGCCCCGCGCATGCTCAACTTATTTCTGAAAAGAAGCAACCAAGAACCGCTCCATCATAGGGAGGTGCCAACCGCATGGACCTGCTCTGCCATGCCAAAGGAGAGGAGCAGCAGGAACACCTGGGGCCGCTGTAAAAAGTGGTCTTATGCCAGAGTGGGGAAGGCCAGAATATCCAGCTCAGGAGTCACACTCACTACATAGCTGTCTCTGCCAGGCCAGGGCAGCGAGCAGGCTGCGCAACTCTTCAAGAGGTCCTTTCATGTCCTCAGAGATGTGTCCTATTATATACCGCTAGAAAGCCAACAGTGCACTGAATTCAGCTTTCCCCTGTGCTGAAACGAATGGCACCGATATCTCTCCACTCTTAAAAAGGCAGGCCTGACAGCCTAGTGTCACCGCTGGACACTGAGGAATGCCCCCCTGACAGTACAAGGCTATGGAATAGTATTAAAGGACCTGCCAACACTGGCAGGAGGCTTCCGACATCTCCAAGGGACAGGAAACAACTGAAGCAGGCATTTAAAGTGCTTCTTGGCTGGTTTCTGTCCTTCTGCAAGTGGCGTTGTGAAAGTGTAGCATATAGCGGTAGTAAGCTACTGAGCATGTGTGACCACAATATATTAGGTGGACATTGTGAGGTTAAATCAGATCGGTATGTATTAACATTATCTTGACACAAGTTTTTTTCATGTTTTAATTCTTTCAAACATAGGAGAATTACATTGCCATTTACCTGTTTGTGATCAGGAGAGAATCAAAGCACATTTCTGGTATACAACCTGTTACTGGTGACTGTACCATATTAGTATCTTCATGCTAAAATAGCAGTACCTATCTGCAGGAGCAACTCAGGATCCACTGGCAGATTACCCTCTTTTTTCCCTTTCATCCCCTTTTAGGATATTCCTCATCAAGGTAGTATACTTACCAGGACCACTCATGGATGTGATATAGTAGCTACAGTTTTCTTACTTCTAGATCAAACATTATATATCAACCACTGCATACACAGAGTTTTCCTGCACAAGCCATTTTTGTACATCTACCATGCTCATCTCTTTGATGTTTGATACTTGTATAGTCTGATTTGAGTTAAAAACAGAATAAATGAATATATATTTTACCCCACCTATACAGAGTAGCGCATGCATCACTATATAGCTAGGTAGATGTGCAATTCAGGGAAGACTGAGTGCAAATCCTTCAAAAGTTGCACTGACAACCTTATTCTGGACACTATCAGAATCGGGCTAAGTAGAAGATTTAGACTGTGATTCTACCTATGAATGGTATTTCAATGTATGTTCCCAATTCTGTGCTGGTTCATTTCATAATACTGCAGTCTAGGGGTTGGAGCTTTACTTTCCATCTTACCCATGATCGCACCACTGAGGGACTGTCAATCCACACACCACTGAAAGCGAACAGTCCACTTGTGAACACATCCTTGTATTTGGTGTTCTGTTTAAAGAGACACGTTCTTATTGTCTTATACAGATGTAGCAGAGTTAACCCGAACTTCTGCAATTGGTTAAACCGCTGCAGCGTGATATCTTATCACAGAAGACAACAATAACCAATTGCAGAAGTTCGGGTTAACTCTGCTACATCTATATTTCCAGTTCATGTATAGAATGTATCTTCTGTTACTATATTGGTCCAATGCACATTAATTCCGGATGTTTTTTCTGTGCCTGCTGTCGATGCATTACTGTTAGTCACATTTCTTTACCATACATCCCTTTGTGTTTTAATGGGATTAATTGGTGTCTTGTGTCGTGTGGACTGATGCTACCTATGTGTGTTACACGTGGCTTCATTAAGCTTTTAGGCAGCTTACTATATCTGCAGACACTTCTTGTAAACATCTACAGACGTCTTGCTTCTATATGTTAGATCACTTGGGGATACTCTGTGTCTGCCACAGCGAGTTCTACTCTTCACAGGGTATGTGTAACTACTATACATGGAATGTATGTTCACTTTTTAGTTGTGTAGTTCTTCTTTATGACTTTTATTATGCATTATGCTATACAGTATGATACCTAATAATAATTTGGTGCCACTGCCTCAAATGCTAGATTCTGAAGGGTATTGCCTGGCATACATGTACCAATACATGACATTATATACTACCATAATAATCTGTGTCTGATGGAAGAAAATGATTTGATCAAAATCTAAGACGCCATTAGACAGAAATACTATCAGATATAAATATATCTATTTTTATTACTAATAATGATAATGACGTGACACCCTAGACTATGATGCCATTTTATTTAATGCTTTACAACTAATTCATCACAGTGTGAGGGTCTGTGAATATTATTAGACATTTGTATATAGATATAATTTTCAGAAGTAATATTTATTGTAAATGCTTTACTACTAGTACAGTGACACTAGACTTACAGCCCTTATTATATAACCCAGAGCTGCATTCACAATTCAGCTGGTTGTCATTGTAAGTCACTTGCTGACAAGCACAGGCTGAGCTCATAAATGTAGTGCTCATTGTCATGTAATGGGGCCATTTTTTCCTATATCAGGTTACTTTCAATATGCAAACGTAGGTTACTTTTCAGAAATGTTTGCATGAAACAATAGTACAAACAAATATTGTAAAATTTGCTATATATTTGATTAGAGAAAAATATTGTTCTGTTTCTGAGCCGAGTCTTATTTTCCTGCTCAGTTCCTGCATAGTTCACTCACTGCAATCACTAAGGAACTCACTGAGAAATCAGGTTACAAGCTGTCCATAGAAGTCAATGAAAGGAAGAGAAGGAGGGTGTTACTAGTGGGAGATTCCAAATATACTCGGCACTCAGAAGAGCGCACTTTCCTCTAGCCAACAGGCTTCTCCCTCATGGCGCCATTTGCACTGGCTTTTCTCTGCAGCATCTGCAGTCCATGTTTGATAAAGGTCTAATACAGACAGAAGTGTTACACGATTTGTTGATTGCACAGAACTTAAAGTGTAACTCCCAATAGCGAAAAACAAAGTCAATGAAATGGGAGTTACACTTTAATAAAGACCACCATATTGTACCATCATCATCCTGAGTGCCGAGAATATTTGAAATGTTCTACAAGGGGTAGATTCCTACTCAAGCACTGCACCTAAGTGTGGAGTGACATGTATCCATCAATACTACAGTTACTGGTGGAAGAGACAGAGGCAGGGACAGTGCTAAAGACTAAGTTATCTTAACCCAGTTTATTAACTCAGTATTGTGGCATATCTCTGTACTATGATGTGACTGTGTGCATTATTCCGATATTATGACATTTGTATGTGTGTTATCCCTCTATTGTGACATCAGTATGTGCATCACCCTTCTATTGTGACATTAGTGGGTGCATTATCCTTTTATTGTGACATCACTGTGTGCATTATACTTCTATTGTGACATCAGCGTGTGTTATGCCTCTATTATAACATAAGTGTGTGTGTTATCCCTCTATTTTGACACCAATGGGTGAAGTATCCTTCTATTGTGACATCACTGTGTGCAGTATCTTTCTATTGTGACATTAATGTCAGCATTATCCTTATACTGTGACATCAGTGTGTGAGTTATCCCTCTATTGTGACAACACTGGGTACATTATCCTTCTATTGTGACATCACTGGGTGCATTATCCTTCTATTGTGACATCAGTGTGTGCATTATCCTTCTATCATTACACTATCTGTGTTCATTGGTGACACCAAAATAATTAAAATAAACTTTCCAGATTTTGAAATTGCTGCTGTAGATAGTCATAATGGAGTGGAGCTATTCTAAGATTTGCTATGGGGCCCCATGGTTACTTGATATGCCCCTGGGTAGCATGATCTCCCCTTCTCTGTGTGCAGTGTATGGGAGACAAGTAGTAGCTCGTCTCCAATCACCAGCTCAAGAAAAACTGACAGTTTTAGAAACAAAGCCTGCAGTGGATTTTGGGTAATCAGATGACGGTGGTCGCCTTTTACACATCCACATTGCAGCTGCAAAAGCCAGACCCCCTATGGTGTTGAACTGAACTTAAATCATCATAGGGTTCAGTAGATCTGCTAAGAGACTGTGCCATGGGGCTAAGAAATACAAGGTTATACTGGGGTCATGTTATGATATGGATTCTAATTCCTATGAGTAGTTGTTGGTGTCTAAATGCGCACTGTTGGTATCTGTATCCAAAATACCCAGTGTTGTGAGACCTGACCACCTATGTGAGTGATCAGAGTAAAAGTGTACTTGTTACAGACCAGTATGATATACTGTATTGTATCCACAATGTGTCACTGCTCATTACAATCTCAGCTGGAAAACATTAGGGAACACCTGTCAATGTTGTCCATGTTATGGTGTAATGTTATACTATGTGTACAGCCGGTTAAAGGTAAAAAGGTAAAGGAGCAACAATCAATCTGACTGCTTATTGCTATGGAGGGGAGGGGATGTCATCTCCATTTCACTCCATTACACCACTCTTATAAAGAGAAGAAGCAGTCTTCTCTTTATAACCCTAAAATGTTGATCACTTCATAGAAACCTGAATATTTACCCTGGGTTCACATAGTGCTTTTTTTTAATTAAGAACTTCATGCTTTTTCTTATTGCAGTAATGTGGAGCACTTTTCACTATAAATTATTGAACATTAAGGCTAAGGCCCCACATTGCGGAAAAGCAGCTTTTTTTGTTGCAGATTGTGCTGCGTTTTTTTGTGCCAAAGCCAGGAGTGGATTGAGCAGAAGGGAGAAGTATAAGAACTTCCTATATAATTCCCATTGCTCATGTAGCCATTCTTGGCTTTGGCTCAAATAAACACAACAAAAAGAGCTTCATTTCCGCAATGAGGGGCCTCAGCCTAACAGGGTTATTCACCTTTGAAATATTAGGATAGCTCATCAATATGACATCTATGAGGTTCCGACAGCTGAGACCTCCACAGATAAGCTGTTCTAGGACAGTGCGGCTCCTGGTAATGTTTATATGCCGGTAGCCGCGCTGCTCATGTGTCATGCTGTATATATCAGCGGGTTTGAATGACAGTAACCTCTATTACAAAACTGTCTGACCATTGTATAAGCAATGCTACCTCCGATGTCGCCCCTGCTACCTCTTGTGTCACCCCCTCTACCTCATAGATTGTAAGCTCTTGCGAGCAGGGCCCTCAGTCCCAGTGTGTGAATTGACTATTTCTTTGTAATGTATCTTTTTTGTCAGTACTTGAACCCTACAAATTGTACAGTGCTGCGGAATATGTTGGTGATATAAATAAAATGTATTATTATTATTACTGTATATTAGGTACTGCAGCACTGTCTCATTGAAATCTATGGCACACTACTGTAGTGTGTAAACCCGTTACTGCACATTACGTCGTGAGGGAGCAGCGTAGCTCCTGACATTTAAGCATTACCAGTAGCCACTTTGTCTTCTAACAGCTTATCTGCGGTGGTGCTGACTGTCAGACCCTCACAGATCTAATATTGATGGTCTATTCTAAGATAGGCCATCAATATCCCAAAGGTAGATAGCCCATTTCAAATTGAAAACATCTACTTTACTGCTATAGTAAAAATGATGAGTAAATGTGCTACTCATTACTGCAATTAAAAAAAGCACAGTGTGAACCCAGTCTTAGGGTAAGTACACACGCTCAGATTTTGTTGATGCAGATATTTAAGCCAGGTGGTATAAAGCATGACTGGTACTTTTTTTTTGTAATCCACTTTTGGTGTTGGCTTCAGAAACTGCATCAATAAAACAATTTCTTTACTGTAACAACTGGTACTACTATTTTACTGCTTCCATATTGTTTTATGCTCAGTTGTATGTATTGATATAAGTTTCATACACATCATTTCATAGCAAACGCAAATTGTGAATCACACTTGGTCTAGTGTCTGCCCTTTCTGAGCTTCGTTGTCATTGTCTAGGTCTTATCTATTCTGAGACTCCATTGGGATGAGTGTTCTAGATGACGTCCCTTTCAAATTATATGATGGATTCACCCCTGTCCCCTCACCTGAAGAAAGTTTATCCAACTTCTCAAATGTTAATGTTCCTGACTGCAGCGATATACTAATGTTTACTGTGGTGAGTCCTGAAGATCAGATATTACTACCTGCATGCGACATTCCTATACCATATACATCAATGCATGTTATTGACAGCTTATGGCTATTTTACCAGATGGCGAGGTTGAACTACAAGTCCTCATGAATACAGAGCTACTAGGAGAGAATAACTTCACAATAGGACTTCCAGTGGAGTATACCACGTTTCTATAGAATATGAGAAATACAGTATAACCTTTGTATGAAATTAAAGGCATATGGCAATATAACAAATCCTCAGAGAGTCCTATGAGGGACTTATTATGGCTCCATACAATGGGAAGGTTGCAAAGAGCTGTAAAACAGTAGTGTGCTTGAGGCTTTAAGCTGGCCATTACAATTGAAAATGGCCGATTATAGCTAAATCAGCTATAATATAGCAATCAGCCATGTGGATGGTGTGAACCTTTGTTTGTAGCTGGCCAATCAACACAGACTTTAGTCTACTAAGAACAGATCTGCCATGTTGGACACATCAGTGTTTGCCATTATGAGCTGCTTTGGGCCTATCATCAGCCCACTTGTAAAGAATCACTGCACTTAGTTTTTTAACCAACTAAACTTTTCCCTGATCAGACAGTTTAGTTGTCGAAGTTGTCATCATTGTTTGGATGGCCACATGACAGTCATCCAAAGTGCCAAAGTTTTAAATCTAAGGATTCCCAAGTTTAGTAAATTGGGATTTGAAAGCAAACCCTAAATGTTCAGTACTCTACAATACATTCATCATTTATGGAGGATCTTCTGTGACCTTACTTAGCCCATGACCTCATGTATTGCCCTTATTTTCCTGGAGCTTTGTATCACTTTGTCTTGGTCAGAATAGAGCATATAGCATTCTACTGCATTCTATCCCATAAAAAAAAAGATTCTTACAGATTATGACAGATCCGTAAAATAACTTAGAACATGGTGCATCCTAGCTTTTGTGTCTTATCCATCAGGGATCCTGTAAAAACATAGGCAGCAATAACCAAGCCTTGGATTTAAAAGAACGCAGTTTTTCCTCCAGTTGTATCACATATTAAAAAGCAAACCACAAAACAAGGACGGCTTTGTTCACACTGGCATCATGATTTCCGTTTTTTATAAGAGTTATGATGGATCCTGGCTATTATGACCAATTAATTTTTTAGTCAATGATTTATAAATGATTAGTCAAGTTTTCATCAACTATCAGTTTTTTTTTCTGTATATAATCCTTTTGCCTCCATCTGGTGAATGGGGCCTATGGAAACATTAACTTATATGCTCTGAGCTTTTTCCCACGGTGTATGTTAGGTGCAGTGCCCAATGTGATTTCAACTTTTATATGACTTTATTGTTACTTTGCGTAGTCAGCCTTCTGTAAACCAGCCATAGACATTACTTTGTTGGTGTCTTACATCTCCAATTTCAGTGACGTCTGGTTACAGGAGTTGCACAAAATAATTAGAACACCTCTATTTTTACATAGTCAAGTTTAATTCTTCCTAACACACCTGCCATTTCTGGTAACGCCTCCTTTTTCTCAACCTTGTAGTTTATATCTATGTTGATAAATGTTATTACTTGAGCTGAGCGAAGCATATTAAACCAGCAACACAAATAGGTCAGGCTCACCTGAATATAATGTTTCCAAAGTTGCCAAGATTTTCAGTTATTTCATAATATACAAATGCAATCTGAAGCACTGAGGGCAACTCTGTTACTGCAAACTGCTATGGTCCACACTGCTCTAATACACTCAGCTTTGCCCTTCCTCTTTGAGTGACAGAACCAGGGAGCTAAGATGAAATCTCATGTAGCCCTGTAGACTTGATAGAGTGTTTAAGGGTAATTGTTGGCATGCACCTGGTAGGGGTGTCTGTGACCTGAGTTAATGGGTGTGTCGAGGCCTACTGTTTCCGTAATCACAACTCAGTATGCAAATACCGGCAAAACAACTCCAGACAGAAGCAGCTGTGGTCCAAAGTTAAAGCTGGACTTTGGCTTGGATATTGCAGCACCACCATAGATATTACTGTGCAGTGCACGCCCGGCAGTTTTCACTGATACTAGTGCCCTTAAACTTGAATTCAACTCTACACTAACTTGAGGGCCATAGTTTTGTTTATGGGTACAATTCAATGCAGTGCTTTTCTGTCCCTCATGTCAAGCTTTGACTTTTGACCACAGCTGCTTTTGTCTGCAGATGTTTTGCTGATCTTTGCCTACTAAGATATTATCACAGAACCAGTAGACCTCAGCATACCCATCAGCTCAGGAACTTGGGTCACAGACACCATACCAGGGGCATACCAACAATCAGTCCCCTTTTGAACTGCATGAGGTCTGACATATCGTGCCACTAAAACAATTAAACAGATAAACAGTGACATATGCTATGTGAATGACATCAAAAGGGGGCATTACCGGGGATGACAGCTGTGCTAGGAAGAGTTAAATTTGCTTGTGTAAAAATAAGGATTTTCTAGTTACTCTAATCCCTGTATACTTTTGCATGTGCTGGCTTTATTGGTTTACCCCTAGATCAAAGTTGCAGGAGTTTCCTGGCAGTACCTCACCTCTCTGTCCTAGCCATAATTGCTTTCTGGGAATGAAGTTTAATATTACAATAATAATATATATCTTTATCTGCAGCACGATTTCTCTGTGGAAAGAAAGGTTCTAGACTGGGTAGAAGAAATGTACGGTCGTAAAGCCCCCATGTCTGAGGTCAGACCCACTGCACCTCCATACTGGATGATGCATGAGAGGAAGGGGCTATCCCCCAACAGACGCAGCAGTCCACAACGGCCTTCTCTACCTGTAAGAAGATGCAGAAGTTTGAGTTCATCAGATGTTAACTTTAGTCGTCCAAGAAGCAGCTGGGGTGGAGTGGAAATCATGGACAAGGAGAGAATCTTTGAGGAGGATGGATACTCTGAGGATGATGAGTACTCATCTTCAGAGGAGAGTGAGAGAGAGGCTCGACAAAGAGAAGCAAGGGCACGTTTGTGCAAAAGCCCTCAGCCCCAGTGGTCTAACAGACCCCGTACTTCTCCATTTGTGCCCAGCCCACCCCCCAGGTGTCACTGCTCTCATAATGAGTCACCCCCATCCAACATCAAAAGGAGAAAGTCAGTAACTCCATCACATACCTCTAAGAATGAGCTGGAGGCTGCAAATAAAAGAATTACAGGTCTGGTGCACCCACAGAAGGGGAATACAGAGTCCAGAGGCAGCTCTCAAAGTCAACTACAAAGGAGCAACTGCTGTGGACACCGTTTGAGCCCAACACCCCCTCCTCGTCCTAACTGCTGCTGCTGTTCCAAGAGACCCTACAGCGCTGGCAGCATCCCTCCAATACGCTGCCACAAACCCACCCATACGGTAATATATATGTTTATGGTGATATGTTAACCTCCCACTTTTATGGGAATTAAAGGCAATCTGTCATCAGAACCCAGCCCTGCAAATAAATAGGTTGGGGCCACCTGAATCAGACAGTGTTTTCCCCTTGTGAATTTGTGCCTAAATTGCCGAAATATCACGGTCTTTGTCAATATGCAAATGAGCTCTTTGGCATAATGAGGGTGTTGCCGCTTATCTGTTTAGAGCAATAGAAATGGAGGCAATGATTCACAAGGTGAAAACACTGTTTGATTCAGGTGACCCTAACCTATCTATCTGCAGCAGGGTTACTATGCTGGTTTTTGATGACAGACTCCCTTTAACAAACATATCATCATGATAAATATTGGATAATGGATTTTTGTAAAAATTTATGTTTTAGGACATCAATATTTTATCATAGGGGTTTGATTAACATCACCCACCTTGATCAGCCAAAAAATAGGCTATGGTTACCTCCCTTCAAAGTCTCCTTCTTGATTAATACAGAAAAAGCACCATGTAAATAGCTTCAGCAAATCAGTCAGTCTCAAAAGAATGAGACTGTGGTGTAGTAGCAGGCACAGCCACAACTGTGTGTCCTGCGATATGACTCTTTGGACAGCTCATCGCCAAGAGTGATTTCCCACAAATCACATATTATGGCCCATCCTAAGGATGGGACGTCATTATTAAAATCCTCTACTCTACGTGCTCAAGCAGACAGCAATGGACATGCACTTTGGAGGTCTTATAGAAGACCTTCACCTTTCTTGTTGATTTACAGTAATCTGTGAGAAAATGTGTTTAGAAATTAACAAAAAAAATAGTGGCCCATAAACTTTGTATATTTGTGTGAACACACAGAGTACTGGCCCATAGACATTGTATATAAAATGTGTGAACACACAGAGTACTGGCCCATAGACATTGTATATTGATAGTGTAAACACACAGAGTACTGGCCCATAGATGTTGTATATTAGTAGTGTGAACACACAGAGTAGTGGGCCATAGATGTTGTATTTTAGTGGTTCATACCTTAGGGATCCCCAAAGAATCCATGTGCTTAATACCTAAAGGGCTCTTTTTCATAAACTTTAAGACATCTACAGTGGGGAAAAATAGTATTTAGTCAGCCACCAATTGTGCAAGTTCTCCCACTTAAAAAGATGAGGCCGGCCTGTAATTGTCATCATAGGTAGACCTCAACTATGAGAGACAAAATGAGAAAACAAATCCAGAAAATCACAGTCTGATTTTTTTAAGAATTTATTTGCAAATTATGGTGGAAAATAAGTATTTGGTCAATAACAAAAGTTCATGTCAATACTTTGTTATATATCCTTTGTTGGCAATGACAGAAATTAACGTTTTCTGTAAGTCTTCACAAGGTTGGCACACACTGTCGCTGGTATGTTGGCCCATTCCTCCATGCAGATCTCCTCTAGAGCAGTGATGTTTTGGGGCTGTCGCTGGGCAACACGGACTTTCAACTCTCTCCAAAGGTTTTCTATGGGGTTGAGATCTGGAGACTGGCTAGGCCACTCCAGGACCTTGAAATGCTTCTTACGAAGCCGCTCCTTCGTTGCCCTGGCGATGTGCTTGGGATCATTGTCATGCTGAAAGACCCAGCCACGTTTCATCTTCAATGCCCTTGCTGATGGAAGGAGGTTTGCATTCAAAAACTGACGATACATGGCCCCATTCATTCTTTCATGTACACGGATCAGTCATCCTGGTCCCTTTGCAGAGAAACAGCCCCAAAGCATGATGTTGCCACCCCCATATGTTGTGTTTCTACCAAACAGTTCTACTTTGGTTTCATCTGACCATATGACATTCTCCCAATACTCTTCTGGAACATCCAAATGCTCTCTCTGGCTTAAGCAGGGGACACGTCTGGCACTGCAGGATCTGAGTCCCTGGCGGCGTAGTGTGTTACTGATGGTAGCCTTTGTTACGTTAGTCCCAGCTTTCTGCAGGTCATTCACTAGGTCCCCCCGTGTGGTTCTGGGATTTTTGCTCACCGTTCTTGTGATCATTTTGACCCCACGGGGTGAGATCTTGCATGGAGCCTCTGATCGAGGGAGATTATCAGTGGTCTTGTATGTCTTCCATTTTCTAATTATTGCTCCCACAGTTGATTTCTTCACACCAAACTGCTTGCCTATTGCAGATTCAGTCTTCCCAGCCTGGTGCAGGTCTACAATTTGGTTTCTGGTGTCCTTCCACAGCTCTTTGGTCTTCACCATAGTGGAGTTTGGAGTGTGACTGTGTGAGGTTGTGGACAGGTGTCTTTTATACTGATAACAATGTCAAACAGGAGCCATTACTACAGGTAATGAGTGCAGTACAGAGGAGCCGCTTAAAGAAGAAGTTACAGGTCTGTGAGAGCCAGAAATCTTGCTTGTTTGTAGGTGAACAAATACTTATTTTCCACCATAATTTGCAAATAAATTCTTAAAAAATCAGACAATGTGATTTTCTAGATATGTTTTTTCATTTTGTCTCTCATAGTTGAGGTCTACCTATGATGACAATTACAGGCCGGCCTCATCTTTTTAAGTGGGAGAACTTGCACAATTGGTGGCTGACTAAATATTTTTTTCCCCCACTGTAATTCCCATCGATTTGTCAGGCTGCAGTTTTCAGGTTACAAGTTACATACAATCATGCATAGTCTTTCTGCTTGTGTACCTCTAGTCTCTGAATCCATATGCCTGTCTCCCACCTACAAGAAGAAGCCGTTCTGACTACTCGGGTGATGTTCTGTTAGCGCTTAGCCAAGAAGAGCGTGATGTCATTGAGTCTGTGACGTCTATGGGGTACCCACTTCGTAGAGCTATGATTGCAATGCAGAAAATGGGAGGACAAAGCCTAGAACAGGTAATTCACTAGGTTCATCCATCATGAAATATTTTGTGATTTCCTATATAGGTACACAAAATCATACATCTGTAATAACTATGTTGCAGTGTCTATATTGTGTATTACTGTATTATGGATTGTTACGATACAGTATATTTAGTAAGGCCTCATGCACATGACCATAGTTTTTATCCGTAATTGCATTAATTTCTATGGACCCATACACACGACTTTAGTTTTTGCAGCCGTGTGTCCATGCCATATACAGGGACCGCAAATTCTGAAGCATGCCCTATTTTTGCCCTCACAGACAAGTGTAGGAGATCATGCAAGTCTTTTTGTGGATCCATGATCGCGGTTAACATGCGGATATGTTTTTTGCGGATTGCAGATCAGTATTTGCAGACAGTAACAACCACTATGGTCGAGTGCAGGAGACCTAAGAGATCACTAAGAAGACCTATTCATCTGAATGCAGTCATTGTCATTTACTGCATTTTGTATTTCTTGAATAATTTTTTTCTGTATTGAGATTTTTCAACTTTTTTAGTCTTTGTCTGTCTTCAATTTACGCTCCTGGCGCCACTACCTTCTCCTGGCCTTGCTGCCAGACCTTTTAATATGAAGTGCTTTACAAATATTTCTTAAATATGTTATTACATTAACCATCTACTCACCAGTACTTGTCTGCGTTCTTCTCGTCAACTAATTAGTTCAGCAGCATGAAAATATCTAATACTATTAAAGTGACATTTGTCGACAATGAGGGCTATAACTACGAGATCTCGTCTGTCAGCACACCAAGAAATGCCAAAAACAAACCTAAGACTGCTTGTTCTGCTGTAACCCATTGTTGACTCTATATTGATAAATGAACTGTGAGCTGCTTAGAACATGGGTGCACAACCTTCTGTGATCTGGAAACATATTCCAGATTCTACTACATCCAAGGGCTGCTTCCTTCTTCTAAGGAAGTGACATCACATATGTTGGTCAAATGGCCATTCTGCAGCTCAGTCTTGAGTTGTATCATTGCCATGTGACCAATGGACGCAATGTCACTTCTTGAGAAGAAGGAAACAGCCGTGTTTTCTAATCCTGTATAACCCTTTAAAGGAGCACTGAAAGTCCCTCCTATTAGTGCTTAAAAGCTGATAGATCCGCTTTAATGTCCTTTTACACAAAGACTGCATGGATGTGACCCCTGTCTTTTGTTTTGCTCCACCTTTTACCATACTGAACAAAAAAGACCAAGAAACATTTTCTCTTTTATCTGGGCGGGTAACGGCCACAGCTTTTATTTTTCTTTATCCAACATGACTTAACGAACATTAACCACTTATTTTCTGAACCGGAGAGGTGGGCCCGGCCCCGGCTTCCGGGGGGCCCGTCAAACTCCCTGTCTGCCCCTTATCTCCTTTGGACCACCGCCATGGAGGGTAAGGTGTATCCCTACACCATACCCCGACCCCCCCTCCCAGAAGGAAAAGAGCCTGCTCTACACCATCCTGTATCCCCGATAAGAATATATCCATCCCAATTTCATTTAAATGAACCCCATCCGGCCGCATGAGACTAGTGTTCTCTCCCTCCAGCTGACGGTGGCACACAACCACGCCACCTCTGGACCTCACGAAGCTCACCATCCTGGCATTCACGGCCCTTTGTGCCCGCTCCACAGCATTGTGCTCTCCTTGCCACGAGACACCATTTCTGACCATACAATCACCAGTTCAGAAAAGAACCCCGGAATCCTATAAATGTCCGATTGCATGACTGCTAGCAGGTCAGACATGCGTTGAAAACATAAATCGTTCCCCCCAGCGTGGAGAACAAGTATAACTGGGGAAAAGACACACCTGCTAAACTCGATGGCCTCCGGCAGGACTTGAGCCCACCGCATTCCATGAACTCCCCTCCAGACCACATCTATATTTTGGAAGCCCACGTTCCTGCCGCCCAGTCTGACCTTAGCCCGCTGAGCGGCCCAAAACACGTAGGAGTGGCCTAACACACACACAAGCGGGGGGCGACGACCTGTAAAAAGAGAACACAATTACAAAACTAGTTCAGGCCGTACATAACTCGCATAGCAAGTCTACCTCCCCCCTGCCAATGTGCTTCACCGCCTCCTTGGATAAATCGGCCCTAGACGCTTCCATCGCCACACCTATTCTGAACGAGTGGGTACCAAACTCAACCTGGGGCAGATTTAACTCACTCAAGCAACGCCGAAACACAGCCCCAAACTGATATCGTGTAAGCAGAAAACCGTCCTGATGGGCCAAAAAACAAGGGGATTCGGTCCTCTACGTCATGTAGCACCCTACCGACTCAACCGGACAGCCCAGGCCCCCAGCCAGCAGTAAGGTAAGCCACGAACTCCTGCCTAGCACATCCACCTTGGACCGCCGAACCCGAACCTGCACCACCCCATTAGACAGCCATACATCGTCCCGCAGTAAACCCCCCACCTTGTTCCTAGACGGAGCACACAGCTCCCCAATATGGAGAGCCCCGAAAAATGCAAGCCCAAAAATGGCCCCAATCAAAACCGCCTCACACGGAGAAGGGCAAACTACCCCAGCGACCTCCAACAAACGTAACAATAACGCGTGCGTGACCGGCCTTCGACATTCCCTTCTCACATGTTCTTTTCGACATCCCTTAAGGGCCTGACGCACTACAAACCGCCAAGTGACGTCCTCCAATCCCAACCGTAAATGAAAACCCACCCCTGCCAAACGCCGCTGCGCCACAACCGCCGACAAACCCTCCTTGCGCAAATTCCCCATGTAACTCAACGTGGCCTGCAGTAGTGATAAAGAATTACCCCAGTCCCTCACCAAACCACTAGCAACCCCCAACCATTCGGCCCATGCCTTACCATGTGCAGACCACATGCCGGGTGCCACCGAAGATTGGATGAGAGGAATCACGCGTTCGTTACAAGGTCCCACAGGAGGGCCGGGCATGACACACCCTCTCGCGAAGCTCCCGGCAAAAGGGCCCTGAACTACTGCCAATGAAAACAGGACAGAGCATCAGCTACCACATTCTCCACTCCTGGAACATGCTGCTCCCTGAACCATATGTTATGCTCCAGGCAACGAAGCACCAAATGCCTCAACAACGACAGCACTGGGAGAGAAGCAGATGTTAAATTGTTTATGCAGTGCACGAAACTCATGTTATTCGTCCAGTAGAGTACATTTCTGTCCCAGAACTGTTCGCCCCAAATTTCCACCGCTACCACGATTGGAAACAGTTCCAGGAGAGCGAGATTGCGACAGAGCCCACTGGACTGCCAAATATCTGGCCAGCTATCTGCACACCATTGGGTCCCAAAAACCGCACCAAAACCCACTCCACCCGCAGCATCCGTGTACAGGGACAATTCCAAATTGGACACCTCCTCCCTTTGCCAACAAGTTCTGCCATTGTACGTGCCCAGAAAACCTTCCCACACCCGTAAATCTGCCTGTAATGGATTCGTAATACAAATCCGGTTTCCGGATGCTTAACCCCCTTAGTAGACAAAAATAACTGACGCGAAAAAACCCGACACATCGGCATAACCCTGCATGCAAAGACCAGCAACCATAGTAATGATTGCATTTGCCGCAATGTCACTTTTGACACGCCCAAAAAACCCTTAATTGTGTCCCCCAACTTCTGCAATTTTTCCGCTTGCAAGCGGTACACCATTGCAACCAAGTTGAATTCTTTGCCCAAGAAGGACAACCCAGTGGTGGGTCCCTCAGTTTTGTCCTCTGATAATGGAATGCCAAACTTCCCCATGAAAAAGCGAAAAGTGCCCAAAAGAAACTGGCATAAGTCACCGCCAGCAGGAGCCACAAACAAAAAATTGTCCAAATAGTGGGTGATGGACCGTGAACCCGTTTCATAACGTACCACCCACTCCAGAAAGGAGCTGAACATTTCAAAGAAATGGCACAAAATGGAACAGCCCATCGGTAAACACGCATCAAAATAGTAATATCCATCCACTCCATACAGCCCAATAAATGGTGACAATCCGGATGAACAGGCAGCAGGCGAAAAGCTGACTTGATGTCAGATTTTGCCATGAGCGCACCGCGACCCGCCTGCCGAACCAGGGAAACTGCCCTATCAAACGACACATAAGACACGGCCGAGTCCCCTTTTGGAATCCCATCGTTCACTGACTCCCCCTTTCGGTAGGACAAGTGGTGAATCAGACTTTTTCCCCGACTCCTTCTTGGGTAGCACCCCCAACGGAGAAACCCTCAAATTCCGAAAAGGGGGGGAAGCAAAGGGACTCCGCATACGGCCCAAATCGACTTCCTTCGTGATCTTGTCCCATAAAACATCAGGATGCTCGCTTGCCGATTTCAGATTATCTGCCATAACCCCTTTCCAACTGGCTAAAAACGTAATAAAAAACCCAAACGAAAACCCAAGCCGTAACTGAGACACCGCCACTTTATCGGGATAGCTATCAATCCACGGCGCCATCGCTTGCACGCTCACCGGCGTTCTTCCCATCTCCCTGTTTACCCGCGGACTTGGGCGATTTGGTACACTTAACTGCAGCATGCATTCCCCCACAGGTGGAACACTCATGCTTGAATTTACACAGCCCGTAGAACCGGCAGTGGCCCTCATTGAAGAGCCAGCAGGTTCCCGGGCGACGAACGGCCACCGAGCCAGCTCCAGAGGATCCTGGTCTGGTGGCCCCTGGCTGAAATGGCGACGCCTTCTGTGCCAGCATTAACTGAATCCACACATCAGTGGCTTTTACCGCCCACCCTATGTCTGGCTGCAGCGCAAGGCGGCGACGAAACTCCTCATCATATCGCCACCAAGCACTGCCACCATGCGATTTGTATGCGCAAAAAATGGTGTCAAAGTTTACAAACAGCTCAGAACACCGCTTGGGGTGCTTCTGGCCAAGGACGCAGCCCAGGACGGCAAACGCCTGGCACCAGTTCCCAAACGTCTTAGACACCCGCGGGCGATGGTCAACCGTCCGCTCCGTAATCACCCTGCGTTCCTTGTCGACTGTATGTTGGTCGACCAAAACCAAGGACCATATATCAACATACTGATTGTTGTCAATCTTAGTCCTGGTTTCCTCGTCCAAGTGAGCCCCCCAAGGGGCTGACCCCACAGAAAAAGACTTCCTTGTGGACTTTTTTTTTCACCTTTCTCGAGCTGTACCATCAATGCCTTAAAGGTCGGTAGCAACTCAGCCTTAGCCCCCTCCGAACCCCAGGCACTCGCCAAATTGGACTCAATAGGAGAAGCGACCACAGGTGAGACCAGCGGTGTTCCGGGTAGAACCATTACAGCCGTGCCGGCCAGGGTGGCCGCACGGGATGACCGCTCCTGCGGCAAAGCAGGCTCCTGCCTCTGCTAGAACGCCGTCGAGACCTGCCAGACCTTGGGGAACTGCAGGAGGACGATCCCGACAAGTCTGAGGACCTTCGCCGGCGAGAACAGGGCCCCCCGGATCTCCGCCTGTTCCTAGACGACCAGGAGCAGTGGTGGTCCCGTCCCTTTTTCTCTTTCGGGGCCCTGCGGGGGTCTACGCCTGTGATGCCCGGAAGATGAAGACGAGGAGGACTCCCGACCCCTCCTAGTGGAGGACCGGGAACGCACGCTCCCCCCTCGACATATGCCTGCCTACATCCCGCAACACTGCCTGGGAGGGAGGTATGGGTGACGCAGACAATGAGAAGGACTCCCCACCCGTCACACCGGCTGGCATCAAAGCCGCAGGCACAGGGGAAGGGGGGGCGGGAGCCACTACTGCAGGGGCCGGCATCGCAGGGGGGCGCCACTGCCACGGATTCTCTGCCACCCATCACTGTAACTGGGTCCACCTCACGGGAAATAGCTAAAATGGCCCCTTAGACGGTTAGGCCGGAAGGGGCGGGGGCGAAGACGTGGCGGGGAGGGGGGAGGGTGCTGCCCCCCGCTCTGTCAGAGCAGCGGGCGCGCCTGTGCACTCCCCGCCACGCTTCCTACCCGAAGGGGAGGGGCTCGGGCTCAGGCGCCCTGGAGGCCTGGAGCGCCAAGTCGTACGCCGACCCACCGGAGGAGACTCCACAGTCTCGGAGGAAGAAGCCCCCTGTCACACGCCCGACAGCAGGCGCGCCAGGAAGGCTTCACCCTCCGCATTCCAGCCGTCCCTCAGGGCCGCTACCAGCGCCGTCTCGTCGTTCATACCTGTCGCCAGGGTACATACACAGAACCACCAACGATTTCAGGCAGCCGGAAAGAAGCGGGGGGCTGCCTGTCACATCCTATAAGGGACCGGACCGTACCAACAATCGAACCGCAACCTGCCCAGGAGGGGAATTCATGACGTCATTCGGGCTATACCATTGGACACCATACCGGTGTCTACATGACCCACGGGACAAGGAAAGGGGTAGGGGGAACACAGAGACACACATCCCATCCTCCTACCCCAAAACCCCTCATGCAGTCCCGGGCATCCTCCTAATAAAGGTGCCTATCCATATTAAGGGACATGGTAACTATGTTGATACTTAATTCTTAACACTTGCTCATCATATTCTTTGCTTCAACAGGTTCTGGGTTACCTTGGAGCTACAGATCGCCTCTGTAAACTTGGGTATGAGGAAGCGCAAGTGGAAGAAGCAATGGAAATGTTCCAGAATTCTGAGATAAAGGTAAAATGTTACACTGACATAGAACAACATGTGACCTATCCATCCATATCCAAGTTGAAACATTGTGATGAAAATTGCTTAGTTTTACTCATTCTATGACCTTTGTAACTTTGTCCATTACTTCTAATTTTCTCATTTTCTGGCTCATTTGTGATAGATGAGAACTATGCTTTACATACTGTTTTGGCTGTACATTGTGATTCTAAATTTTGACAACTTCCAACCAAAGTGTAGCTATTTATTAAAGGGGTTGTCGGGGATCATTGAATTAAATGCAAAAATATATATGCATTGATACTTTCCTGCATCCTCACCCCCGTTCGTATACTTTGGCGGCCGTCACCTTTGCTGCTGTTTGTTTACAGAGTGACTGCAGAGGTGACGTCATATCGACGGGACCGCCGCAGCCAGTCACCGCTTTCAGACTGTATAGGCTGTCGCTGCTGCAGCCACTCTGTATACAAACAGAGGTGACGGCTGGCCCAGTGCAGGAACGTAGGGGAGGATGCAGGAAAGTATCAGCAGCCATTTTTTGAAAAAGTGACAAGTAGTGCACCATATTGGTTATAACAGCATCTCAGAAACTTATATCTAAACTGTTACTTTTAAGAGCTTTTGCAAAACAATAATAAAACATAATAGTAATAATAATTGGTTGCAGCTTCACTCATCCATGAGATGGTTGACTTTATACTTCAACAAATATTCCTAGAATAATTTATGAATGTACATAATGCCTGTATGTCATATAAGTAAATCATTACACAGAGTAAATGATACCCACTGAGATTATAGTCATTTTTCCTGTGTCAATGGGCTGTGGTATCCCAATCTTGCATAGCAGTTTTGTACAATGACATGTCTGGGAAAACTGTTCATTTCCTGTTTGTATGAAGCCAAATCAGAGATCAGACAGAGACTGTGAGAAAGTCCCCCGCCAGCTCCTGAGAGCCCTGATCATAGGGTCAGAGTATCACATGGGCCTCACTATGCATCATCACTGCCCAGGGTGTAACACTATGTGGAATATGCTGACTCCATACAGATGCATCTGATCTTATAGATTGATTTTCATGACCCCCGAGTATATAAGAATTTTGTCACTCAAAGTGTGATTGTTTTTTTGTGTGGTACTCCCAAAATATGGAAATGGAAATAGTAGTGTTTCCACTCATAGTTTAAACATAATGGACTGTATTATATGAGCATATCATATCTATCAGTAATAACATTAAAACATAAATAAGAAAGCAAACATTTAGTTCTTGAAAGTTGAAGTGTTAAAAGAAAGAAAAAAACGCAAGCGCAAGAATATGGATGACTGGGTAAGAGCATGATGGAGCATGAGGATGATGGCCAAATTGTGGTGACTAGATGACTGGGTAAGATCATCTCCAAAATGGCAGGGCTTGTGGGGTATCTCCAGATGTAGTGGTTAGTACCTACCAAAAGAGGCCCAAATAGGGACAACCTATGCAATTGTGACAGGGGGCTGAAGACTCATTGATGCATATTGGGAGTAAATGCTAGCCCATCCGACCCGATCCCACTGAAGTGTACTGTCCTGCAAAGAGCTGAAAAATGGACTGCATCTTCAGTACATAATGGCAAGAGCTGTGCCAATGTTCATATAGACTACCATTATCCAGAGTCCTTATGGCATACATTTAGATGGTATATTGAAAAGAATAAGATAATCAGTTACACCATTCAATACAGCTATACATTACCATATACTGTATCACTTTAAATCCTTTTTTCTCTAGAGTGGAAGTTGCTGTCAGCAAGTAGAAATGTTGAAATTTCTTAGGATCTAAACTACAAAGTATATTACAAAGTCTGAGAAACTTTTCTTTGTATAATGTGGAAAGAACCATCAAAGATTTGACAGCTAATAGTTTTCCAGTTTCATGGCAGATGTCCTTAAAGGGGTTGTCTTGGATAAAATGATATTTCTACACTAAGCTAAACACCCTCCCCCAGTCTACCTTGTGACTTAATTAGTTTACAAAAAATGTATATTTACTTAGATTGCTGGGGCACATTTTCAGATTTTCCAGTGACATTCCGTTTCCCCGTTTCTCGGAAATGGAACGTCACCAATACTAACCCCCTCCCCCCACCACATCATACTTACCTGTCTTCCTGTCTGGATCTTCTGGGCACAGGACATCACTTCCTTCAGGGGGGCCGGTTCCTGCTCTTCTTGAGGACTGCCGGCGCCTGCGCAATAGAGCTGGAGTGCCGGCTAAAGCACATGCCGGCACTCCGGCTCTATCCAGGCGCCGGCAGACGTCCAGAAGAGGAGAAGCCGACCCCTCTGAAGGAAGTGATGTCCTGTACCCAGAAGATCCGGACAGGAAGATGGGGTGGGTTGAGTTAGTTAGTTGGGAAGGGCTAGTAGTGGGCAGGCTAGCTAGGTAGACAGGGAGGGGGTGTGATAGAGAGAGGGTGGTAGTGTGAGTCAGCTCTGAGTGAAGCGCAATGCATCATGGTAGTTGTAGGAAAACAGAACAGGAATCTACCCATTTAAACAAATGCAGAAAATGCCAGGAGCTCCCAGACAAACCCAGAAATCACTCAAAATAATGCTAAAGGTATTTGGTTGCACTTATTAACCTATTAGTAGCACTAACTGACCTTTTTTGAAAAAGTTTTTTTTGCCCGGAAAACCCTTTTAAGGCTAAGGCCCCATGTAGCAGGCTGCAGCAAAAAAGCAATGTGGGAAAAACCACGGCAGCAGCGCATCACGGTTTTCCTGCAGCACTTTTCACAATGTTTCCACTTCATAATGCTTCAAATATACCTAATGAAACCACCGGATTTTAAGGCTTCCTTTTAAGAGGATGAACTATAAAAGATCAAATGAAGTCTGACCATCAAGGAGTGTAAATGTACAGACTTCGATGAAACGTATGAGAGTAATAGTAAGTTCACATCAGTGTTTGTTTAGTCCATTCTTCTGTTTCATCACAGAAATAGAAGAAAGGGCCTAACAGTAAACAAAGACCCATCTAAGTAATGACAGACACCAATGGACCCGGTGGAATCCCATTGGCTATAATGGGGTCTGTTTGGCATCTGTTATGTTCTTCCTCATTTCACTGGACAACAAATTCCTGCAGGACTTTTTTATCCACAATTTTAGACAGACTCTATTATGGAGACTCCTAACAGAGCCTGTGATGCAGATGTGGACATAGCCTTACAGAAATGTCAGACTCGTAACGTTCCATAACCTTCCATTCCTGACAACAGGTTTCAGAGCGAAGACGCCACATATATGCAGTCTGCTCTCCTATTGCAGCTGAAACCGGCCAGGTTTTCAGCCGATGGAATACCTACTTATCAATGTATTATGTTAAGTCAATGTATCAATACGTTATAAAGAAGAATAGCAGAAATACTAATTCACAGAGTTAATATATTTTAAAAGACAATGGACATCTCTAGACTGCAGATGTCTATTGTAGTTTGTACGTTTTAGTGTTCCACCTAATAAGGGTCAAATATGTCATATTTACAGCTTAAAATTTCACGTTTTCTCCATTTCTGTAAAGTTTCAGTGCATGGGATGTCTTATAGACATCACAGAGGAGGGATCACCTGCTTGTGACTCAGAATGGAGGACCACGTAAGATGGACTCAGAACAACTATATATTACATCAGAGACCATACATTGCCATGTAATAATACATTGGTCTGGCCAGAAGGGATTCCCCTGGCAATAACAGCTGATCAGTTGGACCTACAATGATCAGTTGATTTGGGTACCAGCTTTTATCTTCTGAAGAGAAACCCTTCAAGATAATCTTGATCTCTGGCTCATATTTACAGTCGTTGCTTCCTTAGGCATTGTATTACCCTCCATCCCATATTGCCCTGGGTATTGTATTCCTGCACATAGACCAGACACGTGTTGGGTGATCCCATATGGTAAATACAGTCCAGGATATTCGGTCGATGAGAAGATTTATAGGCTGCAGTCTCCTAATATTTGGTGTTCGCATACACTATATAAGTCTAGATTTGTGGGAAAACACTTACTTACACTTTTGCATAATGAAACTGTGAGATAATTGGATTTTGGAGCTTGTGAGTCTTCATTGGGGGTGAGTCATATATTTGGTATTCGTCAGTCAGGGCTGTTTTTAGAAGCGGACTTAACATATTATGAGGAGACCATAAATCAGGAAAATCATTACAGCTAATACCAAGGACATTCGCCGCTGGGGGGGGGGGGTGACCTGCCTTATCCTCATGTTTGGGGAATGAGCTGTCATGAGTAGAGGGGTTCTTGCAATACCGGAACTCTTCACTGTTGACTTATCCCATTGAAGGTCATCCAAACACTTGAGGGTTAAATCAAGGCAAAAGCGGTATGACGTGGTAGCTTCTGTCTGTGATAGACCTGCTACCTTTGCTTGGAAAGGGTTAATACTCAAGTTCTACATCCTCATCTTGATTTAATAAGTTCTACAATAAAGCGGATCATTTCTCTGAAATCCTTCCAGACCAAGCTTTAACAGGGTGCCTTAAAATAGTGTGCGAGGGTAGGGGGTGGTGGGGGTAGGTTGGGCCATGTTCAAATATGAGGCAAAGCTTCCATCTAAGAGTTTAATGTCTTAAGATGGAAATAACTGAGACTATAGAGTGAGCTCCCTGCAGCGCAGCGTTTGCTATCTGTACCTTTTGTTTTCAAGATTTCCACGCTGATAGATGTAAATGTTCCCAAGGACCTTATTACTATAAGGAAGCAGTAGTGAGCACAATGGGATGCAGACATCTGTTTATATAACACCATTTTATTGGGTCTATTTTTGCTTCTTGTAGTCTTGAACTTGGAAGGATCAAGTTGTTTTCTTAAGATGCATTGAAATAATAGACTTAGTGGTAAAAAAGTATGAAAAGGATCTGTCACTATTCCTGACTCCAGTAAAGATTTGCTTTCCTTATGAAATAACAATTGTGGAACATAATTTCTTAGAACTGCCCTTTATGTTGTTCTTCTGTTATTCCTCCAAGAAATGTATTAATAAATTGAAAATTGTGCAACACCATTCTCCTTATTAAACTGTGTAGGGACATGTCCCCAACTGGGAACACCCAGTGGTCAAGGTATTTATCAATTTACAGGAGGAGTAACTGAGGAACAGCACCCCACCCACACTAAATAATTTCTTTAGTTATAGTAGCATACAGATACTCGTAGTGGAGATACAGTAAGGTGTGAATACATCAGAAAATGTATATTGTTTTTATGTTAAGTACAGTTTTTAACAATTTTAGTGATGTTGGTTTTAATTTTCTCTGTTATCTGTATTTAACAAAATCCTGCAATTCTACAGTTTTTACACTGACCATGGAGCCTCATAATAGACTGACACTTCATGTTCTGTAGAGATCACTTTTCACTTGTCATCTGATTATCATTACAGGCAGGATTTCAATGATAGGTAATACCTAGATATAGATAACACATGATCACACTATTCACAATAGGTGATAAACATGGGTAACCTCCTCCTCCCTGCACAGGTCACAAAGCATACCCTCAACACTTTCCTACTGAAATCACTGAGCATCTCCAATCTACAGATTCCTATGGTCCATGTGGCTGCTGTAGAGTATACCTCTAAATACTGATATGAGAAACTCAGAGAAGCCCCATAAGCATGTTCAGAAAATAGAATAAAAAAAATCAACAATCAGAAAATAAAAACAGATTAAGAAAAGACAAATATGTGTTAGTGTCTGGCTTTATTTAGCAAAAATATATGTAAGTGATCATTCCCTTTAAAGGCAATATTCCCTAGTAAACAAGTACATAATAGCAACAATGCATTCATGCATATGCACACACCTAACCTTCACAATGTAGCCAGTACTGCTCAAATAGAAGCTAAAAATGTTATCACTTTTACCTTGAGCGCTATCCTGGCACTACCACCTAAACCCTGAGTGCGGTTTACACAACACTCACCTCTTGAACGTATCCTTTTAACCCTTTAGGTTGCTTTGACCTGTACTGTCATGGCTCACTTCTGTACCGTACTGCTGTTATGCTTGATACGTTTGTGTTTATGTTGTCATCCCTGTTCTGTACTGCATTGTACAGTTCTACAGAACATGATGGTGATTTATAATCGGACAGAGTCATGTTACTGACCTATACACTGTAAACCCAGCAGAGTTGGATAGCTACATAGCAAAGTGGAGTTGGAGGCTATTGAATATACTGTACCTGTCCTGCATGTTGCCATGTGCAGTCGCATTGCTGAATATAAGTGACATATGTAAAACTGTATCTGAGCTGATTGTGAAATATCCTGACTTTTGTTCTACATCTTGTGCAGGCTGCTGAATATCTCCGTCTCTTACTTCAGTTCAATGACATGGGCTTCCAACAAGATGACATCAAAGAAGTTCTCCTGATTTATGACAACCACAGGGATCAGTCCCTGGAAGAACTCATGATGAGAGCTCAGTGACTGCTGAACATCCTACTTATTGGCTGTGGGCCATGTGTCACCAGAAGACAGTCAGGATAACTTTAGGGCCTGGTCTAGATATGACAGAATTGCAACAGATCTGTTATCCAAACCCCACACTGCAAATTCACTGTACAATGTGGATGCATGTGGTGATATCCATGCCAAATTCAGTACCAAATCTATGACAAAATCTACATGTAATACATGCAAATTTTGCTGCAGATTTATTGCGGGTCTGAAGCAAAATCTGTAGCAAAGAGCATCCACCATGTTTGTACTTCTAAATCTTTATGTGTTTGTGGACACTTAGTTGCAGACATACCGTTACTAACAAAAGTGCTCAAAGACTGTCTACACCAAGAACATACAGGTTGGCCATACTCATCAGATACACTTGTTCAGCCGACAGCTATCTCTCCCAATCTTCCTATACACATACATGCTTGGATTGACCAAGTGTGCATATGTTTTAGATCGGTAGAAGGAAGAAAGCTATTGCTGTGCTCCTCCCCTACTAAGGGTTGACTTCAAAAGCTGAAATTGGCATTCAAGAGTGAGCACACATAACTGCTATGGGGTTTATATAGCCAAGCATTATGTTCATCCCAGTCCTGAGATGGTACATAGTGGTAATAATTGGCCTTGTGCAGAATATAGACAAAATGGAGTCTATTACCTTAGTTAGAGTTATATAATGACTGTGGCAATGGCATAGCTGGTCGTATTGTATTTAACAAGTGAACTGAATAATAGGTGTTACATCTTTTATTTTCCTTAGGCAAAAGATACAGTTATAGATTATCCATTTATTATTTTCAGATGGGTGTTTTTTTGAGAAGTATGAGAATTTATTTTGGGGTTTAGACAAACTTTTATGAGTTTTCCAGATTCAAAGCAGATGTTAGAAGGAAAGACAATTTCATGAAATGCAAACTGGATTGTAAATAGGGACAATGACGTTCATGGGAATGAGTGTATTAAGATATACTGTGTCATATAAAGCATGTGTGATCTGCAGCTACGATCTCATCTGACTAATGTTAAAATAACAAAGAGGGTCTGGGATGTGACTATCTGTAAATTCAGGAGAGATTACAATTAAATTACAAGTAAGAAGTAAGAGTAGCGGTGCTACAATTTCCTAGAATCATCGCTAAACAGTGGATGGGGCTACAGTGCCAATCCTATTACTTTACTAGAGCAGCCTCCACACAGTCGCCATCCATTGCAGCAGCTTCTGGAACCTGGAGGCTGCCGGAACAGCTGATCTGTGTGGGGTCCGGGTGTTGAACCCCAACAGATCAGATACTGATGACCGATCTAGTGGATTGGTCATTGGTGTGAAAAATCCATTTGGGTCAAACCTTTTCCTTATTTTCTATTAGGGTAGATGGATGTTATAAAGTGGGGGGTGCGAGGTTCGGGTTCCACTTTATTAGCCACAGTATAGAGACACCCATAAAAAGGGTCATCATTTCATCATGGCTGATATCTTATGATATACTTTGCCTGTAGCAGAAATGTATGATTGTCTCCAGGTTTTCTCAAAAAGTAGATAACATCATACAGTAAATGGGATGACACTTCCTTGCCAGTTTATACAGAGGTAAACAGGTACTCTCATCTTGGCATTATGGCCATATCTACCCACATCTATTAAGCATTCATTATATAATGGCATGTTCCTTAAATATAGCCATAAATGTCAAGATGGAAATACCCCTTTAATAAATGTGTGCTCGTTTCGGCAGCACATAAATTAAATTTGGAAAGATGCAGAGTAGATTAGCACGGCCCCTGGCAAAGATGACAACCAAATTTGTGAAGCATTCCATATTTTTCTATTACTTGATGTTCTTTGTTATTCATTTTTTTTCTTTAAATATGTTTACGAGAATACTTTGCATTGCTTTGTATTACATATTGTAGATCTACTTTATTCTAAAACTTGAAAAATATTCAATAAAAACAAATGTTAAAAAAAATGTATTAGGTTTTGTTCACATCGGCACTAAACATGTGACACCAGCATCAGATCTGTAACATGACGCGCATGAGTTGTGCCCAATGGACCCTATGGCAGGTAATCGGTGAGGTGAGTATTGTTTCTTTTATTTTTTAACCCACTCTGAGCCCTTTTCCCAGTTGCATTCTCTTTGGCAATAAATTAGATATGGTTTTTGTGACACATCTGTGATCTGATAGATAAGGAAACATTTGGTCACTAATACCGATCCTGTTTCAGCCATTGCAGAAATGGTATCTTGCCAGAATGTAAAGGACGGGTGTAGATATGGTGCCACTATGTACTTTGAATGTTTAAGGTGGGAAGGAGAATGACCCTTTTAGTGACTAGCAGACAGAAAAAAAGCAAATCAATGAATGCTGACCAGCGTAGGACTGGCCCACCAAAGGGTCTACTGGTAGGCCCAGGCTCTAACACAATAATGGTCCCGCAGAAGACCTCCAAATTTAAAGGGAACTATGGTCTACTTTCTAGGGATTCTGGTGGGTATCACTGATGGTTCAGTGTCAGTGGGTCTTAAACTTACTGGCTTTCTCTTTCTCTAAACACTTTGTGTGGCAGTAGCACTGTGCCCTCTGTATCTTCTCACCTTTACACTAAGTGGGAGGTACTGTAGTGGAGTGGCTGCATCTGTGGGAACAACCAGGGGTGTCACCTGACGTCTGGTGACGTATGTAGCCAAGCCCACAGCATAGTAGCGCCCGGGAGGCGGGACCCAGGAGGTGGCATTGGGAAAGTGGACTTGGGAGGCGGGACTCAGGAGCAAGTGAGCGGATTTTGCCCTACCGTGGCGACAGGTAGCAGAGCACTTGCCCGGTATGGTTGGGAGCTACAGTATGCCTATTCCCCGTCTCCATGACGTCACGTAACACAACATAGGTACTGACTGTAACTAGGGTTTATTTTTGGAGTAGGGCTTACATTTCAAGCCTACTCCAAAAACCCTGAAAAATCAAGCTAGGGCTGATTTTTGAAGAAACAGGGTAGTATTATATGCTGCACAGGTATCTTTGGATAAAATGGACTTAGTTCCTACATGAGACAACTACTGCAAATACAGCAGACAACTATATATAAAGACAGCTATAAATGCATGAGGACTATAGCGATATTAGTGGTTCTTGACCAGAGCTGTTACTTTACGCTCTACTGTCCCAAATAAGAGTGTTTATCTTCCTCTATGTCTGAATTAAATGGAGCCTTATATGGCCAGTAAAGCCTCCAAATCCCTCTCGCCAAGATGAGGTCACTGCTTTATAGCTTCAGTATGTGAACTCTAAGATTAAAGGACTGCAGGTTGGAGGTAGCCAGCTCTACACAGAGGCACAGCCTGACCTCCTGTTTACCTGCAGCTTAACTCCTTCTTACAACCTTAGAGTCTCCCGTAATAATGAGTGTATGTCCGACTAGCATCTGTTGTATAAATGCGTAGCAGATGTAAAACACATATCACCATATGGATGATATGAAGCCAGAATGGGACAAACTCGAGGCAGATGTCTGCTCATATTACTGTGCTGGAAGGAGGAAACTTCATAAGACATATCTTTATTAAAAAAAAAAAAAAAAAATCAATTGAGCAAATGTCTAAAAACTTATGCTGGGATTTTCCATCTATGAAAATGCTGAAGATTTCATCAGATGTGCACCACAATCACAGAAATACTAAATTTATGTAAAACTGGGTTAAGTACTATTTATTAGGAAAAAAACAATCATAGAACATTGCAGTAAACGGCAGATTTAAGGCTCTATTCACACATTTCAATACTTCTGGCATTTTTGACGTTAAAATACTGGAACTCCAACTGACCCTATTAAAGTCAAATGGGGCATGTCAGTGTCCGTACGGCTATGTTGAAAAACAGATCTGTGTTAGTGGCCAATACCCTGTCATTAATGGGAACAATGACACCAGGGACGTAGCTAAAAACTCTGCAGTGCAAAAATTCAGCTTGGGTGCCCAGCAGAACTTCCTCTCTTGCCCAAAAGCCATGGCCTATCTATACTTTTCACCAGGACCACTGAGGCTCATTAATGCAGCACTAGCAGCCAGGTTTGTTGCTAGTGTCTTAAAAGATCAGGGACACAGTATCAAGAAATGTGTTTTACCGTCTCTTCACTCCCAAAAATATATTGGGATATTGTATTGTTCCAGTGGCGTAACTAGGAATGGCTGGGCTCCAAGACGAACATTTGATATGGGCCCCCCCCCCCTCGAACCGGTTACGGGTCCCCAAACAGTAAAATATGCTCTACGGTGGCCCCAGATAGTATTATATGCTCAACAATGGCCCCCACACATTGGTATTTTCAGAGGACATGGAAAGATGGACATCATCTATTTTGATTTGGTTACGTTATATCGACGACATTTTACTGTTTTGGAGTGGTACTGATGAGGATTTTTGGTTATTTGTGGAGGCACTTAATCACAATCACATTAACCTACATTTCACGGCAGAAATTAATAGCAAAGAGATCTCTTTTTTGGATCTTTCTATTAAAATTGAGGAGAATGGAACAATTAACACCACTGTTTTTAGAAAAAAAACCGTAACGAATAGTTTACTCTGTTGGGATAGCTTCCATCCTGAACCCCTCAAGAGGGGAATACCCAAGGGGCAGTTCCTTAGAATACGGAGGAACTGCTCTAAGCTTGATGACTTTTTGAATAAAGCGGATGATCTTGAACAGAGGTTTAATAATAGGGGTTATCCATCAACAATTGTGAAAAAAGCACGCAGCCATGCTCTGGCGTTAAATAGAAGAGATCTCCTCACCCCTAAGACATCTAGGGAATTAGAAACACAGATCCGTCTAATTGGGACCTTTGATAATAAACACAGAGAGATTAAGCATATCTTGACTCCACTATGGAAGATTTTACGGATGGATCGGGATATCCAAGATTCCATTGCTCCTGCTCCAGCGATTACGTATAGAAGGGGCAGGAACCTAAAGGATATCCTAACTCATAGTCATTTGAAATCTGACATTAAGGAAGACACCTCGCTAGATAGATCAATACCTAATGGTATGTTTAAATGTGGGCAATGTAAAGCTTGCCCCTTCATTAATAAGAGCATGTCTTTCATAAGCGCATCCACTGGTCGTTCGTATGAAAATCGGGAATTTATCAACTGTAAATCTAAGGGCGTTATTTATTTGGCTACTTGCACTTGCCCAAAAAATTATGTTGGGAAGACTATTAGGGAACTAAGGAGGAGGATACTGGACCATATTGGGAATATTAATAGGTGTGAAGATCAACCCATTAGTAGACACATCTGGGAGGCCCATGGGGGGGATTCAAATCAAATCTCCTTCCAGGGCATTGAACTTATTAAACCCAATATACGTGGGGGTGATCTGGACCGCAGAATTTTACAAAAAGAAGCTCAATGGACATACTGACTGAAATCGGTTAAACCTTTGGGCCTTAACGAAGTGATTTCCTTCACATCCTTCATTTAAGTCCTGTGGGTTATTCTGATCTCCCTCATTATACATTATAATCATATTTTTTTTTCTCTCTCCTCCTATTATCATCGTAGTCTTGTCTGATAATAGCCTTTATATATACAAATTTTCCCTTTTCACATATAGTGATAATTATCAAAAGAAGGGTTTCTGGCATGGGTTCATTTTCTCTCAACCTTTGTTATTTAAGACGTATGTTATTACATCTTATATTTAAGGTGGGATATTGAAGATGGGTGGTGTATATTAAATAGCTTATTTAATCATTTATTTAGGTCTTTGATAGTCATTGTACGTCTATTACTCCACCTATGTTATCTGTATATCACAAGATTTTGTGATATTATTAGGGATCCATGCTCTGCTATCCTCAATATTTTTTTCACTGTAGAATACGCATATCTATATGGGATAGGATGTCTGCTATGATCCGTTCCATTTTTATCCTCAAATCATGCTATTTGAGCAATATCTGACGATATAATTTAGAAATTGCTGATCATATGTAGTAGGTTCACCGACGCTATGCTTTTAGCGTCGTTGTCTCTAAGGTAACAGTCTCGCTTTCATCTACCAATGAGAGGAGGTGGGCATGAGGTTCCTGACACACCCACTGAACTAACGAGCGGGATTGGCTAATGGCACGCAGGCATTTCATATATATAGATCGCTGTGAAGCGCCGTATCCGAGGCTTAACATTGAAGTAACGGCGCCTACCATCTGGGCGTCGGGAACTGTGGTTTTTACCGCATCTTTTGTGCTATCTCTGCATTTTTTCTCCATGAGGTTTAAAAAAACTCCCCTGATGAACCTGGTGCTATGACTATTCGCTAGGGGAAACACGTTGGGAGATGAGGGAAAGAGGAGACTTATATGTTTTATAGAATGGGAGGACTTGATCCAGTATTTGGTATATCATGCTCCTTTTGGAGCTAAGGATCATTTTCCTCCTTTGTTTTGGTCAGATAGAGTTTGGGTGTGGTGCTTTGAGTTTCACATTGGCGATTTGAAACTCCACTTCATCAATATACCACACATACCATCTCTAGCATTTATAGGATTAAGATATATCTAGCGCTTTATTGAAATTCACCGCAGATTTATAATATTACCCTGCGGTGTTTTCTATTTATTTACCGCAGTGTTACGGCATTTTGCTGCGGTTTTTGTACCTATTTTTGGATGATAATAATAAAAGGGTGAAAGTAGGCTATTTGATTTGCACTCACTCCCCCTAAACAGAATAGGTTCAATTAGAAGATCACCTAGGTTACTTGTGGGTGACATCTAGGTATTTGGATGTCTGTGTTTTAAATTTTCTACTAAAAGTTGAGTTTTATTTATTTTTTGTGTATCTTTATATTTGGGCCATTTTTTTTTTTTTGGTTTTTCAGTTATTACAAACTGAAATCAAACAGTTTTCAAGCCAAAACTTTATTCGAGGTGATGTTACATTTGCACATAGGACCCCTTGTTTGAAAGAAGCTTCTGAACTCTCTCGTCCATTGAATTTGTCAGTTTTTGGATGGTTTCTGCTTCAATTGTTTTGCATGAGGACAGAATACCCTCCCAGAGCTGTTGCTTAGATGTGAACTGCCTCCCGCCATCATAGACACTCCTTTTGATGATGCTCCAGAGGTTCTCAATGGGGTTGAGGCCAGGGGAGCATGGGGGCCACACCATAAGTTTGTCTCCTTTTATGCCCATAGCAGCCAGAGATGCAGATATGTTATTTGCAGCATGAGACGGTGCATTATCATGCATGAAAATGATCTTTCTGCGGAATGCATGGTTCTTCTTCTTGAACCATGGCAGGAAGTGCTGTTTGAGAAACTCCACATACATTATGGAGTTCATCTTTACCCCTTCAGGGATCCTAAAGGGGCCGACAATCTCTCTCCCCATGATTCCAGCCCAAAACATTACTCCACCTCCTCCTTGTTGGCGCCGTAGCCGTGTTTGCATGGGGTGTCCATCAACAAGCCATCCTCCACTCCATCCATCTGGACCATCGAGCGTTGCACGGCACTCATCGATGAACAAAACAGTTTTGAAGTCAGTCTTCATGTATTGTTTGGCCCACTGGAGCCATTTCTGCTTGTGTGCAGTGGATAGAGGAGGTCGACAGGATGGCTTACGCACAGCTGCAAACCTCTGAAGGACCCTGCATCTTGTTGTTTGGGGGACGTTGGAGGCACCAGCAGCTTCAAAAACTTGTCTGCTGCTATGACAAGGCATTTTTGAAGCTGCTCTTTTAACCTGACGTAATTGCCTGTTGGAAAGAGTCCTCAATTTTCCCTTATCTGCACACACACGCGTGTGCTGTGAATCAGCTACATACTTCTTGATTGTGCGATGATCACGATGAAGTGTCTTGGCAATGTTGATTGTAGTCATGCCTTGACCTAAACACTCCACAATTTGTTGCTTCTCAGCAGCCGACACATCCTTTTTCTTTCCCATTTTGGCTGAAAATGTAGGCTGCTTAATAATGTGGGACAGCCTTCTTAAGTAGTCTTGCCTTTAATTGGACACACCTGCCAAACTAATTAGCACAGGTGTCTGCAATTGCTTTCAGTGATATAAAGAGCCCTGACGCACATCACCATCAATGAGTTTAACTGACAAACAAAAAAAATTCTTACCTTATCACTCCTAAACACTTTTTGCATAATAATTTGGAACACAGTGTAGTTACACCACTGAATGACATTAGTGTGAACAGCGACTTATCTGAAAAACTTCAATTCCTGTATATATACCAGTTTTATGTGAATATTTCTTTCTAGAGCAAAATATACCTAATACAGTTATTTAGTACATTATTGGAAATCCTACATTCTGTTCTGAAAATTCTAACCTAATGTGAACCAAATATTTTGGTATTAAAAAAGCCCATTAACAGTTTGATCTATGATGATGGCAGACCATCCTCCAACATCTCTGATCGGTTTTCTCTGAATTTACCCAGAAATGTTTGGCAGCCACCCTTGTATCCGCTCCTTTGCAATAACATGCACTTTCAGCCAACAAGCTGTCTATGGACACATTTATGCAAATAATCATTTCTTAAATGCCATCTATGGTCAGATAGTAACCAGTAACAACATCATAGGCAAATATTGTGCGACCACGATTGTCAGCCAGTCCAGACGGAATCTAATGAGATGCCGATTCTAATAAGCCATGTGTTACTATAGCTCAAGCTACAAAGTACACGATGTTACATATTTAGGAACATTCCTGGAAAAACTGATAAATTGTGTTATGCCTAGTACAGGGCTTGACCTCTATTTCTGATGGTCTTTGAAGGTGCAAGTTTTGCACCGTTCCTAAAATCTGGCACCAGGAATATCAACACATTTGAGCCAAACTTATTAAAACTGTCTAAACTCTCTTAGTTGCCCATAGCAACCAATCACAGCGCAGCTTTCATTTAGTATTCTGCTCCTGAAAAATGAAAGCTACATTGTGATTGGTTGCAATGTGTGACTGGTCTGAGCTGATGTAGAAAGATTAGCAGGTGGTAGGTGGGTTAAAGTCTAAGGCCACACATAGCAAACAGTGCAGAATCAGAGAAATTCAGCACTCTGTTTCCTTCCAAGCCACCGCAGCAAAAAACAACCAAAATTGGACATATTTTTGATCCTGCACACCCGCACGAATTCCTGAAAGTTTCCTACCGCAGAAGAAATCCGCAGCAATAACTGACACGCTGCAGGTCTAAAATCCTCTCCTTTGAATTCTGTCAAAAAACACAACTCTATTGACTCTCTACTTGGCATGAACATTGACCATTATGTCTGTATATATAATGCTAATATGTTCTGTCACTGTCTTCCAGGATAACTGAAACTGGTTAGAAAAGAGAACAGGAAATCTCATCAGAATAAAAAGAAATAATGCTGAATTCAGCAGCAGGGAAAAGCTTGTATACATAAAACTTATATTATATTTTGTAGTATTCCCGGACTTTGCAAAGGCATGTAATACTGTCCCTGGGTATAATCGGTTCCATTGGCTTGGAAAATATAGTTTGTATTTCGATTTAAAACTGGTTAAAGGATCGTATTCAGAGAGTCAATGACTGCAGCTCAGATTGGTCCTCTGTTATAAGTGATGTACCCCAGGGTTCAGTGCTGGGTCCTCTATTATCAGTGATGTACCCCAGGGTTCAGTGCTGTCTCCACTATTATAAGTGACACCAAGCTACAAGTATGTAGTACAGTGCAGCCTATGGAGGATGTATGTAGATTACAAGCAGACATGGACAGACTGAGTGTTTGGGCGTCCGCATAGCAAATGAGGTTCAATATGGGTATATGTAAGGTTATGTTTCTGGGTAAAAATAATCTGCATGCAATATACAGACGTGGACAAAATTGTTGGTACCCCTCGTTTAATGAAAGAAAAACCCACAATGGTCACAGAAATAACTTGAATCTGACAAAACTGGAATTTGCCAAACTACATGTTGACAAGCCACAAAGCTTCTGGGAGAATTTCCTATGGACAGATGAGACAAAAATTGAAATTTTTGGCAAGGCACATCAGCTCTATGTTCACAGTCGGAAAAATTAAGCATATCTTGAAAAGAACGCTGTCCCTACTATGACACATGGAGGAGGCTATGTTCTGGGGCTGCTTTTCTGCATCTGGCACAGGGTGTCTTGAATCTGTGCAGGGTACAATGAAATCTCAAGATTATCAAGGGATTCTAGAGAGAAATGTGCTGCCCAGTGTCAGAAAGCTTGGTCTCAGTCGTAGGTCATGGGTCTTGCAACAGGATAATGACCCAAAACACACAGCTAAAAACACCCAAGAATGGCTAAGAGGAAAACATTGGACTATTCTGAAGTGGCCTTCTATGAGCCCTGACCTAAATCCTATTGAGCATCTTTGGAAGGAGCTGAAACATGCCGTCTGGAAAAGGCACCCTTCAAACCCGAGACACCTGGAGCAGTTTGTTCATGAGGAGTGGCCAAAATACCTGTTGAGAGGGGCAGAAGTCTCATTGACAGTTACAGGAATTGTTTGCAGTGATTGCCTCAAAAGGTTGTGCAACAAAATATTAAGTTAAGGGAACCATCATTTCTGTCCAGGCCTGTTTCATGAGTTTTCTTTTTTTAAAACTTCTGTTGAAGCATGGTTGAAAAGCAATTTCTGACTTTCATATGTTCATTTTCATAGAATTTTTATATATTATTACTTTTGTCAGATTCAAGTTATTTCTGTGACCATTGTGGGTTTTTCTTTCATTAATCGAGGGGTACCAACAATTTTGTCCACGTGTGTATGCCCAGGGAAAAATCAATTCATGCATTAATTCATCAATATAACAAATCTATAAAATTAATATAACACCTGCAAGTAAATAAATAACACAATGTATATATCAAATATCAACAAGTGCCACTGTTGCAGGACAAATTTGTATCAATACATAAAATGTAGCAAATATATATACTCAATCAATGTGCATTAAGTACAAAGTTACATCTGCATTAATATGTCACGAATCAGGCAGAAAGTAAGGCAATCTAGGCAGTGCAGATGCACTAAATGTAGATATACTTAATGGACACAATGTAGACAAACCAATAAAGAAATAGTTCAAATAATAAAGCAAACATAACCAACAGATGAATACCATAATATACCGCGACCTCCACCTCCAGCCCCAAAGAGCGTTTCACCCCTGCTTTGCCAGCCCACTTGTTAAGCAGCCCCCTCACGAAGCAGGGTGAAACACGCGTTGGGGCTGGAGTATAACACCCCCTTTTTTTGTCCTCCACACGATATACAACCCCCTTTTTTTGGCCCACAATACGATACATCACCTTTTTCTGGCTCCCCATATGGTATATAACTACCTTTTTCTGGCCCTCCACATAGTATATGATCCCTTTTTTTGCCCCTACACAGTATACGACCTCCTTTTTTGCCCCCACAGTATATGACCCCTTTCTTATGACCCCCCACAATATATGACTCCTTTTTTGCCCCACACAGTATCTGACACCTTTTATGCTCCACACAGTATCTGACCCCTTTTTATGGCCCCCACAAAATATCTCACCCCTTTTTATGGCCCCCACACAGTATATGACCCCCTTTTTTTTAACCTCCCACACCGCATATGATCCCCCTATTTATGGCCCACACACAGTTTATGGCCTCTTTTATACCCTTCCCACACAGTATATGACCCCTTTTTAAAAGCCCACATGCAGTGTATGACCCCCTTTTTTAACACACCCCACCACCACTAAGCTTTGACTTTTTTACCCCCACCCCCACACAGAGTAGCGGCTGATAATTTTTACTCACCTGTCCTGGCCTCCCTCTGCTGCCGCCTCCAGGGCGCTCTGTAGCCAACACTGAAGAACACCAGGACACAGTACGTAGCGTCCCGGCATACTTCAGCGCTGTGACGTAAGTGTAGAGCTGCCTGAAGTAGGCAGCGGAGGGCAGCCAGGATAGGAGCATGGAGCATAAAAATTATCGGCTGCTTCTTATTGCAATAACACAAGTAGCTGCTGATCAAAAAAAAAAATGCTGCCCCCCAGTTTATTCCATGTTGCACCGCCTGAGGCCATCGCCTCAGGTCACCTCATGGAAGGTGCACCCCTGGATATGTGACATGCTACTTTATTATATTAGTTGTTCGGACACCTAAAGTGTCTACCACCTATATCCTCCCTGCATCTGTGAACTAAGATAGATTTTTCCTCTCCTCGCTTCCTCTCCAGTTTTCAGTTTTTTTGGGTTTTTTTTCATTTGCTGACAAATGATCTTTTTGGAATCTCAGGAATGTAATTTCTTCCATTCTCTTCTTTCTGAAACTGAATTAGAAAAGAAGTTTTTTGAAGAGATGTCTTGATTTATATTATCTGCAGTCAAAACTGTAAGAAAGAATACAATTTCTTAATCTAATATATTCTAGAGTGGTGGTGAGAAGGTTCTTGGCTTAGAATAGGGTATATTTCACTAAGCCTTTTATAAATTGGCAGCACTTGGAAATAGGAAAGAAATTAACATGCTAGGAAAGATGGCAGAATTAAGGAGGATTCTCATCATGTTCTCGCACTTCATGACACTGATGTTTCTGTAAACAAAACAGCTACATAAATGTATCGCTTGGTAATCCTTTAGATTCTAATTTAAACTCTCAAACGCTCTCTTTTTCCTCCATATGGACAATTGTTTGTCACATCCTATCAAACTTTTACATCTTCCAAAAAAAGCATATTCTACGATGTTAATGTATAACGGATGACCACGGACTGTACTGACTTTCGCATCCATTTTTACTAAAAACAAAAAAAACACTGTGTTTTTCTGCAATTATGGAAAACCACAACCAAAAAATCACTGCATCTGCAGCGCATCAGGAACACGTAAACACAGCAATATGAGGAGACTTTGCTAATGATCTGTGGTTTGGCAGCAACATGTTTTGGTTTGTTCTTATAATGCAAGAAATTTGTAGCTCTGGGGTTGAGTTGCTGGACCCTGTTTGTATAGCACACCTACATTTTTGACAATTGTGTGACTTGTGTCTAAAGTGATAAATTTAAGCCATGCTGTTTTACTATGGGGTTTGCATTTATGTAGCATTTGCCAGTAAAATCTCATTCTTGTTGCTGGGACAAAACGTTGCATTGTTTTCCATTGTGTTTGCGCAGTGTGTGGCCTTAGCAATGGGGATGAAATGCTGTGTTGTGCATTTTCTGTTTTTAGAGTTCCCTTAAGGCTAAGGCCCCTGGTTGCAGAAACACAGCTTTTTTTGTTGCAGATCTTTGTTGCGGTTTTTTGAGCCAAAGCCATCAATGGCTACAAAAGGAATGGGAAATATATAAGAAGTTCTTATACTTGTACTTTCTGCTCAAACCACTCCTGGTTTTGGCTCAAAAAACTGCAACATAATGTTCAACAAAAAAGCTGCTTTTCCGCAACGTGGGGCCTTAGCCTAAGGCAGGGTCCCCCACATTGCGAAAACGTAATATTTTGGCCACGGCAGAAATACTGTGATTTACAGTACTTGCAAAGTGGATGGGATTCTGGCTAATACTATCCACACATTGCAGAAAAAAAAATCTATAGCAGAAATGCTGCAATTTAAAAAATGCTCACGCTTTTACAAGTCGCAGCATGTCAATTATACCTATGGAAACACTGGTGTTTTCCGATTAGCTAAAATAGAAGTAGAAAGTCCGCAGAGGAAAACACTGCGGAAAAAAATTGATGTATTTCCACCACGGCCTTTTCCGCAGTGTTTTTTGGTTGCGGCTCACTATGTGGGGCCTTAGCCTAAGGGGACAAGATTGCTGATTTTCCCTGCCAGTCCTTACTGATGTGTAAATGACACCACTGATTTCCCACCTCATAGGCTTTAGGATGAACATACATATTTCTGGGATTGGGGAAATTTTAAGAAATACAACTTTCATCTAGAAGTCATGTGTATGACCAGATTTTGTACTGTGTGTACTGTATGACAAGTATAATTCTACACTTTCTATTATGTAAGCATACATTTCTTTAGATAAACATATCACAGTCAGGTTTAATATATATTCACTAAAAACATCCCTTTATTTAAGGTCTATATATTCTGCCTATCTAAAATGGCAAATCTGGCTCACATTGAACGTCATATTGTGTATCACACAGTACTTTGAGCCAGTGATAGGGTTAAGGGATTATTCAATTCAGAACAGATTTTCCCCCACCCTGGCACAGTCTCTTAGTCTAAATATAGAGATGCCATTCTAAGTGCTTTTCTGCTTGTGTCTCTACATCAGTACAATGAAAGCCTCCTCTGTATAGGGACAGTACGTTGTAAGCGATACATTCCCCACAATAATCCCTGAGTCGTAGTCTCTTTGTGAAACACCTTAAATACCCTCTTCCATCCACATAAAGGGAGTCTGTCACCAGAACACAGAATATCACCCCATATATGCTGGGGTCACCTGAATTAAATTTTGTTTTCCCCATGTAAATTAGCGCCTCCATTGGCGAGGTATGTTTTTTTTAATATGTAAATGAGTTCCTTGGACCACTGGCAACACCTGCTAAAGAGCTCATTTGGATGTTGAATAAAAAAGGCAATATCGCAAGAACGGAGGAAAAAACACTATTGGATTCAGGTGACCCTATCCTATCTATTTGCTGGGCTGGGTTGTTATGCTGGGTTCTGGTGACAGATGCCCTTGAAGTTACTTATACTAAATACAAAAAATGTAACTTTTTTGATTCCTCAGACCCTCTTTCTTTTATGTGGGTGTAGCGGATTACTGGCTCTCTTTGAAGAGATCCATGCAGTGTATGGAGACTTATAGACAGACTATGCTCCATGAGAAAAAGTATGCAAATCAGATCTCCTCGAGAAGTAAGAAAACTTTCTCCTTGTAAAACCAGAGATTCCTCCAAAAGGCTTTCCATCTTTAGACAGCCATTCCCAGGTTCTTGCCTCTTGTTAGTACAGAGTAGCATGAGATACCTTATTCACCTGCCAACCAGTGCCCTGTGCAGCAATAAGAATAAGGAAAACCAGCTCGCCAGTGCGAGGTGCGGATCACACTCTGACAGGTGAAGCTGACTTGATCTAGCAGTCATACAAAAGGAGATGTCCAAGACTTATTGGGCAATTCGTAAAATCCACAGAAACATAAGAAAAGTAAGGACAATACATTTACACATTTTTAGTCGTAGCCCAGTACCCTGTTCTGTACTGAAAAGGGCCAAGAACCCAAAAACAGCTGTCTACAGATGAGTATCTCATTCTTTAGAGGAATTTCATCCTTCTGGAGGAGAGATAATGTGTTGGCTTTCTTTTACCACTTGCTATCTTGTTTCCCTAATGTTTGTTCTTTAGGAACCAGACAGGTAAAGAAGCTCTATATTAACTCCACCAAAGATCCTCCAAAAGGTTCTTGTTTGCTTATATTCTGCCAGCCCGTACTGATAGTCCCTTGTTTTGGCTCTCTTCATGCTTGCTCTCATAATAGTGTATGCCATTTTAGCACACTGGGATTGTGAATGACAATTTTTTACCCTTTAAACTAAGAAATTCCCAGGGCTGAGAGTAAGTCCCAAACCAACAAACAGCTGCAAATCACCAGATGTCCGTGCACGTTTTCCCAGTGATCACCCAAAATCTTTTACCTTCAATTGACAAAAACATGTTGCATGGACCTTCCACAAAATGTAATAATAATAACATCCATTTTACAAGAAAATTACTAGGGACATTGGGGCAGATTTACTAATACTGTCTAAGTTATAGGCAATGCAGACTTAGAGAGGACCTTTCATGTCCTCAGGCACATGCGGTTTTATATACCGCTAGAAAGTCAGGGTGGAAGTTCCTCACAGCCGAGCTAGACTGTCAGGAACGCCCTTCTGACGATGAGTAGAAAACTAACGGCACCGATATCTCCAGCCCCGGGGCACATAACGGGAAAGCCGACAGTGCGCTGAATTCAGCGGCTTTCTAGCGGTATATAAAACCACATGTGCCTGAGGACATGAAAGGTCCTCTTTAAATCTGCAAAATATATCACAGTGGCTGATGTTGGGTGATAAATTTGGTGCAACTTTACACTGTCTGCTTAGCTCCCAATGACTTCAATGAGCACTGAGCTGCAGTGATGGCATCTCGCCTCTATACAGGGTATGGAGCTTTCTGCTTCTAGTCATGTATAGGACGGGCACTGGAAGAGGCTCCCTACAGCTGATCGGATCAGGGACGGCTGTCGGCTTACTACCAGTCATGGACTTATGGCCTATCCTGAGAATAGTCCATAAAAAAAAAATGAACCCCGCACAACTCTTTAAGATGAACTCAACCACCAAATACGCATTGGAAAATTTACACCAAGTGTAAACATACTGTAATATGTCTTTACTAGTAACTTTTTAGCCCAGCACCCCACCCAGGCATAACAGAATAATATTAGTGAAACAGTAAAATGTCAATCTACTGCACAGTCATCATGGCATTCCACATATAGGGATAAAAGTAGACCGAACATCCCAATAGACGAAGTGGATGAGTGCTGCTTCCTGTAAAATCACATCAGGAAATCCCTCAAATCTAGCTCTTATCCTCCATACACAGCTCAGCTAATCTGAGTATACATAGAGTCCTGATTTATATATACAGAGGCTGAGAGAGATTATATACAGAGGAAAATCAAAGCAGAGCATTCATGAGGCAGTACGTCACTGCTAGTGTAAATGTGCAAGGAAGAAAATCTGTTGCCTCTTCTGCTTGAACTGCAGATATGGAGATCTTATTTACCATCACATTACATTTAGGATCCACAATTCCTATGTCAACATAATGGAAATGTATCAAAGGCTGTACCGCAGAAAACTGCTATTCAGAAGCCACAAATTTTGTTGCAAGTGTCATTTATGCAAACATTTATTTATTTATTTATTATGCTTACTTGTATAGCGCCATCATATTCCGCAGCGCTTTACAGACATTGACAGACACTGACCCATATAGGGCTCACAATCTATATTTGCATTCTTTGGGCATTTTTCTAACATTCTCATCACTATTTAAAAAAATAAATAAATAAGTGCAAGACTTATTAAGAGGGGATGCGGCCTATATTTACAGTGTGAATTGGAGTAAATTATAGTGCAAATCTATGCAAGGTCATAGCTGGTGTAGATTGTGTTTTCTAGTGCACAGACAGCCTGAGATGCACCAAGTCTATTAGGACGCATGTCTCTTACAAAATCTGCAGCATCTTAGTACAGCAGTTTCTATTTAACTGCTTCTGGACCGCTCATTGACGTTTCTGTAGGTATAATTGACATGCTGCAAATCATTTCCACTGCAGATTTTTTTCTGCAATGTGGGGATGGGATTAGCCAGAATTTTTCGCAACGTAGTGCTCAGCCTCAAATAATTTTTAAATTAAAAAAAAACAAAAACAAAGAAAAATTAAAAAAACAGACACATTGCTCCTCCTTTTTTGTTTACATTTTATATTAAAATGTAAACAGGTGAGGATGTTACCTTTAGTAGCCATTCAAACCCCTTTGTGTCAACTTCTAGTCATGTTATCAGGCCAAGATCACCAGGGTATGTGAACTTCTGAACAGGGTCATTTTGATGTTTTTGGTTGTCATTATGATTTAAAAAGAGAAAACACAGAAGTTTGACAATAAATGGCTTCAACCAACCACTAACCATGAGTGGTGAAAAAAGTTTCTGTGTTATCATTCATATTCTCTGAAAAAAGGCCAAAAAATCTGCCGGGGTATGTAAACTTTTTAGCACAACTGTATCTTTGACTGGAGCCAAACTCATGTTGTAAAGTAATTATCCCCAGAATCCTCGGCGCTAACTATGCTAATCCCTGTGTGATTCTTTGGTACATGTTGTCTTCTATGTATTTGGGAACATGAGATGTACTCCTGTAATATTATATGCTTTTTAACCTTAAACAAAGATGATATCCAGAAGATAATTCCCACGTCCTCCATCCTGCCGACTGACCCACCAGCAACTTCCTCTCAACATTTGCTATTTTTTTATATGCAGGGTTTAGAGTATAGCATTGACACATACACAGGTCTCTGACAGATGCAGCAGAATAAGGACTTATTCATAGGTTATATCCCTGATATATTCAGCAATTTTAGAGTAAATATAATACACAGAAAAAGAGTCATCCAATGGAGTCTGATTTAACTAGTCCTTATCCAGAAGAGTGTGATATTGTAATATTCATTTCAAATACAAAATGTAATGTAACCTAAGCATGCATACACCACTGGGTGAATGATGGGGCTCACGTGGGGTTTCCTTAGATACTAAGATACTATTTGTTTGTATGCGTGCTGCTGAGAATAGCAGGGCCTGGGAAACCCATATCAATGACATGAGACTCATTAACCCTTCACATGCATATAGTCCCCTCTGTATAATGGAAAGCAGATGGTGACCTCTTCCTGAGTCGCCTGCAGTAATACAAACTCACACGATGGCTGCCAGTAACTTGACTTATAGGTTATGTGCACAGTGAGGCAGTGTAATGTGCGACTTTACAATCTGAGTTTAATGTCTGACACTTCCTTCTGAATGCGTGATATTATATTTCAGTATGCTGTAGTAAGGAATCGGAGTAGTGACCTTGATGGCTGAATCCAAGGAGCCCCATGGGATAATGCTGTAACAGAGGGATCCGCTATAATAATCCGTCTGCACTAAAGGAGTATTTCCTTCATAAATATTTGTGCAATATCTACAGCATATGCCATAAATTATTTATGGGTGCAACACCATGCACTTTCTGTAACTCCCATAGGCTACAATGGAGAGGGAAATGCCACCTCTCTATTAACCTTTGCATGAGTTGGCAACAGTTATGATAGGTATACCGCCTTAAAACATATAAAGCACATTTTGCCGCAAAAAATAGAAAATACTTATTTTTTTCTTTTGGTTCTGTATAAATTCTTCTAGGAAAGATGTTTGCTGAGTCAGCTCTAGGTGTTAGAGGACCTTTGGCCTGTCACAATGAGCCCCCTAGCCTGACTAAAATATTTATTCCCAAAGTCCTTCAGACTTACTGGGTCCTGGCAACTGCCCTTGTTAACCTGGTTCTGATGCCAGGCCTTGATGTCTGACAACCAAATATACTACCATGAAAGTTCACCCTTGAAGCCTCTGGGTCCTAATGCAACATCTATAATGGGCCTTTACATATCTTGTGGCATTTATAATACTGGTATGTTTTTATGTGGCTGAGAACTGTGGGGTCTGCCCAGGCACCAGGGCCGAGGTGTGACTGCTACCTCTATACCTTCTATAGCTCTGTACCTGTAGATAGCAGAAACAGATTTCTTAGTAACTTGAAAATGTAGAACTGTATTTTATGCTTTTCATAGATTTTGAATAAGAAGCTAAACTACAGTGACTACAGTGTGAACAAGACCTTAAAGTTAAGGCCTCGTGTAGCGGGCCGCAGCAAAAAAGTGCTGCGGGAAAAACCCGCATCACCTTTCACAGAAAGTCTCTGCGGACATTCTGCTTCAATTATACCTATAGGGAAACTGCTGGCGTTTACATAGGTATAATTGACATGCTACAATTTACAAAACCGCAATGGGATTCACTAGAATCTTATCCACTATAGAGCAACTGTAAAATGCTGCAGTTTAGACCACGTGGGCCTCGGCCTCAAGGAGTATTTCACATATATGTTATGGCACATACAAGTTTGTATTTATTCTAAGAAAAATAATCTATTTCCCATTGTAGCTTACAGATATGTCTATGTAAGGCCATGGGATTCCTATATTGATTACCAAAGCTCTAGAGTAATACGAAATTGCATCATATTCAGTGGAATAAACTTCTCCCTTGGACAACAAAAAGTATTTTGTGGTTAAATAGCTCAGAAGGGTGTATGATAGAAATGAATAAAACACACACATAATTGTCATAGCAAATAAAAGAACAAAATTATGCAGAAAAACACATTAACCAGTTCCCTTCCACTGCACTCCTTTTTTTTACATCCTATCTGCCAAGCCAATTCAGGATTAGGATGTTAAATGGCGTTTTAAATGGCCCTGCGATTCCAATATGGGAGTATTGAGAGGGGAGAAACCACCTATTTGTTGACATTAACTCTTTAAATAGTGTGGTTAACAGTGACGGCAGCATCTATCTGGTTTTAGAAGGAGGGGGCTTCTTCTATTAGGCATTGGCACACCCATAAATACAACTGTACGGTACCTATGCCTGTACGTAGTTGGAGCCTTACAAGGGCCCCCAGGTCTGCTCTCAGTACATGCAGATCACATAATAATTTTTTATTTAAAAAAAAGTTAGAATTAAAAAAAAAAAAAAATTAATAAAAAAATCCTTCCCCCAAATGATTGTAAATGTAAAAAAAAATATTAAAATGTAAAAACAAACCTAAATATCATAGAAAGGTAGGCCTGGCTCTGTACTAGACTTTGTAATCATGTATGTGAATTACAGGGCAGATTAGAGAAAGCTGGCACTAGTGGTTGCCTTGTCAGAAGTAACAGGAGGTCTGCTATGCTTGGCGCATACCATCACATGAGCAATGCTATCTTTAGCAAAAGACATGTTAGCTCCTTCACTTCACAGAACAGATACAGAAACCCATCAGGAAGAGAAAGACGCAGCGGCCTAGAGATACTGATGCTTTTGATCACTTTTTATGATGACCAAGCTTCAGGTTACTGTAGAAGGGACGGTTTTTACCACGGACAAGGAATTATTGGTGAAGCACAGTGAATATTTCCGTGCTCTTTTCCAGTCTGGAATGCGGGAGAGTTCCCAGGATGAAATCCAGTTACACAATTTAGGTGCTATGGGCTTCTTGATAACATTACGGGTATTGGATGGCGAGAGGCCTCTCTTGAGCTATGAGGAGATCCTGGAAGCTGTGGAGTGTGCAGCTTTTTTACAAGTTGAAATTCTAAAGAAGCATTTGGTCAATCTGATTGACTCTGACAATTGCCTTGTAATGTATGAAGCTGCTGCCACCTATGGACTGCTAGACCTGTTCCATGAAGCGGCCTTGTACATCCGAGATATCTATGAGCTTTTGGAAAAAGAGATTCAGTCCTTGCCCAAAGACCTGATTCAATATGTTGACTCTCTTGTGCCCAGCACTTTTGTTGCAGTGGGTGCTCACACTCCTACCATAGCATTCCTTGAGGATCCATCAAGGACAATGTGCTTCTTAAATGAGAAAGAGAATCAATGGGTAAGTCTTGGATGTATCCCAGAGAATGCCAGCACATTTCTAGCTGGCGTCACCACTCTAAACAATAAAGTTTTTATAGTAGGTGGAGCTCGAGGAGCAAACAAGCAGGTAGTGGAAAGAAGCTTTTGTTATGATGCAGATAACCATAGCTGGAGTGAGTTTGCCTGTCCACACCAGCTGCGCTATGAAGTGACGCTTGTAGGACATGAAGGGTATTTATATGCCTTTGGTGGTGAATATGAAAGGGTTCCTGTGGCTTATGTGGAGAAATATTCTTTATCTTCCCAGATCTGGACATTTGGGAAGGAGTTACCACAACCTATGGCAGGTCCTCCTGCTACAAAAGCCATGGGAAGGATTTTCATCTCTCTGTGGAAGCCGCATGATACGACTATAATTTATGAATATGATACTGAGAAAGATGACCTAATACTCATCTCGTCAATAAAGCGACCTCAGAGCTATGGTCATTGCATGGTGGGACACAGGGACAATCTGTACATCATGAGAAATGGCCCATCTGATGACTTCTTGCGATGCGCAATTGAGAACTTTAACCTAAGCACACAGCAGTGGACAACCCTCTCTGGACAGTACGTGAACAGCAAAGGAGCCCTATTCACTGCTGTTATCCGAGGGGACACGGTCTTTACTCTGAACAGGATGATGACCTTACTCTACAAGATAGACACTTGCACCTGGAAACCCGTAAAAGAGAAGTGTGGATTCAACAAAGGAGGGACTATGCACACATTCTTCTTGAGACTTCCTACCAAGATACAGCTGATGGCCAGCAAATTATACAAGAATCCTCACCAGAGCTATTTATAGTTGTTGTAGGCGTCTTATTTTATACCTCATCATATTCTTCTAAATGATTTAATAATGTTTTATGTTTCTTGTATATTTGTCCAGTGGCAAATATATAAAAATAGCCTCTGTATAAGTGTCCTATAAAGCATTTGTATGATATCTTACCTTTTAGATTCTGATAGACCAGACGTGTAGTAGTAAAGCACAGGTGTAATGTTTTTGAAGGTCACAATGGGAACCCCCATAGGTATTGCTAGGTTCAAAGTACTGTATGACAACAAATAGAGAGGAAATTGAGAATTATATTTACAAGATGTGCACTGTGTAGTGTAAGGCACGTTTTAGGCAATATTGTTAAGTTACAATTTCCTTAAAGGGGTTGTTCAAGCATGAATATTGATAACTATCCTTAGGATTCAGAATCAATATCAGAAAAATGGGGGTCCAACACTCTGCATCCCACCGATTAACTTCTATGGGACTTGAATGGGAACTGAGTGGCAGTACCCTGGTACAGCCACTACACAGTGTATGGAGCCATTTGCTTCCAGCTCCATGTACTGTGAAGATCTGGTAGCCACAACAGCTGATCGGTAGGGGTACCGGGTGCTAAGGATAGACTATCAATATCTTCTCTTGAACAACCCTTATGCATGGAAATAATCGGTGGTTATACAATAAACATATTGGTAGCATTTGAGGATATATATTGATTGCTCTTGCTTAAAATGGGATTATACATTGATGGTTCCTATCCTTAGGATATGTATGAGGATTCAACTTAAAGACCCCCACAACCTGCAAAATTAAAGGGCATCTCCACTTGTAGCATCTGACACAATGGAGAACATAACTTGAATGGGCTGAACTGGAGTCCCAGACACAGCCACACATGTATGGATATTGATGTGTTGAGTACTGCAATAAAAAGACTTTAGGTGTAGCTGCCAATTTAGTCTCCTCATTGGCTAGTCAATTATTGCAGAATCCCCTTAAAAGGGTTTATACTAGATTATTAAACACAAACATCTAAGTTTGTAATATACTTACATTTACAACTCGCTTAGGGAGTCCCTGCCACACACTGTATAGAATGTGATGTCACATGATGTGTTACATGATGTCATTATGGACTGCAAATATTTCAATGTTTGTTGACTTTGAATTTTAGACACATATAAACCCTATTTCAGAGCTCAGAAAACAAGTTAAAAGATTATATTTCAGAATTTAAACTCTTAAACATAAAATGTTAAGTAATTTTGTAAATACTTTAGTGAAGCTGGAAAAGAGACACCAAAATACCAAATAGCACTAAAACCAGCAGCATTTTAATTAACTTTGGTCGTAAATGGAGAAGAGAACAGAATATAACTGAACTCAGTACAAAAAGAGCAAAGCAAAAGAGTTTGCAAAATGTTCTCACTTTTATGTAAAATTAAACTGTGAGAATCTGTAGGGAGCTGACATGGGTTATAAAAAGGACCTTTCACCACCTCCACCTACTCCAATTCTTTGTATCATTTAATTGATGCTGTCCCACTCATTCCAGCACAGTAGCAATGGCACCATTCCTGAGCAATCAATGCTGTTGGTTTTGGTGCCACATATCCTACGTAGGCTCTGTACTGTCAGGTGGGTGGTGTCAGGCAGCAGCAGGCAAGGGTGTGATTCTGAGCTCCAATTAGAGGTGGACAATGTCAGATCTCAGAATCACACCCTTTGTTTTCTCTGTCCCAAGACCACCCACTAAACAATAGAGAGCCTCATTAGCATATCAGTTACCTAAACTAACTGCATTGATTGCTCAGGAATGGTGGGGGATAGAGACAAAATTCCAACTGTGCCAGAATCAGTGGATCGGTTCAAATTAAAGGATGCAAATGACTATTGTTGCATCTATATTATGCTATCTGTGTATGTATCATGCTAGCAACAATGTTCCAGTGATGTATGTAGCTATAGGGGCTTCAGAACATGTATTTGCAGTAGAATATCAACCACTTATAAAAGAACTGGCATGTGATGGTTGGGGGGGATGCAAGAATATCGAGGTGATCTACCTTCCACTTGTATTTCCATTGTAGATATTCATGTCACGTTAATTGTAAATAAAGTATCAGCAGAAGATGAAAGTTCAGCATCCTAATAATTTACTACAAGACGCTGGCCATGTCGTAAACACTTCTATCTACAGGAAGCAGAATTATTTGGAGGGTATCTCAATTATCCAGCCCCAATTAGCCAGAGGCAGTAATATATTAGGGCATTATATAGATATATCATTATTGTCCACAGCCACATCCTAGAACCAATCATTTCCTATGACTCATGGAGGATGCCACAGAACATAGATGTTTATTGAGAAAGGAGACTATTAGAGCTCATGCGCATGGCCTTTGCTGCATTTGTTTCATATTTGGTTTACTCATTGGTGTAGAGATGAGGATACAGAGGTAGCAGTCACACTAAAATCCTTGTGCTTGAGGGTGCCCAAAGACCCCTTTGCCACATACTGCAAGAATATTCTTAAAAACAATAAAAACAAAACGCCTAGCGGCACATAGCGTGATACCGTTATGGTAGCAAAATTATGGTGCTCAGAAAGCAGGATGGTTAACAGTAGCAGGCGTAACAGAAAAAAAAGGTGTGAGAGTGCACTTGCACAAATGGTTAAGTGGTCAGGATGTACCCTCACCTTTTCAGATTGTGATGAGTCACAACCACTATATAGGCATCAAAGTAGTATCCCAGGTAGCTGCAGGACTTCTATGCATCTGGATGCTCAGGATCCAAGCAGGATAGTAATGTGATCAGAAATAGGAGGAAATCAATCCCCAAAAAAGTAGGTTTTTTGAGCCAAAGTGGATTTAGCAGAAGCGAGAAGTATAAGAACTTCCTATATATTTTCCATTCCTTTTCAAGCCACTCTTGACTTTGGTTTAAAATAAACGCCGCAAAATCAGCATAAAAAGCAGCTTTTCTGCAATGTGGGGCCTTACATTAAAGCTATTTGGTGCACCTGGGGAGAGGCTGGGCCTGCCAGAGCACCTCTTTTTGCTTGTGGTCCCCACCCAGCGCTGCCCCTAACATTGACAAGTACCAGTGTGCAGCAACCACAGGTGCTCCTGCAGGGTGGCCTCGCCATGATTGCACCCAACAGCGCACTTGCATATAGAATAAAAGTTGATTTTCTCAGCCGCAAGATTGCACTTTCATACACATAAGGTATGTCAATATCAGCCCCTACAACAGCATACAAAAGGTTTAGAGGAGATTTTGGTTGTGCTACACTACCTTTAAGCCAGTTATACTGTTAATCTGACTGTACAATTATTTCTTTTAGTGGTACTGAATGTACTAACAGTCACTGGTGTCTGTACAGGTTTTGTTGGCTTGTATTTTCGTTCATTGTTCTCAAGTCAATAACGGAAATTTGGCATAAAAATATATATATACAAATAAAATTTCAAACATAGGGCAAAAATATATGCAGCGTGCCCTAAAACTATATAGTTTTTAAATACATATCTTCATATCAAGGTAGCATCTGAATAAGGTAGTAAAATGCTACTGCAGCAGCTAAAACATGCTGCGTGAATGGTTTACATACTGTCAAGTTTACTACCATATTTGCAGAATGGGGCACATTCATAATCAAAGAATAATACTGACACATGTAAATACGGAAAATGGGTGCAAGCCCTGCACTTTATCCTTCTATGCCTGAACTATAAACGTCATGATTTTTGTGACATATTAGCCTAGACCTACAAAATGAAAACTACTGGACCTGAGGAAAACATGTAAAACATATGGTGCACATGTTTGTGCCATTTTCATCATTCAGGTGATTTTACTGGCTACCCAGTTAAGATAGAGGCCACTAATTTCAATATGTTGAGTACTGAAAGAGGTAAAAATTCTCTAATACGTTGCTGGGCACCCACTCAGGGAGAAGCAGCCTGGAAATATGGTGAGCTTATACTCTGCATATCTTTTTACTCATGGACCTTAGTGCAAAATACATAAATGGGCCGCTACCTACCTTGTGCCATTTAAAATAGTGGTAGATTTTATTTGGCAGGTCCAGGGCCCGATAACAACTGCCTCTGCACCCCAATAGCTGCACCCCTGTGCTTGAAGATTGGTTCCATTCACTTGAATGTTTTTTTTTTTTTTAATGATAAACACATGGATTTCTGCTAACCTCATTCAGATAAATGGGGGTATTGCTGGAATTCTGCCAAGTTTCATATTTGATATACATTGACCAGAAATGTTGAGATTGTAGGTCCTACTGATATAGTACCCTGCTAGCTGTGGAGGCTGTTCAGTGCACCCCAACGTATCCAAATAAAGGCTCCAGATACACCCATAGCATCACAGCTCGGATATTTTAAGAGCCGCTTATGAGAAACACTTAAATGATCTAAACATTTACATACTTTCTCCGCTCTCAAGGCTGCTCTGCTTTGTTCCTTCCAGTCCAAAAGTCATTAAGAGCGCAGGTCTCTGCTAAGCGAGCCACATCTGTGGCTACTTGTTCCAGTGATTAATGACAAATATGGACATTGCTAAATTTATACATGGCTAATTATTACATCACATACTTGTGACTTCCATCACATTCACAGACTGACATGCTTAAATACACAGACACTCAGACACAGATGCAGAATAGTTAACATGCACTTAGTAACATAGACAGTCACTACAACACACATACAGATGCATGTAAACCTACCACTGCCTGTATAAACTTGACTTTCCTGCTTTTGGATGTAGTAGAATTACAGAATACTTAAGATACATAGAACATGGAGCTCTGGTAATTGTTGACTAAGGGCATATACGATGAGAAGCAAGCGCCTCTGTCACTTCAACACCCTAGCATTTGTTAGAGCCCATCTTCTTCCTGTTTCTTTGTATTATAGGAAACACTGGGACACTGATATCCCAAATCTTCATAGTGCATGTGCATAGGCTGAATTTGTGCAGGTCCATATGGCCATACACACATGGCCATATGAACTTAAACAGATTCAGCCTGTGCACATGCACTATGAAGACCTATATCACCCCCCTCCATGGGTGTCATAGTTCAGAACTATTTTATTCTTTATGTTCTATATACATATATGTTCTTACTTAATTGTTCCTACAGACGAATACACATAAGAGGAACTTTTGCCACCTCCACCAACTCCAGTTCTTTGCATCCTTTAATAGGCAACCCTTTACTGATTTCACCACATCTGGATTTTTTTCTCTAGCCCCCACCATGCAGCTGCTTTCAGTCCTTGATATGCTAAATAAACTCTCTAATGTCAAATGGGTGGTGTCAGGCAGGAGTAGGCAAGGGGTGGGGGTGACTCAGAGCTCCAACCAGAGGTAGACAGTGTAAGATATTAGTGAGCATAGTTCGCATATCAGACAACTGTGATAGAATCAGTGGAGAGGAGCCCATTGAAGGATGAACAGAGTTTGAGTTGGAGGAGGTGGTAAAAGGTCCTCCTTCAAGTGAGTGTCTACTGTTTAATACCATTTTGTTTTTAGATCCCTACTTCCTTACCACCCAACTTTCAGAGGACTGAATAAGGGACAAAATCTATGGTGCACGGAACACGCCATTACCAATTTTATATATACATGGCCCCTGCCCATGTTCCCTTTGGCCCTGCCCAATCCCACCTAGTCCCTTAACTATAATGGTGTCCGTCAGATTTCCATTATTTTTTCACAGACATTGCCAAACAAAAAAGTTGTGCTTGTAGGACTTCTTCATCCGTTATTCTCTCTGCATCAAGCTCAAAAAATGTGAATGTGGGTGTGAAAAAATGTGTAATGTTTTATATAGTCTTTTGTATTAATTTTTTGGCTATGTTACCACAGGTTTTTGGTAAAGCTTGTGAATATGAGAAGATTTCCTAATGGAGGGCTTCATGCATACAATAGTTTTGGTTCATATGCTAACTGTGTTTCGGTGAAAATGGATAGCATACGAACCCATTAAGTTCTATGGCCCCATAAACATGACTTTAGTTTTCACAGATCAGTGTTGAGCTCACAGAAATGAGCTTCAAAATATGGAGCAGGTCCTTTTCCAGTCCATTTCTGTGGCTCAGTCCATTCATTCAAGGGTATGGGTCTGTGAAAAACATAGATGCACATACAGTAGATGCCCTATACATTGCATATGGTCATGTGCATGAAGCCTCAGGGTGGGTTTACACTACTGTTATTAAAACATAATAGAAGAAAGTGTCTGTCATGTTTTTTAACTTATAGTCAATGAGAACGGATGAAGACAGAAGGGGCTTTGTCTGTGCCCGTTACACTACTACCTTTGACAACAATGGACATTGATAATGGTAGTGTGAACGTAGCAAAAGATACCATTCATCTGTGTGGCTCTGGCACATAAGCCAAGTTCACACTAGTTCTGTTCTAGGTAACATATAGGTCAGTTTTATAGTTAACTTTCATGGTCATTGCAAGAAAAATTTATGTCTTAAAAAAAAAACATCAAATAGCTACTATATAAATGAATTGTTCTACTGGTTGTTTAAGATATTTTAGTGTTACTATTGAATAGGAAACCCTCGGCCTGCCATGTATTATACTTTATGTGTTATCATAGGTAATATGTGCATACATTGTAAATTTTGCATCTTTTATGACCTTTTTAATGAACGCACTTTGTGTTGTGGAAATACAAAAAAGATTTTTAAAAATCTCTTCTCTTTGGGTAGACAAATGCTAGATACAGCTGGGAAGATGAACCCTTGTAAGACTAGACTGCCTCAAGAACAATCAGAGCATTGCAGTATTAGGTTTAGGGACCATTCTCTGGGTCTGGGGATGATCTGCGACACACAGAAGATGATTCTCATTCTTCTCCTCTGGGGCACTGAAAAAAATACTTCCCATACAAGGAGTTTGGCACGGGCCCAGGCTGTCCAGAACAGTAGAACAGCACTGCCCCATGTGCAGAATGATGGAACAGGAGACTGACTAAAGACAGCGAGAGAGAAACTGGGCACTGAGACATCTGGCAAGAAAACGCAGGACAATGAGACATCTCAGCTACAGTAAGGAGTCACAGCACTTTGAAGGGACAGAGGGAAAATCCAGGGAGAAAATCTAAGGTCCTCTTCAAAGAGAGATAACTGGATAGTGGACATTGAGAATCTGCACAGACCACAGGACTGGGAAACAGGGGAAGCTTGGAGCATAAATTGACAAACACCTCACAAGATCAGCTGAGAGGGGGATACGGGGAGGGGAGCTCTTTGTATATTCCAGCTGTGGGAAGAGGCAGCTGGAGCGGTGGTAGCAGAAATCAACAGGAACTTAGTGCAGACTCCAAAATTTACACAGGATTAAGGAGCGACTGCACCTTTCATCTCTGCTACAGGGACTACGGCTGGTGTCTGAAGACCCTCATACAGAATGTGTTTCTCCAGCATTTATCCTAATGGATTTATAAAGCTGCGTCTTGGAAAATCCCAGGGTCTCTAACTATTTAGACCCCTAAATCCTTCCTTCTAACCAATATCAGGTGAGAAAACAATGCCTTGTACCTATCTCTAATAGTGATATAGCAGTACTGAGTTTGTCATGTCATATAACTCTTTGTGATCTCATGATATGTTATATGTGTCGCTTTCTATAGGAATACAAGTAAACTTTTGGGGTTCTCTGAATACATAACATGATATCACCTGAAAAGTGAAAAGACATATACAGCTGTGCTACATCTGCATCTATCTAGAATATGTCTATTATGAGGAGAGCACGGCTGTTATGGATATCTAGACTATATAAAATATTAATATATTGTACATGATTTATGTGGTGCATTATTTACCATCTTGATCCAAAATATTTTGTAAGTTACCTGCATTTAACCTTTTTAGGCCAAGGCCCCACGTAGCGAAGCGCAGCAAAAAAAAATGTAGCGGAAAAAACTGCGGTGGAAACGTATTGCGTTTTTTTCCCGCGGAGTTTTTCATTGCAATTTTGCGGAGTTTTCCTCTGTGTCTTTCTGCCTCTATTATACCTATATGGAAAACGCCAGTGTTTCCGCAGGTATAATTGAAATGCTGCGATTTTCTACAATGCAGCTTTTCCTCTGCAGATTTTTTTCTGCAATGTGTGGTTGGGATTAGCCAGAATCCCATCCACTTTGCAGGTACTGTAAAACGCAGCATTTTTGCAATTGGGGCTTCAGCCTTAAGGTTGCATTGTAAGTGCATTGTGATAACTCTCTTGAGTGATAAAACTGTAAAAATTAACTAAACATGACTTAATTCAACAATTTATGGGCATGTCTGCATAGTACGTTTTAATACAGCTTCAGACAAGTACACAATGTACTATAAACCGACTATGTTTAAACTAGATATATATACAATGAATTTCAGTTCGGTAGCTTTGTAATGTGCTACCATAAATCTTAAAGGAAACGTGTACAAGGCTAAAAGCTGGAGTATAGTCAGGAACATTATGCATATAAACACTGTGCCAGTCATACAGTAATACATGATTTCCAATGCAGTATTGCTACGTAATAGACTGTCCACGTCCTGCAGGTTTTTATCATTTATAGTGAGGAAGTAAGGAGCATGTATTATTCATATCACATGGAGCTCACTTCAGCTTTTGGAAATGTCCTATGCAGGGGCGTAGCTATAGAGGATGCAGAGGCAGCAGTTGCTATTGGATCCTGGACCCTGAAGGGGCCCCAAAGGTCCCTGTGCCACATAAAAATATACCACTATTTTAAATAGCACAAGGTAAATAGGGGCCCCTTTACAGATTTTGCACTGGGGCTCAGGAACTTCAAGTTACAACTCTGGTCCTTCAATCATTTGTATGGTGGATATTGGGCAGGTCTAGCCTTCATAAATGTGATCTCAAAACTGATATGAAATCTCCCAAAGATCCAGCACACTACAAAAATGAATGTAGAATTATTGTAATGCTCAGTTAACGTTGTTTCATGAGATGAACTAAAGATTGGCTGTTGTGACCCAAATGCCATAAATCCAATGACTATGAGCTTTCTAATAGTTACATTTACAGTGCAATCTTTAGCATGTTATAGAGCAAGAGGAGGAAAAAAGATGGATATATAGTTTGTAAGAAAAGATTCAATATAACTTGTCATTTAGGGCAATAAATAAGAAATTATACTGAATCTTTTCCCACAAAACTATAAATTCAGGGGTGGACAGAGACAGCTGAGGGCTCCTCTGCAAGAACACTTATGGATCCCTTGTTTTCTAGTACTTCAGTATAGAGTACCTCCTTATGTCTCTCTAACAATCCACCAATAATCTTTAGCCATGAAGTTCATTAGTTTATGCATTTACCTGCAGTCTTATGGACAGTATAAAGCTGCTGGTATGGTGATAGGGCCCCCTGACCTACTGGGCCCCTGTGCAGCTGCATGGACTGTACCAATGGTATGTCTGCTCCTGCGTACAGTAAAACCTCTCCAACAGACTACCTTTTTCAGAAGACCACCTCCTTACCCAGACCACATTTTCTGTGATGGATTTTCATTTTTCGAAACTAGCCACCTCCTTTGTGAAGACCACTTCTGCTTTTCTCCTCTATCATATCCCTGCTCTATAACATGATACATATTGCTCCTAATACTTCATATGAAAAGTTTCCTGTTTACAAGGGCAAAAATAGAACTGCATTGTTTTGTACATATATTATATCCCTGGATGAGATATGTGCACATAGAATTATATATATTATATATCTTAATAGTGGACACATTGCATATTTACAAACAAAGAGTTGACCCAATAAATAGTAATAGGTCTTACTGCCAACAAAGTCCATTAGGTCTAGCAGCAGACAACCCTGCCTAAAGTAGACAGTGGACAGAGCATATCCTATACCATAGAATAGCATGTTATCTTGATAACTCATGTACTTCTCACTTTTATAACAGATAATGTCTCTGATGTTCGGGAAACCCAGAGCCGTAAATGCTTCCCATTTTTCTGCTTCCAATGACCGTAGCTTGCAGTCAGAATGTAACCTTGTACTGCTAGGATGCCGAGGAGCTGGCAAGTCAGGTAAGATATCTCTGTGAGTTTTACAACTGTAAGTCCATACTCTTGATTTTAGACACATACATCTACATAACAAGTGCACTTGAATAGTATAATTCTATATACAGTGGGGAAAAAAAGTATTTAGTCAGCCACCAATTGTGCAAGTTCTCCCACTTAAAAAGATGAGGCCGGCCTGTAATTGACATCATAGGTAGACCTCAACTATAAGAGACAAAATGAGAAAACAAATCCAGAAAATCACATTGTCTGATTTTTAAAGAATTTATTTGCAAATTATGGTGGAAAATAAGTATTTGGTCACCTACAAACAAGCAAGATTTCTGGCTCTCACAGACCTGCAACAACTTCTTTAAGAGGCTCCTCTGTCCTCCACTCATTACCTGTAGTAATGGCTCCTGTTTGACATTGTTATCAGTATAAAAGACACCTGTCCACAACCTCAAAGAGTCACACTCCAAACTCCACTATGGTGAAGACCAAAGAGCTGTGGAAGGACACCAGAAACAAAATTGTAGACCTGCACCAGGCTGGGAAGACTGAATATGCAATAGGCAAGCAGCTTGGTGTGAAGAAATCAACTCTGGAAGCAATAAATAGAAAATGGAAGACATACAAGACCACTGATAATCTCCCTCGATCAGGGGCTCCACGCAAGATCTCACCCCGTGGGGTCAAAATGATCACAAGAACAGTGAGCAAAAATCCCAGAACCACACGGGAGGACCTAGTGAATGACCTGCAGAAAGCTGGGACTAACGTAACAAAGGCTACCGTCAGTAACACACTACGCCGCCAGGGACTCAGATCCTGCAGTGCCAGACGTGTCCCCCTGCTTAAGCCAGTACATATCCGGGCCCATCTGAAGTTTGCTAGAGAGCATTTGGATGTTCCAGAAGAGTATTGGGAGAATGTCATATGGTCAGATGAAACCAAAGTAGAACTGTTTGGTAGAAACACAACTCGTCGTGTTTGGAGGAGAGTGAATGCTGAGTTGCATCCAAAGAACACCATACCTACTGTGAAGCATGGGGGTGGCAACATCATGCTTTGGGTCCGTTTCTCTGCAAAGGGACCAGGACGACTGATCTGTGTACATGAAAGAATGAATGGGGCCATGTATCGTGAGATTTTGAGTGCAAACCTCCTTCCATCAACAAAGGCATTGAAGATGAAACGTGGCTGGGTCTTTCAGCATGATAATGTTTCCAAGCACACTGCCGGAGCAACGAAGGAGCGGCTTCGTAAGAAGCATTTCAAGGTCCTGGAGTGGCCTAGCCAGTCTCCAGATCTCAACCCCATAGAAAACCTTTGGAGGGCATTGAAAGTCCGTGTTGCCCAGTGAAAACGTTTGACCTCTGTCATTGCCAACAAAGGATATATAACAAAGTATTATAATGAACTTTTGTTATTGACCAAATACTTATTTTCCACCATAATTTGCAAATAAATTCTTTAAAAATCAGACAATGTGATATTCTGGATTTGTTTTCTCATTTTGTCTCTCATAGTTGAGGTCTACCTATGATGTCAATTACAGGCCGGCCTCATCTTTTTAAGTGGGAGAACTTGCACAATTGGTGGCTGACTAAATACTTTTTTCCCCCACTGTATGAGCCTACCATATTCAAACAAAGTCATGAAGATCCTTATATATGCATTTGATGTAGTTATCAGCTTGCATTGCAATCTCAATCCAGTTCCATATCACTTCAGGCCACCTGCACAGAGGCTGTACGAAAACATATATAGCCCGCGTGGTTGAGTACTACTGAGCCATAGGCCATCCTTGTGTCACAACATATTACATATCCTTGCTTTTGAGGGAGAAGATCGTCAGGATACATAAAAAAATATCCTAGGAGGTCTGGTGTTGGATAGAGGGGTGATCTTCTGTGGTCTTTTGGAGACTACTAAAATTATAAACAAAGATCTCAACTACATATTATAAGTAGAAAGCACTCTTGTTTCATCTATTAATAGACAAAGTAATAAAGTTTAAGGAACTTTCCAGGACTTTTATATTGATGACCTATTCATAGGATAGGTCATGAATATCAGAATGGTGGGGGGGGTCTAAACTCCTGGCACCAGCATTGAGTAGCTGTTTGAATCATACATAGTAGGATTGTCCATATCTCCTGTATGTCCCTGTTCAAGTCACCTGTTTTTCCTATTTGAAGTTGTAGAAATGTATATACATTATATTAAGCCCCATGCACATGACCGTGTGCTAGTTCAGTGTGCTATCCGGGTTTTTCTATGACCAATTCATTTCTATGGAACCGTGCACACGACTGTGATTTCCACAGATCCATATGCGGGTTGAGAGTCTGTGATGCAAGACTCAGGCAGGTCCTATTCCTGTCTGGTTTTGCGGCTGTGCTTGCTCTGGCCCCAAAGAAGCACGGCCGGTGCACAGGCCGTGTGCATACCACCTAAGGCTGCAAAGGTCAACCACACTTTTCAATGAAAATACAATATTAAATACTGAACCAGTTTTAGGGTATGTTCACACAGAGGAAGTTTGAGCGGAATTTGAGGTGTTCTTCTATTCTGACTTCCATTGTATTTGAGGCTAAATATGTGTGCAAACCAACACCAGAAACCTGAATCTCAGTCTCGACTGCTGCGGGTTTTATGGGGCTTGATTTGGAGAAAATTTGAGGCAGATCTCCTCAAATTCCTGTTCAATTTGCTCTGTGTGAACATACCCATAAAGTAATGGTTCCAGCCCAGTACTAAAGTGACTCACAGTAACATAAAATACCTCAAGCAAATCAATGCCAAATATAATGTACAAAATATGTCTGATACAAAAACAGAGCCATATCTGGCGCCAACAATAATATACTGGTCTATATGTGATGCCAACAAAAATGGGCTGCTCTGCATCTGCATGTCATCTACAGAAATTGATGCCATCTATGGTTCCAACAATAATATGCTTTGTGTCTCTGTTGCTTGCAATACAATGCTTATTGATATGTGGTAGATAGATAGATGTTGAAATATTTGCCATAACAACATTAACATCACTAATATACTGACCCACATATGGTGACACACGGAAGTCCTAGAGGTGAGGGAACTCCATATGTCACTGTATTTTCCTTTAAAAGGAATGCAAATGAGATTTAAGCAACTGCTCTGTTTCTTGCACTTAAAGTGGTTGTTCCATTAAGGACACTTATTCCCTATCCACAAGACAGGGGATAAGTCTCCCATCACTGGGAGCCGACTGCTGGGTCCCCCAGCAATTAGGAAAACTGACAAAATCCTCCATGTTAATAGAATGGCAGTGACCGTCGCTCTATTCACTTCTAAGGGGCTGCAGGAGATTACAGTCCTGGCAGCCGCATAGAAGTGAATGGAGCACCGGCAAGTACACCGGTGCTCCATTCACAAGGCTTTATCGTGACACTTGGTCCCCGATTCTCCGAATCGCTGGAGGACCATCTTTTCATAGAACTTGTGTTGTGCAGTTTCTCTGTTATTCCTCTTAGAAATCTGTGAATAGATTTGCAAAGTAATAAGAACAGATTCTCCAGAATTGTCATTTTATGGAGAATACAATAATAAAATAGACATGTCAGGAGGGGTGTCAGGTCAGTCTTCTTTTAAAAATGAATTTATTAAATTATAAATTAAAGTGTGATTTTTTTAAAATTTTAGAGCTAAATACTCTTTAATGCTTCTGTATTGTTGTATAAGATAAGATAATGTCCTTCAAAGATCACTGACAAGTGGAATAAGTAGAGGAAAATGTCGCCCCCTGATGGTCTTATAATGTATTAAACACTGTTTGCTAGATGCATACAGAACTTTTAGGAGATAACTGGATACTTCTCGCATTGCTGATATACTGTGAGGCCTGTTAAAGAGGTATTCACATCTTGGCATTTATTGCTACATCCTTAGGATATGCCATAAAAGCTGAATAGATGTGGGTCTCTCCCCTTGGACCCATATCTATCTCGAGAAGGGCCCCACTTCGGTTAGTCTCTCTGCACATGGGCGACTCTTCATTCAGTTGTATGAGTTTTCCAAAAATAGCTGAGGCTGCCTGCTCAGCTATTTTTGGAAGTCATGTACAAGTCATTGGAGAGACTCACACATGCCAAGATGGGAATACCCCTATAGGTTGTACATATATTAGCGGTTTCAAATGTCTGTTTTCAGAATGATTTGCTCATGGTTGGTCTTTAAAGGTTGCCATTTTGGACAATACAATAAGTGAAAATAACAAATTACAAATTGATATCTGCCCTGATCGTTGGCCTGGGCTCCCATTAACATGGTGCAGACCTGATGCTTCATGTGATCTACTGTTTAGGCACAACATCCAACAGCAAATGTAGAAATCCAACACAACAGATAACCTTATACACAGATATGCGCCATCAGTCAGCATCTGTAATTCATGTCTTGAAAAGGCGCTAACAGATGTCAGACAATGACTTATATCGGCCTATTCAGCTACCTGAAATCTCCAGTGTATGGTGCTTTAGTAGATGTGAGATGATATGGTTAATGTCACTTGTCAGAAATTCTCATTGATCATCATTAATGATCCATTGTAGATGCAGATGATCATTTACAATTACTTCTTCTTTTCAGCACTGACAGTGAAGTTCCTGACCAGGAGGTTTATAAGTGAATATGACCCCTTCCTTGGTGAGTACTCTGTACCATGGTGGTAGGTACCCATGCAGATTATCATTTTACACACCTAATCACTATTTTTTAGAATTGAGGTATTACTGTAGCTGATATTTTACTCACCAATCCTCGCTCCTGCCCAGTGTGGTCTCCACTTCTTCCTCCAGAGGACGATATAGCGTTCTTCAGCATCCGCACCCTGGAGTCAGAAATGGAGGCCAAATGTGACAGGAGCGAGGATTGGGGATCGCTACTTGTTAGAATAATCAAATAGGTAGTGGCCGAACTTGTGTGACACCAGGGAAGGTGAGTAAAAACAACAAAAAGTTATACTCACCTCTCCTGGGCATTCAGTGGTCTGCCAGCAACCTCTTCAGGCCTCTTCCAGCTTGCACCAGACATCACGTGCCAAAGGGTCACAACTGAGGCCAGTGATTCAGTGACCCTGCTGCAGGTAATGAAGCCTGAAGAGGACATTAGTACCATTTGTTATTTTTACTCACCTCTCCTGGGCCCCACTTATTATACTCTATATATAGCGCTTCATGGGTGACAAACCCCAAAAGTTTTGGGTTCGGCCTGAGCCTGAAACTCTCAGAAAATTTGGGTCGAAGCTAAGGCTAACATATCACTGTGTGGGGGCCAAAAAGGGACAATATACTGTGTGGGAACCAGTAAAGGGGGCGATATATTGTGGGGGTCAGTAAAGGGGGCAGTATACTGTGTGAGAGCCAGTAAAGGCGGCATTATACTGTGTGGGGGTTTAAATAAGGGAATTTTGTGTATTGCAAATGGCGGTGACATGGCCTACAATTTTAACTGGGGCAGTTGGAATTTTCTCTCTAGCCCTCACTGTTTTGGAGCAACAAGTGCAGGTAGTTTTGGTGTCTTATGTGCTATTTTAGCTCTAATGTCAGAAGGGCGGTGTCAGGCAGGGGGTGTGATTCAGAGCTCCAATCAGAGGCAGCCAGTGTCAGAGCTCAGAGTCACACCCCTTGCCTGCTCCTTCCTAATACCGCCTACTGATTGCACAGTCTAAAGAGTCTAAATAGTATATCACGCACCAAAACTAACAGCATTGATTGCTCGGGAACAGTGGGGGCTAGAGAGAAAATTGTGTGCTGGAATTAGTGGAGCGGTAGTTATTAAAGGATGTAAACAGCTGGACTTGCTGGAGGTGGTGAAATATCTTCTTTAAGTGTAGAAATTGTGCTGTGTGCTGGGAAGTCCCCGCTCAAGTTAGGCCTTGTACGATTGTTTGCATGCGATAAAGTGTTTTTTGTGTATTGTATGGCTCACTGCTGCTAATGTTGATGACTCATGATTGCACTGTATACTTGTATGTGCTACTCTCACTGCCAATGCTAAGTCATTGTCACACTTCTTATTCTGGTACATTCTGGAGAAGAGCTGATTCCCCCACAGGCAGAACTCTGTTGTGCCATTTATGAAGAAGTCAGGATCAGAGCAGAAGTTGGAGTCAGTCTGTGGAGAATAGCATAGTCAGAGGTTTGGCCTACTGTATACACAGCGCAGGTTTTCTTTTGTCCTTCAGAGGGGTGGATTCGAAGTCCGGTCCATGACTGCTGAGAGTGTCTGTTGTGGACAGAGTGACCGTGTGAGTCCAGAAGTGGACCTTGGCTTTTCCTGGAAAGCCAGTGATTTGGATGACAGCCTTGATTAGCAGGGTCCATGTGAACATGACATATCCTCTGTGCGGACAGGAACAGCGGCCAGCGACTCTGACATTGTCAGAAGAGGCCATTACCTGCATTCTTTAAAGCTGCTGTGAAACCTCTGTGAAATTGCTGTGAAGTTCTGCTTTACCCTAAAACTAGTAAAGTACCCGGTGAAGCTGTGACCTGCAAGTATTGGCGTGATTTTTCGGCCAGAAGTTGTAGAAGCACTAGCGTAGCGGGGAACCGGCTCCCAAGATCTTCCCATTGGGTGGCATAACAGGAGGTGCTGTGTCCGCAACTTATTGCATAGTTATTCTCCCCTAGAAGGAATGTGCCTTTGGGTGAATACTTCTGTAATTCAGTACCTGATATAGCATGGCAAGATCGTTTTTTTGGGGGGTTTTTTTTGGGGGGGGGGGGATTTATAAATTCTATAAAATAAATCAAAGGCATACAGAGGAGCAGTATTTCTTGTCACCCAATTCCTGTGCTGATCCAGATCAATTCTATTACATTAATACAAGGTTCTATGTAAACTGTACCATGTGCGGGATGGGTGACCCAACATCCACAGCTCATAAACATCTTCAGATGGTTGCTTCAACATACACTCTGTAATCAGGAAAATGAGATATATTTGGAAGGAAGGCCATGCCAGAGAGTTTTCAGACAAGAAGAAAGTTATCTGGATTCTGTCTTGTGGGAATAATTGTCTTCATTAATGTGACAAGATGCAGAAATTGGTCAGGAATCAGGGTGAGTAATGGCAGAGATTAAAGTGATATCAATCTTTCCTCTGATGCTTAAAAAAGCCTCAAGTGCCCAGACAGGCAGTGAAGTAAATGTTTTCACTCAGGGTTTGTGGAGAACGCTTCTCCAAGGGAATGTAATTCATTTTCTGTCAGATCTATTGACTCCAGTCCAGAACGCTTATATTTAATGAAGGGGATTAACTGTTTCTTCCATATATTAGTCCGCCCATTTATCCATCTATCACCGATGCGCTACCCTGAGGTCTAGACTGTAGATGTATTGATATACTGCGATAATGCCCACTGTGGTGGCACAATACATAGTGTATTATGGGGAAACCATAGTATTATATTTTTATCCAAGAGTATAGTCTGTAATGTAGAAGGTCATATTAGTTTTAATTATATTATAATACATGTTTTTACCACTGAACACGTAAGAAATACCATCAGTAAGATCTTACATGTTATGTATGTCTAGAGCTTAGTGGCAAGTGAATTGCTCAAACATCAGCTCTATCAGGATGTTTTGGGGCCCTCTTGATCCTTTGGTAATCCAGAAGACTTGACTTGGCTAACAACATATTACGGACTCATAAGGGCAAAACTGTACTTTGGTACAGGCCAAGATATAAACTTCAATGAATTCCATATTGACTCAATTGACTTATCCATATTAGGTCTTTAGTTAATGAAATTTTGAATGGTTTTTACAATTTTCATAGAATGAAGCTCTGGTTTCAAGCAATGATAAGCTTTACCTTACAGCAGGTCTGTCATCAGACTATACTTGCCTATGTAAGGGCAGCATAGTATGGGAACAAATCTTCTCCCAAATTGCACAAAAAATACTGTGGCTTTGTCTTTCAGACACATAGTTTATGAGTCTGGTGTATTTATGAGGAGAGGGCTCCGCCTATGGCACCCCCCCTTCCCATTAGCGGTGATTGACAGAAGGCTGCTGTGTATAGGCATGCACCACAACCCATCAGTCACTGTGATGAGAGCAGGAGGAGGCATGAATACACAGACTCATAAACTATGTGACCACTCTGTCAGCTCACAGATCAATTTTGTGCCTACATTATGTTCCTACATTATGATTCCCTTACATAGACAAGCATAGTCTGATGACAGACTAAGGTAAAGCTTATCATTGCTTAAAACAAGAGATTCATTTAATGAAAAACATTAAAACCATTACATTAATTAAAGACTTAAGATGGATAAGTAAATACACAATTTACTGCACTTTATGTCTATATAAATACAGTTTTGTTCTTGTGAGTCTGTAACTGTCTACAGCAAAGCAAACCTGTTCCCATACTTTGCCTTTATATAGATGACAGATCCACTTTAAGCAGTTGCATTCTAATAATATATATTACCAACACCTTCTCCCTTTACCAATGTGAGCAATTGCATTGAGAGAAGCTGCCAATTGTCCAATCACATTTCCCACAGAGCCCGGCATGTTATAATGTACTTATGGTCCATGCAGTGTGTATTAGCTTTTATAAACTGATGGGAAGAACTAGGCCAAGTGCAATGTTCCTGGCCTTTTGCCTAGATTTTTCATGGATGGATGTAATTTTTGTTGGCAGGACTATTACAGGGGTATAAAGTACTGGAGAATGTAGATGTTTACCAGTGATTCACTTAGGACATATTTTGTACTATAGTAGGCATGTTTCCTCCAAGAAAGTCTTTCTGCTGAGTCTAAAGTTTGCCTGATATAAAAGATAAAGATAAGGCAATAGAATGTTTCTTGTGTAACATAGCTGTTACTTTCTTTTATGAATGATGCAAGCAATAATGGCGTAAATATTGGGGTAGCAGCGGTAGCAGCTGCCACAGGTTGCGGAACATTATGGGGTCCGGGCCTGGAGCCCTGTGGCAGCCGCTACCGCGAACCCCACAAACACTGCTACAGTTATACTCTGGAGTCTTTTGAAACCCCTGAGTATAACGATCGGGGGCCCTGGGGGAGTGAGGGAACATAAAAAACACTGTAACTCACCTCTCCTACGCTCCACAGGCTTCGGGCCTGTTTGGTGACATCTCAGACGCCAGCCGACGTCATTATGCATCGCGATGCCGGCCTCACTCATGCAAGATCTGGTCCAACATTGAAGATGGCCGAAGTAGTGCACGGGAGTGCAGCGGAGCCAGGGAGAAGTAAGAAGCATTGTTTTTTATGTTTGTATCTTCCCCTGGGTCTCTGATCATTATTCTCTGGGGTCTGAAAAGACCCCAGAGTATAATAATTGTTCATGCGTGGTCCACTATGGGGCATAATACTGTGTGCAGGGACCACTATGGGGCATACTACTGTGTGTAGGGGCCACTATCGGGCTTACTACTGTGGGCAGGGGCCACTATGGGGCATACTACTGTGGGCAGGGGCCACTATGGGGCATACTACTGTGAGCAGGGGCCACTATGGGGCATAATTCTGTGTGCAGGGGTCACTATGGGGCATAATAAAGTTTGCAGGGACTGCTATGGGGCATAATACTGTGTGCAGGGGCCACTATGGGACATAATACTGTGTGCAGGGGCCACTATGGGGCATAATACTGTGTGCAGGGGCCACTATGGGGCATAATAGTGTGTACAGGAATGCGGTTTATGCGGGGGGGGGGGTTGGGGGCGGCAGTTTGTGCGGGGGGGGTTGGGGGCGGCGGTTCGGGGGGGGCCCCATGTCAAATGTTCGCCTTGGGGCCCAGCCATTCCTAGTTATGCCACTAACTCCAGCGTTCATTCCTGACCATTGCACCATGTAGACATGGCAGCGCACGGGAGTGCAGCGGAGCCAGGGAGAGGTAAGAAGCATTGTTTTTTATGTTTGTTTCTTCCCCTGGGTCTCCGATCATTTTACTCTGGGATCTTAAAAGACCCCAGAGTATAATAATCGTTCATGCGTGGTCCACTATGGGGCATAATACTGTGTGCAGGGGCCACTATGGGGCATACTACTGTGTGTAGGGGCCACTATGGGGCTTACTACTGTGTGCAGGGGCCACTATGGGGCATACTACTGTGTGTAGGGGCCACTATGGGGCTTACTACTGTGGGCAGGGGCCACTATGGGGCATACTACTGTAGGCAGGGGCCACTATGGGGCATACTACTGTGAGCAGGGGGCCACTATGGGGCATAATTCTGTGTGCAGGGGTCACTATGGGGCATAATAAAGTTTGCAGGGGCCGCTATGGGGCATAATACTGTGTGCAGGGGCCTCTATGGGGCATAATACTGTGTGCAGGGGCCGCTATGGGAAATAATACTGTGTGCAGGAATGCGGTTTATGTGGGGGGGGGTGGGGGGGGGGCGGCGGTTTGTGCAGAGGGGGGTTGGGGGCGGTGGTTCGAGGGGGGGCCATGTCAAATGTTCGCCTTGGGGCCCAGCCATTCCTAGTTACGCCGCTAATTCCAGCATTCATTCCTGACCACTGCAACATGTAGACATGGCAGCGATTGGTCAAGCAAATGTTCATTTGATGGCATCTTTGATGCTAGCATAAAAATGGTTGTTTAGTAGTAGCATATACTCAGGGTAAACGGGATATACTGCTAACAATATGCAAACTGTATGGGAATGAATGATCACATTAACAGTATTGCATCTGCATACTCACAGCCACGGCTACATTTAAATGTACTAAACAAGTGCAGATTGACGCGCTATTATAAGCCGCCATCGCAGCTAGCTATCAGATGGGAAATTTACCCATGTAAAAGAACCTCTGCAGGATCCAGGAGATCTTACTAGAGATATATTATAGAGTAGCCAATCTGCCTTGAGAATTGCATATCTAGTATGTGGAGTGAATTGGGGTAGAGGTAAATGTGCAAGATGTTGAGAACTGGGGTTGAGTGAAGGGGAGTGACTAATGACAATTTCAGAGACCAGTTTATGTATTTATTAATTTATCTACCCAGTCATTTATTCTTGTCTGCTAATACAATCCATATCCTACCATTGACATTGCTACGTATACTGGTTCTATCCTACTAAGTTTCAACCTGTATTATGTTATGCTATATTATTATTATGGGCATCCAACCCGTTTATATGTGTTAACCTATTTTATTTGTGCTACCTTCTTTTTCAATTGCTAATTTTAAACTCTTATTGTATATTTTATTTTACCTTACTATATGTTATACCCTAGTATTTTTATCTGGACCTACACTATGACTACCCTTGCTCTAAAACCTAGCCATTGATTATACCTTCTGTGTTTTGTTTATATCTAGTTTATGGCCTGATGAAGACGCTAGTACAGCGTCGAAACACGTAGCCTATTGTTGTACGTCCGGTGTGGAACCAATAAAATGTGTGTTTTTATTCACAAGCATTCTCTTTGCAAATATTTTACTGATACACCCTTACTTGCAGCGCTCAACCATAATATCCCAGTTTTTTTCCCTACTTTTTTCTGTATTTCAGAGACCAAGCAGACACTTGTTTGTGAGGGGTCTATGGATGATAAATCCAACTGTAAATTTTTTGTTTTGTTGATATTGCAGAGGACACATATACTAAAGAAGAAATTGTAGACCAGGAGCCGGTTCTTGTAAGAGTTATGGACACGGCTGATCCGGTGAGTACAGTATGTGAAAAAACTCATATCATGTTAAATCATATCAGTCATTTGCTATTTGTAATATATTCCATAAAATTCCTAAAGTTGTTTTTAGAGCATACTAAACCTTTTGAAAGACTTTTCTGCATTTTGTAGGCTGTATCTCTAATTCTCAGTTGTTCTCAGCTAGTGGTAGGCAGCTAGCTGCTATGTCTCCTATATATGGCACACCGTGAAAATAGGAGAATTCTCTTTCATTCACTTAGAAACAGCAACACCTTATAATACATTATAGACAAGTACTGACCAGCACTGACTGGCATAATACACTTAGGGTGAGATAAACCAAATATTTCCATAATGTTTACTACATGATGTGGCTTGTAGCCACAAATTCAGAAGTACCAGTATTAGTTATAAGATTGTTAAAGGGGTTATGCGGAGATGAAAAACTTATGGCAATGTATGTACTGCACCAGAAGGGTCAACTTACAAATATAGATAGTGGCCCCCTATCGCATCCGAACTGAGCTTTTCATAGTGCTCTCCTGAAGGTCCACCTCTTCATTACATGACCAACCCCACTCTACTCCTGCTGCTTGTACTCAGAGTACAGTAGGGTCGGTCTCGTAACAAAGATTTGGACCTTCAGGACAGCAGGGTTAAATAGAAGACTTCTGTTCCTCTGGCAGAATGGGCGCATTAGGAGACCAACATCTATATTTGTAATTTGACCCTTCTGTTGGAGAACCACCTGAGAACCACTGAAATAGGTGGACGAAAAAGTCCTGCACAGAGCACTTTTTCCTCTGCCAATTTCAGTTTTAAAATGCGGACAACCGATAGACCCCATTATAGTCAATGGCATCCTCCATGTGTAACCGCTGTAACAGCAGACCGCAAACTGACTCTTCTGGTGCAGAACATACACTGCCAGAAGTTTTTCCACACAGCCCCTTTATTATTGCATTTCGGCCATCACATATAAACTTTATTTTCAAAGAGCAATGTAGGGTTAATTTTCAAGCTTGTTTTGCACTGTACCCATAGGATAGTGAGCCTCTTTGTTGGACACAAATAGCTTGGGATCTGGCGGACTCTGCTCAGGTTGTAAGACAGACAGAGTGCTCCTGTATTGGACAATGAATCTTTTGATCTGAGTCTTGGGCAAATTCAAAGAGGCCTTTGAAGTGAGTTAGAAATGATCAGGATCTCTTGGTATTAGCTGAAAATGCACACGCTATGAACTGTACTATCTCTATCCAAACCTGCTGACCTTGGCTGAAGACTCAGTGACCAGAGTACAATATAATCCCAGGGAACACAAATCCACCACTAGGTCAAGGAATTGGAGTTCACTGACATTTTGCTTCACCGTGACTTTTAATACTTGAAAGGGTGAAGAGATATTATGTAGCTTCATGCGTGACTGTAAGCATGAGCCCCGCATTTCATAAAATCCCATTTACTACAGTGTAATATCTGCCACAGTGTGAATACAGCCTCTATGTTATAATAAAAACAATTTTAATTAAAAGACCACTCCAGACATAAGGTATATACTGTCATATGTGTATTGGAGGTTAGGCAGTCGGAGGGGCACTTTAAGACTGCAGCACATCATCTTTTGCTGTACAATATACTATACATATTTCATCACTGTGACATAGTCATGTTACAATTACAGTTCAATATTTAGTGACACACGAAAGAGGCCAGCCAATGGTATCCCTACAATAGAGGTAAGGTAGGTAACTGATATGGGGCCCATGGAACTTTCATCTGACTTGATGTCTGGCAGTCCAAGTATCATAAATTCTTTGCCCTGCTCTACTTACTGAGATTTATGATACAGTCCCAACCCTATTAAGGGATCATTAACCCTTAAATTGAAAATCAGTAGTAGGTCAGGATATAGTTAAATAAGGTAGGCTATGGAGAAAAATATAGCTAAAAGGGTTACAGTATTCTGCCTGTTAGCTGGACTCGTTGATTATAATGTTAATCTGTTTTCCCTTAGTCCCAACAACAGCACAATATGGGGTATTCCTGCCCCTGTGTGCTGATAGGACAGGTGGAACATTTAATTAGCATAAATTATGCATGACTACGTTACCCTATAAGAGGGCAAAGAGACCCCCCCCCTTGTGTAAGTTATAAAGTAAAAAATTTCCAAATTTAGGGAGGGAAGCTTGTGCTGCAGTTGGGACTAAGGGAAAACAGATTAACATTATAATCAACGATTCCCTTACGTTCCACAGCAGCACAATATGGGGATATAGAATATAATTCCCTTAGGGAGGGTTTCACTGCTCTACAATACTTAGGACTGACTGACCAAAGGCAGTCGCCACAGAACTCCGAACATCTAGATGATAATGTTCCATAAAGGTTAGGTGAGATGACCAAGAAGCAGCCGTACAGATCCAATCCAGAGGTAAGGCCCGGTTTTCAGCCCAAGAGGCCGATACAGGCCTGGTTGAATGGGCTGTACAAAATTCGGGTGGAGCTAACCCCTGATAAAAAAAAAGAGACTTTGATTGCCTCCATGATCCACCTAAACAAGGTAAGCTTGGAAGGCTTGAGACCTTTGTCTCTACCATACATGTTGACAAGGAGATTCTCACTCTCCTAAAGGACCATGTGCATAAGAGGTAAATCTGGAGACACCTCATAATATCTAATGTGTGCAGGAAAGTACACAGGTAAAGAAATTAATTGATTAATATTGGCACGGAAAGGCACCTTAGGGTTACACCCAGGAAGAAACCGAAGTTAGACCCTATCCGCCAAAAAGGATATATAAGGCTCCTTGGAGGAAAAAGCCTGGAGCTCACTCACCCTTTTGGCTGAAGTAATGGCTAAAAGAAAGGTGGTTTTAAGGCAAGAAATTTAAGATCTACATCTTCCAAAGGTTCAAAAGGAGGACCACAAAGACCTGAAAGAACAGTGGAGAGATCCCACTGGGGAAAAGGGGCTGAGACCACCGGTCTAAGTCCGGTAGCGCCCTTAAGGAATCCAACAATAAGGGAATATTGGGACAAACGTCTGCCTAAACAGGCGGATAAGGCTGAAACCTGTACCTTCAGGGTAGCAGGAGAAAGGCCTATATCCAAGCCACCTTGAAGAAAATCCAGAATTTCTGCCGTAGTAGGGTTTGAACTATCAGCTTCTCTTCTGGAGCACCACTGCTTGAAGATGTTACCTATCCTTTGGTAGCTTTTCTTGGTAGACTCTGCTCTGGCACAGGAAAGGGTCTTCAAGACGGCTTCTGACAGTGCACTAAATCTCCGTAGGGACTGGTCAACCTTCAGGCTGTCGGGTTGAATCTCTTCAGATCCTGGTGCTTCTGAGTTCCTTGGGAAACCAGGTTCTGTGTGGGGGGAAGCCTCCAATATGTCCCTCAACTCATGTACATAGGCTGGGCAAACCAAGTCCTCTTTGGCCAGAATGGTATGATGGCTATCACAGAGACTTGCTGTCTGACTTTCATCAATACTCTTGGTATCATGTAAAGTGGAGGGAAGATGTACGCCAACCTGAACCTCCAAGGGATGGAAAGGGCATCCACTGACAAGGAATAGTCCTCCTGATACAGTGAGCAGAACGTCTCTACCTTGGCGTTGAGTCTGGTCGCCATGAGGTCTACTTCTGGGAGACCCCACTTTAGGGTAATCTGATGGAATACATCTGGATTGAGAAACCATTCTCCTGATACGACAAGACCCCGACTCAACTGATCTGCTACCATGTTCAGGGAACTTTTGATGTGAACTGCGGATAAGTGGGTCAGATTTTTCTCTGCCCAGGTAAAAATCAGATCTGTCTCTCTGAGGAGAGACACTGATCTGGTGCCTCCCTGTATGTTCAGGTACATTACGGTCGTCATCCTGTCTGACCGAACCTTGACAGCTCTCCCTCCGAGGAGAGGAGAAAAAAATGAAGTAGTGCCAGGTACACGGCTCTGAGCACCTTCCAATTGGAAGAGGTCTTTTTTCCTAGACTGCTCCAAACTCCTTGTCCGGTCTTCTCGTACAGGTGAGCTCCCCATCCCGAGAGGGATGCATCGTTAAGCAACAGGGTCCAACAAGGTTGAACCGTGGACATTCCGTCTTTCAGGTGTAACCACCATCTGAGGGAAAGATGGGTACTGGGAGATAGCTTGATCTTCCTGTCGAGATCGAAAGGAGTACGGTTCCAGGCTCTTAGTACTTCCATCTGGAGAGGACGCAAATGCCATAAAGCCAAGGGACTGCAATGGCTGAGGATAACATCAAGCCTAGGACTCTCATGGATGTTCTGATGGACACTAGATGTGTCTTGAAGAGACACTTTGATCACTTTGATCAATCTTCCCTTCCTTGCAGGTGTTTAAGGAAATCTCCATGCGGTCTGAGTCCAACAGATACCCCAGGAACTTCCTGCGGTTAGGGGGAACTACTTTTGACTTCTCCCAATTTATTAGCCAACCCAAGCTCTGGAGAAGGGACACAGCTATCAGTAATTGCTGGAGCAGGTATGGCACTACCTGCAGCCTGAGAGAGGTGGCTATAGGGGCCACAACTTTGGTGAAGGTATGAGGAACTGAAGAGATGCCAAAGGGCAAGGCTGCGAACTGAATATGCTTCCTGTGGCCGGAAACTGAAACGGCGATTCATACATGCAGATAGGCATCCTTTAGATCTAAGGTGACGAAAACTTCGCCCTGTTGAAGAAAGGATGTAACGGACTTTACGGTCTCCATACGAAAATGTTTTTTCTTTATGAAGCGATTTAGATATCTTCGGTCTATAATCATTCTCCAGTTGCCTGATGGTTTTGGCGCCAGAAAAACTTGGGCGTAGACACCAAATCCTTCCTCCAATGCGAGGACCTCATCCAAGGCACCCTTGCGGATGTAATCGTGAATGGAGCACTCCAATATATCCTGCTGAGCTGCAGGAAGGGAGCAGGTTAAGATGAATCGATCCTGAAGGGGATGAAGAAACTCCATCGCGTAAGCTTGCTGAACAACCTGCAAGACCAAGGGTCTTGAATTTTTTCCTGCCAGACGGTGTAGAATTGGAAAAGACGACCTCCAACAGGAGTCTCAGCCACAGGAAGAAGGCAGCAGATCCAAAGCTGGGCTTCTTTTTGTCCTCATCCTTGGAAACCCTTCGTCCCGATCCCCTAGGCTGATACCTAGGACGTCTGTGGAACTGAGGTCTGGGTTGAGGCTGATAACCTCTACCCCGGCCGGAAGGTCTTGACCTGCCTCTAAAGGCCTGAGGCAGACTCTTACGCCTTTTTACCTGCCAGGTCTTCCATAATCTCATCTAGGCCTTTGTCAAAAAGTTTACCCGGCTCAAGGGGTAGCAAACAGAGGTTGAATTTGGAGGCAATATCCACTCTCCAGGGTTTCAATCATAACGGCCTTCTAACTGCTGTAGAAAGGGCCAAAGATTTGGCCGCCAGCCTTAACTGATGCAGGGAGGCTTCGGCTAAATAATCTACCGACAAAAAAACTAGTAATCATCTCTGGAAACTCCAGAATCGATGTCTCTTGGAAGCTGGGCTAAATCAGCACGTAGCTTGCTTGAGACTTCATTAGAGGCAAAGTAATGGAAGTCTGACCAGAGGCCAGAAAGTAAACCTTCCTGAGAGTACTCTCTATGCATCTGTCTATAGGGTTCTGGAGTTTAGATCCATCATCCACCGGGACCACCGTAGGACGGGATAACTTGGGCACTGCCGCATCAACTTTAGGTGGGAAACCCCACCGATCCCGCTGGGACTCTGCAATAGGGAACAGGGTTCTAAATCTCCTGGAATATATGGGAGCTTTTTCCGGATATTACCATTCTGCAAGCATGAGTCTTTCCAGTGACTCGTCCACTTGGAAGGCCCTAGACCCCCTAGAGGTGGAACGGGAGGCTTCCCTGTCAACATCACGGTCCCTTGACCGGATGGACTTCAGCAGCCTATTTATCTTCTGAAGAGGAAAGAGAGGTCTGCTGGAATCTTCCAAGGTATCATCAGATGAAAGCGTCTCAACAATCACCTGGAGATCTTCAATAGGAACCAGAGTCTGCTTCTCCACACGAGGTCTCTTGGAAATCTGTGAGATGGAGTCCAGGACTTCCTGCAAGGAGTCCTGTATCTATTCCTTGACCCACACAATGTCACGTACAAACGGTTCATCTTGGGATGGGGGGGGTTCACGGCATTGACGGCAGTGGGAAAACTCATACCCATCCGGCAAGAGAGTATTACAGTCTAAACAAGACAGATGCTTGCTTTTGGAGGATCTTTTCCTTCTACAAACGTCACCATCCGCACCAGAGGTTGAGGAGGACATCTATAAGGAGACCAAAGTCACCAGACAGTAAAGACAGCAGCGCTTATCAGCCGGCAAATAATCCCAAAGGAAAAGGAGCTGGACTCAGAGAGGAACAAGCCCAACATTGCAAAGAACTATGGGGCTTTATAGAGGGGAAAAAAGGGGGCAATGGAAAGCCTCACAAACTTTCCCCTTCAAATTTCTGCAGCAGAGCTGCTTCAGCAATAAAGCAGCTCACAAGAAGAGAACAGGAATAAAAACGCAATAGAATCCATATAAAAATATACCTTTTTCAAATTTTCATGGTACCAGAAGTAGGCCGCAGCATAGGTACGTCGAGAAATTGCGCAATGAAGCCCGCAGAGCAACGGAACTCTGGAGCGTGGACTAACAAGGCAGCAAGAACCAAGCTGCCAAGAAGAAACTCCTTTCAACAGAGGGAAAGAAGACGACAGTAACAGTAAGTAACAAAAGAGAGAACGAACTCTATGGGAGGCCAAAGAGACCTTCCTCCACCTGTCCCACCAGACAGGACAGAAAAAAACACAAGGGGGGAGGTCTCTTTGACCTCTTATAGGGTAACGTAGTCATGCATAACTTATGCTAATTAAAAGTTCCGCCTGTCCTACCAGCACACAGGGGCAGAAATACCCCATATTGTGCTTCTGTGGGATGTAATGGAATTGTGGACTCTGTAGGCAGAGGTAAGACAATTGTTGGACTGTAATTGTTGCTGAGGATTTTTTTATTTTTCTTTTCTATCCTTCAAATGCAATTATATAAAAATAGCAAATGTAAATACATTGTTTTTACAACCGGTGTTCTTCTTTACCCTGCTTTTTTTGGGAAGGGGGGCCCACTTCCGACTTTTACTATGGGGTCCCATGATTTCTATGTAAGCCCCTGATAGCAGCAACAAGTATTTTATAGGAGTCTCTTCAGCCATACACAGATGCGATACTCTCACCTGTGGACATGTGGCCTGCCTCTCTTGTCCCCAGCATGCTTCATACTATGCAAGTAACAGAGCACATCCCGCCCACCCCTGCCTCACATCTCCATCTGTCCCTGTTTGTGCCCACTGTCTTCACCTGTCATACCAGAGGATTCTCTTCCAAATGCCTGTACCCCTCTTCCTCACCAGAGGCGTTGCTCTGCAAGTAATGGTCCCTACAGCCATCACATCCAGACTGCATTAACAGGTTTATGGAGAGGGAGGCTCCATATCCACTCTCATGTCATCTCACTGTTGTTGCCAGCCCTGGTTTGCAGCATAGTTGCTAGAGCCTGGTCTGCGGACTACTTGTCTTCGGTGGCACATATAAGGGAAGCACCTTCTTTACTCCCAGACTCGCTTGTCTGCCACCTATTGCCTTTGACACTTTGCAGCTATCAATTTCTTTTTACACAGACATACAATAGACACAATACAATACAATAGTCCACAATACAATAGTACATAGTTGGTTGTTGGCCAGATGGGGGAGAACATGGCTACACAGGGACTGAGGGAGCAGTACATGACACAGGGATTTAAGGACCACTAAATACAGAATCCCTGTGCTGTGTGCTACTACCCCTTAGGGTCTGCACTAGGCATAGTATATAAGTTTTGTCCAAAGTCTTCCTTTACAATAATGTTCATTTATTGCACTTTAAACTGGATGGCCATGTAATATGTAAGGGGTCTCCTGCAGTCTGGGGAGATACAAATTAAGGCCCGTTGCAGACGACCGTGCTTTGGGTCAGTGTGCTCTACATGTATTTCACGGAGAGCACACTGACCCATTCTTTTCTATTGGCCCGTACACACGACCATGATTTTCACGGTCCTGTGTGTGGGCCGACAGTCCAGGCCGCATTAGATAGGACATGTCCTATTCTTGTCCTATTTTGCGGCCTGTGCTTCCATGGCTCCTATTCATTTAATGAAAGGAGCTGCGGAAGCACGGCCCGTGCACGGGTGGCACACAGGGACATCCCCGTGTCCCCCTTGTGCAGCCCGTGCTTTTAAATCATGGGAGGTCGGTTGCAGCACAGTCGTCTGCAGCACAGTCGTCTGCAGCACAGTCGTCTGCAGCACAGTCGTCTGCAGCACAGTCGTCTGCAGCACAGTCGTCTGCAACCGGCCTTAGGCTGTTGGATTTTAACATGCCTGATCCTCCAGGAGATAACAGGTGTCTGGTGTTTCACACTCCCAATAGGGAACACATGCATGCCTCACTGAGCTGACCCCTCTTGTATATGGAAAGGGAGGTGGAAGAGATAGCTGTCAGTATACTAAGGGTTTATCTGACAACTATGCAATGTGTATAGGCAGCTTTAAGCTAAGGCGTCAAGTAGTAAAACGCAGTTACAAAGATGTTGAAGGAGAAAATGCAGCAAAAACGTACATTAACTCTCATTTTCTCTGTGTTTTTCCTTCCCTTATTAAAAATATAGGGAAAATGCTTGTGATTCCACAGCTAAAATTAAAATGTTGTGTTTTTCAAAAGTGTGTTTTTGAAATAGCAGCTTTTCTGCAGGTTTTTCCCCCACAATGTGTGAATGAGAATAAATGATATATTTTTATTCCCTTTGTGAAGTGCAGTGTTTAATTCCACTGCGTTTCAGCAGCAGTCAATAACACTGCATTTCTGCAATGTGAGGCCTTAGCCACAGGCAGTTTTCACACCGGGAAACAGGGTCCATTTATTGGATTAATTGACCCGAATGTAGCTCATAGGAACCGAATTCAGCGCGTAAGTTCAGTTCAGCCAAGCTGGGTTTAGGCCAGTGATCAAAATCAAGCTTTGGATACCTGGTCATCTGAGGCACATCTAAGGCCTTATTGACACGTCCATATTTTGCAGACATGTGATGTACAGTACATGAATTTATATCTTACTCATCTTTTATTGATTAGGGTTATATCCATTTATCCCTAGTGACTATTTGTAGGTAGTTCTACATCTAGCTGATCGTAATTAATACCGCGATGTTAGGGTTACCAGGGCGTTACCATGGATGCGTATGTGCGTCTTTTAGTTCTTAGGGAACGCCCTGTATGGGCGTTCTCCACTTACATTAGTGTCCGGTGCTTCTGGGTGTTGGTGCTCTGTGATTGGGCGCACCCCCGATGACGCGGACTGCTAAGGGGTATGGCTTAGCAGATATCAAGCTAGGCTGTGCGCACCTGCGTTTGCGGTCATCCATCACGGCCAGCCGGGCTGTTACATTAGACGCTCTAAATTATATAGGCAGTTTGCACACATTTATGGTGTATTCTGCTTTGCCCTTATGCATGTGCCTCTGATGAGCTGGTGTGGTTCAGCAGAAACGCGTCAGGAAGGCTGGGAGTTAGGGCAATTACTCCTTTTGTATCGTCTATGATGTTTGTTTGTTTGTGGTATTAGGCAGTCAAATGTGGGAGTGTAATGTAAGCTCCCTAGTTAGTGGCTAGTCAGAAAGTTTGGTCGGTCTTTTACTGACCTCTAGCCAGTTGGTGTGTATGTGTGTGCACTCTACCTTTACCCTATATATGACCTCATTACAGTATGGCACCTTTATATTAGGTGTTTTCTTTTATATATTGTATATATATACTTTTAGTGGATATTAATAAAAGTTAGTTTTTAAGTGTACTAAATATATTATTTGGGATTTATTCTATGCTGTTGGTACACATACCTTGTTATCAGATACATATCTTCAATGTACAGTATTGTACCCTGATTATTTTCAGGTCATATGCTATCTGTGGTTAATCTGTTTTTAAACTACTTTTTTTTTTTAAACTTTTCTATTGTCTGTGGGTCCGTGAAAAATGCACAGCACATGGATGGAATCTGTGCGCTGCCTATGGTTTTCATGGACCCATAGGGACAAATTTATTTAAATAATTTAAAAGCAAAACTGTCTTACCCATAACAACTAATCACAGAACAGTTTTCATTTTGTATTTGTGTTGGAATAATGTTTATTATTGCCTGTATTGCAACAACTACTGTTTATATGTTTATAAATGCATAAGCTTCTGTCTCTAGGCATAGTGTTAAGTTGTTAATAAAGCTCTGTTAAAAAGGTGGGGGCTAGAGGAACAAAACCAGGAAGTTCCTCTCTGTTTTGTTTTTTGCAGCTACAGCACAGAGCAGAGCACATGGAGCTCACAGACAAGTAGCTGAGATCATATGTTACAGAATACAGTGTATTATTCTTGTTCCTCAATAAATATCTGTTTACTGTTGAACGCCTGGACAGTCAAAGATTAATCCGCTGCCAACAATTTGTAACGTCTCTGCCTATTCGGGTTTCTGCGCCACCCTCCGCTCGCACGCTGCGGCGCAGGAGGCGTGTTCAGTTTGAATCCTTGCGTAGGTTTCTTGTTGCTAAGTCTGAACACTGTCCTAGACAGTGATTTTCTGCCACACCCGTTTCCTTCACCTTGGTTTTCTCTGTTCCACTAATAGTTAATCTCAGCCTTGCCTGTGTGATTGACAGCCTGTCTACCAATCCAGTCTGGGGCTACCCCAGACTTTCTATAAACAGGTTGTCAGCCCTCACATGGTTGCTGGTTATTGCTTTTTTGCGTTCTGGCTATTATTCTTTGCTGTTTTGTTACTTGAATCTGTATTCCTGACCTCTGGCCTTGACTTTTGACTATTCTCTTGGATTTTGATTCTGTACTGCATTGCTCGTCTGTTACCAAACCCTTGGCTTTCTGACCTCCCTTTTTGTCGTTTGTTCTGTCTGTGTTGTCACTTTACTCAGTATAGGGCTCGTCTTCAGGCTGTCCTTTTACCGTTTAGGGTAAACTGAGGCAATAGGAAGGGACAGTGGCTGGAGTGAAATTAGGGCTCACTTGTCTCTGTCCTTCCTCCCAGTCCCCTGCAGTAGTGTAGGGTATTGCTACGTCTGGCAAGACCCTAACAGTATTCTTCTCCTGAAAAATGAAAGCTGCGCTGTGATTGGTCTCGGTGGACAACGAAGACAGTTTTGCTTTTACAGCATTTTAATAAATCTACCCCATAATAGACTGCAAAATGAAACATGTCTCATGGACTGTTGGGTCCACATGCAGTCTGTGCTCGCCCAGCATCTATATATTAAAAATAATGGGGTTAGCAGCAGTACCAAACATTTTCCCATGCATAAGAGTGGCGCTGTTTTATAATTTCATAGTCACATTTGGTTGTAGACTGACATAGTATATACAGTAGCTATTGTACTTTATTTTGTGGTATTGTTGTACATGTTTGCTATTTCAATAGCTGAAAAGTCTACATTTTCATAAAAGTTCTTAATTTTTTTTTTTATTTTGCTGTAGGATGGGCCAGCGAATCCTGAGCGGTACTTGCACTGGGCTAATGCCTTTCTGGTGGTATACAGCATTGATAACAGACAGAGCTTTGAAGCATGCTGCCAGTATTTAGAGATCATCTCTCAGTATAACAAGGGGGCCGTACACGAGAGCCCGGTGCTGTTACTAGGCAACAAGCTGGATATGGAACGATATAGGTATCACACCTATCACTAATACTACTGCTCTGTGTGTACATTTACACATATGTACATTATATAGCTAAGTATGAAGAGGAATTGCTGAATGGACATGTAATACACATTGATGCATGGCAAATTATAGGGCCTATGTACACGCAATATGTAATGGAGTTGTCCAGTTTTTTTATGGCCTATCCTTCGGCATTGAGCCCTAAGCAGATAGCTCTGTACACTGTATAGTGGCCAGGCAATGTTACTGGAGCTCAGCCCCCATTGATGTCATAGAGAGCAGAGCTGCAGTACAGGCGCTCAGCCACTATACTGGGCACGGAGCTATCTGCTTCCGGCTCTGTACACTGTATAATACAGAGATTGGACATGTTCCCGAACAGCTGATTCATGAGGGGGCCCCCAATAATCAATAAATTCCAGACAACCCATTTAATTGGAACTTGTTTCCGTTGTAGTTTTTCTACTTTAATCAGAATCTGTCAGCTCTCCTGACATGCTTGTTTTAGGCTGAGGAAAAGCATTGCGGAAAAGCTGCTTCTTTTGTTGCAGATTTTGCCAAGTTTTTTGAGCCAAAGCCAAGAGTGCTTCAATTTGAATGGGAAATATATAGGAAGCTCTTATACTTATCCCCCCTGCTAAATTCACTCCTGGCTTTGGCTCAAAAAACATAGCAAAATCTGCAACACAAAAAGCAGTTTTTACATGACAAGGAGCAACAAAGACAACTGGAGCTCTTTAAAGCATACAAGTCTGTTATTTCTATTCTCTAATATGTGGTCTATGGCCACCTAGTCAGGAATTGGAGCTAGACTAGCAATTACTGCTACTACTACTACTATTGCTGCTGCTAGTAATTTTAATATGTCTGTACATGTATTGTAGTGGAGATATACTTTACTACTTATAATAGTACTTAGTATTCCACATTTTTCTATCTTTGCCTTCAGTACTTTATCATTTATCCACAGGCAAGTTGTATGTTGTAGTAGTGGAACTCTCAGAAATGTATTACCTATCCTGTGGCACAAGCCCTTTAAGCTCTTATTACATGATTGTATGATGCTGTCTTTTTCTTCTGCCTCTTCCTGTCCAGCTAGGTCCTCTGCTCTTCTATTGCTCTCTACTTTGCGAATGTTTTGCTTATATTCAAGAAGTACAGGTATCAAAATGTGTTTTACACCTACATTTACTGCTGTATTTAAAGATTGAATTTTGAGGATGAACCATATATATTAATTCCAGTACCTAACTTTTGGTAGTGTAAAATGATATGGGCCCACTATTTACAGTGAATATAATGACATTTCCTTATCAGCTGGCCAATTGTTTATCATATTGGTTTTGGGCCTGTCTATTGGTTGTGTCTGGTATTGCAACTAAGCTTATTTAAGGCCAGGGCCCCATGTTGCAAAAATGCACCGTTTTGGCTGCAGCAGAAATGCTGCGGCAAAAAACGCTGCTTTTTTCATTACTTACAAAGTGGATGGGATTCTGGATAATTCCATGCACACATTGCAGAAAAAAATCTGCACCGTAAATGCTGCGATTTCAAAAACTTAAGCATTTTTGGAAATTGAAGCATGTCAATTATACCTATGGAAACACTGGCATTTTCTATATAGGTATAATAGAGGCAGACTCTGCGGAATTTCTGTGAAAAGCACTGCGGACTCTACAGACTTTCTGTGAAAAACGCTGCGGAAAAAAAACGCAATGCGTTTCCGCCACAGTCTTTTCCACAGCAGCTCGCTACGTGGGGCCTTAGTCTAAATCAGTTTTCCAGGCTATACTTAGGATAGGTCATCAAATAAAGATTGGCAGGGGTCCGACACCTGGGCCCTTGGCCGATCAGCTGTTTGAAGAGGTTGCAGCACTTGCTTGAGTGCTGCATCATCTTTAGTACTTACCAAGCAAAGCGCTGTACATAGAGCAGCTGGCTTGGTACGCAGCTCAGCCCATTCACTTGAATGGGACTGAGCTGTGATCAGGACATGTGACCGCTGAACGTGATGTCACTTGGCCAGTAAAGCAGAAGCGGCGCTCACAGATCTTCAATTGATTACCTAATCTAAGGATAGGTTATCATTTAGTAAGTCCTGCAAAACCCCTTTAAATGAATAGGGCTGAGCTGCAATTCCATATACAACCTGTGGATAGGGGTAGTATTTCTATATGTAAATCCATTAATACCAATGTCAAGAAAAGAAAAATGTCTTGATCTTGAAGGATGATTTGGATTATAATATGTGGAACATTTTTCAACTAAAGAGTAAAACATTTAATGGTGGGAGGATGGGATTACACTGCCATGTATTTTTAGCATTCATATAATATCCACAACCTGTCAAATTACTGGATTTCAGACAAGAATGACATTAAAATATCCCTAGAATGAAGACCATATGAGAACCTGTGGATTATATGTGTTGGCAGCTAGTGATGGTGGATTTACTGGCAATATTCTTTATTTCATGCACTTTGATATTACAGTCAGCTAAGCAGTATTTTTTCTCATCTCTCAGACAGGTCAGTATAGCAGATGGTTCAGCTCTGGCATCCCGTCATGGCTGCCTATTTCGCGAAGTCTCTGCTTGTCTGGATTTCCGGTTGGTACAGCAAGTATTTTATGATGCCATACAGGAGGTGAGGAGAGAAGCAGAAAGATGCGCCTCTTTAAGACCACCACTCTACATCACTGAGGAGAGGGCACTACTTGGGTTGCCTCCTATATCCTCTGCTTCACCCTCCGGCCGCCATGGCATGCCTACACTCAGCACTTTGTCCCCTCTGGGCTACAAGGAGATTCCCTCTGTGGCTCAAGCCAAACTTGTCACCGTGAAGTCATCTAGAGCAGTGAGCAAACGCAAGGCACCCACGCTCACCCTTCTTAAGGGTTTCAAGATCTTTTAATATGAAGAAGTCCAAATATACAATTGATGGTTATACTTGTTCTCTATTTATAACATAGACTTTAGACTACCTTGGATGATGATGAAACTGACCTCTTTCTCCGATCAAATAGCATTTTAAGTTAAAAGTTATGACAATGCAGTCAAGAGCAGAAGCATGGTGTAAGGCCTAACAAGTAGTTCTTTATCTAATTTTATTGTAAAAAATCTGATTAATAACACAGATGGAGATGCAAAACAGCGTGATTTTACTATAGTCAAGCTTCTTCACCTCTTCTGAGCTGTCACCACAGTGTCAGCCTAGGTATGTGTTCAGTAGTCACGTACAGTATAGAGGAGCTGTCACCACTCCTCACATGTCTTTTTTAGTAAATACAGTAGTTTTATTCCCCATGATATAGCAATTCTGGAGCATCTTTTCTTAAAACTCTACACTGTCACTCCTCTGTTATTCCCACTTGTAAAACTGGCCTGAGTTTTAGTGAATTTGTCGGGCCAAGGTGTCCCCAGCCTGTCCCACTCTGCCCACATTCATACAATGTGGTAGGCAAGGCAAATGGACTAAAAGAAGCCAGTGTGATCACAGCCTTATAAGAAAATATCCTGTAGCATTTTTATTTCATGAGGAATACATGTATTTACTAGGTGACAAGAGTGGTGACAAGTCCTCTATGACACACAGTTTTTTTTTTTTCCTGCTGCAATAACCGGATTTTACAAGAATAAATTTATTGTAGGCTCTCTATATGATGCAACAGCCTTACCCTGCAGCTTTATACTCCACTGATAGATACTTTCATTCATCAGCAAAAACAATAAGATGTTTACTTGAAACCCTGAAGGAAAAAGAGGAAGTATGAACGCTGTGTGCTGGTATATGTTATATATTCCCCGATCTGGGAAGACCAGAGTGTAAATGGAAAGGAATTATACGTCAAAACCCTTGTTTGTCTACACTGCATACTCAGGCCCTGATGATGATGATGTGTTATCCAGATGTTCAGACTACTCGTGTTGCCAACCATTCATCCCACACCATGTTATCAGAGAGTTATGTTGGGTCCGGGGCTGTGATGAGCACATGGAATGTTCTTGCTGCCGCCTGCCGACAATTGAAGCTTGCTCACTTTCCAGCTTCTGTAATACGCAGCATCTTTCCAAAATCCATCAAGAGAAGACATTAAATGTGGGGCATTCTCCAACTGTAAATGCTTTTTATCAGTGTCTGAGGAAAAACCATTTACATGCACTTTTTCTCATAAGGACTGTATGTTCTCTAATGTCAAACAGTTGCCTTTGGCTAGCATCATTCAACACTACCTTTTGCCAGGGTCATTCAAGAACAAGGATCTAGGTATGCTATTTTATCAGATACAGTGCTCAAACAATGTTATACAGTGTCCAAATAATAGTGCCATACACATACACACTGGTGTGTATTTCCAGATATAAGCGGGCAGTTGCTTGTTACCAAAGTCAATACTCTTCTTATTGATTCATATAACTACCTAATAAATTCACACAATCTTATCCATACCAAATTGTTCCTTCAGATCTGAATTTGGGGTTTCATCAAACCTGGCAACAGGTGCAAATTCCCGCCACCATGTAGGCCTTCTAACAACGGCGACAATCTATTCTCTTTATATAATTCCTATGAAAGAGGCTTTAGTGCCTCATATGATGCCCTCTGAAGTCTCTAACTATAATTTTCAGGTTTCTCACCATGTCACCTTGCTTCTGAGCAAGAATGGGATCACAGCCTGGAAAAGTGCTCCACAGATATTAAATACCTTCCTAAGGGTGATTTTTCCTTTCATCTCGGAAAAATTCCCCCATGAGCTGCAAAATAGTTTGCCAAGGCCTCTTAACAGAGCAGCATTTTTGTGCATCATGAATCACCCAATGCCTCCAAACACAGAAGTTCTCTTATAAATTATACTGTCTGTCTTACAAAAATGTAATGTTAAAAAAGAAAATAGAAAGAAAAACAGAAATGTTTTTTTTTTAAAAGAAAGTATATAAGTTCATATAATTCAGAATACACCAGTTTAGAGTTAGTGATCTGTTATGTCTGTATGGTTTTCTCCCCTTCTGAATAAAATATGGTGAATAGGTGAGGGGTGGAAAGCTTTTTGCAGACTGCTCATGTTGGCTGACTACATTATAGTTCTGTAATGAGAAAATAGGCAAAAAATATATTTCATAGTTTTGAGATAAAGGTGAAAGATGATGGCACTGTATAAATAAATCGTTGATTGTAATGTCAATCTGTATTCCCTTAGTCCAGACAGCAGCACAATATGGGGTATCTCTGCCCCTGTGTGTTGTTTAGGACAGTGGAACCTTTAATTAGCACCAAATTTAAGGTGCCTCCTACTGGCCCTATAAGAGGGCACCTGAGACCTCCCTCCACTGTGTAAATTATAAAGTAAAAGGAAACAAGCTTCTAGGGAGGGGAAGCCTTGTGCTGCTGTCTGGACTAAGGGAATACAGATTGACATTACAATCAACGATTCCCCTTACGTCCGACAGCAGCACAATATGGGGAGATAGCAAGTAATTCCCCTAGGGAGGGTTTCCTCGCCTTACAACGTCAAGGACTGTCTGACCAAAGGCAGTTGTCTGGGAACTGCGGACGTCTAAACGATAATGTTTAACAAAGGTCAACTGAGATGACCATGATGCAAATCTGGTCCAAAGGTAAGGACCGGTACTTAGCCCAAGAAGTTGACTGGAGGGAGTAACTCCTGAATAAGGAAGGAAGACTTAATTGTCTCCTTGATCCATGTGGATAGAGTAGGCTTGGAAGCCTTGAGGCCTTTGTTTTTACCCTGCATGTTAATTAGTAGGTTTTCGGCCTTCCTAAACGGTTGAGTGCGGGATAGGTAAATCCGCAGACACCTTACCACATCTAAGGTGTGGAGCTTTTCTTCCTCCTCAGAGGTTGGAGTGGGGAAAAACACTGGTAGCGAAATTAGCTGATTGCTATTATAGCATGAGGGGACCTTAGGGTTAAACCCAGGCAAAAATCTAAGGTGCACCCTATCTGCAAAAAACAAAATGTACGGTTCTCTAGAAGAGAGAGCCTGGAGTTCCCCAACTCTTTTGGCAGATGTAATAGCCAACAAAAAAGCGGTTTTGTAGGCTAAATATTTTAGCTCCGTAGTCTCCAAGGGTTCAAATGGAGGACCGCACAGGCCTGTAAGGACTACCGCAAGGTCCCACTGGGGAACTGGAGATGATACTGAGGGTTTTAGCCTCATTGCCCCTTTAAGGAACCTTGCAACCAGAGGATCCTGAGACAGACGTCTGTTCAAATGAGCGGAGAGGGCCGCAATCTGCACTTTCAAAGTGACAGGGGCAAGGCCCTTATCCAAACCGTCCTGAAGAAAATTTAAAATATCAGCCGTTGAAGGTTGTAGATTATTAATACCCTTCTTGGAGCACCACTCCATGAAAATCTTGGCTGTCCTCTGGTAGTTCTTATTGGTAGAGTCTGCTCTTGCAGAAGAAAGGGTCTTCAGGACGGCCTCTGACAGTCCTCTATCCTGTTGTAGGGACTGCTCAACCTCCAGGCTGTCAGGTTGAATCTCCAGAGATCCTGGCACTTCAGAGATCCTTGGGAAACCAGGTTCTGGATGGGGGGAAAAAACCCCTAGCAACAGGAGGTCACCAGAGACCTCCGTCCACCTGTCCCACACAGGACAGAAAAAAACACAGTGGAGGGAGGTCTCAGGTGCCCTCTTATAGGGCCAGTAGGAGGCACCTTAAATTTGGTGCTAATTAAAGGTTCCACTGTCCTAAACAACACACAGGGGCAGAGATACCCCATATTGTGCTGCTGTCGGACGTAAGGGGAATATATATTGTAATGTCCAGAAAACCAAAGATTACATGTATTATTATTTTAAGACAACTATAACAACTATCTAAATCTCTGCACACACCTCATTATACCTTAGGGTATATACTAAGGCCTCTCTGAAGGTTGACATGAGACACATGTCCTATGAGTTATCATAAGGATCTCATTTCTGTATACCATTGCTTTGATGCTGCATGTGACTCATAACTTCCAGCTGTAGGTCTTCTGAATTATAACCATATGCAGTGGCACCTTTCGATTTTACAGATACCATGGTGTGTAGTCAGTGGTTGAAAACACTGACTCTGACATCTCTGTTTTATCAAAGCCCGACTCTGACTCCTTCATAAATGGCTGACAGCTATGGACAGTCAAAAGCAGTAAATCACCTCTAGTTCATGAAAAATATGCAACAAACTATGTATCAAATTATTTGTACAATATCAATAATTGTGTAATATAATTTCAAATAATTAATAATTTTATATTTAAGTTGGAGTTGGTAACTGTTTTCCAACTCTGCCACAAAACTGGTCCTGACTCTTACTCCATAGCCCTGGCAGATACACATAGAAAACACGTAGATGACATACAACCTTTCAACATAATATAAAATAGTATGTGTGTGTACATGATGAGCTACACCAGGGCCATTATTTGACTTGTATTATGCATTGTTTAGCAGCTTTCCCTTTACCATAGACAGCACACAGAAAGTAGAGGAGAATCTGCTCATCTAACTCTCTCTTTTACTCAGTAGCAAGGATCATATAGGACTTTATAGAGAAATATTGACCTGTATTGATGTGAATAAAGCACCCCGTGAGATACAAAACTTAGTGTTATCTGCTGCAGTCTCAATGTGTTTCTATCCCTGTCCTCTCTCACTCAGATCCTGCTCTTTCCAGCCCCTTCACTCTCCAAAGACATCTGTTAAAGGCTCTTTGACCCTTTTGTTTTCCATTGTCAAAGAAAATAAGAAAGCTAGAGATAGGTTTGGTACTATCCATGCATTGTCAGACTGTGGTACCTTGGGCCTACCCAGTCTACCCTTCATCTATGAAGTTATATTATAAATAAGGTCTATCAGGAAATTTGTGAGGAATTTGTGATCAGGAAAGTGGCAAGTCAGCTCCAAATGGATTGGCCTTCTTCTGGACTTTTGGAGCCCATGGGCATCCTGTTCATGCATTCATGTACTAAACCCTTGTCAGCATGTTCACAGATATACAAATCAGTTTTGAGAACAACTATTAAAACCAGCATAGGCCAAATGTATGTTTATTCAACATGACAAATAGGGTCATATGAAATGGTTACGTATATAAAATGTAAATGTACAAGATCCAGATTGCTGAAGCCTATGGACAAAAAAACTTTAACAACATAAACCCCAACCCCAAGTACAACTGAATCTTTTCTATCTTTTCTCCAATTTCCTTCTGCAATAAAGGTCAAGGGTTATTGAATTAAATGTGATATTTAGTTCAGTAAGGCATCAAGAAGATGCACGATATTATGTGACATTTTGGGAGGCACATTGGGTTGTCCTTATATTGGCCATATAAAGCATATAACAATTATGTATATGTAGGGAGAATTAATTCTGCCATCATGTTATTTTCAGAGAGGAAGTAACATAAAATTGTTTGTTGCCTATTACAAGCATAAACTGCAATAAATATAGGAAAACCAGATCTATGGTACCTTCAAACTCTGACCAAGAAATGACCCATTATGCATAAAATACATTCATCCAGTAGCCCAATTTGACATTGAGCTGATCCAGTAAGTCCAAAGTAGAACAAGACTGTAGGAACATCTTTATCCCACCATATCATCCCCACTGGTCTGAGATATTGGGTAAGACAACTGAAGAAGACCTGGTGCTCTTTAGTGGGAATGAAAGAAATCTGTCCTGGTAGCTTATACATCTGCCTCAGGTGAATCTGTGTAGAGAGAAGTGATTTTGCCGTCCTTCCATTGCACCGAGATGTCACCTGGTTGAACTTCCTTCCTAAACGAAGAGTCCTCTTGTGATTTCTCCTTTTCCAGCGTCAGCACAGCCTGTTTACCATCAGACTCCTCATTTTTTTTAATAGACATGCTATTATACATAGCAATCATTTTCCTTTTTCTGTAATGTGAGGAGGGAAATAAGTAAGAAATCTGAGTAGAGTCACACAGTAGACTTAAGAATTTAGCATATGTCAAGGGGTTGGATAAATTAAGCATAAAGTGAACAGTCAATTCTTGATGTTGAAGCAGGAAAAATGTTCAAGCATAAGGAGCTGAGCAAGGCCAAATTTTCTATGTGTTCAGAGTATGCAGTGGTTAGTACCTACTACCTACCGATGATAGGGTCATGGGTGTCTGAGACTAATTGATGTGTGGGGGAGCTTGGTAGACACTGTTGGTCTATCGGGTGGGTAAGATCAGCCATGTTGTGCCAATTTCTGGTAAGTTGTGTCAGTTGTAAAAGCAAATTGTTACTCTTTTATATACAGTATATTCACTGAAGAACCCAGTGGTGCCAAATCTGAAAAATGGCACCCATTCATTTCAGTGTGAAATTAAAAATGACACTATTAAAAATTTGGCATTTTGGAGAAAAATCGTGAAACTTACCTGTTGTTTAAGATATTCTTACTTAGAAGGAATAATCCCAAAAACAATCCAAGAAAGGATAGGGCCAGGATAGTATAATTCCAGGCTGTTACTGTCAATGGAAACAACAATAATTGCAGAACCTTATAAATAAACTCAGCAAGTCTTCATCTCTTGTATACATAACCACAATAACAGGTACTCTCAAGTCTCATGCCAGTTCTCATGTTTCTCAAATAATGTCCCAGTCCTGGCCCTAAGTTGGATGGTGGCCTGAGCAATATTTTCTATTGATGTTCCCTCCCTTATGCTTTACTATATATTGCCCACGTAATACATGGGCAATATATAGGGCCCTACATGAGCACACATGTCAAAAACCACCAAAGCTAGTCTTCAATAATTCCATTCTACATGATTTCCATGTTTGCTGGCTCATCTGGGCCTTTATAAATTCCCATCTATAGGAATACTTACAGTCTCCAGTGCGATAGAAATAAATAGCTCTTTCCATTTTCTGCTGAGCTTCCATAGCTGCAGCCATTGCCTGATCTTGCCCAGTAGTTGCGTCAGCCATGTTTGCAATTTACTCTTGTTTATTCTGAAAAACAGTATATGAGCAGCACTTTGAGTACTACATATAGTACATGTCCGTCAAGTGTCTACTGTCATTGGTGCCAGATGATGTTCCTTTTGCACATGTATGATGGAAAAATTTAAAGGAATTATAAGGGATTAGAAAAAGGGGTCTATTTTGTTTTTTTCTTTCAAAACTGCCCCACTACTGTCCATGGTCTGTGTCCAGTAGTGCAATCACGAGTCAAGAAATAGGGATTTAGCTGAAATTCAAGACACAACCTATGGACAACCTATGTATTACAGAAATGCCAGACAAAGCCTATTTATGATTGCTTTTTGGAAACAAGCCAAATTATGTAGAGTGGTTGTCTCATCAAGACAGCTTCTGCCATATGTCCTATTAGTGTCATGTAATACTACAATTTATATGGCCCTACAAAACTTCCCAACAACAACACCAAGGCAATCCCACAATATAAGAGTCATGAAACGATGTCTCAAAAAATGGCTTGGTTAAGAAAAAAACACCTCGAATTATAAAACTACTTAATGAATGAATAATATATGTAAATATAAGAAACTTTGTAATATATTTTTTGAAGAAAAATGCGTTGTACTTCATTTATCAGACTGATTTAGAAGTCTATGGAGAGGGGAGGGGGAAGAGGCTGCTGGATAGACATACACATACTACAAGTGCTAAGTTCTGCTACAGTTACTAAGATAACTATTTTGATTCTACTAGATGTCCTATATATCTATAATTCTATATTGTACAGAATGAAGCAATAAATAAATTACTAGTCGGTAGCAGACTCTTCCTCCTCCCTCCCCTCTCCATAAACTTCTGTGTGTGACTCTGGATACAGATACCAGCACTATTATAGATTAGAGTCTGAGTGAAAGGAGAAGAAAAGGAGTATGAAAGAGTCTAATAAGTGGAGAATGAAACATTATTCTTTACTAAGATATATTACAAAGCTTCTTATATTTACCTGTACTATGATTTGTGAAAAATTGTTTTATCACTGGAGTTACGCTGAACTACTATAAGTTGGGTCTAGAAGTTTTTGGGCAGTGAAACAATTTTCATTAGTTAGTCTTTGTACACTACCACTGTGGATTTAAAACCATTAATGTGTGATTTGGTGTATGGTGAAGAGATTTTACAAAAAAAATGCAGTTTACAAATTACAGATTTTTTATTTTTTTTTACAGTCATTCAATTTTAACAAACTTTAAAGTAATTGGACTATTGACTAATGTGCCATTTCATGATCCAGCATGGCCTGTTCCCTCTTCATTGTGTTGAAGTGTTGTATTTTCATTTGTTATCTGTTCATGTGGCCCAAAGAGTTGTCCATGAAAGTAATGAAGTCCATCATTAGGTTGTAAAAAGTACAATCAGGTAAATAGTGGAAAATTTAGGAGTGGCCAGAGAAACAATTGGTACTGGTGATCTCAGCAAAACCAAGATTCCCGGAACAGCAGATAAAGCAACTAAAGTGGGTGATAGCGGAATTCTCTTTTTGGTAAAGTAAAACAGCTTCACAACGTCTAGCCAAGTCAAGAACATTCTCAGGAGCAGTCATTTCATTGTTGTAGACTACAATCAAGAAACACCTTCATGAATGTAAATATAGAGGGTTAATCTCAAGATGCAAAACACAGCTAAGGCTATGTTCATATCTGCGCTAGAGTGTTTGGAGACTCTGTCATAGTGTCCATTGAAAATTGATGAACGAAAAAGTGTTGCAAGCGATTTCAGTTTAAAAGAACGGACTCCCAACGGATATTATAGCCAAAGAGGTCTGTCGGGCTCCATATGTGTCTGCTGATTTAGTGTTCTCCCTGTTTGTTGTTTTGGTCCACAGATGGACCAGAACAATGGACAGCCTGACAACAGTGTGAACCTAGCATCACATTCAAGAACAGAAGGGACAGATTAGCTGTTGATATAAAATATCTAAAAATATCTAAAAAGTTCTAGGACAAAATTCTATGGGCAGCTGAAAGCAAGGTTAACTTGTACCAGAATGATTGAAAGAGAACAGTATGAAGTAGGAAAGAAAGGGTGCATGATCCAAAGCAGACACATCATCTGTCAAACATGATGGAGACAGTGTTATGGCATGGGCAAGTATGGCTGCCTATGGGGCTCAGTAACTTGAGTTTACTGAAGATGTCATGTGTTATAGCACAATGAAAGTTTTCTTCAGGCCCTGGTTACACAGTGTAATTTGCCAATGATTTTGCAGCAGACTCCGCCCCACAATCGGTGGCAGATTCTGCCCTGTGTTTCTGATTTTTTTCAATGGGAGGCAGAGATTACAGCAGGACACAGAAAGAATAAGTCTCTTGCTCGTTCTTGCTGCAGATTCACAAACAGAGTCTATAGCTCGAGACTCCCTGCTGACTAGGCCCTGAGCATAATCAGCAGTGGAAAGCCACAACAGGGTGCCTGGGGGCAAATAAATGAAGAGGAATCTGATGCGGATGTCTGCCTCCAATTTCTCTCCATAATAGCTGTCTGCGGATGGGTCTCTTTCTCTTTTTTAGGGGATATTTGGGTTTAGTTTTAATCCTAGATCATGTCATCTAGGTTTCTTGATAACCAGGCATTGATATACACTGTGTTCCAAATTATTATGCAAATAATATTTTCTCATATTTTCCAAAATTACCTATATGAATTGCAGTCATTGTAATTTTCCAGTCAACTATTCGAGTATAATTGAAAGTTTTTTGAACAAACTGCCTATGATAACAGTATATTTAAAAAAAAAAAAATAAAATAAACACTCAAAATGCATGTTTTAAATTATTATGCACAGCAGAATTTGTAACCTTTTCATTTTTATTAAGAACAAAAAAATGGTCATTGTGAAATTATAAGCATTAGCAGGTTATTACAAACTGAAATCAAACAGTTTTCAAGCCAAAACTTTATTCGAGGTGTTGTTACATTTGCACATAGGACCCCTTGTTCGAAAGAAGCTTCTGAACTCTCTCGTCCATTGAATTTGTCAGTTTTTGGATGGTTTCTGCTTCAATTGTTTTGCATGAGGACAGAATACCCTCCCAGAGCTGTTGCTTAGATGTGAACTGCCTCCCGCCATCATAGACACTCCTTTTGATGATGCTCCAGAGGTTCTCAATGTTGTTGAGGTCAGGGGAGCATGGGGACCACAACATAAGTTTGTCCCCTTTTATGCCCATAGCAGCCAGAGATGCAGATGTGTTATTTGCAGCATGAGACGGTGCATTATCATGCATGAAAATGATCTTTCTGCGGAATGCATGGTTCTTCTTCTTGAACCATGGCAGGAAGTGCTGTTTGAGAAACTCCACATACATTATGGAGTTCATCTTTACCCCTTCAGGGATCCTAAAGGGGCCGACAATCTCTCTCCCCATGATTCCAGCCCAAAACATTACTCCACCTCCTCCTTGTTGGCGCCGTAGCCGTGTTTGCATGGGGTGTCCATCAACAAGCCATCCTCCACTCCATCTATCTGGACCATCGAGCGTTGCACGGCACTCATCGGTGAACAAAACAGTTTTGAAGTCAGTGTTCATGCATTGTTTGGCCACTGGAGCCGTTTCTGCTTGTGTGCAGTGGATAGAGGAGGTCGACAGGATGGCTTACGCACAGCTGCAAACCTCTGAAGGACCCTGCATCTTGTTGTTCAGGGGACGTTGGAGGCACCAGCAGCTTCAAAAACTTGTCTGCTGCTATGACAAGGCATTTTTGAAGCTGCTCTTTTAACCTGACGTAATTGCCTGTTGCAAAGAGTCCTCAATTTTCCCTTATCAGCACGCACACGTGTGTGCTGTGAATCAGCTGCATACTTCTTGATTGTGCGATGATCACAATGAAGTGTCTTGGCAATGTTGATTGTAGTCATGCCTTGACCTAAACACTCCACAATTTGTTGTTTCTCAGCAGCCGACACATCCTTTTTTCTTTCCCATTTTGGCTGAAAATGTAGGCTGCTTAATAATATGGGACAGCCTTCTTAAGTAGTCTTGCCTTTAATTGGACACACCTGCCAAACTAATTAGCACAGGTATCTGCAATTGCTTTCAGTGATATAAAGAGCCCTGACACACATCACCATCAATGAGTTTAACTGACAAACCAAAAAATTCTTACCTTATCACTCCTAAACACTTTTTGCATAATAATTTGGAACACAGTGTAGCGAGAGCTAAGGTGGCCCTAGAGCAAATTTCCCCTTTTCATCAAGTTGAACTTATTTGCATATTCCTTCCCTATATAAACACCATATACTGTAGGTAATGATTATTACTGTATTCACTAGAGTCATATACTGTGCGCACTACTTTCTTGCATCATATAGGTGAGTGCCCTGCAGGGTAGAATACATTTATCTGCTTACTGGTACAGCATGTTTCTACAAATCTAAAGGTTATATCTGACACAGTGACAAACTAACACTGCTATATGATCTGAGCAAGCTGCTATATACTTTGGAAGACCCATACATATTTAATTTCACAATTGTCAGAAAGAAAGATACAAGTATTATTATGATGGCTTATCATTTAAAGGAGTTGTCCAAGAAATGAAACTAGCTGCAGGAAATATTATAAAATAAAAAACAAACATAACTCACCTATTAGATTACTTTCTGTTTCAACACTATTGCCCCAGTGGTCCTCTTCTCATTTTCATGTTCTTGGAGCAATAACATGCTATACTGGCACAAAAGTGCTGCAGCCAAGCAGCAAGTCAGCGATTGGTTGCAGTAGTCCCATGTCAGCACTGCACATTGGAAAAATAATCAAAGATCAGTGGGGACCACCGGAGAATCAGCACTGCAATGATGGGGGGGATCTACTAGTGAGTAATGGATGCTTTATAACATTTCCTGCAGTTTAATTTCTTGAACTCTTGAACAACCCCTTTAACCATGGCTGCTGCTCATGAGCTGAGCGGCTGCAATAGCCACCAGATCTCTGCTGTATTTAACCCCTACAGATACCTCAGTCAAACCTGACCAAAGCACCCATTTACCAGCGGTTGCAGGAAAAAAAAAAATCAAAAGAGCTGATCCGCTGTTTCGCCTCACATAAAAATTTTATAAAAAGCAATCAAGACATTCCCCAGAAATGGTATAAATGAAAAGTGCATCTGGCAATGTCAAAAAAGACACTTTATGCAGCCCCGGGGTGTCAGAATATGGTGATTCTAAGAAATTTTTTTTCAAAGTTTCAGATATTTTTTAAATATTAAAAACATAGCAATAACTATAGAAATTTGGTATTGCCATAATCGTACCCATCCCCATAATACAGCTAATATGTCATTTTGACTGCTGAAAAAACAAAGCCTTACAAAATTTGCTCAAATACAGTATTTCTCCAATTCCACCCCAATTAGAATTTTCTTACAGCTTCCCAGCACATTTTATGGAATATTAAATGGTACCATTGTAAAGTTCAATTTGTCCTGCAAAAATTAAGTTCTCATATGGCTCTGTGAATGGAAAAATAAAAAAATCGAAAAATTGCTGTAGTTAGAATGGGTTAAATGAGAGAGGTGAGAGAATGTTGTACTTGCTGCAAATACATTTTATGGTTCAATAGGCCTTTCAGTAAGCCAGTGAGACAGCTAGGGTGTAACTGGGGCGTGTGCCCTGGGTGCAGCTGTAAGTGATAGTGCTACTAAATTTTATACATTGGTTTCTTAAACACATTTAGGCTAAGGCCCCATGTAGCGAGCCGCAGCAATCCTCAAAGTGTAGGTGTTTTCCCACAAAGTGAAAAATGGCAGACCTTTCTCCCACTGCACATACAGCCTAAGCACAGCCATGCTGAATGTGGGCATGACTGGTGGTAGACAGTACACCCATTAACTTCAATGGGTGTCTTGGAGATAGAGTGCTTTCCATTTACTGTCCTTCCATTTTTGTTTCATGGGGTAACCCCTTTAAAGCAAAGTGGAGGTGAATTTTTTTTGCCGATTTTCAAACACATTTTGTTCTGTAACAAACCATGCTTTAACAGAGAAACACAACTAATTTTTATTATTCTTGGTCTCATTTGTGGCCCTAGTTTCTAAGGGCTTATTCCATGAAAAAAGGAACGGTTTCGGTTTGCTTTGTGGACCACAGACACCCATTAAAGTCTATGAAAACACATGCATGCCAGAGACTTAGAATAGTATAGGAAATGAAAAAAATTCATATATTTTTCACCGACATGAAAAACAGATCAACCATAGACAGCACAGAACCTAAAAATGAGCAGGATCATGTCCTGTCTGTGATTAACACGGACATCCCATGTCCACTATAAGTGGCCTTGTGAATGAGGCCTTACTTGTCTCAAGCACAGGCCTCAGAAATTAAAGAACACCTTATGGATTTTGGGGACTTTATTTTATTAAGATGTTTCTCAGGTACCATGTCAGTGAGGAACTAAATCACATGGCATCCAAAAGATCCCATTTTGGAAACTATAAACCTCCAGGTTTTTAGGTAGGGATCCTGTGACCATTTTGATCCTACCAGTGTTTCATAAAATTTGTTACGCAATTTCTCTTGACTTCAGCCTACTGTATATATGGTCATAAAGTGCTATTTGGGCACATGAGCGCCATTCAGCTTTTGAAGGACCTATTTTGTTGGAATTATTTTTGGGCACCATATCGCATTTGCAGAGACCATGAGGTACCAATACAGTGGAAACCCCAAAGAAGTGACTCCATTTTAATTCCTTACTTTTCCCACTAACAGGGCAGTTATTGGCAGAATGTCTTTTAAAATGGATCAGGTGCTCATGTATATAAATGTAGCATAATATACAATTACTACATTAAATTTACATTAAACTGTAGAAAATCATATTTTGTTAACAAATTTTATACTAATTAAATTAAAAAATTTCTGAATGCTCTTCAGTGAAAAAAAAATGAACTGAATGCCTGTAACTGCTGTAACTGTAATAAACCGACTATATAAAATTTACTGAACAAAACAGTAAAAGTTGCACCAATAAAAGGTTTTTTTTCAGTTGAACATCTGTAGCTAATTGATGATAATTCTGTAGTTTATATATTAGTAAAAAAAACTGTAGTATAAAAAAGTTATTACACTAAATATACAGTACAATTGTAATAAAATTACAACACCTACAGTATATATAGTTAATTCTAGGTTCACAAATGCGTTGGAATCTCCATAGGAGTTTCAGTATAAAACCAGCAGAAACCCAACAGACACCATTATAGTCTATGGGGTCTATGAGTATCCCCTTTTTAGCGGACAGGTTCTCTATCTTTCGTGTCCCCATGTGAACCTGTGTTCAGTGTTCTGTGTGAACCTAGCGTTACTGAACAAACCAGTACAAAAAAAGAACTGAGCATCTAACTGTATTACAGAAGTTACTAAAGTAAAATAACACTTACTACAAATGCTGTGTACACAAATACAAATAAATAAATAAATATATATATATATATATATATATATATATATATATAACACACACATATATATAGGGAAAATACTGCTTTCAAAAATAGAAGGATTAATAGTTAACTTTTGTCAATTAATAAAATGCAAAGTGAATGAACAAAGGAGAAATCTAAATCCCATCAATATTTGGTGTGATTGCCCTTTGCCTTCCATCAGTTCTTCTTGATACACTTGTACACAGTTTTGAAGAAACTCGGCACGGAGAATGTTCCAAACATCTTGGAGAACTAAGTACAGATCTTCTGTGGATGCAGACCTGCTCAAATCCTTCTCTCTCTCTCAATGTAATCCCAGACAGACCAGATGATGTTGAGATCAGGATTCTGTGGGGGCCATATCATCACTTCCAGTATTCCTCCTCTAAAGGGTGATCACACAAAATATTGATGGGATTTAGATTTATCTTTTGTTAGTTCACTTGTTTTTGTTAATTGACAAAAAAAAACACTTCTATTTTTGAAAGCCTGCCTAAAACTTTTGTAGAGTAATATATAGATAGATAGATAGATAGATATAGATATAGATATAGATATACAGTTGAAACCAGAAGTTTACATACACTATATAAAAAGACACATGTTTTTCTCACTATCTGACATGAAATCAGAATAAACCTTTCCCGTTTTAGGTCAATTAAGATTACCAAAATTATTTATACTTGCCAAATGCCAGAATAATGAGAGACAGAGAATTTTTAACTTCAATGGGGACCAGATGTGCACCCCAATATGCAAATCTCTTTATGGCAGAAATGGAAGGAACATATTTATCAACATGCACCACCAAACCTATGATTTACCTTCGTTATATCGATGATATCCTTGTCATCTGGACTGCAGGTGAGGAGGCCCTACTTCAATTCCATAATGACTTCAATGACTTTCACCCGACCATCAACCTTAAACTTAGCTATTCAGGGAGTGAAATTCACTTTCTGGATACCACAATATACATTAAAGACCACCGGCTACTCACATCAATATACCACAAACCCACAGACAGAACGGCCTACCTGAGAAACGACAGCTTCCACCCCAAGCACACAAGACAATCTATAATCTACAGCCAGGCTATACGATACAATCGTATTTGCTCCGACAAAACAGACCTGGACAAGCACCTCCTGGATCTGAGGTTGAAATTTCTCAGATTGGGATACAAACCAAAAGTGACAGACAACCAATTAAACAAAGCAGCAGCCATTAACAGAGACAGTCTGCTCACATATAGAGAGACCCAGAAAGAAGCCCGAGTGCCCCTAGTTGTCACCTACAACCCACAGCTGGAGATCCTACGAAGGATTGCCAAGGAGCTCCAACCTGTACTACATAGGGACAACAGACTCAAGGACATATTTCCAGTCCCCCCTCTCCTCTCCTTTCGACAACCACCAAACCTGAGGCGCATTATCGTCCGGAGTGCCCTGAAGGCCCCAACTGAAAATGGCACCTCACCTTGCCTACATAAAAGGTGCATGACCTGCAAGCACATCCACACCGCTGACAGTGTACCTATCCCACAGTCACAACAGGTGCACAGAATTAGGGGGACATTTTCCTGCAGGTCTTCCAATGTGGTGTACCTCATAATGTGTGTGCAATGTCCCACCACAGGCCTCTATGTGGGGGAAACAGGGCAGAGACTCAGTCAACGAATGAACTCACACAGATCCACCATTAATAACAGTAGAACAGATCTCCCAGTGGCCGCACATTTCTCCGGAGAAAACCACTCTATTGAAGATTTGTGGGTTGTGGTTTTAATGGGACATTTTAAGACACAGGAGAAAAGAAAAGAAATGGAGTATAAATTTATGCAAAAATTTCAAACTCTGCAATTTGGACTTAATATTCATGCCAGCTTCATGTCACACTATGTTTGAAACATGAACTGAACTCAATATTCATGCCAGCTTCAAATCACACTATGTGTGACCTGTGAGGGTCACAAATCACCTCCTGATAGCAAACAGATAACAGCAAGAATTACTGATCCCTCCGTCACGCACCACAAGTTTCCAGACTGTTTTTTTTGACCTGTTGTAAATAACTTCTCTACTTAGATTGCAATTTTTTTTAAGGACTCTAAAAAGGCTTTGAAAACCATGTGTATAAAAATCTGTTAATTTTCAGTTCTTGTATCACACCATGTCTGATGAAGGGAGCGAGTACTCCTGAAAGCTTACTTATAAATATACTCAGTTAGCCTCTAAAAGGTATCGCCTGATTTCTTCACTCTTCCACTACTTTCAATGGCTAACACGGTACAACATTATACTACTAGAGAATTTTTAAGGCATTTTTATAACTTTCTGCAAAGTCAAAAGTTTACATACATTTCATTAGTATTTGGTACCATTTCCCTTAAACTGTATGACTTGGGTCAAATGTTTTGGATATCCTTCCACAAGCTTCTCACAATAGTTGGTAGGAATTTGGGCCCATTCCTCTTGACAGAACTGGTGTCATTGAGCCAAGTTTGTAGGCCGTCTTGCTCATACCTGCCTTTACAGCTTTGCCCATAAATTTTCAATAGGATTGAGATCAGGGCTTTGTGATGGCCACTCCAAAACATTGACTTTGTTATCCTTAAGCCACTTTGTAACCAGTTTGGCAGTGTGCTTTGGGTCATTGTCCATTTGGAAGACCCATTTGCACCCAAGCTTTAACTTCCTGGCTGATGTCTTGAGATATTGATTCAGTATTGCCACATAATGTTCTTTCCTCATGATGCCATCTATTTTGTGACGTGCACCAGTCCCTCCTGCAGCAAAACAACCCCACAACATGATGCTGGCACCTTGTGTTTCACAGTTGGGATGGTGTTCTTAGGCTTGCAAGCTTCTCCCTTTTTCCTCCAAACGTAATGATGGTTATTATGGTCAAACAGTTCAATTTTAGTTTCGTCAGACATGTCTCCAAAAATTAAGCTGTTTGTTCCTATGTGCATTTGCAAACATTAATCTGGCTTTTTTATGTGTCTTTTGGAGTAATGGCTTCTTCCTGGCAGAGTGGTCTTTCAGACCATGTCGATGCAGTAGTCATTTCACTGTGGATAATGACACACTCTTACCAGCTTCAGCCAGCATCTTCACAAGGTCTTTTGCTTTTGTTCTTGGGTTGATATGCACATTTTGTACCAAAGCACGTTCATCTCTGGGACCCAGAACCCGTCTCCTTCCTAAGCAGTATGATGGCTGAGCATTCCCATCTTGTTTGTACTTGTGTATAATTGTTTGTACAGATGAACGAGGCATATTCAGGTATCTGGAAATTGCACCCAAGGATGAACCAGACTTATGCAAGTCCAAAATTCTCTTCCTGATATCTTGGCTGGTTTCTTTAGACTTTCCCATGATGTTAAACAGAGAAGCAGTGTGTTTCAGGTATGCCTTAAAATACATCCACAGGTGTGTCTCTAATTAACTCAGATGTTGCCAATAAACCTATCAGAATCTTCCAAAGACATGACATCATCGTATGGGCTGTTCCAAATTGTTTAAAGGCATAGTAATCTTAGTGTACGTAAACTTTTGACTTTGTAGACAGTAATAAAAATGCCTTAAAAATTTCTCTCTCATTATTCTGGCATTTGGCAAATATAAATAATTTTGGTAATCCTAATTGACCTAAAACGGGAAAGGTTTATTCTGATTTCATGTCAGATAGTGAGAAAAACATGCATATGTGTCTTTTTATATAGTGTATGTAAACTTCTGGTTTCAACTGTATATTATCCCCCACAAAGCTGACTTACTGCGGATCACTCTGAGAACTATGTCCAGCCAAATGTCATATCCACTGTAGAAGAATCATCTTTACACAAAAATGTAATGGACAAGGATCACATTATGGAAAATGGAAGTCTAATCAACCAGTTAATGGGCTACTGTTATGGTGTACATTATATGACTTTCATGTATAACTTAAGATGAATGCATGGCACTTTCACTGTAATAAAATGCATTAAATTAATTAAATGCAATTAAAGAAAAAAAATTCTGCACAAAATATGAAAGGTTGTTGACCCCTGGTTTTGTGCATAATAATTTGGAACAGTGGATTTCGATTTTTTTTTAATTTGTAAAAAAAAAATGTTATCATTGGGAGGTTTGCCCATGAAATTGGATTTATACTCTAACAGTTGAAGATTTGAACATTATACTGACCGTCATTTGCATCGACCATTTAGAACAATCTAATTTGCATAAAATTTGGAATGCGGTGTATGTGCCTATTGCTGGATTTAAACTGCTGTGTATAAAAGGAGTGATACCACTTAGAACTGTGCCTCTGCAAAGGTGTATAACCACAAACATTATGCCCTCTTTGAGCTAGCTGCCTCTTGTAAGACTGTTGTAACCACTAATCATTCTGCATCTTCTAAGATCCTGTAACCATCAAGCTTGTTGCCTCAAATACTGAGTAAACAGCCATTCAAGTAACTTTGTTTCACTATATCATCCTTGTGTGCCACACTAAGATACATCACTCCTAGTGTCAATGGTGCTAGTAAGAAATCACCCCCCTACATATGCTGGACATGTATGGGTGTTTGCAGGAAGTCGCACATAAGCCTCTATATACAGATGTTCATGGCCATGTTACAAACGGACGATTTTTAACACCCAACACATGTGGCTGCATTAAAATCGATTAATGTGAATGGAGCTATTCACAATAGGTCATAAGGGATCCATTTTTCATGCCCGTTTTCTACCATGGTGGTATGAATCTAGGCTCATTTTATAATTGTCAGTGAAAAAAAACTGATGAATTTCATTGGTCTTTATTCTTTGACCCAACCCACTGATCTGTTTTTATTAGACGTCAGTCTGCCAAAACAGATCCATTCATTTCTATTGGGTCTGTTGTCCGTGAAAATGGACAAAGATAAAGCATGTCAGTTTTCTTGATGGCTGTGAAAAATGGTCAGTCTAAAAATTTGACATATGAATAGACAAACTGAAAATCAATATACAGTATTCTCAAAACCGCGTGACAGCCATTTTTCATGTCGTGTGAATAAGGTCTAAGGATAATGACATGAGGCAGGTTTTTTTTGCAGAGATTTGTAACTAAAAATCAGTTCCATTCCCCTTTATGTAGCTTGCTGAGTTCCATGTGAAGGCCTCCAAAACATCCCTATTCAGATTTTTACTAGCAGAAAATTCAGCAATGAAATATGCCAGAACGTGGTCAGATTTTTGCACTGAGAATTCTGCAGCAAAATCTGCATGTGTTATCATGTGGATTGTGTTTCAGTTTTGCTGTAGTTTTGTATCAGATTTAAAGGGGTTGTGTCACAAAAACACTTGTCCCATAAGTGTCAGATCCTAACAGTCAGACCCCCCAGTCATCAGGAGAAAGGGGAACATAAAATCCCCAAATTCCTGCCTGTGAATGAAATGCCAATTCTGCCATATCTGAATATGGTCTAACAGTGTTAGGAAATCCTAGCTTCTCCTATTACCTGAATCATAGCCAATACTGTATTGCTGTCATTTAGTGAGTATTCTCTTAGACTGTAGTGTCCCACATTGTCAGTAACTGTATTTTTTACCATCAATTGCTGTATTTATTTACTGGCCTATCTGAATACTCTCTTACAAGGGACAGTTCCTCACAAGTTATTTTGGTAACATTACTTTCGGATTGCATAATTGTACACGTAGAATAGCTCTTCTAGTTGCAGCTATAAAAGTTTTACAACCGTCAAAGTCTAAAGGTGGCCATACACCTTTAATAGCTGTTAACTAAACAGCTATCCCTCCCAACACCTCCATACACATGCACACTTGGACAAGGAATATGTTCTCAATTGAAATACAGGAGAAATCTGCCGATACCTTTGTTTTTTTCTGCTGGGGGTACAAAGGATGGGGAATAACAAAATTCATCATGCCTGATTCTTTGTTCCAGTAAAATCTTCTGTTGGAGAAGAGTTGGGAGGCCCCCATATATACAGTATGAGATAGTCCAGTCTTGATGAAATCAGCTCACCAAGCTTTCTCTTATGTGTATAAAGGCCTGTATACCCAAGTATGCTCTGTCACTTATTTTAGAAGGTTTTCTGCTTTTAAATGATCAAGTTTGTGCACAATGTCCAATATTATTTCATCATACAAAGCCATAAGCACTTCATGTGCCACAATGTGGTGCATCATACATGGCTGTATTATGGAGTTATTGTCCCCTACAAGCAATACTCCTAATATGTTCTCAAACTGAACATAGCAGGATTGTTTTTTCATTTGGCTTCATACGGAATTAATTTTTAAATGTCATTTTTTTTGCCATAAAATAGTTACAATAGTTTGTTACTATTTAACATTACTTGCCACGGCAACAACCAAGTGCCACATTCCTATCACACATTTGTGGCATAAATGGCAGCAAAGTCTACACCAGCAAGGAATTGACGTAGATTTTCACCTAGGAATGTGACTCCATTTGCTTACATTGGTGAAGGAGTCACAGGGAGACATGGCAATCTTTGGTCATGTGACTGTAGTCAGGGCCAAAGATGCTGTGTAGCCCTAGCCTAAAACGGATATGTACACGATCCCTTACAGTTGTCAATGCCCTGATTGGCAAAATCTATAACAGAAGTCAAAGGACTGTCACTTTTCTTCATTGGTACTGAGAAATGTATGTATGTGTATTCCTTTATTTACAGAATGTATTCCCTCTCTATGGTAACTTCTTAAAGCCTCACTCCGGCAAAATATATTACTCAGTAGCGCTGTACTACATTATGTAAAATGAATGATACACTCACTCATTGGGTGCATCGTTTACTTTATTTAGAATCTGAAGGGGTCCCCTGGCTGGTCATATGACTAGCAGACTGAGCTGCCGATTCACACACCAGCTGGAAGTCACTTATTCTATGTAAGGGTATGAGAGTGTAATATACAGGCTCTCATAGACTTACCTAGAAAGAGTGACTTCCAACTGGTGTCCACCTGGGGGACCCATTCGGGTAAAGTGAACAATGCACCAGGTAAGTGAGTGAGTGTATTGTTCACTTTACATTAGTACTCCCTGTACTACAGAGCTAAGGCGTTATAACTTTTGCCAGAGGGGGCTTCAAGGGCCTTTAACAAGTATGTAGGAACCCGATCATTGGGCCGTGAGAAAGGTCCTGTGATCAGCTAACAAACAAGAAAATTGTTGAATAATGACATTTTTTTTTATGCTCAATAAAAAGATCAATTTTAACAGAAGCACATCTACCATGTGGACAGGGAAAGAGACGACAGGTGTGTATTGAACTCTTCAAAAAGCCTTTAAACAAGGGCCGATACACTTGTTTTGTTGCTGACTTGTTTCAGACTTGCACATGTTTCAGATGAAAATTGACCAGTGTAAAAGAACACTTAAGGTGGTGATACACATTAGAAAGATGTCAGCCAAACAGGTATCTCACTTGGCTCCCCCATATTTTGGGTGATCAAAGAGGAAAACTTAAGGTTCATAGCTGTCAACCATGTGCATCAGTCCTATAGACTTGAACAGAACGCAATACATGTATGTCCACCAATCCATAAAAGCATTGGGAGCTATGGCACCTATGTTCTGGAGATCTGACACTTATCCTCTAACCTGCGAATAGAGGATAAGTGTCTTTTGTGGGACAAACCCTTTAATATACAGTCGACCAGACAACTACTTACTTACAATATGGAACATTTATTAATACAAACACTTCAAAATGATGGGTGGGCGAAATGGTTGGGAACAGAACTCCATGCAGAAGAATCAAAAGTCGTGGGAAACCCTCCTTTTATAGGAGACTTTCCCACCTGGCGTGACTACAAGGTGTAATAACTCAACAAAATGCTGTGACATCTCTTCTCAGAGGAAAGCAAGGTATACAAACACCAAGTATACGCAGTGAAATACCTCACCGTTACAATGTACAAACAGAACATATGCACATAAACATCACAAAAGCAGTATACAAGGCTCATTTAGCCCATCGTGAGTGAGAAGAGGACTCAGTCTCCCTCCTAAAGCCATACTTGTACAATAATGTAGACACTTCTTTATATAAAATATTCCTAGTCATAGAGATCACAGCTGTGGATTGATGTATGAAGCTGACTACAAGGGAACAAGGGTCAGATCCAATTTCTGCAAACACCCCCTTATCTCTCCTTGTTCACTTACTGATTCTCTACAGGGTACTTGTCCCCCAGGTCAGAGAGTTTCTCTCTCTCTCTCTCGGTTTTCTTTTTCTGTTGTCTCATCCAAGTAAACACACCCGAGGTGAATGGACAAAATGACTTTCACCCAGGAAACTCCCACATGAGCAGGATCAATCAGCCCTAAGCCTGTGCAAGCCAATGGGTGAAAGGGACACACTGGAGTGAATCTGAATAAGTCACATATATTTTTATTAGCCAATGTTTGTACGATGAAAATAAGCTGATATTTGTAGCTCTGATGTAACGTGTAGCAGCTCAGTTTACCACATGGCATACCTATAGGTAAACTTATTGCAATAACATATTTAGTTGTGCTACATACCCATCATTTTAGAGCATGTTGAACTAATCCTACTAATCTAGCTCTGTGGCAAAAAAAATTGTCTTGTTTGTCCACCAAGACCACTTTCATAGAGCAAATAAGCCCAAAACTATACAATTCTCAGAGTTTTCCAAATGAAATACATTTTGTTAGTTACCACACGCCTAGAAGTCACCATACTGGATATTCCTATCTTGTGGAGATCTGCATCTTAACTATTTGTGTTAGGGAGGTTATGACAGAATTAGGCCTTATTCATATGTCTATGGCCATTTTGCAAACAAAAACTTGGTATCCACAAAGGTCTGGGGTTTGCACATATTTTGCCCATGGTTGACTTAAAAAAAAACAAAACAATAATTTGCAATAATTTTAAATGTACTGGATTTGTGATACACTAGGTTCACACCTGCGTGGGCTTTCCATTTTTCGGGTCCACTTGGGTACCCGACAAATGGAAAGCTAACCTGCTTAAAAAGCGTTTACCCGTGGAAACCATAGACTATAATGGGGTCCGCCAGGTTTCTGCCCGAAAATTGCGGAAAAGTGCGGAGAGAAAAGTCCTGCTTGCAGGACTTTTGTCTCTGCATTTTTTAAGCGGTTTCAGAGACCAAAACCCTGAACGGAGTTCAAGTTCTGGTGTGAACCTAGCCTTAAATGGACAGCATATCCATGTGCTGTTCATGATTTTCATGGACCCATTGACTTCAATGGGTATGTTTGGTCTGAAGTGGCCAAAGTAGTGCATGTCTCCTTTGGTCCATGGTAGAAAACAAATGTCAATTATACCTATGGAAATGCCGGCGATTTCCCTATAGGTATAATGGAAGCAAAAAGTCAGCAGAGGTTTCCTGTGAAAAGCATAGCGGGAAAAAACGTGATGCGTTGCCGCCACGGTTTTTCCCACAGTGCTTTTTTGCTGCAGCCCGTTATGTGGGTCCTTAGCTTAAAGGGGTTATACCATGAAAAATATTAGAGCAGAGTTGGTGATCTCACAGGGAGCTGGAGTGGCCCTAGGGAAGGTTAAGGAATGACTTCTGCCTCTCTCACTGCACTCGCAATAGCTAATCATCAGGGCCCGGGGAGACACTATATAGAAATATAGTAAGCAAGTGTATACAGTGCAGCAAATGCACTGAAAAATTTATATCCACAGATAACTTCTTTAATAAATTCCCCACATAATCCAATGAGTCCAGTACATTTGCACCGCATTGGCCAATAGAATATTAGACGTGTCCCCACAGCATGTGGCCCTTCACATAGGGCAATATAGTCTGATGACAGATCTACTTTAAATTTTTATATAAACACATGCAGATTACTATAAAGGGCTTGATTCTAAAGGCAAATTTACATGTGGCAGACTTGTTGCAGAAATATTGTCCTGTTCATTTGAATGAGGTTTGCTGCAAAAACAACCCCATTCACATTAATGGAAATTATTTAAAGTCTTAGAAATTTCTGCAATAAATATGTATTGTGAATCTTCCCTAATAGAAGTACCACATGTGGTTTTCTGCTCTGAAGGATCACTGGTCCATTTTAGTGAGCACAATGGGATGTTCACTACTTTGTGAAATATCAGCCAATTTTTGTGGATTTCAGCAGAGAAGCTGCCTCTAGTACAGGTCCTGCCCAGGTCTAGAAACCTTGACACAATTTGACACAAATCTTCTTAGGTACACTTGTGTTCTTGTGCAAGTAACAAAATGGCTGGCACCTCTACAATGAAGTCACAATATACATAATGACAGTGAAAAAGTCCTGTGATTGGTGATGAACTTCCATGTCACAAGCCCCTTGTGACAGATCCTCATATGAATATCCCATGATAAAGCGCCCAATTCATATCATAACAAATATAAAGCATCCTGTATCTGTCTCTGTGGACTACATGCCATTAAATGGGAAAAGTGCAAGTTCTAATATTCATGTCTTCTTATGTGGCATATGGGACCCCTTAGCATCAGGACTTGGTTGTGAGTGCTATTTCTTCACCCCCTATAGATACACCCCTGCTTAAAATTTCAAAACAGTTTTAGGCCAGGGCCCCACGTTTTATAAACGCCACGGTTTGTCAATGGTGGAAACATCGCGTAAAAGATCACAACGTTTTACAGTTACTGCAAGGTAGATGAGACTCGCTAGAATCACATCTTGTGAAAAAATATGCGCTGCGGACACACTGCGATTTCCAAAACCATTGTGGTTTTGAAAATCGCAGCATGTCAATTATACTTACGAAAACGCCAGTGGTTTCCCTATAGGTATAATTGAAGCAAAAAGTCCACAGAGGAAACCTCTGCGGACTTTCTGTGAAAATCGCTGCAGTAAAAAACAGCTTTTTTGCTGTGCCCTGCTACGTGGGGCAATTCACTTAATATGTTAAAGGGATATTCCTATGAACATAATCATATCTATAGTTGTAGATAATTAAAAGTTAAGCATTTTTACAAATATAAGTAGTTAAAAATTCTGCAGAGTTTTAAAGATTTTCTCTAACTTTTTAGTGGTGAGAGTCTGTTGTCTTAATCAGTTGCCAATGGATACAACCACAAATGCAGAACCTTTCTGTGATCTGGGACTTGTCAGGAACCAAGCCATGATTTTCTTATTGTAGCTGGGTTATCAGGCAGGGACACTACATGTATCAGAAGATATCCTGGCCACAATAAAGAAATCATAGCTGATTTTCTGACTTTAGAAAGCTCCTGCATTCATGGTCGTATCCATTGGCAACTGATCAAGTCTACAACTTGTAACCACAAGATATTTAGAGAAAAATCTTTAAAACTCTGAAAAATGTTTAATTACTTATATTTTCAAAAATGTTTAACTTTTAATTATTTACAAATTTAAAAATAGTTATGTTCATGGGAATACCCCTTTAAATAAAATTAAGAGTCAGACAGACACTCCCGTATACATAATAGACAGATGAGCAGATCATTCTCTAAGCATGCAGAGATAAACATGTCTTACATGTACCTTCACAGATGAGCGGTCAGTCCTAGTATGTAAGAAGTCATTGGCAGACTGGCAAGCTGTTCTCAGTGTTTTATATTTCAAGGAAGGAATGCCCAGTGCCCTTGGCATACAACCCCGCTTATCTGTGAGTGCAAGTACTTTTTGATTCCATTAGTGTCTTTGACCCTAGGATCCTGGTTATATTGTAACCAGCCCATCCCCAACATAGAAGCAGAAAAGCCCTGATAGTGAGTGATCTTTTAACTCTGTCATGGACCTGTAGCCAGGGCTACACTGCGACTTTTTTTAGTGCTACTTACTAATTGATTTTACCTTGTGACAGCAGCACATAAGATTATATACAATTACTTAAAATCAATTTCCAGTACGACACAATGCAGTACATAAGTCACAAGTTGTAGTGTTGTACTGGCCTAAATCAGTTCATAAGCTCCTATAAGGTAAAATGTATTCTAGCCAAGTCCACAGATATGTGTTTCTTAGTTTGATATGATGTGTACCATATATTGCTTGCATGGGAAGGCAGTATTTGTAACCCTGCCAGAAACATGTCCTCTTAACGTGAAGTTCCAAAACCCTTTATAACTAGCTTTTATGCATTAAAAAAAAATTACTTTTCTGCTTTTTTTACAGATGCAGAAGAGCTAAAGTATCATTTTATCTGCAATATAAATAGGGGTGGAAAAAATCAGTATGGAATTGCCACATAAGCTAGAAGTCATGATGCCATGAATAACAACAGAGTGTAAGGCCTTATGCACATGACCAAGATGTTATTGATGGATCTAAGATTTGTGAAACGTCCGTTTTTTACTGCCATTTTGCATCCATTTTGTGTCCGTTTGTCTTTTTTTGATGGCCGAGTGTTATTCATTTTGTTTCTATTTTTAATGGACTGTTAAACAACTCATGTATTTCATTGGTCTTTCTTTTTTGATCCAACCCATTGATCTGTCTTTAATGGACGTAACTCAGACGTCAATCCTTTTTACATCCATTAAAAATGGATCCATTGATTTCTATTGAGTCCTTGTGTCCATTAAAACACAAAAATAGAGCATGTCCGTTTTTCTAATTGACCATTTTCTGTTTTTACAATGCATAGGTTGAAAACCACCATGGAAACCAAAGTGCAAAACACTTTTGTCAAGTCCTGCACTCGCCAAATAAGCATAAAGACCTGTAGAGGTGCCAAATTTATTACATTTGTGCAACGTTTGGAGCAAATTACACCAGACTCCAGCAAAGCTGACTTTACAAATTCCCCTCATGATAAATTCCCTGTCTTGTGCTGCAGGTTTTTTACCCACAGGAAGTGGATGGGATTTGTTTAAATCCCACGCACCTCACTACTACTGTAATTTGCAGCGGGTTAGACCCCGCACTGCTGCAAACTCACAACCTGTGGTCATGCCCTTAGAGTATTTTTATATGTTCATGTTTTCTGATGCCGTTTTTAAAGCTAAAATCGGTTTGGATCAAAAACGACAATTCACCATATAAACACACCATGAAGCCGGGAACCCACATGGTGTAAATGCCGCTGTTTGGTTACGGTAGAAACGGCGTGGAAAAAACTGTGGTGTTTTACAGTCCCTGCATAGTGGAGGTGCTTCTAATGAATCCCATCCACACACTGTGGAAAAATACATGCATCGGACATGCTGCGATTTCGGTTTTGGAAATCACAGCATGTCAATTATACCTAACCTCTGTGGACTTTCTGTGAAAAGTGCAGGAAAAACTGTGATGCATTGATGCTGCATTTTTTTCCCGCAGTGCTTTTTTGCTGCTGCCCGCTATGTGGGGCCTTAGCCTTAAAGTGTTTTTTTAAATCAGCTTGATATGGGTTAAAAAATAATTTACCCACCTTTCTAATCTCTTGTTCCCACACTGGTTCAGCAGTTCCCCACATTTACATCCCAGCAGCAACAATGAATCACGACATCTGCTTATGGACAGCTAGCGATTTTTAGATCTTTTTCAAGCCTGGAAAACCCCTATTATGGACTTAGCCCTGCTCACAGTTGCTAGGTGTGATAAGTTATAAGGATGATAAACTGCAGGATTTCTGTTTGACAGCTATCTTTGTATGCACATACAAAGAGCAATCCAGGAGTAATTCTTCTTGAATTATAAAAGGGATGGGACTGAGAAGGAGAGGGGGCCTATAGCATAGACATCAACCTAGAGCCCTTTACAGGACGATTCCCGAATGGCAAGCAGCAAAAGTGGGAATAGCGTTTTAAAGGGCATGGCCTTTATAAAAAGGCACAGTTATATATATCCAGTCCTGATATAATAATATTAGACCCCAGACTGTTACTGGTTAATTAAAATAAACAATTGTGCCATTTTTATTTATGCCATTTAGTGGTTACTTTAAAAAAAGTATATAAAGTATATATACAGTACAGACCAAAAGTTTGGACACACCTTCTCATTCCAAGAGTTTTCTGTATTTTCATGACTATAAAAATTGTAGATTCACACTGAAGGCATCAAAACTATGAATTAACACTTGTGAAATTATATACTTAACAAAAAAGTGTGAAACAACTGAAAATATGTTTTATATTCTAGGTTCTTCAAAGTAGCCACCTTTTGCTTTGATTACTGCTTTGCACACTTGACATTCTCTTGATGAGCTTCAAGAGGTAGTCACCTGAAATGGTCTTCCAACAGTCTTGAAGGAGTTCCCAGAGATGCTTAGCACTTTTTGGCCCTTTTGCCTTCACTCTGCAGTCCAGCTCACCCCAAACCATCTCGATTGGGTTCAGGCCTGGTGACTGTGGAGCCCAGGTCATCTGGCGTAGCACCCCATCACTCTCCTTCTTGGTCAAATAGCCCTTACACAGTCTGGAGGTGTGTTTGGGGTCATTGTCCTGTTGAAAAATAAATGATGGTCCAACTAAACGCAAACCGGATGGAATAGAATGCCGCTGCAAGATGCTGTGGTAACCATGCTGGTTCAGTATTTCTTCAATTTTGAATAAATCCCCAACAGTATCACCAGCAAAGCACCCCCACACCATCACACCTCCTCCTCCATGCTTCACGGTGGGAACAAGGCATGTAGAGTCCATTTGTTCACCTTTTCTGCGTCGCACAAAGACACGGTGGTTGGAACCAAAGATCTCAAATTTGGACTCATCAGACCAAAGCACAGATTTCCACAGGTCTAATGTCCATTCCTTGTGTTCTTTAGCCCAAACAAGTCTCTTCTGCTTGTTGCCTGTCCTTAGCAGTGGTTTTCTAGCAGCTATTTTACCATGAAGGCCTGCTGCACACAGTCTCCTCTTAACAGTTGTTGTAGAGATGTGTCTGCTGCTAGAACTCTATTTGGCATTGACCTGGTCCCTAATCTGAGCTGCTGTTAACCTGCGATTTCCTTTCCTGGGGCGGTCCTCATGTGAGCGAGGTTCTTTGTAGCGCTTGATGGTTTTGGCCACTGCACTTGGGGACACTTTCAAAGTTTTCCCAATTTTTCGGACTGACTGACCTTCATTTCTTAAAGTAATGATGGCCACTCGTTTTTCTTTACTTAGCTGCTTTTTTCTTGCCATAATACAAATTCTAACACTCCATTCAGTAGGACTATCAGCTGTGTATCCACCTGACTTCTGAACAACACAACTGATGGTCCCAACACCATTTATAAGGCAAGAAATCCCACTTATTAAACTTGACAGGGCACACCTGTGAAGTGAAAACCATTTCAGGTGACTACCTCTTGAAGCTCATCAAGAGAATGCCAAGAGTGTGCAAAGCAGTAATCAAAGCAAAAGGTGGCTACTTTGAAGAACATAGAATATTTTCAGTTGTTTCACACTTTTTTGTTAAGTATATAATTCCACATGTGTTACTTCATAGTTTTGATGCCTTCAGTGTGAATCTACAATTTTTATAGTCATGAAAATACAGAAAACTCTTGGAATGAGAAGGTGTGTCCAAACTTTTGGTCTGTACTGTATATATATGCATACATACATTTATATATAATCAATTAATATAAAAAAATTGCTAAAACCTAATTTTAATATTTATATGTATGATATATAGAGAAATCTCTCTATATGTCAGTACATTATATGCTTAGTAAATACATTTTTAAGTATTCAATGTACTGGCTATGGAGATCTCTCTATATACTAATATATTATGTAGGGACAGTACAATACCATTGCAACTTGGTATAAGAAAAAAAAACAAACTCTATTGCGACTAATAGAGATTGTGGCTTAGTCAGTAGAGTAAAAACCTTACTCTGTATCTTGGATTCAAAGGGGTTTTCTTATCTTCCTCTCTCAGCAATTTGCCTGCTTTCACTTCCTGTATTCTTCTACAAGCTGGTGGGTGGGGTTTGATGTTTTGATGGACAGGACACTATGAAGTGATATTGCCTTTACCATGAGAGCTTATTTATTATGACTACTAGAAATGTAATAGAAATGCCAATCAAATATGCACAGTAAATGTATATTACACTACACAGGTTTGGAGAGACAAAGTTCTTGCAGTAAAGTGTTATCTTTGTGTTTACATAGAGAGATAACAGACACTATCTAGCCTTTATCAGAAAACTGCAATTAGCTGACCTGATAATAGCAGGAGATAAGAGCTCTGAAAGCAAGCACAATCTGGAGAACTCAGCCCTCTCTCCTCCACATAGCAGTGAGTGAGTCATGTTATCCGACCTGGATCAGATAACAGGCCAGGGACCAAGGAAATAATGTGTAAACAATTGGAGGAATAATTTCACATACCAGGCAAAGAAAGTAGCATTTCAAAAACAATGTATTTAGGAAAACTATTGAATTTGTATAAGCTAGCGTATAGATAATAATAATAATAATAAATAATAATAATAATAATAGTCCTTTAATAGTCCCACCATGGGGAAATTCATTGTGTTACAGCAGCAAAGATAAGCAGATACAAATACAACAGGAATGTTCCAAGGTAAGAGGCATTACATTGATAGTAGACAGACAGACAGGACGTAGCAGAGGGGGGGGGGGGGGATTTAACAGGCAGAGAGATATTTCAGTTCTCTGTATGTAATGATCTCCGCTTAGGTCGGTGTTGGTTGTACAGCCTAACCGCGGTGGGGAGGAAAGACTTCCGATAGCGCTCCTTCTCACACTTAGGGTGGAGCAGTTGGTCACTGACAGTACTGCCCAGCGCGATCACGGTCTCATGCATGGGATGGGACTTATTCTCCCGCATGGACCTCACCACAGACAGTATCCTTCTGTCACCCACCACCTGCACTGGGTCCAGTGGGCTCCTCAGGACAGAGCTGGCCCTTCTAATCAGTTTGTCAAGCTAGGGCCCCATGTTGTGGAAACACGCTTTTTTGTAGTAGATTTTGTTGTGTTTTTTTGACCCAAAGCCAAGATTAGCTATAAAAATAATGGGAAATATAAAGGAAGCTCTTATACTTCTCCCTTCTGCTAAGTCCATTCCTGGGTTTGGCTCAAAAAACCACAGCAAAATCTGCAACAATAAAAAGCTGCATTTCTGCAATGTGGGGCTTTAGCCCTTAAGCTTTAAATTCATAGAGGATCTCCCGGAAACCTCCTCATTAATATTCACTGCACTGAGGTGACATCACAGACCAGTGAATACTAATGAGCTGGCAGCCAGGTGACGGGTGAGGGGGACTGAAAACATGTGTACAGTACCAGGGCTGTTTTAGCAGTCTTAGTCTGGGCCTGGCTCTGTGTCATGCCAAGCATAAAATACATGATTTTGGGCTTCCTTATTTGTGTTGTATTGGGAGACTGTGCATGTTTGCTGACTCCATTAGACAATTTTACTTGCATTCTGTATATTTTTGTTTCTTATATTAGACTACCACCTCTACGCAAATGTTATTATCTCAAAATGGCTTTCCTGTATTAGGAGTCTGGAGCATTACATTTCTCAGATGTTATTCCATTTTAGGTTACCGGTATGGTAAAGCAGTTATTGTTCCACTAATATCCGCTTGTCATGAGTATGAAATATGAAAGTCAGTATTATAACAGATCATGGATGGAAAAGTTGGAAAGATGTTTTAGGAAAGTTGGCACATGGAAGTCCAAGTAAATCTATTTGGGAAGTTTCCAAACCAAACGGGATTAAAGTGTAACTGCATCGCCTACTGATATTAACATCCATGTTGCCAGTAAACACGCAAAAACAAAAATCCCTCATAAGAAGCTGTTACAGCTTACATTACGGACCAAATCATAGGAGTTGCAGAAATTGCAGTCTCGGTTGGGTCCTGGTGTCTGAAAGGGCCCAAACAGGGGCGTAACTACCAGGGTAGCAGTGGTAGCGACTGCCACAGGGCCCGGAACATTACAGGGCCCGGAGCCCTGTGGCAGTCGCTACCGCGAACCCCACAATCACTGCTATCGTTATACTCCGGGGTCTTTTGAGACCCCGGAGTATAACGATCGGGGGCCCAGGGGAGGTGAGCGAACATAAAAAACACTGTAACTCACCTCTCCGCCGCTCCGCAGGCTTCGGGCCTGTTTGGTGACGTCCCAGACGTCAGCCGACGTCATTATGCGTCGTGATGCCGGCCTGGATCACGCGAGATCCGGTCCGACATTGAAGATGGCTGAAGTAGCGCACGGGAGTGCACCAGAGCGAGGAAGAGGTAAGTTGCAGTGTTTTCTATGTTTCTATCCTCCCCTGGGTCTCCGATCATTATATTCTGGGGTCTGAAAAGACCCCAGAGTATAATAATCGTTCATGGGTGGTCCACAATGGGGCATAACACTGTGTGCAGGGGCCACTATGGGGCAAACTACTGTGTGCAGGGGCCACTATGGGGCAAACTACTGTGTGCAGGGGCTACTATGGGGCAAACTACTGCGTGCAGGCGCCACTATGGGGCAAACTACTGTGTGCAGGGACCACTATGGGGCAAACTACTGTGTGCAGGGGCCACTATGGGGCATAATATTGTGTGCAGGGGCCACTATGCTGCATAATACCGTGTCCAGGGGCCACTATGGGGCATAATACCGTGTGCAGGGGCCACTATGGGGCATAATACCGTGTGCAGGGGCCACTATGGGACATAATACCGAGTGCAGGGGCCACTATGGGGCATAATAGTGTGCGCAGGAATGCGGTTTGTGTGGGTTGGGGGTGGCGGGTTGGGGGCGGCGGCTTGGGGGGGGGCCCCATGTCAAATGTTCGCCTTGGGGCCCAGCCATTCCTAGTTACGCCACTGGGCCCAAAGTCTCTGTTACTACATAAAAGGCACCAGTATTATAAATGTCCCATGGTATGTTGGGGACACACCAAGCTATGCACAGGGACGTCAAGTTATGCATCAGCTTTTTTTTATCACTTGCATCACTTTTATCACTTGCATCACTATCACAATGCATCACCTTTTTATTATCTTTTTAAAGGAGATTAGAAAAACATGACTGTTTTTTTTTCCAATAAACAGTGCCACATCTGTCTACAGGTTGTGTGTGATATTGCACCTCATCTCCACTTATTCCAATGGACCTGAGCTGCAATATTGGGCACAATCCATGAACGGATGTGGCACTGCTTGTGGAAGAAAGCAGCCATGTTTTCCAATCCCATACCATCCTTTAAAGCAGGGGCTATGCCCTGACTTTTGTAGCAGGACAACTTAGAATCCCATACAACACTTGCATTTATTCCTATCATTATGATTATTATATTGTATATTTATGTTAAAATTTGTTGGCGCCAAGTGTGATACAGTTCCTACAAGAGCTCTTCAAAAAGCCTATGGACAAAATTTATCAAACTAAATATGCTGGTTTTGAGGCAAGAAATGTGCCATTTTCCAATCTGTTTGCCACTTTCGAGAAAAGGGGGCAGAGTAGGATGGAGGCAAGGCAGGCCAGCGCTGGGACACCTCGGCATGACAGATTTATTATAACTGAGCCAGAAAATTGGCGTAAGATATACCTGCAATTTAAATCAGTTCCTAGCTGGTCTAAATTTAAATTTTGGCACATGGGATCACCAGAGATGGCTTTACTTAGCTATTATGGGCCCAGCAGTCCGGGGACCTAACAGTAACAATGGTATCCAGTGCTGTCCACTAACCCTGCTACATGTCAACAGCGCCAATATATTCAGTAACCCCTTAAGTTTCAGAAGGGCAGGGGATTGCTTTGTGATTTATAAGAATTTACCTTTAAAGCCCTTTTATTTTATCTGTAGGGGATATTAGGAGCATTAAAATGGCACTGAGATCTGATTTATTCTGTAAGGAATGCTTCTAATGTATCCGCGTACAAAATGCAGACATCATTTATTTTAGTGTTTCTGCCTAGTCTCATACTGAAAATAATTTTTGTGACAAGACAGTCTGTAGCCAAATAGTTCTGTCTTCTTAGTCTGGAACATTACTAACAGTAAAAACAAGTAAATTATCTGTAATGGATAATTCAGGCACTGTTAGTCGTATTTATAGATTTGTTAAAGTAAAAGCTACTGCATTCACATCAGACGGAGTATGTCACTATTATAACATTCTCCAGCTATGTCTCCATAGATACACTGTGCTACTTTATGAGTTGTGTGACTTACTGCAGAGCTTAGAAGTCAGAGTAATTCTTGACCTGTAAAAGAAACGTACTTAAGATAACAAACTCCAAGGAACTACATAAATAATGATCAATAACAAAAAGCTGCCAAGTAAACATTTATAGAGTATATGATCAGCATAAACACAGCTTCTGCTAAAAGATATGATCACAGGGTGACAACTATTGATCTACCAGGTTTATGTTGCTCTGCCTGACAGGGATAAGTCAAGTACTTGTCAATATGGTGTGGTTTTCATAAAATCACCAGCCCAAGCCAAGCACTGTGAAGAGTCCTCTATATTCATTAGATGCAGGCTTCCCTAGTTGATTGACAGCCTTCTCCTTGTTACTGTGTGTAGGGAGATGCTGTCAATCAGTGACAGGCGATCTTGAGCTCCCACTCCACATGAATACATGCACATCATTGAGAGGAATCATCCATATTCATGAGCTGCAAGCTTACCTTCCCAATTGACTGCCTTCTCCCTATTACTGTGCATAGGGAGAAAGCTGTCAATAATTAGGGTTTCCACTGCTAATGTATACGCATGCAAAGCATTGAGCAAAGTCTTGACTCACAGATCTTGGTTTTCACTGTACTTGATAAACACTGGTGGACAGATTCCCTTTAGCACCCACCATTTTGCTGTCCTAGTGGTTTGTCACCAGGCTTTCTGGATGCCAAGTATGGACTGTAAAAAAATCCCAACTTTGTGCCATTACATTTCTACCTTCATGCTCTCACCTACTGCTCTACTTCTGTACATTGTTGACATTCTTGAATCCTATCCCAGTATGTATTCTCCTCACTGCAGTACTGCTTGTTACTGTTTCTCTAGGGTTGGCATGCCGACATATGAAGCTTTCTCTGACTCTGTAGCTAATCAGAACTCTGTGGAGCTGAACCAATCAGCAGCTGAGGAGGGATATTTAAAGTCTCTTCAGAACTTCCCAGGTGCCTGTTATTAGTTTAATCCCTTTCCACTGGTGGTATTTTTCAATTTTCGTTTTTGACTTCCCGCCTTCCAAACCCCATAACTTTTTTATTTTTCCATTCACATAGCCATATGTGGGCTTAATCTTTGCGGGACAAACTGTTCCTCATAATGGTACCATTACTGGGAAGCTGGGAAAAAATCAGAATGGTGTGGAGTTGGAGAAAAAGTGCATTTGTGCGATGTTCTTACGGGTTTCCTTTTTATGGCATTCACTGTGCAGCCAATGACATGTCACCTGTACTCTATGTTTTGGTACAATTTCGGGGATACCAAATTTATATAGTTTTATTTACATTTTAACCCCTTAATGAAAATCCAAAACTTTGCAAAAAAAAAATCGCCATATTCTGACACCCATAACTTTTTTATAATTCTGTGTATGGAGATGCATAGGGCATCTTTTTTTGTGGGGCCAGGTATACTTTTAGTTATACCATTTTGGGGAATATCTATTGCTTTTATCACTTTTTATTAATATTTTTATCAGAGGTGAAACAGCGAAAAAACGGCGGTTCAGCTCAAGTATAAATTTGTAAACAGGGAGGTTTCGGACACGGGAACATAATGTTCATGTGTTTCACAGTAATTTTTTAGTTTTATACGTATTCTAGGGAAAAGGGGGGGGGGGGGTGATTCGAATTTTTAATTCTTTTTATACTGTAATTGTTAGACCCCGTAGGGGTCTTGAACCTCATGGAATCTGATCACTAATGCAATGCATTTCAATGCTAATGCACTACCTAATACAGGCATTTGTATGACAGGCTGCATTTATTGCAGTTATACGGACCTTGGTTTGTTTAACGGATATACCCTTTCTTCTGATTTTGGCACTTACTGTGAACTCTTGAACTGACTTTGGCCTGGATACATTTACTCTTTTCATTCCGATTTCCTGTTTTGACCTGCATTGTGAGATTTTCTGTGGATTCTGGTTTTGATCTCAGCTTGCATCTATTTCTTATACTAAGTTTCTGGGGGCGATACCTTGTGATTTTCTAGATATGTTTTTTCATTTTGTCTCTAATAGTTGAGGTCTACCTATGATAACAATTACAGGTCTCTCTCATCTTTTTAAGTGGGAGAACTTGCACAATTGGTGGCTGACTAAATACTTTTTTTCCCCACTGTAGAATCTATCTCCCAGCACTGTGTAGGATTTGGGTAGCTTGTTCTACTATTTTCTAGTATCAGCTAGTTTCTGCACTTTCTGGAATTTGCTCCTCAGTCAATATCATATCAGTCATCAAAGGGCAGCTCGAGATTTTGACTGTTTTGACATAAACAGGTCATCAGTAAGGCATGAGCTAATGCAATAAATGACACGGCCAAAGTTGTCAAGGATTCTTATCAGGACAGGAGCTGGAGATACCAGGAGGAAAGCAGACATGAAAGAGGATCTTTCATGTCCTCATGTATATGCGGTTTTACATACCGCTAGAAAGCCAACAGTTCCTGAATTCAGCGCACTTTCGGCTTTTCCGTTATGTGCCCCGGGGCTGGAGATATGGGCGGTCTTAGTTTTACCGTCAGAAGGGATTTCCTGTCAGTTTAGCTGCGCTGTGAGGTACGCCCTCCCTGACAGTATTCCTCCATAGACTTGTACTGGGGGGGCTTTCCTCACAGCTCAGCGTCATCACTGGGCTGTAAGGAACGTCCCTCTGACAGTACAGGGATATGGGACGAGTACAGTCAGGGAGGGTGTTCCTTAACACCCAGTGATGACGCTGAGCTGTGAGGAATGCCCCCCCAGTACAGGGCTATGGATGAGTACAGTCAGGGAGGGCATTCCTCACAGCCAAGCTGGAGTGTCAGGAACGCCCTTCTGACGGTGAAAATAAGACCACCGATATCTCCAGCTCCGGGGAACATAACGGGAAAGCTGACAGTGCGCTGAATTCAGGAACTGTTGGATTTCTCGCGGTATGTAAAACCGCATATACATGAGGACATGAAAGGTCCTCTTTAATGTCTGCTTTCCTCCTAGTATCTCCAGCTCCTGTCCTGATAAGAATCCTCACAGCCCAGCTAGACTGTCAGGAACACCCTTCTGATGGTGAACGGTGAAACTAAGACCCCTGATATCTCCAGCCCTGGGGCACATAACGGGAAAGCCGACAGTATGCTGAATTCAGCGCGCTGTCGGCTTTCTAGCGGTATATAAAACCGCATATACATGAGGACGTGAAAGGTCCTCTTTAAATGTTTGCAGTAAACCTGGTGAACAAGCTGAACAATTTTATGCTTAAAATGATGTTGAAAAAACGGGGAGAAGCCATAACTCCTTCTGTCAACACCACACCCCTTTGTGGGTGTACCATGCCTCCTTTTTCTGATGCACACATGAAGATGACCCAGTCACTCCCCTTTTTGTAATATGGTATGTTCCCAGGACATGTACAGAATTACAGAGAGCCTGGCAGATGAAATATCATTTTGCTGGGCCCCAGAAAATTGCCAGCTCTTCTGGGATTGTAGGAAGTCATCTGTACTGAAGGTTTTAAATTCAGTGATTCCTATAGGTGCCCACAGCAATTCCTGCAGATGAGCAGTTTCAAAATCCATCTAATTTCAGGTGGTATTTGTTGGGGAGTCATGCAGGGGAACATACTACAGTGTTCCCTTAAGAAAATTCTGCAGTATGTTCACACCATGTCCCCTACCTATTGACCAAACCACTGCATATTTCCTGGTGGCTAACCCACTGTGATAGAAGCAGAAGCCCAGTGGATGAAATTCCTCCAAACTTAATCCCCATGATGTTAAAAAAAAACATGTTCCTTACCTGCAATGTGTTTTTTGGAGAATGGTTTTCAGGAAAACATGCTGCTGAATCTCCTTGTGGCAAACTGTCCGCAAGTATGACTCCTGGCCTAAAATTTTGTCCACTTTGCTGCAGATTTTCTGCACTAAAATTTGCAGCATTTCGGTTCCACAATCTGAAGGGGAATGGTTGCGTTATAAAAGAGTAAGGGTTTGTTCACATAATGCGTTCAAATCATGCTATATTTAAACTGCACAATGGAAATAGCTGTGTTCAGCTATTTTCAGAACACCCATAGAAGTGAATTGAAAAGGGGTCTCACCTCATGCTAACAGCACCATTGGATTATTTCATTTATTTGTTTTATAAAGTTGGGGGAGTTTTGTTTTTTGTTTTTTTTTTCAACTGTTTAAAAGTTTTTGTCATACAGAGAGAATAAAAATATACAAGAAAAATAAGATAACTGAAGGTAACAAACATAGGACAGATGGGGATTACTCAGCATTCTCAATAAATTACAAGGCTTTAAACAAACTGGCCAGAAATGGCCCCAAAAAGGCCAAGGAATCCGACAACAAACAGGGGCAGACAAGACAGGCGGACAGAAGGGTGACAGAAGGACATCCAGGAAGTGAGGGGTCACACAACTGCCGGATCAGAGAGGCCGGGCCGCCCAAAACTTATCCCACGGTTTCCAGATCAGGCAGAACCTCTCCTCCTCATTATTAAGAAGGGCCATCAGGTACTCCAGGGAGCGCGCATCTTTTATCCTAGCGTATAACTCCTCCAGGGCCGGGGGGCTGGATGTCACCAGTGTTTAGCAATCAGACATCTAGCGGAAGTAAGGAGGAGCAACAGGAGCTGGAGAGCCTGCGCAAAATATCAGGAGGGGGGAGGATGAGAAGGTAAGTCCTAGGGGACAGGGGAAGGCTAACACCCAGGACCCCTTCCAGGAGACCCCGGACCTGGCGCCAATAAGGCTGGAGCAGGGGGCAGTTCCAAAAGAGATGGAAAATATGTGCGGGATGGGTGCCACACCGCCAGCAGCAGTCCGAGACATTCTTGTCAAAAGAGTGAAGTGCAGCTGGGGTGTGATACCAATGCATCAACATCTTAAAAATATTTTCTTTTTGTGTAACACATCTAGAAATCCTGGGTGCTCTACTCCATATGAGGGACCAATCGTTACTCGAGATGGGTGTCCCCAAATAGGTCTCCCACCGTGACATATAGGTATGTTGTGGCAAAGCATCTGGGGTGGGATTCGAAAGAAGGCGGTATATATCAGAAATAGGCCCTGTTGTCCCAACACCCGTTTTACAAAGTTTCTCAAAAAGCGTAGGGATGGGTGCTGTGGGGCCTTGAAAAATAGAGGAGGCCAGATGGGAGACCTGGATATACATGAACTCACTGGACTGGGGCAGGCCAAATCCGGACTGGAGATCAGCAAATGGTAAAAGATCCCGGGTCCTATAATCAATGATGTCAGCGTACCGAAAAAGGCCCGCTCTCAGCCAAGGAGCCGCTACCGGCCCAGTGAGTCCAGGCGGGTAATTAGGGTGAAGAAGGAAAGCGGTCATGGAGGAACACGAGGACGGGGGGAGTTAAGTTACTGAGTATGGGTGTACATGGTCTGAAATGCATGAGCTCTGCCTAAATGATTTAATAGTTTTAATGTTATTTTTTATATTTCATTATTTTTTATTAGTTCATTAAGATATTTATCTATAACTATTGATTGATACTCGTTTTAATAAATACTGTGACCATTATTATTCCAAAGATCTTTGTGTCCTTATTCTTATGTCTTTATTCATTTAGGTAATGTATGTTTTGAATGTGTGCATGTGAATGGCGTCTGTGTTACCATGGAGAGAGTTACATATGTGAAGCTACCTTTTGATTCACAGCAGAAGCAGGTAAACCAGAGGTCGAAGGTGGTACCTGTCACTGCATCTATCAGACATTTATTGCATAGATATGGGAAAATCATGAACTTTTACAATTTGTATACCGTGCTATAGTTAGATATAGCAAGGGGGAAGTACTCTACACATCAGAGGGCCACAGCATTTGAACCTTGTGAGGCACATTCAATGGCAGGGGAGGGGTATAATAACACATGGGGTATTAGACCAGGGCTACATAGCGCCTCTGGCTGCAGCTCCTGTCATGCGACCAAAGATCATCACGTAATCCTGCGACTTCTTAATTAATGTAAGAAAATATCGTAAGTAAATGGAGTTGCACTGTGACCCTGTGGGTGCTGCATCTGGGACTTCTAGTCACAAAAAGATTGAGCACTGCTGTGTTCAGTGGCGTAACTAGGAATGGCTGGGCCCCAAGGCGAACATTTGACATGGGCCCTCCCCCTGGCAACTGCCCCCCCCCCGCACAAACCACATTCCTGCACACACTATTAAGCCCCATAGTGGCCCCTGCACACACTATTAAGCCCCATAGTGGCCCCTGCACACACTATTATGCCCCATAGTGGGCGCCGCAAACAGTATTATGCTCCATAGTGACCCCTGCACACAGTATTATGCCCCACAGTGCCCCCTGCACACAGTATTAATTCCCATAGTGGCCCCTTCACATATTATTATTCCCCATTGTGGACCACCCATGAACAATTATTATACTCTGGGGTCTATTCAGATCCCAGAGTATAATGATCGGAGACCCAGGGGAGGATACAAACATAAAAAACTGTGTTACTTACATCTCCTTGGCTCCAGCGCACTCCTCGCTTTCGGTTTCTTCAATGTTGGACCAGACGTCATGGCCGGCATTGCAACGCATAATGACATCGGCCTGGGCCAAGTGACGTTTGAGACGTCATCCAGGAGGCCCGAAGTCTAGAGCACAGGAGAGGTAAGTAACAGTGTTTTTTGTGTTACCTCACCTCCCCTGGGCCTCCGATCATTATACTCCGGGGTCTTAAAAGACCCCGGAGTATAATGATAGCAGCGTTTGTGGGGTTCGCGGCCTACGGCCTTATTTACCAATCCCCGCTTCTGCTCACAGCCACCTCCGCTTTCGCAGAATGGGAAGCACAGGCAGCCGTGAGCAGGAGCAGGGATTGGTAAGTAAATAAGGCCCGTTACCTGCTGGTATTACAAACTCAACTTCTAAAACCCCTGCCGTCCAGTCTCCTCTGTTCCCACAAGTTGCAGCAATGGTGTCAGGTCCACAGCACATGACGCCTGCTAGTGACTGGCTGCTGCGGTGATGTGCCATTGACCTGACATCACCGCAGCAGCTGATCAACAAACAATTGTGAGCCATGTGGCTCCTGTGCAAATGGTTGGGGGCCATGCCAATGCAGAAATCAGAATATTAATAATAAATTTTATTTATATAGCGCCAACATATTCCGCAGCACTGTACATTTTGTAATAAATGGGCAGGGACTGTCAGAACTTCTTCAATAAACCCATGTATAAAAACTACATTGTCTCCTCAAGCTAAAATGGCTAATAAGGGAATATGCACATACTAAGATAAATAAAATTTTAAAAAAACTACTATGGGGAATATTTGTCAGTAAGTACTATCAGGCTGCTGTACAGTTGCTTCCTAGGAATCTTACTGCCGCTGTAGTTCCAGACGGACATTTTTTACAAGCGCACCACACACCAAAGATGGCTGCGCCCATGGGATGTTGTGGCTCGGAAGGTTGACTACACTTTTGATGTGACTGTACGGTCAGTATACGGGACTATGGGCCTATATACCCCGCCGTGGAGAGCGCTGTCCCGGCTGGAGCATGTCTGTCCCTCCAGGATTCGCATATGGGAAGCACATACAGTAAATGGACGTGTGACAAGTGGCGGGGACAGGGAGGAGAGGGGCTGCGCCACCTGTGGTAGTGGGGGACAAGACCCTGCTGTTGCTAAGGAATAGAGGAGCTCGGGGAACGTCTTGGAAAACACCCGGTGTGTGGAGATGTGACCGGGAGAAGTTATCATCAGGTTACCAGACACGAGCACTGTCAGACTATGGCCGTGTCCTCCAGTGCCCGGGCTGCGGTCATGTGCGGCTCTATAGCTGCGGCCACGGGCTGTCGATCAGTGACCCTTCCTGTGGTCGGAAACGCCCCCCTTTGAATGTAAAGTTCTTTGGAACAGATGATTTTGCACTGGAATGTCTCAAGATCCTGAACAAGTACAGGTAAAGATAGCGGCTGTATTGTGGTCATCGCTAACACAGGGGGCGGTAGTGAGGTCTTGTTGGTTAATGGACCTCATGTAACAAATGTCTTCTGCAAGTGGTTCGACTACTGAACATCCAGCGATCGTCTGCCATATAAACTGATGCTGCGCCGTTATGTACACAGACTACAATACTACAGGTGTCATATACTGTCACGGAGCCCTCATTGAAAACAAGCGTTTACTGTTAACCATGGTGCCGCACCAGTACCATGTTAGCTGGCAGTAAATTACATGTGGGTACTGCAGCTCAGCCGCAACATGCATGGGCACCCTAAGAGACTGTCCGTCATAGACACATAAAATGTCTGATAAAAATGGTTACATCTTTGGGTCCCCCCTGATCCCCATCCTGTCTGGTGAGGTGGCTGCTGTTTGCAGGATCCAGAAAGAGTGAATGTAGACATGACAGAACATATTCCTTGCTGTTTTCATTCACATTTATGGCAGTAAGCTGAACATGGGTGCTCTGCTGGTTCTGTGACTCCCTTAACAGGGAAAAAGAAAGAGAATTGTACATATGTATGGCCACATCGCCAGTCTCACTCTGCCAGGATGCAGCAACTAGCGGTCACCTCACTAGATGGGACATGGGTCAAAAGACTGGAGAAAGGTCTAAGTTGTGGGATTCACATTTATAAGGTTGCCTGTGGATATGTCATAAATGTTTAAGATATGAATATCCCCTTAAAAGAGGATTTTCCACTGATACCATTTATCACCCATCTAAAGGGTGACATTTCAAAGAAAAGTGACTTTATATCATCCCAATGGAGATGCCTTTGCATCAGCATAAGCTATGCCAGATTTACATCTGTGGTGGAGGTCTTTTGCAGGCTCAGTTAAAAAAAAATTAAAAAAGGAAGATCCATCATTAGATGGAATAGGAAACTTTAAGTCTGTATTCACACAACCATGTGGAGACCATATTTCCTGGACTGTACACAGCGGTGTGAACATAGCCCACTGCATCATATTGAGTTATGAGGCAGTCAGCTCCCAAATGGTTAGATCAGTTCAGTACTGTAGTGATCTGGCTGTTTGGAGGGTTACTGCTTCATAACTCAGTATGATACAGTGGGCTCTATTCACAAAGCCGTGTTCAGATCGGGATATACAGCCCTGTGTTCTGTGAGTGGAACACTGTGTAAAGCTGACCAAACACACATATTAGACGGAGGCCACATGAAAGTCTCTGATGACTAATATTGGAGAAAGAAGAATCAATCTTGACAGTAGGAGATGAACTGCAGCTGCCAAAAGGATTTGCTAAGACCTTGTCTTCCTCTCCCCCAATGAAATAAGACATGCACATTGGGCCAATCACAGCATGCATCTTTATGGCAGGACCGATTACTTTAGGCTGGGTGATTATATAACTGACCGTCATCTCTGTGTATAGCCAGCTTTAGCCCTTGTATAAAGGTATGCCTTTGTAAGGAACATATACCATGTGAGAAGTCATGTTATTAATCTGCACCTGTCTATATGTCTTGTATGGGCAAAGCAGCAAGGCACAAGAGGAAGTAGTTGGAAGACTAGAAGTGGTGTCACTGCCCTCCTTATTGCCCAGAGGTCTTCCAGTGGCGAATTATGCTTCAGAAGAAGGAATCCTGTTACATAAATGGCCTGACATTGGCCCTTGTGACCAGTTTGATGTTGGAGTGGTGGCATCTTTTGGGCGACTCCTCAATGAAGACCTCATTTTAAAGTTTCCATAGTAGGTAACTTATAATGATGTATGAAATGGATCAATCTGTTTGGAACTTTACTTACTCTACTCATTTATTTCAGCGGAATCTTAAATGTCCACCCCAGCCTCCTTCCCAGATGGCGAGGTCCAGCTCCCTTAATTCACACAGTACTCAATGGAGACAAGACGACTGGAGTCACCATCATGCAGATCAGGCCAAAGAGGTATATAACAGCAGCACCATATAATAGATGTGTGTGTATATGAGCAAACAACTGTCATGTCTCTGATGGCAGATGGCAGGAAGAATTACAGTGTCTGGCTCCAGTCATGGCAGTTGAATGTTTTACTTCTAGAGAGAAGATGTTGCTAAGGCAGGATTACATGAACAAATGTGAAATCATTCAGTTGAGAATGTGTCAGTGGAGGAGACAGATTTTAAAACCATTGTAGACAATTGTCTCCAAGCCTGTACCCTTTGCATCACAGACTGAAATGGTGGAAGCTGCAATTTTTTCCATATGGAAAAAAGCTGTAGGTACAGTGCTATGTCTGCGTAAACAATGAAGGGGACTTGCCCAATTACTCAGCTTATTAGAGGGTACTGGGAGTCAGTCCCCTAATGATCAGTTATTGATAGACAGCTGCTACTGTAGTTTATCCAACAACTTTGTTTTCCGACTCTGCATACATGCACATTCTGTACAGAAGAGCACTCATGTTTATATGGAGACAGGGGAATAAGAATATGTATATACCATAAAGAACAGTTGTCAAAATAAGACCATACAATTTGTCATAGGGCATGGGAAGACGCTAGTGCACGCAATTCAGTTGCAAAGGCAGCTATATGACACCTGGACTGTATCTGTGCATTATACGCCCGGCTGCCATACAGTTGCCATCTAGAGTACACTATCTTGTCTCCACATCTGATGTCAGATCAACCTGAGGAATTGAGTTGGAGGGACACTATAAGTTTTGATCTTGGACTTTGAGAACATTTGGCTAATGAGTTAATTCTCTTTTAGGTTTGATGTGGGTCCTATAGTGATGCAGGAAACATATCTTGTCCCTCCCAAGTGCACCTCTAAGGAGCTGGAAGCTGTGCTGTCCAAGAAAGGGGCTGAAATGGTAAAGGGTAAATGATGTCTTGTGAAGGGGGAGGCTTCTTTTTAGATTCCTGCTAAACACTTGGGTGTCATTTTTATTGTTGTCTTCTCTTCCAGCTTATATCAGTTTTGAAAGACTTACCTGAATGTCTAAGAACTGCGACAGAGCAACCAAAGGAGGGAGTAACATTTGGTGAGTGATGCAGTGTGTCTACTGCAAGGGTGGGTAAAGTTAGCTCCTTAGTGACGTCTTACAGATGTGCGCTTATCCAATATGGCGTGAGCTTAGAAGTTTGTATGTACCCTAACTGGTAGCAATTAAAAAGTTAAGCTTTTCGCACAAAAAACAAGACCTTATGCAATTCTATGGAAAACAAAATCGAAAAAGCTATGAATGTTAGTATATTGTGAAACAACTAATGTCCTGAACGTCTAGGTAGTGCTACCAATGTTTAGTATGTAGCATTTATTCCCCTGTAACTTGATAGTAATAGGAAGGTAAAAGAACCTGATAAAGTAGTGTAAACAAACACGACAGAGGTACCAGCGTGTAGAGAGCCTATAATGAAGAGTGTTAGGCACCTAGTGTGTCTAATAACAAACCTGGTGAAAGCCTCTGGCAATGCTGGAAAATGAGATTGCTTTTATGAATTTTTTAAATTTGTATAGGACCTAAGATAACCGCTTCCATGAGCTGCATCAAGTGGGCAGAACAAACTCCAGAACAGATCATTCGTCTAGAACGTGCCATTGGATTTGTGGTAAAATTGTTTACAGTATTGTATTATTGTGGCAGACTTTTGTCATGCTTATGAGCATAAGACCGCTTTTTATAATTGACGTATTTTGGTCAGTATTATGCAGTGCTGTTGCTGGCCATTACATGATTTTAATCCTGCATGCTTAGCAGTTTTCCCTTCTGTAGGATCTTTCTGTAATTCTCAGTTTTCCCTGAACTAGTAGGTGGAGACTAGATGATTTGATGTCTGTAATACATTGCACATGGAGAAAGCAGGAGATTCTGCTGCCTAACTCTTTCTCACTCTGGAGCAGCCGTTCTACTATATAGGATATTATAGAGAAGTTTCAAACAGTATTGAGTGAATAAAGCACTTGGGTTGAGATAGAAAATGTCCCTTTAGGAGGGAGGGACCTGAAAATAGAATGAGCATTTGTCTGATAAGATACATTACAAAGCTTCTTATATTGACATTGATGTATACAGGCTTTAATGAAAAGTTAGCGCCCTAGTTTAACCCTTTGTCACCGCAACCACTTTTAATTTTCAAATTTTTGTTTTTACTTCCTACCTTCCAAAAGCCATAACTTTGTATTTTTCCATATCATGTATTGAATAGCTGGAAAAAAAAATTCAGAATAGAGTGGAATTAGAAAAAAACTGCATTTGTGCCATTTTGTTACAGGTTTCATTTTTACAGCATCTACTGTTCGGTAACAATGACATGTTACCTATATTATATGGGTCGGTATAATTGCAACAATGCCAAATACATGTAGTTTTATGTTTTAACAAATACATTTTTTTGTATCGCCTTATTGCAACACCCACAACTTTTATATTTCCGTGTGCAAAGCTGTGCAAGGTGTTTTTTTTCTTCAGGGCATGTTGTAGTTTTTATATATATATATATATATATATATATATATATATATATATATATGTGTGTGTGTGTGTAGTTTTTTTATATTTATATATATATATATATATATATATATATATATACACACACACACATTGGGAAATGTGTGATGTTTTTAGCAGATTTTTTTTGGGGTGGCAATGCAGTAATTTAGCCATTTTGGATTTTTGACCCAGTACAGCCTTCACCTTATGGGATAAATTTTTATAGGTTGGGGATTGTCAGATGCATAGATACTTATTCATTTTTGTATGTGATCTAGGAAAAAGGAGGCGCTTCAAACTTATATTTTTTAACAATTTTTTTTCAAAGTTACTGAGCAGATGTTATGTTTAAAGAGGACCTTTCATAAGATATTGGTGCTGTTAGCTTCGGCATTATCGCTGAGCTATGAGGAACACCCTTGCCTCCACACAACCCTCACCAACAGTGATGTCGCAGACCTGAATGTAGCACACGGTCAGCTTTTAGTGGTACTGTATATAATACCACCAATCTGCAAGGACATAAAAAGTCCTTTGTGCCCTTTTTTTCATTGGGCAGCCTAATGGTTAACAATAGGACCTTACAGCACTAGAGTCCTAGGTTTGAATATGGCCAAGTACAACATCTGCAAGGAGTTTGTATGTTCTCCCTGTATTTCCTCTGGACATACTGATAGGGAATTTAGATTGTATGGGACATATGTGTCACTTATATAGTGCCATCTTACTTTGCAGATATTGTCAACACTGTCCCATATAAGTAAGCAAAATAAATACAGTAAACATAGCAGGGTTTGCAGCCCTATTCTCCCTGTCAAAAATACCCCATTATAAGTCAGTGAAATTCATCTGAACCTAGATGTGTAGTGGCTGTCATATAGAGCATAACCTTGGAATTCAGTTCTCAGTACATACCAATTGTCTGATTTCTTACAGATGCCTCTACAGGCCGTGTGGATGGGTGCACCTATTAAACTCCTTGAGTTTGTAGAAGTTTCTGATTCCTTAATCACTTCAGGTCTGTCTATACTGTGTAGAAAAAAACATGCAAATCAGTTTTTGGGTTTTTTTTGTGCATGCTTAGCGATGTTTTAGTTTGTGGGGGGGGGGACTAGTGCTTTTCTCACTTTCTCCTTTGTTTCTGCAGATTTCCCCACATTACCAGGCTCAATTCAGTATCTGTCTGTACCACAGATTATGGTGGTATGTTGTAAGGTAGGTAGCAGGTATCCTACAAAATATTTTTATTACTACATTATATTTATATTGTTTACCTTTTGATATGCCTGTATGAGGAGCTGACTACTAATCCTTCCCATTCACTATTGGTTCGGCCAAGCTTGCATGTGTTTTCATTTGAGGAGGGGGGAAAATGAGCTGCTGTCCTTGAGGTAAAAGGATCTGGCATACAGAAATTCAACATGAGCAAATATCAGCTGAACATTTCATATGCAGTAGATGGTTGACACGCCATGGGTTCAAGCTAGCAGTCTATGGCCACCATAGTAGGGTATGTTTATATCCCCAAAATAATCAGCTTCAATTTGTACCTGAAATCTGCCTCCCATTGAAATGAATGGGAGGCAGATTTGTGCTGCTTGTTGTTTAGGTGGATATCTCCTAAAACTCCCATCAAAATGAATAAAGTGTAGACTTTCAGAAAAAGCAGCTAAATCAGCTTCAGATTCCAGAAGCAGATTTTTTTCCTATCTGATGAAATTTGTGTGTGTGTGAATGTACACTACAAACAATACTGATATACCTAGAGAAGTGCTGAAATTGGGTAACTTTTAACTATTATGTATGGGTAGCATAACTTACATGGGTTAAGCTTTGATTTTCTGTTTGTATTGCAGTTATGTATATTTGTTGCCTTTTTGTATTGGCAGGATGGCTGGGTGGGCGTCAAGACTGTAAAACTAAGGAAGAAGATGTCTGCTAAGGATTTTTATAATGGTTACCTACACCCTTGGTTTGTGAAGAAATCTGATATATCACTGGAGGAGTGCCGCTTCTATACGCCTCATCTTCCACCAAAATCTAAGACTCCAAAGCAAAGATCACTATCTGCTAGGAATATGGGGTGCTAGCAGAGATGAAGCAGAATGAAACTAAATACAGTGCCTCAGAGAAATAGCCAAGAGAGCTATACGAGAATAAGAATGGAGACCTTGGGTATAGCACAGATCATCACAACTATGTGTAATAAAGACAGAATATACAGAAATTAAGTTATAAATTGTATTGCTTTAAATGTGTTTTCTAGGCCTTACAGGGAACCTGTTATCATTATGCTGCTATCACTATCCTGTGGCTAGGTGATAAGGTGTTCTTTATGGGTTAGCCCCTCCAGTGATAAAGTTCCATACTTCTATTTTATTCCTGTATTGCAGGTCCACTTTCCTCTGCTGGAGCGTGCTGTCAGGAGTTCAGCATGTGACCACTGCTTTTAGTGACTGACTGAGCAGTGATGCTACTCTGGTTGGGAAGATTACCGCATGTCCTTATGCAACATTATTTGCATCCTTAGGATTTTTTTTTTTTTTTTTTTGGTAAAAATGTATTTGGTAATGGTGCCCAGAGTCTGAAAATGTTGGGAAACACTAGACTACATCAATCATGCACCACAGTACCTAAGCAAGAGACTGCACACCATGGACAGGGAGGGATTAAAAGCATAGGATTCCTTCCCCTATCAGCAGCAGAAAGTGTTTACATACATATAATGAAACATGTGGTTCTAACAGTGTGCTAGCCACTGTGTACTCATCTGCAGCTAACAGACCGTGACTTACAGTAGCAGCACAGTGGATGAGAAACCTACAAATCTCAAATACTGCAGCCTAACTAGAGAGGTTTATTTAATTTTTTTCTAAACCTTTTAACCTAGGGATCTGTTGGCAATAGTACCATGTTAGTAAGAGTCAATTGTGTTTAATTACAAAAAACAATCCAAACTGTAATGATTTATTTTCTTTGTATTTTAATAAATTGTTTCTTTTAAAAGAATGCAGCGACATCCGTCATTACAGGTAGTGCGATCTATGGTGCTCCAGTGATGCTTGCCTTTAACACAGTTAAAAGCCTGTTTATAGTGCTTATGTCACAAAAATTATCCTCCTTCCATAGGATAAAAATTAAACTTGTGATAGATGGGGGTCCAACTGCTCCGACCCTGCATGATCCTGAGATTGGGGGTGTTTTACTCCCCTTGAGAATGTAGTGATGAATTCAGACATCCCCCTCCGCTTCATTTATTTCAGTGGAAGTGCCGGTCACAGCTAAGTACTGTACAGCTATTTCTGATGCTCAAAGTGAAATGGAGCAGAAGCACGTCCATAGTATTGACAATTTATCCACGTATCCATTTAACATAACTATATATCGTGAGCCTTTTAATAAAATTTAAAAAAAAAAATTTTTCTCAAAACTTAATTTAGGGAAAAAAAAAAAAAAAGTTTAAAAACCATTTGTATCCTTGGCTACACATTGCCCAGCAATGAGTCTTTGTAACTGTAAAAATGGCGTGCTAGCCGTGGTGAAGCAGCAGGAGGCAACAGTGTGCTTTAAAATAAGCACAGATATCCCTGTTTATGTATAGCAGCTCTGAGGAGTCTTTCAGGATGGTTTCACCAAGGGTAGGTACCACTGCAAGAGAGGAAAACGTAAGAGTAACAGTAACTAAAGAGCCGGATATAACATCTACATATAACTGTTGCATGGCCACGACAATCAGATATCCCACAGTTTTTCTAGACTTTAGATCTGGGTTTTCAGTGGATGAAAGTGTGGCTTGGTAGAGCAGTGAAGAGTCCAGGTGTTTTATCTGTGTAAAACTGCTGGCCCAACCTTCTAGTAATCTCTCCCATATTATTCACTAGTCATTAAAGGAGCTGACTGCCCAAGAAAACTGCATTAAAAATAACATACAGTTTAAACCAATGCATATCCATAATAAACAGAAGCATAAACCAGTGTGTCCACCCCAAATTTATTATAGTCTTTATTATTTGCTGCCTGCATGCGTTATGTTTGAACCTTGGGTTTCAGGGCTGCTTGTGACTCCAGGTCAGGTGATCAGAACCAGCATTAAGCACACAGCTCCCTTCTCTTGTTTTCAATGGCATTACATGTATATGTGGACTGGCTTTGTTATTCCAATGAGGAGGGAACTGAGTGCCAATTCCAATCCCGTGACCTGGTGTTGGAACCACCCTGGAAGCCTGAGGTTCAACACAAAGAACCTGGACACTAAGTAACAAAAACTCCCTGAAAAGCCCTTTAACTCTTGCAGGAAAATCTGTGCCATAAGAACTATGACCTGGTATTCTGCAGGTTTTTCAGGCATGGTATCTCCTCTGAAAACAATGCAGTAAAAGCATTGTGTAAACAAGCCCAAATAGTTCCAAGAGTGAAAGCTGTACCGGATCTAAGATTTAGGGGTATTTGTAAGTCAAAGTTCAGTCACATTATTTCACATTACCTCTTCAGACATTCCTGCGGATTTCCTGCCCTCAGTATTGAATGGAGGTTTTAGGTATCCTTTGAAATACAGTGGTACCAGTTCATGGAAAGTAGATAAGCAGTCCTAATGGAAGAAAGATGATCAATACAGATATTGTAGATAGTCACCTTTAGATGGTTCACATTACGTTCAGGGTCCAAAGTCCTGAACTCACAAGCAGAACAGAGCCCTATGATACTGCTAATCTGGGTCGTTTGATCCATGGTCGTGAAGGGATCTGTGGCTGCAATACAAACTGTCTACATTATGGCTATCTGAAGGAAACCCTAGAGATACCATAATGTCTTTAACAGATCAACCCTTTATCCTTTAGTTTAACTATGCACTTATAGTAACCATGGTAAAGCCAGAGGCACGGAACTTATCCCGGGGCATACAGGGAGTGTGTGCTAAATATTAACTCTAGCTGGAATTCTTGTAGAGATACCTCCAAAATTATAAAATGCCTCACAAACATATTTTTTCCTGGGATTTTTTACTTCTTTTGGTGTTTTTTTTTTTTTTTCAAAACACTGTATGCTCTGGGATGCCATTTTTTGCAAGCGTTTTTCTTCTTTATATGGTGAAAAAACCAAGACAGGATAGGTAAGCTGTATCAGATCAATCGGGGTCCAAAACTTGGACCCGGTCCTGATTAGGTGTTTCAGTTGCTGGCAGCCATATACTAGTTATACAGCTGAAAGCAGCCCTGCTCCTATTCAAGCAAATGGGAGCAGGGCTGCAATTCCAGGCACCAACACTACAGTGTACAGAGCTCCTTACACTGTATACAGCTTCTGGTATGTATAGTGTAGCAGTAATGCCTGAAACTGCAGCCCCACTCCCATTCACTTGAATAGGAGCAGGGATGCTTATGGCCGTATACCTAGTATATGATTTCTGGTGGACCCTGACTTATCTGATACTGATGATACATCCTGTGGATTATCTTCAGGTCCTTGACAACCTTTTAAACAAAAAAAAAACAAAAAAACACAACAACAACAAAAAACACCAGGGTAAAAGTGTGTTGGAAGCCTCATGAAGAATTTTAAGTCTCTCACCCGCTGCTCCATGTTACAAATGTAAGTGAACCACTTCATGCCGGCTGCCACATGGGTGATCTCGTCTGTGTAAATAACTTCTAATATCTCAGCTGAATTTTCATCTCCCTGCGCTAAAAATCTTTGCAGAGTCTGAGGATGAACATCAAGACCTCTTAAAAACAGAAGAAAAACAAGTGTTAATGCATACTGCATGTGTACATGACACTACAGTAGTGAAGGGAGGCAATCCAGTTTATTACCTGGCTTCATGGACCATATGGACAATCGCTAGACGCCCAAGAAGATTATGTGCTGTATCTGAAGCAGACTGCCACAAGCCTAGAAAGGTAAAGAGACCTATGATCATATAATGGTCTCTGCACAAAAACTATTTGTTGTGTTTACTGATACACTATAGCATGTTCTTAGTATAACACCCACCATTGTGCACAGGAAGGTCTCCAAAATGACTGCCCAGCTCCACAAGCCGCTTCTCCAACAAGCAGTAATGCTGAGGATGACACGTCACCATAGGTTATGGGTGTCACATGAATGAGAATCATTAGCTATATAATGAGAGCAACAAACCTTTGCTTCATCTCCAGCAACTTTCACAAAATCTGAAAAGAATTCTTTTGGAAGCCTCTCACCGGTCTGCAGCTGAAAGGTGGCGAAGCGAGCAATGATGTCCCAGGACAGGTCTATTGCCCACTGTTCTATATTTGCTAAGGAGTGAAGCAATGCTATTCTACTGGCCTAAGAGTCAAACATACAGAACAATGGTTACAAAAATGCCAGCATGACAACATTTAGAGACAACTACAATATGTGATCACATGACTGCCCAGCCAAACACATGTCACACTACAGTAACTTCTGAGGTCAGTGGTCTCACAGGAACAACAGTCATGGCCTTGGCAACTCTTTCATCCAGAGCGCAGTGCGGCTCTCCACAGCCAATGTTATATCGGGTGGGAATGTGTGCCCGGAAAAGCCCTTTAGGACAAAAAGCAATGTGGGAAAAAATGCGGCGGAAACTCATTGTGGTTTTTCTTGCATCGCTTTTCACAGAAGCTTTCTGCTTCCATTATTCCTATATGAAAAGCACTGACGTTTCCGTAGGTACAACTGACATGCTGCGATTTGCAAAAATGTGTGAATGGGATTAGCCAGAATCTCATCCATTTTGCAGTTAAAACGCACCTGGTTTTTGCTGCAGTGAAAAATTGCGGCGTTTATGCTACGTGGGGCCCGGCCTTAATCTGGCACAAACCTTCTGATAATCCAGTATCTATCAAATCCCACTGGTGCTGGATTAAAAGAATTCTATTATGTTAGGGAAATGCTATTCAAGCAACTCCACAATATACTCTGTTAAATTGCTCCAAAAGACAAAACTAGTTTAAAACCCATAAAAGGTGATTTATCTGCTCAAATTATTTATCTAAGGCGCTGATCCAGAGGTCTCTGTCAGAACCACGAGTTGGAATGTGTTTTATGAAAACAAATTCCGTGTTACTATAGAAACTCAAATACTTACCGTTCCACCAAAATTTAATAAGTGCTACATGATGAACAGACAGTTCTCTGGATATTCTGGACAAGGGGATTAAAATGTATAAAATGTTCTAAAGTAAAATAATCTACCCGTCCAAAAACACATATGAAGGGAATTTATACATGCCCAGACAAAGAGTTTATTTACATACACACACACTATATATATATATATATATATATATATATATATATATATATATAGTATATATATCACACACACAGTTGTGCTAAAAAGTTTACATACCCCGGCAGATTTTTTGTTTTTTTGGCCTTTTTTCAGAGAATATGAACGATAACACAAAAACTTTTTCTCCACTCATGGTTAGTGGTTGGTTGAAGCCATTTATTGTCAAACTTCTGTGTTTTCTCTTTTTAAATCATGATGACAACCAAAAACATCAAAATGACCCAGTTCACATATCCTGGTGATTTTGGCCTGATAACATGCCCAGAAACCAAACCACGGTCGGGTAGACCAACCAAGATTTTGGCCACAACGGTCCGGAAAATTGTTCGGGATGCAAAGAAAAACCCACACATAACATCAGCAGAAATACAGGACTCTCTGAAAACTATCGGTGTGGCTGTTTCAAGATGCACAATAAGGAGGCACTTGAAGAAAAATGGGCTGCATGGTTGAGTTGCCAGAAGAAAGCCATTACTGCGCAAATGCCACAAAGAATCTCACCTCCAATACGCCAAACAGCACAGAGACAAGCCTCAAAACTTCTGGAACAAGGTAATTTGTAGTGAGGAGACAAAAATCAAAACTTTTTGGCCACAACCATAAACGTTACATTTGGAGAGGTGTCAACAAGGCCTATGATAAAAGGAACACCATTCCTACTGTAAAGCACGGAGGTGGATCACTGATGATGTGGGGATGTGTGAACTTCAAAGGCACAGGAAACTTGGTCAAAGTTGAAGGAAAGATGAATGCAGCACGTTATCAGCAAATACTGGAGGCAAATTTGCACTCATCAGCCAGGAAGCTGCGCATGGGACGTACTTGGACATTCCAACATGTGAACGATCCAAAACACAAGGCCAAGTCAACCTGTCATTGGCTACAGCAGAAGAAAGTGAAGGTTCTGGAGTGGCCATCTCAGTCTCCTGATCTCAATATCATTGAGCCACTCTGGGGAGATCTCAAGTGCACAGTACATGCAAGACAGCCCAGGAATTTACAGGAACTGGAGACTTTTTGCCAAGAAGAATGAGCAGTTTTACCATCTGAGAAAATAAAGAGCCTCATCCACAACTACCACAAAAGACTTCAAGCTGTCATTGATGTTAGAGGGGGCAATACACGGTATTAAGAACTGGGGTATGTGAACTTTTGAACAGGGTCATTGTGATGTTTTTGGTTGTCCTTATGATTTAAAAAGAGAAAACACAGAAGTTTGACAATAAATGGCTTCAACCAACCACTAACCATGAGTAGAGAAAAAGTTTTTGTGTTATCATTCATATTCTCTGAAAAAAGGCCAAAAAAACAAAAAATCTGCTGGGGCATGTAAACTTTTTAGCACAACTGTATATATATTTGTTCCTAAAAACTTAGTAAACATGAAAACTTATGCAAAGAGACTGATAACCGAAACAGATTTTTAACACCTCTGACAGAATAGTAGTTACAGTGTACCTCCAGTTATACACAACTTTTTAGAAATAGTGTATTTAAATATAAGGAACTCTGTAATATATCTTATTAAAAGAATTTTTGTTTCCTTCACCACTTATTAAGCTATTCTGCTCCATTTCTTCATCCTGACTGCTTGTTTACATTATATTCTTCTCCATATTCAGCCTCACACATAGAGCTCTATGGAGGGGGAGGAGGAAGTAGGATTCTCCTGCTGGCTGGTTAATTGGTTTATTGCCTCATTCTGTGTGTTACCAGCCTCTTATCTATAACTTAGCAGTGTTAAAACGCAAGGAATAGCAGAGTATAGGAGCAGCAATTACTTGAGTATCTTTTCTAATCTCCCTCCCCTCTTCGTAGATTAATATGGAGAAAGTAACTACCTTAAAAGTGGAAAAGAAAACAGATTTCTTTAATAAGATATATTGTAAAGTTTCTTATTTTCACATGTACTATTCATTTATGAAAAGTTCTTTATAACTGGAGGTCCACTTTAAATTACTACTCTGCAAATTGATACTTTGTGACTATATATTATCGTGATTGATAAGGGTTAAAGACATTTCTGTTAAGAATTTGCAGTTCTGCTCCCTGTTAACACATTGAGGATTTGATGAAGACTTACTTTAGGTCTACAGCCTATGGATTAGCCCCATTAAATGACAAATATCCTAGTGTGGATTTACAAGAGTCAGCCTCGGATTTCTGTAGCAGAATCTTTTGTAAATACATATCAGATTTGCCATGGGCATGTGTGAGCATACAGTAACTGTTCAAATTCATATCACTATTATATAATTAAAGATATATATAGCATCAGGATTGATTGCAGCACGACACAACCTTTATGTTTACCAAATACTGACAACTTGGACTTTTCCCTTCTTCTAAATCCACTGGTGGCTTTGGCTCAAAAAATATACCCACAAAATTTGCAACAAAAAAATACAGCTTTTCAGTAAGGTGTGCCATGAGCCTAAGCGCTTACTCATATGACAGTGTTTCACAGCCGCGTGCCTGCCGTTATTTTTAATTGCCAACACGCAGCTCCATTGTAAACATAGAATACTGTATATTCGCACAACCACTGTTTTAGCGCACGGCAGTGTGACTAAATGCCAAGACAGGCTTGTGCTGCTGATGTGTTTAGCACAGAGCATTGCTACGCAAACCCTGTTATGAGTAATAATGGGGAACAATTACCAACACTGGTACATCACTGAGTGTTATGCCAGTGTATAATTATAGTGTAACATGTCCAATATTCAACAAAGGCATTGGATGACAGCAATTGGATATTAACTGTAGTAGAGTAACAGACAAAGACTGAGCCCCCCTCCCCCCATCTGTGTCCATTCCTATTGTAAACAACATGACAGACAACTTCTACTTTTGTAACGGAAGCAAAAGGCTCGCATCCAGAACTTCTTTCGTCAGAAAAGTAGAAAATATGATGGGAAAAAGCATCCGTCTTTTAACTTTTTTTACATTGGGGTGAATGCAAAAGGACTCCTGACAGAGGGGGATCCATCTGCATCTGTCATTTAATGTCCGTTGCTCTCATCCTGTGACTGATGAGAGCAATGGATATTAAATAACAATCATGTGAACCTAGCCTTATTGGCTTCTAGCTTTTTAGATAATCCAACTTTTATTAAGGATTTACCAATATATGCAATATATAGTTGCAGTTATAACTAGCGTCTATACTGAATACCTACATGATAAGAATCTTCAACTATAGTACATAACACTGCACTGTGTACCCTTATGCATCGCTCTTTAGCAAGCTGTACATGACCTGTATAAAACATCTGGTATGGAACTGGTTAAAGCATGGCAATGCACTGATAGAGTCACAAATATTCAATATCAATGTGCTATGTAAAACAGGTCATTGCTGATATAGCAAAGTTTTGAGAAGCAAAAGAGGAAAGAAAAACGTAAGTCTTACCAGTGTGCCTCCCTTGCCTCTCTTGATTCGGCCTGGCTGTACTATGGTGAGGTTCTCTTTGCGGCTTGGCTGGGCAGGGGGTTCAGTGTGTCCAATTTCTGTAATTTTTCCTGAGTTCCACAATTCTTGTACTTGATGAGTCAGTTTCGCCTGGGGAGAACATCACGCTTAGGCTCCTTTCAGATTAAATTTTTTTACAACTGTTTAGCACGTGCAAAAGACGGATTCAAGAAAAGTGATGCAAATGGATGGTCATCCATCTGAATGGAGCCTTATGTACTGCCTCTCCCCAAAGTGTAGGCAAATAAATAAGATAAAACAAGTAATAGTAGCAATAATCAATCTGCCAAGAAGACCAATTGCCACCTACAATTTCTAGAATATTTTCCACACTTAGCCTCACCTTCTCTTCTGGATCTGGAGTGCAGAGGATTTTGCTGGCCCAGTAAGTCAAGGAACATTCATTATCTATGGCTTGTGTGCTTCCAGCAGCTCCAACACTATCTAGAACACATAATACCTCAATGTTAGGGTTCTTAAAAACTATACTTTAAACTTATTCGCTTAGTTAAAGGGGAAATTCTGTTAAAATGATTTTCTGATATGTGCTAAATACAGATGTAGCAGAATTAACCTGAACTTCTGCAATTGGTTAAACCGCTGCAGCGTGATGTCTTATCACAGACAGCAACAAAAACCAATGAAAAGTCATTGAAAAATGTTTTTACAATGACTTTTCATTATTTTTTGTTGCCTTCTGTGATAAGATATCACGCTGCAGTAGTTTAACCAATTACAGAAGTTCAGGTTAACTCTGCTACATCTGTACATCAAGTCAAGCTAAGATTTGTTACTATAAGTATGTATGTGGGGAGAGATACAGTGGGGAAAAAAAGTATTTAGTCCGCCACCAATTGTGCAAGTTCTCCCACTTAAAAAAATGAGGCCGGCCTGTAATTGTCATCATAGGTAGACCTCAACTATGAGAGACAAAATGAGAAAACAATTCCAGAAAATCACATTGTCTGATTTTTTAACAATTTATTTGCAAATTATGGTGGAAAATAAGTATTTGGTCACCTACAAACAAGCAAGATTTCTGGCTCTCACAGACCTGTAACTTCTTCTTTAAGAGGCTCCTCTGTCCTCCACTCATTACCTGTAGTAATGGCTCCTGTTTGACATTGTTATCAGTATAAAAGACACCTGTCCACAACCTCAAACAGTCACACTCCAAACTCCACTATGGTGAAGACCAAAGAGCTGTGGAAGGACACCAGAAACAAAATTGTAGACCTGCACCAAGCTGGGAAGACTGAATCTGCAATAGGCAAGCAGCTTGGTGTGAAGAAATCAACTGTGGGAGCAATAATTAGAAAATGGAAGACATACAAAACCACTGATAATCTCCCTCGATCAGAGGCTCCATGCAAGATCTCACCCCGTGGGGTCAAAATGATCACAAGAACAGTGAGCAAAAATCCCAGAACCACACGGGGGGGACCTAGTGAATGACCTGCAGAAAGCTGGGACTAATGTAACAAAGGCTACCATCAGTAACACACTACGCTGCCAGGGACTCAGATCCTGCAGTGCCAGACATGTCCCTCTACTTAAGCCAGTATATATCCGGGCCCGTCTGAAGTTTGCTAGAGAGCATTTGGATGTTCCAGAAGAGTATTGGGAGAATGTCATATGGTCAGATGAAACCAAAGTAGAACTGTTTGGTAGAAACACAACTCGTCGTGTTTGGAGGAGAGAGAATGCTGAGTTGCATCCAAAGAACACCATACCTACTGTGAAGCATGGGGGTGGCAATATCATGCTTTGGGTCCGTTTCTCTGCAAAGGGACCAGGACGACTGATCTGTGTACATGAAAGAATGAATGGGGCCATGTATCGTGAGATTTTGATTGCAAACCTCCTTCCATCAGCAAGGACATTGAAGATGAAACGTGGCTGGGTCTTTCAGCATGACAATGATCCCAAGCACACCGCCAGGGCAACGAAGGAGCGGCTTTGTAAGAAGCATTTCAAGGTCCTGGAGTGGCCTAGCCAGTCTCCAGATCTCATCAACCCCATAGAAAACCTTTGGAGGGAGTTGAAAGTCCATGTTGCCCAGCGACAGCCCCAAAACATCACTGCTCTAGAGGAGATCTGCATGGAGGAATGGGCCAACATACCAGCAACAGTGTGTGCCAACCTTGTGAAGACTTACAGAAAACGTTTGACCTCTGCCATTGCCAACAAAGGATATATAACAAAGTATTGAGATGAACTTTTGTTATTGACCAAATACTTATTTTCTACCATAATTTGCAAATAAATTCTTTAAAAATCAGACAGTGTGATTTTCTGGATTTGTTTTCTCATTTTGTCTCTCATAGTTGAGGTCTACCTATGATGTCAATTACAGGCCGGCCTTCTCTTTTTAAGTGGGAGAACTTGCACAATTGGAGGCTGACTAAATACTTTTTTTCCCCACTGTATCCCTATGTGGATGGGTGGGAAGTGGGACTTTCTAGAAGCACAGGACAAAGGAAAAGATGCTAACATATCCAAGGGTTTATCCAAGCATATTCTCTCACCCAATTCAACATGAGGAGTGCAGAGATGCCACTGCATGCTGCGTGGGACAGTTGCCGAGGCTGATTCCCAGCAAATATCCTGAACAAGGGGCTATAATAATTAACCAGACCAAAGCACGGTATCTGCTGGATGTCAGAATCTATTCAGGCCGGATGTCTGAATGGGTGGGAGAGTTTTCTTGTACAACCCCTTAAGATGCCTTGAAATTCTATAAACAAAACATAAAAGGCAATAAAAACAGTCATACCCTGCTGTTTAGACTGAGTTTTCTTCCAAGGGGTTAAGGATAATGCATTTTGAGTCTGGATATAAATTTTCCCTTCACAAACCTTCACTTCATACACTTGATTCTAGAAAAATAAATTTTAAAACAATAATCGAATACAGGAAGCAGCCTGGCCTAGCGTCTAACCCAACTGCTAGTGTTAGATTATTTTTGGAAAAAGTGGCTCTTTACTACATCTGGGCAATTATGCCCTAAATCAAAATCACAATTAAATAAATATTTTTATATGATTTCAATTAATGAACAATTATTTTAGGGCACGCCACTTTTTACATGCCATTCCCCCAATTTATATGCAATGCCATGTAACTGAATTTTGGTTATTCCCATATCAGTAATCCTGATTGGAAGTTCACATCCATTAATGGAGCCGACTTTCAGATATTTTGCGATTAATTGCCCAGTGCTACTCTTACAAAATATCACTTCTTCAATAAATAAATCATTTTCTGAATGATGTAAAAGGATTACTAATAAAGTAATGTCAAATAGCTAGGATATACCATCAATTTATAATCATTGCAGGCCCGATCTATGGGGCCTCAAATGATCCTTAAAATGAAGGGGCTGCGGCACTGTGTCCCCTTTTAATTTGTTCCTGTACAACAGTGCTGCTGTTAAGGACCTGCTTATCTTACAATACTGGACTAGACCAGCATTGCTTAAGCAGAGGAAAACTGTACCCAAGCAATATTTTACTTATTAAAATGATACATTTTTCTATCATTTTTTTTTCTGTATAAATTCCTTATTTCTAACAAATTCTTCATTATTTTCAAGATCACTGCTTGCTTCAGTAGGGACCTTCATTACTTACTACCAGAGGATAAAAATCTGTCCTGGTCATGTGACCAGGACTAAGACCATTAGAGTTATCAGAGCTGTGTCTTGTAAGGAGCTGTGCACCTGCATATTCATATAATAACCAGGACAGATTTGTATCTAGTGTAAAAAAACAAAACAAAAAAAAACAACTGAGGTTTCTATTGAGTGACATCAATAAATTGTATACCTTTCCATTATACTTCTTTAATTCAATACAGCTGCTAGAAATTGGTTATTTAGGCTAAGGCCCCATGTACCGGGGGCAAAGCAGCACATTTCACAGAAAGTCAGCAGAGTTTACCTCTGCGGACTTTCTGTCCCTATTCTACCTATAGGGAAACTGCCGAGGTTTCCATAGGTATAATTGACATGCTGCGATTTCCAAAACCACAATGGTTTTGAAAATTGCAGCGTGTCTTCTGTGCGTATTTTTCCACAATGTGTGGATGGGATTCGCTAGAATCCTATCCACTTTGCAGGGACTGTAAAACGCTGCAGCCAAACCGTGGTGTTTGCGCCACGAAGGGCCCCAGCCTAATACAACTTTTATACTAATGTTTTTTTCCCATGGCATTTCTGCCACGTGGGTCGACAGCCTTAAAGTGACTTCCATCAGGGACAAGGCTCCTGGTGATTCTCATTTCAGGAGAGCGGCTGACTGACTGTGACAGGATCGGTTACCCTCCCCAAACTCTGATTCAGTGGCTTACAAGGGGACTCAATGCACCAGATGGTTAATCTTTGATATCTCAGCATCCTCTGCATTCCAGATGTAGCACTACATATTCCAGCATGCACACTTGCTCGTCTGCTCTTGAAGCTGCTGTAGAAGTGAATGGAGCATGCTGGATATTGTAGTTTTCCAACAGCTGAGGTGCTGAAGGTTGCTGTCCCCAGTTAGTAACCCATAGTTTACTCATCAGCACAGAGTCTGAAATCTTTGTTATATCTGATGCTTTCATGTATACAAAATAGAAACATTATAGCTTTTAATACTTTATCAATATAAAACTATGGATTATTGGACCTGTAATCCAGAGGAAGAAGAGCCATCATCCAAGCAGAATTCAAAGTAATGCCACGGACATGTTAATGCCAGTCGCCCATCACACAGATCCTCTATGTCTCCTTGCTCCAATGGCCCACCTAATGGTTGAGGACAAATACCATACCATTACATTAATCGCTGAAACCATACAATCAGGAACTAATATATACCATTATTACCATTATACCGTTCAATTCTTACTGAAGCAGAATTATCATTGATCCCTACCAGCAGCTGACTTACAGCAGAAAGATTTTCACTTGTAGTAAATGGAATTCTTTACAGTCCCACTAATATTAAATAGTACATACCCAAATGTAAGGATTTAAACCACTGACTTGAAATAAGGCAAAATCATAGCATAAAAACTACATTTAAAACACTGGCTCAATGCAGTGCAGTTTTAATAAAAGTGGTTTTAAAAACATTTCCCAGAATTTTTGTTTAGCAAAAAAGTGAGGAGCGCTGCCAGTTGTAGCCATCCCAGTGGATTTAAAGGAACATGTATCATGCCTTGTGCAGAGCCAGAAGGGGCACTGCATGACTACTATCATAAAGTGCAGCACATCCCACTCAGTCCAATGCATAGGTTTTGTCTGGAGTGTTCCTTTAACATACACAAGGTGCAGTTATCTTTGCATACAACTACTGTTTGAACATATGTAAGGGTATAGTCAACAAACCCTTACATTAAACCGTCCTTTAAATTCACTGCACCAATATTACCCTAATAAAAAGGAGACTAAAAGTTATATAAAATTTCCATATAGGGTTGCAGATCACCCAGCAGATGTCACCAGTGATGTCCTGTGTATGTGACGGGGACCTCTGCAGCCAATCACAAGCCTCACTGGTGACCTCTTCACAAACAGCACATGACAAGCAGTTTGTGAAGAGGCGACTTCTGAGTACTGTGATTGGCTATAGAGGTCACCTGGCACAGCCAAAGACCTGTACACATACAGTGGGGAAAAAAGTATTTAGTCAGCCACCAATTGTGTAGGTTCTCCCACTTAAAAAGATGAGGCCGGCCTGTAATTGATATAATAGGTAGACCTCACCTATGAGAGACAAAATGAGAAAACAAATTCAGAAAATCACATTGTCTGATTTTTAAAGAATTTATTTGCAAATTATGGTGGAAAATAAGTATTTGGTCAATAACAAAAGTTGATCTCAATACTTTGTTATATATCCTTTGTTGGCAATGACAGAGGTCAAACATTTTCTGTAAGTCTTCACAAGGTTGGCACACACTGTTGCTGGTATGTTGGCCCATTCCTCCATGCAGATCTCCTCTAGAGCAGTGATGTTTTGGGGCTGTCGCTGGGCAACACGGACTTTCAACTCCCTCCAAAGGTTTTCTATGGGGTTGAGATCTGGAGACTGGCTAGGCCACTCCAGGACCTTGAAATGCTTCTTACGAAGCCACTCCTTTGTTGCCCTGGCGGTGTGCTTGGGATCATTGTCATGCTGAAAGACTCAGCCACGTTTCATCTTCATTGTCCTTGCTGATGGAAGGAGGTTTGCGCTCAAAATCTCACGATACATGGCCCCATTCATTCTTTCATGTACACGGATCAGTCGCCCTGGTCCCTTTGCAGAGAAACAGCCCCAAAGCATGATGTTGCCACCCCCATGCTTCACAGTAGGTATGGTGTTCTTTGGATGCAACTCAGCATTCACTCTCCTCCAAACACGACGAGTTGTGTTTCTACCAAACAGTTCTACTTTGGTTTCATCTGACCATATGACATTCTCCCAATACTCTTCTGGAACATCCAAATGCTCTCTAGCAAACTTCAGACGGGCCCGGATATCTACTGGCTTAAGCAGGGGGACACGTCTGGTACTGCAGGATCTGAGTCCCTGGCGGCGTAGTGTGTTACTGACGGTAGCCTTTGTTACGTTAGTCGCAGCTTTCTGCAGTTCATTCACTAGGTCCCCCGTGTGGTTCTGGGATTTTTGATCACCGTTCTTGTGATCATTTTGACCCCACGGGGTGAGATCTTGCGTGGAGCCCCTGATGGAGGGAGATTATCAGTGGTCTTGTATGTCTTCCATTTTCTAATTATTGCTCCCACAGTTGATTTCTTCACACCAAGCTGCTTGCCTATTGCAGATTCAGTCTTCCCAGCCTGGTGCAGGTCTACAGTTTTGTTTCTGGTGTCCTTCCACAGCTCTTTGGTCTTGCCCATAGTGGAGTTTGGAGTGTGACTGTTTGAGGTTGTGGACAGGTGTCTTTTATACTGATAACAATGTCAAACAGGAGCCATTACTACAGGTAATGAGTGGAGGACAGAGGAGCCTCTTAAAGAAGAAGTTACAGGTCTGTGAGAGCCAGAAATCTTGCTTGTTTGTAGGTGACCAAATATTTATTTTCCACCATAATTTGCAAATAAATTCTTAATAAAATCAGACAATGTCATTTTCTGGATTTGTTTTCTCATTTTGTCTCTCATAGTTGAGGTCTACCTATGATGACAATTACAGGCCGCCCTCATCTTTTTAAGTGGGAGAACGTGCACAATTGGTGGCTGACTAAATACTTTTTTTTCCCCACTGTATGAATGGAGCTGCGGGAGAGGAGAGTCCTGGTTTGTTATGTGGGTTTCCCCCACTAGCAGCACTATTAAATAATAAAAATATGAGCCGCATAAACCCTTTATTTTACAGAAAATACTCTCAAATTACAAAAAATCTGATAGTATACCTTCATGGGGACATGCCGAATCCATGGCATAAAATTTGCCATCTGTGTGTATTAGGACCAAATGTTCTCCATCCTCTGAATATAATCTAAAAAAGAAAGCAAATGTTATAGAAAATATGTCTGTACAGGTATACTGTAATAACAAGCACATCACTCAAACAGGCCTAATAACATGGACACCTATCATGGGTCTCCTTTGTTATCGGGCCGTTCACCTCACGTTTTGATCATTAGTTTAACTGTTCAGTTTGGCGAATAGAAAAAACTGAAGTTAAAAACGGATGAAACCGATGTCCATGCCTTTCCAAAGAGCCAATGTTAAATAAAAACGGATCCGTTTATGTCCATTTTTTTGTGGGGCACAATAGTGGGGTTTGTCCTACAGTAACTGATCCATTTATTTAACACTGACTCTATGTAAACAGATAGTCATCAGTTTCCATCCACTTTCACATCAGTTATTTGTATCCGATCAGTTAAACTGATGATCAAAACATGATGTGAATGGCCCCCAATAAGTAGATAAGCACGGCTCCCTTTTCATGCTGAATGGAACAGAGGGTTTGTTTAAAGATGACCTTTCATGTCCTCAGAGATGCGCAGTACTACAAACACACTGTCAGCTTTCCCAGTATGTGCCCCGGTGCTAGAGATATCGGTGCAGTTTGTATTTCTCCACACTCAGAATGGCCAGGATGGGAGGATGACCAGATCATAGAGAGAGAACGTTTCTGGGCACTGGGTGGCGTAGCTCTTTGGTATTATGAGAGCAATGGTGACTCCCTTGTTGCTCCAAGAAGCTCATTTGCACATTAAGAATGAAGATCAGATCTCAAGAACAGAGGAAGTGATCGGGAAGGGAAGGGAAGGGGGGCGTTTTAATTAAATCAAAGTCGGTTATGTGAATGTGCTGCTGGTTTGATTGTCACCAGAACTGGAGCTGAGCCCATTTAAAAGGTTTGTGTGCTTTATCATTGGTTATCATCCATCTTCCAATACCTGGAATGGCCACTGATAAGTAGGTGACATGCCTCTCTAGGGAAAGGGAAACTAGCGCATAGGCAATGCCGTGCAGGACAGTGGCGCAGAGATCATGATGACATTCTTTTTTTTTAAGTGATAAATAAGTTGGAGTCTATCAGGGTATGTCCACATGGGACAGATTATTCACAATGGCATAAAGCACACTAAATCATGTAGAATTCACAGCATATTTGTTGCTACACAGTAGTCACATGCTGTTTGTGAAGAGGTCACCACTTAGGCCTGTGATTGGCTTCAGCAGTCAGCCAATATACAGATGAATTGAGTTACTGCTGGAAGGAACCAAGGCGGGGGGAGAGCAAAGTACTGGTTTTTATGTATAAGGGCCCCTTAGCCTCAGCTCATGGGCCCCAATACAAATCTATTATTTGACCGCTACCTACCTTTTGCCATTTAGAATAGTGATCTATTTTATGTGGCAGAGGGAAATTTGCAGCCCCCTCAAGGTCCAGTAGTGACTGCAACTGCTGCACCCTCTATAGCCGTGATGGCGAACCTATGGCACGCGTGCCAGAGAGGGCACGCAGAGCCCTCTCAGTTGGCACGTGCGCTGTCGCCATGATCGCTCACTAACAGGGAATCTGGTACAGGATTCCCCGTTAGTGAGCGATCGCTTCTTTCAGCTATATGTACATACTGATGAAAGCTGTCACTGTAGGCCGTGGTCCGGGGAGTACACTGACTGCAGAGTGTGACCTCTGCCCCGACGCAGGCGCGCTGACGTAAGTCATCAGCGCCTGTGATCAGAAGAAGAAGGACGCTCTTCCTGGGACTGCAGCTCTTCGTGCGACTAGGTAAGTAACATAAACTACTGTGTAGGGGCCTACTGTGGAGCATATACTAATGTATGGGGGACACTGAAGCATATACTACTGTATGGGGGACACTGTGAAGCATCTAATACTGTATGGGGGACACTGTGAAGCATCTAATACTGTGTGTGGGACACTGAAGCATCTAATACTGTGTGGGGGACACTGAAGCATCTAATACTGTGTGGGGGACACTAAAGCATCTAATACTGTGTGGGGGACACTGAAGCATATACTACTGTATGGGGGACACTGTGAAGCATCTAATACTGTGTGTGGGACACTGAAGCATCTACTACTGTATGGGGGACACTGAAGCATGTAATACTGTGTGGGGGACACTGAAGCATCTAATACTGTGTGGGGGACACTAAAGCATCTAATACTGTGTGGGGGACACTGAAGCCTCTAATACTGAATGGGGGACACTGAAGCATCTAATACTGTGTGGGGGACACTGAAGCATCTAATACTGTATGGGGGACACTGAAGCATATACTACTGTGTGGGGGCCCACTGTGAAGCATATACTACTGTGTGGGGGCCCACTGTGAAGCATATACTACTGTGTGGGGCCCCACTGTGGAGCATATAATACTGAGTGGGGGCCACTCTGGAGCATATAATACTGAGTGGGGGCCACTCTGGAGCATATAATACTGTGTGGGGGCAATTCAGGAGCATACAATACTGTCTGGAGGCCACTGTGGAGCATTTACTACTGTGTGGGGACCTACTGTGAAGCATCTAATACTGTGTGGGGGGGCTTAATGTGAAGCATATAATGTGGGGGGGGGGCCAAAGTGAAGCATATAATACTGAGTGGGGGCCACTCTGGAGCATATAATACTGAGTGAGGGCCACTGTGAAGCATATAATACTGAGTGGAGGCCACTGTGGAGCATAAAATACTGTGTGTGGGCAATTCTGGAGCATATAATACTGTCTGGAGGACACTTCGGAGCGCATTGTACTGTCTGGGGCCCTTCACTATTTATATCACACAGTATCTGTTTTATAGCAGACATGTGATATTATTACAGGCTGTAATAACATTGCACAGTCAAAATAAAAAAGATCCAGGTTAATTTAAGGTTAAATTGCTGTGTTGGCACTTTGCGAGAATTTTGTGGGTTTTGGGTTGCAGTTTGGGCACTTGTTCTCTAAAAGATTTGCCATCACTGCTCTATAGCTATGTCCCTGGCCGAAGTATTAAAGGGGTTTTCCGCTATTTTCTCCCTGACATTGCTTGAGGTAAAAGTCGTCAGTTCAGGACATTTTCATCTGCGATGTCTGACAGATGTGACTCTGATATAGAGGTGAGCGTAGCTTTATCAGGACATAGGGGAGGGGGCACACTATACAGAAAGTCTACATCCAAGAACGCTGGGTATCCACCCTATGAGTGCCGGCCATACACATTATAGATTTATCTCCATTCATGATATTACACTGATATACAAGTTAAATCTGAATGACATTCATTGTGGGCAAACCCTCCAGATGGCATCTACAGTGGGCACACATACCCATACTGCCACCTGCACATATGTCACCAGTCATTACACTGGTGGAGTGGCATGTGGTGCAGCAGTCACATATCACTGTAGTATCTACATTACCACCTCCAGGCTCTTACTTAGTACAGGGGGATTTAAACCTCTCCTTGTCCCCGACACACTGCCAGTTACTGTGGCTGACCACCTCCTTCAGAGCGCTCACCAGCTCCTCCGAGAACCCCTCCATGCTCCACGACACACAGCCGCCACAGACAGCACACAGCCGGCAGGAAGTAGAAGTCTAGGCTGGGGATTCGGCCTTGCTACGGGGAACCTCCTGAGGGGGCGGGGGCGAGTCAGTGACGCAGTTCAGGGTCCTGCTCCAGTTGTTATGGCAACATGGCCCCGGCCTCTACTTCTTCACATGGTTGCTAGGACATTTCCTAAGCACCATGTGACTTACCATAGCTACAGACATCAGGGACTGTTCCTGCCTTCAAATCCATGAGCTTGCATGAAATCTTTCAGAAAACTGTATATTGCCTATACAAAACTGACCTACGCTTAGAGTATGTTCACATTGCATCTGATCTGATTTTTGGTCCGTTTTTTAAACATCATTTTTGCCATATGTATTTTGTCTAAGTCCCATTTATTCATTACGGCATATAATAGAGGAAATGACATGAAGTAACTTAAAGTGACATGTCACTCCTTTTGTTAGCATGACTGAAAGAAAGTACGAGTGCTGTAACCTATCAAGTGTCCATGTTTTAGAGGGACAATCCCTAGTTTTGCATGCGCAGGCCAGAAATGTGCAGTGCGCCATATTTAGCCCCACCCACTTCTACATTGACCCCGCCCATTCTCATCCATTTTTCTATGTGCCCCCAAACAGTATAATCCTCCTACAGTCACCCTAACATTATATGCCCCCACATTATGATGTTCCCTTCCAATTGCCCCTCATTATTAAGTCCCTCTCCTGGTGCCCCAGTTTAAACTGGGGGAAACTAGAGGGGGACATTAAACTGGGGCAGTTGGAGTGTCACATTAAACAGTGGGGGTAGTTGGAGGGGGACAATAAATTGATGGCAGCTGGAGCGGGACATTAAACGGGGAGCAATTAGAGGGGGACATTAAACTGGGATAGCTGGAGGGGGACATTAAACCGTAGGGGTAGCTGGAGGGGGACATTAAACTGGGGGCGTCCTCCAGACGCAGATGAGTTGAATCCAGGAAATACCTCCCACTGACCATGGGCACGGGACAGGACCCACAATCCAGGACTGTCCTGCATAATCCGGGACAATTTGGAGGTATACTTTTGACCCAAGTCCCTCAGTCCATCTTTGCTCTGTAAATGTCCCTCTTTTTGATATTGGAAATAGATGCACATTACTAAACTTAAAGGGGTTATACCATGAAACATAATTCTCTATCCATAGGATAGAGGATCAATAGCTGATTGTTGCGGGTCTCACAGCAGAGACCCCCATCATCCTGAGAACGGGGGTGTATTGCCCCCATTGTGCTTTTAGCCTGCCAGCATCTGTTAGATGAATGTAGGCATGCCCCTTGGTGGACAGGACACATCTGTGCTCCCATTCGTGAGTGCTGTATTTTGGCCATCTCCGGTGCTCCCATTGAAGCACAGATGCATCCACTCCAGCAGTGACCCGCCTACCTTTAGCCCAGCTGCATTCAAAACGGGGGTAAAACACCTCAAGATCGGTGAAGGTTTCAGTGCTCAGACTCCCATCAATCATCTGGGATAAATGTGCTTTGTGATATTGCCCCTTTATTTAACTATATTGTTCCAGAAAATATATGCCTGGCCCCTATATAGACCTCAATGTATAAAATATGTGATCATTTGGTGAATTTTAGACCTTAAAAAGTTTGTATTCAGATATTGGTTATACTAATACTTTAACCCGGTCTAGCCAGTGAAATTTTTCGATTTTTGTTTTTGACTCTTTATCATTATTGTTCTATACCATGTACTGGGAAGCTGAAAAAAAATTCAGAATGGGGTAGAATTGGAGAAAAAGTGAATTTGTGCGACTTTCTTACGAGTTTAATTTTTACGACGGACTTTTCTATCCACCTATTTTAAGTGTGATGAGGGACGGAGTCTCATACTAAGACTCAAACGCTAGTGTGAACTTAGCCTTATCCCCATTGCCACAATGCTGCCTGCAGGCTCTGACTGTAGTGATGTCTTAGCTGGCAACTCATCACACCTCCCTGCCGCAGACATCATCAGCCCGAGCCTGAATGGTGGAGCATGGAGATGACAGCTCCATTCTCCACTTTTGTATTCAGCTTGAGTTGAAAAAACAAGCTGCTGCCCAGAATAGCAGGACAGCACCTGAAATACGAGAATGTAATGCTTGATCCGGGTTGGCTAAGGAGTCCCCCACTACAATAGGGCCCGATGCAGATGCATAGTTTGCCCTATGGCTAAAGCATACCGGCTTCTAAGTCTGTGAATAAACCTTCATCCTCAGGACATTGAAGTCGTATTTGTGCCTTTGTTTAGTGCATATTCATGCTTTTCTTGGTTTCATGTATTACCAGTGGAGGGCAGGGCAGGACTGTGAGGGGATGATTTCTGCAGATGCTGTGCTAAGACCATATTAGTAATATTACCTGCAATTATAGAACATTTTATATTTGTATATTGCTCTATTTTTTACTTCCAATTTATTTAGAATGAGTAAATATCTGTGAACATCACTGAATTATATATTCATATGTCTGAAGAAGAGAGCTAGACTCTCGAAAGCTTACTATCAAATATACTCAGTTAGCCTCTAAAAGGTATCGCCTGATTTCTTCACTCTTCCACTATAGAAATATGATACAGATAGCAATGGATTATGGTAGTGATCTAAAAGATGTAGAATTTAGTACCCATTCGCTCCTTTACAGCAGATTCTGGCTGGTATGGTATATGGTGCCGGAGTGGACTGGTGTTGGTTTTTTGTGATTACCAGAGAGTGCACTTACCATCCTGCACTATTTCATCCCTTTGGCATCATTAAAAAGTTTAGTATGTTACTATTATAAGTTAGTAGTATTTTATATATGACAGATGAGGTGCTTGTTTCCAGTAGTAAAAGATGCCAGTCATATGTCAGTCTTATACCTCAGTTATAAATGGTAACAAAGTATTAAACGTTTTATGCATAGATGAAGTATAAACAAGTCCCTGGGGGCATAACTAAGGGTGGGTTCACACTTGTGCTTGAGTCCGTCCGTTGCCAATCCGAGTGAAAATCTCGGGAAACTGGATAGGCACTGGATAGCGACAGGTTAGCGACGCATTGCTTAAAAACCCATTCATTTGTCCTCTGCGCCGCAAAGCCGTTTTTTTTCATCGGACACAAAGTCCTGCATGTCCGACTTTGTTTCCGATGAAAAAACTGGATTCGCAGCGCAGAGGGTGCAATCGGACACCCGCAGTTTTTAAGCAATGCATCGCTAACCTGTCGCTATCCGGTGCCTATCCAGTTTCCCGAGATTTTCACTCGGATTGGCAGCGGACGGACTCAAGCACAAGTGTGAACCCACCCTAAGCCTAAAAATTATTTGACCCTCATGAATGGCAGGTAAAACATAGTCAATTACCATTTTCCCATTGGCAGAAGAAACCGAAATTTCCCATTCATAACTTTTATTACATATCAAATAATTTGTAATATGTCAAATAAATAAAAGTGAGCAAATTAAAAATAACAGCACTATGCCATCAAGCAGAAAGGATATCTATTTTTTGCTACTTAAAAGCCTCCAAACAAACATATATAGAGCGAGTGCCACATAGAGCAAAATTGCAGTATATTTTGCTGTGATGTCTGCAGAGACCTAGTAGGTAATAACCTATATGTCCCTTTCAAATAGTCTCTGTACTAATAGCAATATCTCATTTCTATGGAATACCCTATATATAATGATGTTTTATTACTACTTGGCATGTCTGCAGTACAACCCCAAGTTTTTGGGATCAATTGCTGATGGCGCAATGCTGAACCTAAAATATGGACCACCTCCCCATCGACTTGTTTCGCTCACTCACGGGCATCTTCCAGGGTAATGGGGTAAGACACTGATGCTCACAGTGATGATTCCTATATAGGGTCGGCATGTATATCACAGAGGAAATGCCTCTTTCTTAACCAATCACAAAACTCACCATTGAGTGACAATGCACTAAAACCAATCTTCATTACATAACTCTATCATATATTGATAACAATTTGTATGCGCACTCCGATCTTAAGAAGTACTTAAGTGTTTTGTGGATAATTTCTTTTTTTTTTTTTTTTTAACTGTTTATTTTAAAAGTTTTTGTCATACAGAGGGAGTAACAATATACGAGAAACATAAGAGAACTGAAGTTAACTGAAACATAGGGCAGACGGGGATTACCCAGCATTCTCAATAAATTACAGAGCCTTAAACAAACTGGCCAAAAATGGCCCCAAAAAAGCCAAGGAATCCGACAACAAACAGGGGCAGACAAGACAGGAGGACAGAAGGGTGGCAGAAGGACATCCAGGAAGTATGAGGCCACACAGCAGCCGGGTCAGAGAGGCCAGACCACCCAAAACTCATCCCACGGTTCCAGATCAGGCAGAACCTCTCCTCCTCATTATTAAGAAGGGCCGTCAGGTACTCCAGGGAGTGCGCATCTTTAATCCTAGCATATAACTCCTCCAGGGCCGGGGGGCCTGGTTGCCGCCAGTGTTTAGCAATCAGGCATCTGGCGAAAGTAAGGAGGAGCAACAGGAGCTGGAGAGCGGGCTTGCGTAAAATATTGGGGGGGGGGGGGTTGAGAAGGTAAGTCCTAGGGGACAGGGGAAGGCTAACACCCAGGACCCCTTCCAGGAGACCCCGGACCTGGCGCCAATAAGGCTGGAGCAGGGGGCAGGTCCAAAAGAGTTGGAAAATATGTGCAGGGCGGGTGCCACACCGCCAGCAGCAGTCCGGGACATTCTTGTCAAAAGAGTGAAATGCAGCTGGGGTGTGATACCAATGCATCAACATCTTAAAAATATTTTCTATTTGTGTAACACATCTAGAAGTCCTGGGTGCACTAATCCATATAAGGGACCAATCGTTACTCGAGATGGGTGTCCTCAAATAGGTCTCCCACCGTGACATATAAGTATGTTGGGGCAAAACATCTGGGGTGGAATTTGAAAGAAGGCGGTATATATCAGAAATAAGCCCTGTTGTCCCAACACCCGTTTTACAAAGTTTCTCAAAAAGCGTAGGGATGGGTGCTGTGGGGCCCTGAAAAATAGAGGAGGCCAGATGGGAGACCTGTATATACGTGAACTCACTGGACCGGGGCAGGCCAAATCCGGACTGGAGATCAGCAAATGGTAAAAGAGCCCAGGTCCTATAATCAATGATGTCAGTGTACGAAAAAGGCCCGCTCTCAGCCAAGGACCCGCTACCAACCCAGTGAGTCCAGGCGGGTAATTAGGGTGAAGAAGGAAAGCGGTCATGGAGGAACACGAGGAGGAGAGGGGGAAACGGGACGCACATGTGAGCCAAACATCTCTCGTGAGTGCCATAGGGCCTAACAAGGCACTCCCAGGGGGAGAATGAGGACCAGTCCAAAGCAGGGAATTAGGATGTTGCGGAGCAAGCCACAGCTTCTTGATCTCCATCCACTTAGAGTAAGCCTGGAGAGTGGACCAAGCCGGGACCCTGCGTAGGTGGGCCGCCCAGTAGTATAATGTCGATAATTTCTTAATCAGTGTGCATGCACTAATGTTAAAATGCCCAAAGAAGCTCGCGCTTGTGCGTAGCTACATATAACGGACTTAGATTATTCCAAGGTAGCTAGGTATCGCCTTATAAGAGAATGGAAATTAGGGAGAAGACCATATATATTAAATGCTCATCAGATGCTTGTACCACAATTAACTACAATATATATACACATGTGGACAAAATTGTTGGTACCCCTCGTTTAATGAAAGAAAAACCCCCAATGGTCACAGAAATAACCTGAATGTGACAAAAGTAATAATATATAAAAATTCTATGAAAATGAACAAATGAAAGTCAGACATTGCTTTTCAACCATGCTTCAACAGAATTTAAAAAAAAAGAAAAAACTCATGAAACAGGCCTGGACAGAAATGATGGTTCCCTTAACTTAATATTTTGTTGCACAACCTTTTGAGGCAATCGCTGCAATCAAACGATTCCTGTAACTGTCAATGAGACTTCTGCACCTCTCAACAGGTATTTTGGCCCACTCCTCATGAGCAAACTGCTCCAGTTGTCTCGGGTTTGAAGGGTGCCTTTTCCAGACAGCATGTTTCAGCTCCTTCCAAAGATGCTCAATAGGATTTAGGTCAGGGCTTATAGAAGGCCACTTCAGAATAGTCCAATGTTTTCCTATTAGCCATTCTTGGGTGTTTTTAGCTGTGTGTTTTGGGTCATTATCCTGTTGCAAGACCCATGACCTGCGACTGAGACCAAGCTTTCTGACACTGGGCAGCACATTTCTGTCTAGAATCCCTTGATATTCTTGAGATTTCATTGTACCCTGCACAGATTCAAGACACCCTATGCCAAATGCAGCAAAGCAGCCCCAGAACATAACAGAGCCTCCTCCATGTTTCACAGTAGGGACAGTGTTCTTTTCAAGATATGCTTCATTTTTCCATCTGTGAACGTAGAGCTGATGTGCCTTGCCAAAAATTTCGATTTTTGTCTCATCTGTCCATAGGATATTCTCCCAGAAGCTTTGTGGCTTTTCAACATGTAGTTTGGCAAATTCCAGTCTGGCTTTTTTATGATTTGATTTCAACAATGGTGTCCTCCTTGGTCGTCTCCCATGAAGTCCACTTTGGTTCAAACAACAACGGATGGTGCGATCTAACACTGATGTTCCTTGAGCTTGAAGTTCCCCTTAAATTTCTTTAGAAGTTTTTCTGGGCTCTTTTGTTACCATTCGTATTATCCTTCTCTTTGATTTGTCATCAATTTTCCTCCTGCGGCCACGTCCAGGGAAGTTCGCTACAGTCCCATGGATCTTAAATTTATGAATAATATGTGCAACTGTAGTCACAGGAACATCAAGCTGCTTGGAGATGGTCTTATAACCTTTACCTTTAACATGCTTGTCTATAATTTTCTTTCTAAGCTCCTGAGACAACTCTTTCCTTCACTTCCTCTGGTCCATGTTGAGTGTGGTACTCACCATGTCACCAAACAGCACAGTGAGTATCTGTAGCCCTATATACAGGCCAACTGACTGACTACAAGATTGTAGACACCTGTGATGCTAATTAGTGGACACACCTTGATTTAACATGTCCCTTTGGTCACATTATTTTCAGGGGTACCATCATTTCTGTCCAGGCCTGTTTCATGAGTTTTCTTTTTAAAAAAATTCTGTTGAAGCATGGTTGTATAGCAATGTCTGACTTTCATTTGTTCATTTTCATAGAATTTTTATTTATTATTACTTTTGTCAGATTCAAGTTATTTCTGACCATTGTGGGTTTTTCTTTCAATAAACGAGGGGTACCAACAATTTTGTCCACGTGTGTATATACTCTTATTTGTAACCAGAAAAGGCTCATATTTATGTATATTATTACATTTGTACACCAATGGCTGGAAGATAGTATTTACAGTGGGACCATAACAAGATAGTTTCCAATGCATTAGAAAGCTATAGCATATAACATATAACATTTATTGCCGCCATATGAATTATATTCAAATATCAATATATAAACATTAGAGCAAATGTAAAACCCTCATTCAGGCCTTGTGGAAAATTTCTTAATCCACCATGCCTCTCTCTGTAAGAGTTTCTTATTAAGGTTGCCCTTTCTTGGGGCCTAGTTTGATTTGGCAAATCCCCAATTAGCTCACTTTTTTATTTGCTATATTATAAAAGTTAAGTCTTATAACTAAGCCTATGTTCACACTTGTTGGATTTTCATATTAAAAATCTGATGTGTATTATCCAGATTTCTGTTGCCATTGTGCTGTATTTTCAGCAGATCTACTTGACTATTAGTTAGCAATGGGGCTAATCCTCAATATTTTTGCCAAAAATATGTAGCTTGCTTCTAATTTTTGTAACATATATTTTTTTCCCTGGGTGCTAGACATTTGTATAGAAAATTTCCATTGTATGTAAACAGGGTTGCAGGAACGTCATGTACAGCATAGAATGTGAATTGTTATATATGATGCAGGTTTTTGACTTTACCATGGCTGGGGATCTCCACAACACATGGATAGGTGGCATAAAGACTACTATGTATGCATCTGACATGTTAACTCACCCAGGAGTCTCCCCAGCTTAAAGGAATCCTCACCTGAGCAATCTTCAGTTTCACCCCAGCTTATTAGTATTCACTGCACTGTAACCTAACCTCATTGTAGTGAATATTAATAAGGTTCCCCCTATCAATTTAAAAATGTATTCTATGTATTTTTTCTATATTTTTGAACGTTGGATCACACTAAACAAACTCCAATAGTATTGTTTTCTTTCCCTGCATAATGTATTGACATGTAGAGATATAGCTCTATAAGCCAGTATATTGTAAGTATTTGTTTATAGTTATATCTCTATATCTATCAATACATTTTGCAGGGAAATAAAAAAATTATTATTAAAGTTTTTTGGTTTTTTTTTACTACTGAAATGTTTTATTTTCAAAAAGAAAGTAACAGAATAACAGTACACACATAAAAAAATACAATGAGAATGACATGCGATAACTAGGAATTACAGCATGTGTCCCGTCGGAGCCTTAGGGGGCGTTCACACTACCGTTGGTGACCGTCAGTAGTGTCCGTTGCTATCGTCCGTTACAAGATTTTAGCAACGGACACTAGCTGAACCGTCAGAAATCCGTTAAAATTTCCATTCTTTTTAATGGGGGTTTATATTGTGTCCGTTAGTGTCCGTTTATGTCCGTTTACACCAAATCCGTCAGAAGTCCGTTTTTTCCCGCGGACAAAAAAAAAAAAATCCTACATGCAGGACTTTTATGTCCATTTGGAAAAACAGATTCTTGACGCCCAGTGTCTGTTATTATTTTAACATTGAAGTCTATGGGTAACGGACTTATAACGGACAGTAATGACATTGCGAGTAAGCAATACAGTACAGTACAAAATATTATTAAAGTTTGTGCAGTTGGAGGACACTATTACTAGCTGGGCACCCAGCGCTGACATTATTACTGTTGGAGGCACAATGGGGACATTATGATACCAGGGCACACTGGGAGAGCATTATTACTATTGGGCGCATTGTTACTAATGGGGCTCACTGGGGAACATTATTACTATGAGGGCACTATTTGATGGGCACAGTTATTTCTAAGAGCACTATATGTAACACTAATTACTGTAGTGTGTATTTGCAGTACTAGTATTTTCCGGAGGGACTTTCTGTATCCCACTGATATTTTACCAGTACAGTATTTAAGGGCACTAGGCAGTATAATATTAGGGGTAAAACCAGGAGGACACTGTTAGGACATCAGAATGGAGGGTATAATGGAAAAGTGAGGAACATGATATGTCTGTGTGGCAAACTCTGCATGGCTGTCATGGCTGGAAGAAGCATTCACAGTGGTCTGGGCCAAATGGAGAAGATGAGGAAAAAGGAACAACTTCACTGAATGTAATAGGTATACTGTATATTTTCCTGTGACTGCACAGTATTGTTGTCTTTGGCATCAGGGTGGGGGATTATTGAGATTTTGGTACATCACCATTGAGGCTTGGGCCCTAGCTTATAACTGCTTGCGAGTGTACTAGTCTCAACTCTTTGAACCTTTCATTTATGTGTAAATTTTAAGCCAGTAGTTACATAACATAAGAGGCTTTATTTTTATGATTGTGTATGACGTGTGGAAAATTCCTGTAACGCACTGTGGTTTGTTGTATATCCGCTGTATCCATTATCCTTGTTCCTGTTACATGTCTCATTTTATGACTAACAAAAAGAGCAGAAAATAGAAAAATTGAATATGGAGTTTTCATCACCTGTAGTTACCTTGTAAATTATAGCCTGTTGCATAATTTTAATAGAAAAAATATCATTTGACATTCCATATTAAAATAAATAAAATAAAATATAAAATTATGCTGAAGACTATATAGTATGTACACAACAGATTTAACTAATGACAATCTGCACTAAAAATCTGAGATACATCCCAGGCACCACATTTTCAATCATTTTAGACATTTTTTTACAGTGATGGGGCCATGGCTTATTGAAAAGGGGTGTGGTTCAAGTTGCAACAGTGGCGGAAATTTATAAGACTGGCGTTCTGTGTGCCAGCCTTAATTCATTCCCCCACTGGTGCTAATTGTGTCCAAGTTATTAACAGACTTAATCAGGTAGTGCTGCAGATTTGAGGTATAACACCAGTTTTCTGAGTTATAGTAAATGTGTTAGGCCAAGGTGTTCCTGCCCTGGACTGCCTTGTTCTCCATCCCGTTCTGGCCATATTGGGCAAAAAGTGGCAAGTGAGGCAAAAGAGGCAAAGAGCGAGCCATAAAGGACCATGTACTAAAGATGTACCACATTTACACCCACAAATGGTGTAGAAGGGTTCCTCCTTTGTGCGCCAAAGTATTGGGAACTTTTTTATGCCAACTAAGTCAACAAATAGGTGATATAAAGTTAGACTAGACAGTCTAGAAAATGCGGTTGATGCTGGGTGATATATCTGTCGCAATTTAAAACTATCTATTTGATATTTGCACTGTCTAACTGAACTGTTAGTAAATCTGCTCCAACATGTTTTTACAAATTAATGGATGTGATATACTAAAGCAGGGGTCTCAAACTCGCGGCCCACGGGCCAACTACGGCCTTCGGGACAATAGTTTGCGGCCCCCACCTCAATATCAAAGTTTAATGTTAGTGCGGCCCGAGTTTGATACTAATGGCACCAGGGGCGCACTGTCCGGGGGGCGGCATTTTTTACTATCTAATGTAAACCAGCCCAGTACAGGCCGCTTTAAAAAAAACAACGCTGAGCGGGGCCTGTCCTGGGCTGGCTTACGAGACAGCCGCATCAGAGCGCAGGCAGCAATATAATGACGTCATCGCGCCTCCTACGCTGAGACACAGACATCTCAGACAAGAGGAGGAGGCGGCGGCTGCATCAAGGCATCACAGGTAGGTGAGGATTAGTTTGTTTTTTTATATATATAAATAGGCCGTTACCTGCTGGAGTATCCCCGGCAAGTCACGGCCTATTTATTTCCCTAATCGGCGTCTGCTCATGGCCGCCCCCGCTTCCCCTTCTGCTATGGGACGTAGAAGAGGAAGTGGATGCCGCTGTGAGCAGCCGCGGGCATCGGTAAGAGAGGCCGCGGGCCTCAAATACTACTATTATTATACTCCAGGATCTTTTTAGACCCCGGAGTATAATAATCGGAGACCCAGGGGAGATGAAGGAACATAAAAACCAATGCTACTCACCTCTCCTGCGATACGCTGTCACTCCGAGCAGGCTTGGGCGCTCTGGTGACGTCATCAGGTCGCGTCAACGGTCTCATCGCGTGACGTCTGTGTGCAATTAGATAGGGCTGAAAGCTGCTGGGAGTGCTCCGGTTTCCAGGATAGGTAAGTAACACTGGTTTTTATGTTTGTATCCTCCCCTGGGTCTCCAATCATTATACTCTGGGTTCTGAAAAGAACCCAGAGTATAATAATAGTTTGTGGGTGGGCCACTATGAAGCACAATACCGTGTGCAGGGGCCACTAGGGAGCACGATACCATGTGCAGGGGCCACTAGGGAGCACAATACCGTGTGCAGGGGCCACTAGGGAGCACAATGCCGTGTGCAGAGGCCACTAGGGAGCACAATACCTTGTGCAGGGGCCACTAGGGAGCACAATACCGTGTGCAGGGGCCACTAGGGAGCATATTACCGGTGTGGAAAACCTGATGCGGCCCAGCCTCACCTAGACTCTACCTCCAGCGGCCCCCGGGTAAATTGAGTTTGAGACCCCTGTACTAAAGGATCTAGTGCTTGCCTTCTTATGATTTAGAATATCTTTGAGAAAGGTCTATGCTTATTAATATGAAGATACAAGGACAGGCTTACATTTGAGTTCCATCCTCTCATGCTACAAGCAGTATAGAGGAAAACCTGTATAACATATAGAGGTGACCTTATGGATGCAACAACCTGACAACTAGCTACACATACATGTACCACCCTGAGGATTGGTGTTGTATTTGACTTGTTCCATCAACTCACTGTTTTTTTGCAGTAGCAGAATTGCTTATGTAGGTTCTAGTAAAGGTTGTGAAATGTTTTAGAAGCAATAAGTGCAGTCACCCTTGAAGTTAGCATTAAGTGTCTGAGGTGGAGCCGATTTTGCAGCTTAATGCATTTGGATGACACTCCATGATGCTCTATATTTAATCAGAACGGAGCCTCAGATGCCCCCTCCAGAGTGCCTTGGCCTGCATTCTTGGTCTTGTGCATTAGTCCTTACTAAGTTAAATAGTAAGGAAAGTTAAAATGTTCTGGATTTTACTCCTAGAGCCCAGTATCAAAATGTTCTTTACTGTGAGTTGATCTTCCTCCTGGACATAATGTTGCTCCCTTTACCTTGAGTTGATCTTCCTCTTGTCCCTAATGTTGCTTCCTTTACTCTGTGTTAATATTTCTCTTGGGACTAATATTGCTCACTTTACCCTGGGTTGATCTATTTCTTGTGCCCATTGTAGCTACTAATTCATGTATTTTATCTGACTTGCTAAAAATATTAAGGCCAGGGCCCCACAATGCGTTACCGCCGCAGTTTTTCCCGCATCACTTTTTTACTGAGAGACGCTATGTGGGGCCTTAGCCTAAAGGAGGGAAATGGTCACTGCTCTACATTTATTTACGTGAAAAACTGGTTGTCTCTTTCCAAACCCACTGAAGTCTTGGACTGAAACTACAGGTGTTTCTTCACCTGGGGCAAATATTTAGTCTATTTCCGCAGCCCTGTATCTAAATACCCTGGAATAAGGCAGGATTCCTTGGCATCCTTCCCCTTAACATCGAGTTCACAAGTTTCTTTAGCTTCAACACCTGTAAAGAAGAGTAATGGTATGTGCATTGCTATATGTCATAAATGCCTATAGATGTGCGTCCCAGCTCTGAAACCTGCACCAATCTGGAGAAAGTGGATCCCCTATCCCCCATCTTGGTTCCACAGTGAAGGGTCAGATGGCGGAGCATGTGTGCATCTCTCAATTCACTTTTACAGGTATTCCAATAATAGCAAAGCTCACAGCCTCGGCAAAAGATATCTGTCCTGTAACAAACTGTTACATTAATTTCTTCAACATTTTTTGCAAAGTGCTGTATAGATATCCTAGGACGTACTATACTGTAAATGAAGCAGACACTACAATCATTCATGATTTTACTTGCTCGGTAAACAGTAAATGTAAAATGGGTGTAAGCAGTATATTTTTGGATTTGCTTTGTACTTCAGTTAAAGTGAAATGTGATCTATCTAACCAGACTAAAATAACTTTCATGTTTATAGCTGCTAGACTGAAAATAGGAAACAGATACTACAGTGTGTCTGTGTCACCGTACAAACATGATGTCATTATGCTGTCACCAGCTGCCGTGCTTCATAAGAATTTAGGCAGACACCTCTTAATCCAGTAAGGTGCTCAGTACATGATAAATACTTGTTCCTGTCTGGTCTGACAGCTCTATGTCTGAACATACTGCTATACCCCCAGATCACAGCGTCTCTTGGTACAATACCCATAATTGTGTGGAAAGAATGGCCTGCATGTCTGTGTATTGCACTTGTACAATAACATTTCTTATTAGTCTGTGCTATTTGTTATTGACAGTCCAATGACATTTCAGTATTACAGGAGCTCTTGACTGGATACATTCTTTCCAGTTTCTTGATGTGTTTTTCCATACTCTTACTCTGATCTCTTATAAGTGTGTTTCAATTGGGAAGGGTTTCCTAACGTATCCATGGTTATATATATCTTAGGGACCTATAAAAAGATAGGAGATGAAGAGAACAGCGTTAAAGCAACACATGTAGACAGTTTGCTGCCACCTGGAGTATCCACTAGGACAAACCCCATGCAAACTACCCTGCAAAGGGGTCCACAAAGATACTCAAGTACTCAAAAATGTATGACTCAAGTGCTGACTTTATGATGTATCATGACTTCTATCACTCAACAATTGTCTATCTATATGTACTATGCTAATTTGGGAGAATCCTCAAGTTTTATAGGCATTAGTATAAAAGTTGTATTGAACAGGACCTTTCACCATCTCCACCAACTCCAGTTCTTTGTATTCTTTAAACCCTTCCAAATATCTGCAATAATAGTATGACGGATGTCGGGTCTTTAAACATGGTGGGCACTCAGGAACTGATCGGTCGCTATGGCCACTGTGTCTCCACTATATTATACAGCCAGTCACGAGCATTAACCCTTTAAAACTGGCTCCCAAACTTGAAAAAATATGGCGCCCCCGCCGCAAAAGTTTAAAAAAAAAAAATGTTAAAAAGTTTTTAAAAATATAATTGAAAAAAAAAAAAAATTCAAATCACCCCCTTTCCCTAGATCTCAACTAAAGATAATAGAAAAATAGACATAAATTTTGCATTCCCACATCTGAAAATACCTGAGCTACAAACATATAAATATATTTTTCCCACACGGTGAACACCATAACAGGAAAGAAATATCAAAATTGACGTTTTTTCACAATTTAGCCTCTTATACAAAATTGAATACAAATTGATCAAAATGACAGACAGTCCCCCAAATTGCATAGAAAGTACATTGGCCCACAAAAAAAGACTCTTTGTGCAGCCCCATATACAGAAATATAAAAAAGTTACAAGTTTCCGAATATGGTGACATCAAGAAATTTTTTTTGTTGTCAAAGTTTTGTATTTTTGTGGAAGTGTTAAAGCATGACAAAAAGTATATAAATTTGGTATCGCCATAATTGTAACGATCCACAGAATACAGTTAACCTGTCATTTTGGATGCATAGTGAATGCCATAAAAATGAAGCCCATAAGAAAGTCGCTTAAATGCAGTTTTTCTCTAATTCCACCCCACTCTGAATTTTTTTCCAGCTTCCCAGTACATTGTATAGACTATTACATGGTACCATTAAACTTAAAGAGGACCTTTCATGTCCTCAGGCACATGCGGTTTTATATACCGCTTGAAAGCTGACTGTCAGCTTTCCCGTTGTGTGCCCCAGGGCTGGAGATTTCGGTGCCATTAGTTGTCTATCTATCGTCAGAAGCGCGTTCCAGACAGTCTAGCTGGGCTGTGAGGAATGCCCCCCGAGTGTACTCGTCCATAGCCCTGTACTGGGGGTGGGGCATTCCTCACAGCTCAGCGTCATTGCTGGGCGGTAAGGAACGCCCCACTGACTGTACTCGTCCATAGCCCTGTAGTGTCAGCGGTATATAAAACCACATGTACCTGAGGACATGAAAGGTCCTCTTTAAGCCTTAATATGGCTCTGTGAATGGAAAAATAAAACTGGCATGCTGCGGCTTTAAAATCCACACCACAGGTAAATTTCTGCTGCAGAATTTTTGGACAGGTGAGATTTGTGAACATCTCCTCTTCTCTTCTGCTACAATAATACACTGCAGATTTCCCACCCATAAATCAGGATTGTTCTTCCTTTTAAAAGCCTACTCTGTACATTCTAGTTCTACAAATGTGAACACGCCTCTTTAGATTGAGTGTTAACTATTGTCTGTCTACATTGGTCAGTTTTTACATTTGTCTGTCTGATACCAGCTCATCATAATAACACACTTGAGAATTCTAGGAACTTTGATGTTTCCACTAGAGCAGAAATAGCTTTTATCATGTACATGTAATTAAAAGGAAATATATTCCTCCACACAGGACAATGTAATTTGTGAATTTTCCACATCAAATATAGTAACACTCCAACAATGAGTGAAGTATGAGAGACCTTCTGGCAATGGGAAAGCTTGTAAGCAATGCTCTCTAAAATGAGAAGTTGCTTCTAAAGTTCATTCACAAAGCTGGGTTGTGAATGACATTAACACAAATTCCTCCTCCGTTTTGAAAAGCCTATTTCTAGAGCAGAATCTGAATAAAGTGTATAGACTATATACTGAAGGTCATGTATAAATAGTAAGAATCGTGTATTGGATTGCTGAACTCAAATAAAGCACTCTAGAGAATGCTTAAAGTCTCCACTCTAGTAGCCCAATATAGGTCTTAAAATAAATACAGACTGGAAATTGTATAACATAAATAAACAAAGCCATAGTTCACCTTTTAAAGAGGACATTTTACCGCATCCACCAACCTGAGATCTTTTCATTGTTGAATATGCGCCACTCCACGGCATCTGGCACAGTTTTTTCTCTAGCTCCCACCATTCCTGGGCAATTAGTGCAGTTAGTTTTGGTGCCTGATATATTAAAGGGGTTGTCTGGAGAGTCAAGATTAGCTTACTTGATCCAATGGACTTTGATGTCACTCTGCCCACTCCCTCTTCCCCTGATCTCACAGGTAATCATCAAGAGTCCGCCAGATCAAGTAAGCTAATATTAACTCCCTGGGCAACCTCTTTAACTAAACACAAGTTAAGTGTCAAGTGGGTGGTGTCAGACAGAAGCAGTTAAGGGGGCAGTACTCAGAGCTCCAGTCAGAGGCAGCCAGTGTCAGAGCTCAGAATCACACCTCTTGTCTGCTCCTGAAAGTAGAGAGTCTAGTTAGCATGTCAGTCACCCAAACTAACAGCACTGATTGCTCAGGAATGGTGGAGGCTAGAGAAAAAAAATTACAACTGTGCTGGAACCAGTGGAGAAGAATCTATTAAAGAATGAAAAGAGCTCAAGTTGGTGGATGTGATTTAAGGTCCTCTTTAAAAGGGGAGCTAAGACTTTTTTTTATTTCTGTTATATAATACTCATTATTTGAACTATATTGGACTACTAAAGTGGAGACTTTAAGCATTCAGATAAAAGTAGAAAGAAAGATCACAGATTGTCACTGCCTGTCATGGTGACTACTCCAGTGGTACAGTCTTGGACTGTACCACAGGACTTTTGCTGTTGTTACCACCCCCTTTTCCTCTCCAACCAATCAGAGATGGTATGAGTTCTGTGAAAGGGCAGACTTCTTGACTTTAATGTTTACTGGCTTCTATATCATGGTGTCAAATAGACTTCATTAAAGGGGTTATCCACCTTCCAAATATTATCTGCAAAGACATCCATAATAGTGCTAAATACTCACTGTTCACATGTGCACCCTTTGCTTGGCTTTATTTTACTTGCTACTTCTTGTATCACTGTTAATACATGCAGTGAATCTGTGGAAATCACTCCCACACCCGAGGTCACGTGCTGCTGTGATGTTTCTTTTGCAAGCTCACCCCCTTCCTATGAGCAGCAAACACAGGGCGTGAAAGCAAGCAGGTGAATGATGGGAAATGTAGTTTGTCCACAGATTCACTGCATGTAAATAACAGTGATACAAGGAGCAACAAGTAAAATAAAGCCAAGCAAAGGCTGCAAAAGGGAAAAGTGAGTATTTAGCACTGCTGTGGATGTATTTACAATTCATTTTTGGAAGCAGGATTAACCCTTTTTTGTTTACATCCTTATGATATATTCTCTAGTGATAGCCAGGAAAAGCTACAGTCAAAGTATTAAAGATATTATGATTAGTGAAGAAAGTCCATTACATTTGTGACCTATATAAGAGATTTCACACTTTTATTCACCCCTTGTCATTATGAAAAATAGTTTTTAACTTGTTTTATAATAAAATCTGTATGTGTTTGTGAATTTGCTGGTGCATACCTGCAATTCTTTCATTTTTATAAAAAATTGCTGTGAAAGTTCACTAACACGTGTGGTATGAATGAACTCCTCACAACTAATAGTTTTGTAAAGTATTATATATACATCTTTTGCATTTGAGGGCTGCCTGAACATTCATATCTGTCACAAAGTTGATATTCATTCAGTTTTTGGCTAGCATGGTGGCTCAGTTGACCAAGGACAACATCTGCATGGAGTTTGTATGTTCTCCCTGTTTTTGTATAGGTTTCCTCCAATATTCCAAATACACACTGAGAGGTAAATTGGTTTTTTGTGAAATTGACCATAGTGGGTGTTGGGAATAAACACCTATATGGCAGCTACTAACTTTGTGGCTCGACGAATCTCCTTCTACTTTGAGTAAAAAAGTATTTGTCGTCCATGCAGTTTGATGGAAATCAGTTAAAAGTATAAACTTGTGGTTGATATTTTACTGTTTAAAAATATGTTGGTTTTGTCTGTAGTGTATAGTAAGGAAAAATGATCTTGCATTCATACAGTTTTCACAAAGCTGCAAAGACATGCCCAAGTATATGCAAATAACTCCTCCAGGGTAGAAAAAGAAGAACTTGCTCTAGCGCTACCTTTTGGAAGTTAGCTCCCTATAGATCAATGCCTGGTGGTTTTTGCTGAATCTGGGAATAAAGTCAAGTAAGACTACCTCCTCCAAGGAGGAAGAGATTTTTAGACAGCTGTATCAGGGATATTGCCCCTCATCAGTATGACAAAATGTACTGGATGGCTAAGTGAGGGGTCATAGATGTGGGTCAGAAGGGGTACTGTTTCTCTTCAAGGAGACTGCCTTTTTCACATCAACATGCAGTATGCAGCGTCTTATAGACCATATGTGCCCTGCTAAGAATTCCAGGAAAAGATGAGGGCGATATAGCTGTCTGTGGATGGGTCTCTCTTCCTTTTTGGCTGATAAATTCTGGTTTGGCTTTAATCTGACAACATGCCACTAGCTTTCTGGAAAACCAGACATTGATTTATATGGAGCTACATTCCAATAGCTGGTTTCCTGTCTGACATTACAGCTGGAGTGTGACATCTGCAACTCTCATGTTGCCCTGAGATTCCTTCACCAATGAAAGTCGCATTTCGACCTTGTGGGCCCTATGACTGCAACTTCTATTTGCACAACAATCCCGCAGTGCTTGGTCTTTTTGCAACTAGAAGTCACAGTCACAGCACCTTCATAGTTGCAATGTAATTCCATTAACTTACATTGGTATAGGAGTCGCAGGGAGACACAGAGATCTGTGTCAATTAGGCGATTCTAAGTACTGTAGACGACAATGGAAAGATCTGATTTTTTTTGTACTGTCATTAGTTATTTGTCATTTTATCTGCTGATATCTGTAGTCTAAGATATTAACTACAAGTTATCTTTTTCCATTATACTTGGCCAAGACTATTAGCATAGCACAGAGTCTAAACACAGTCTGACTTTTACATTCTAACTAGTTTTTAGTCAAGGTATATTTAATACTTAGCTGTTTTAATCATTACAGTAACATTTTCCGCCTCCACATTATTCCGTAAAGCAAAAAAAAAAAAAAATCAGATTCAGTTACAATTACAAGAAATAATAAAAAAAGAAAATAAATAAAATGTTATTTACATTTTCAAGTACAGTATTACAGATTGAATGTGAAAAATCTTCCTCGGGGTAATAGCCAATTCAAGAAAGGAAGCGGCCAGTATGAACTGATAGACATAGCACACTTGGACTGAACATTGATTGAAACCATATTTCCTTCTCATTAGTATTGGCATATAGCCACCCCACTCCTAACGCGGAGGCCACAACTTGTTCTTTTCACTATAAGTTCAGACTAAGTCCAGTTCATCTTATTTCGTGTAGGTAATAGAAAGCAGCTTTGTTTTATTGGGAATATATATACAACTCAACTCCAATAGAAATCTCAGTGTGTAGAAAAGTTTTTGACACATTTAGCTGTCAGTAAAAATAACTTAAGATATTTATATAATTGTAAGAAACTGCCTTTAAGACATTCATATATTTGCTCTGGTTTTGAAACCTGAAAAGATAGGGGCCGATATATCTTGTAGGCCAGTTTTTTGGTGTACAATGCATGAAAGTGTTGCATTTTTGTCACATTACTGTTTTTTGTGCAAAAAGTTGTAACTTTTTTCAATTTGTAATATGCAAACCACTTTTCAAAAAAGTGGTAGCAGGAATCTAGGTGTGGCGGAGCCCTCAGCCCATCAAATTTACTATAACTCATGCCAGAAAACTAACGTAAAGTATATCAGAAATCTGCGCCAATCCCTTACTGGCATAGGTGTTATTTTTGGTACAGGGGATTTCTCGCAATGCACCTAAATTATTAAGAGGCCAGTGCCTTAATATAAAGGTTTCATAGTCTCTAGTTTGCCATAGGCAGCATCTCTTTTAAGAGAATTTAGGGAGTCTTATATTGGATTCCATTCTAGTTCTGGTTTCTATGTTACATCTTCAGTGGGGCTCACATCTGGAAAGATGTTATTCTTTTGTACTAGTGTCAAGTAGTGGAAAATACATGACAGTTTTTACCAGTTCCCATGAGGAAGGGGTAGTTTTTGGCTGCTGAAAGGTACAAATCAAAGGCTGACAGAAGGAAGGAAGCCATTAAGTCTGATACATAACTCAGATGAAATAAGCATGTAAGTAGGTAAAAAGCATGTGTACCACTAATTGTTTCTCAGCATACTGAACGACAGAGAAATAAAGCAGTGTTTCCTAAAATGACGGCTGCTGTAAAAGGTAAAAGCTATTTTTGTTACTTTTTCTGTTGTAGGTGTTCGCAGTTGTACTAGCATAGTTCTTATTGTTCTGCTTTTAATACAAGAAATGTAAAATGTAGTACATTCAGCTATACTTCCGTACACCTCACCAGGGAAAATGACCTTAAAAATAACATAAAAAAAATTGAAGTATGGAATTTTCTGAAAACATTGTTATACCCATGAATTTAAAGAGTGCACTACCAGTCTGGTCTGGCATTTGTTCTTTTCTTACTGAGATGGGCTTTGTTGTCTTAAAAGAGAGGCTATTCTGCTTGTTGAGCTGTTTCTGCTACTTGCTCTTTGCTGCCTTCCATTTCTGCCCCCCTGTCTTGCGGCACTTGAAGCTGCTAGTCCATTCCCGCGAAAGACACTTTGCTTCCCAACATCCTGATCCAAGCAGTTGAACGTAAGAGCTACCCCTACATTACTCTTCATCACCCTAGAAGTCCCATCAGATGAACCATCAAAGCATCTACCAAGGGCAATCTCCTTGGCTGTTCTTGGATCTTGGTCAGTAACTGTATAAATGCCATAATTGTGTCCAAGTGGATCAAGAGGAGCAAGCATAGTATACTCATTGGTGTCATTGTTAACTGCCACTGGAAGATGATTGACAAGATATTCATGAAGCAGGCTGTTTATGGCCTCCCTCCGACAGCTTCCTTGAGGAACAATCTTCACAAGTGTTCGATCCACCCTGTCTTGATCATATAACATGCCACTACATTTGAATTCCACACATGCTGTAGAGAGATTGGATTCTTCCTGGTCTCTGGTACTCCGTACATCTCGAATTCCATATAGCTGGCCAACGGTTTGTGGATGCGTGCCACCCATATTTCGAGATCTTACAATAATTTCCTGAGTCCCAGTAATTTTAACTTTCATATAACAGGCCCTGTATTCCAGTGGCTTGGGCCACCAGGCTAAGTAGTCTGCAGTCCAGCTCATTGGGTCATCTTCATTAAAAGATACAGTGTTGAAGTCATATCTGTCACCTTCTACTCTAGAAAATCTAAAATGTGCAGCATTATAAGGGGCCTCTTCACACTCTAGAAGTTTGTCATAGGCGTAAACAGGGCCATTGCTCTCCTCAGCAACATTTGGAGTTGGTTTGGCCACATTGATGCTGAAAGCGGTTTTCTTGACATTGGGATCATCGTGATCTGTTCTTCTGTAATTCAGTTTATTCAGGTAAGGTTGTGGTACACCAATAATATTTGGGTTAAACTTTGGAGAAGATTCAACTGCTTCTAGTTCTTCTCCTCCTAAGGTGGCAGTTACAAATGCAGTGTAGGCATCTGGTGTTTTGTCATCACAAAATGCAGGTAGACATGCCCCATTTGGGCCAGTTATAGCACTGTCAAAACGTCCCCAAGCTCGAGGATTGGATGAAAATCCTGCCATAGGTTCCATGTTGATTAAGTTTACTACTACACCTTCTACTTGTTCACTTGGCAAAAACCGTTCACTTCTGTATGCACGAACCTTGACATAACACCTTCGACTTTCAGGAACGTCCAGGTTAAACAATCTTCTCTCCCTAATTTCCATATTGCCTACAAGAAAAGTCCTCTCCTCTCTCTTACCTCGACGTACTCTTGCTTGTTGAAAGTCTCCTTCTTCTTCCCAAAGTCCAGTTTCTGGATTTAGAGACCATAATTTCATGCTTTGAAGGTGTTCTGACATTTTGACTTGGGAAGAGTCAAGGTATACTTTAACTGCTCCAGCATTCAAGGACTCGGTGGCTTTATCATCTGTAAAGTCTACTGAGAACATTCCATATGAACGTAGTGGCATGGTGTCACCTTCCTCATTGACAAAGTTTAAGTCACTTTGTGCAGCTCTGGCTGTTGATATATTTCTTGGATCTAAAAATGTTACACTTGCTTTCACTTTTCCATTATAGATCTCTCCATTTTGCCGATAGAAGGAATTTGGTGGAATTTCCAGTTCAGCCATAGGATCACTATTTTCTATATCTCCTAGCGATATCTGGTTTGTATTCATTGAGTCCAGTATTACTGGTTCTTTTCTCCTGAGAAGAAGAACCTCATGAAATACGGCACCTCCCTTTTTATTGAATGGAAGAACTTTTGTGGTATTAACAAATTTGTTTAGTCGGTCAACAAAAGTAAGAACCAACCTCTCTGTTTCTGCAGGAACCTGAATAGAAAAGGTACCTTTATAACCTGTCATGCTAACCCTAGTATTTGCCATGTATACGTATCCAAATCGCATTGGTTCTCCAGTATCTGCTGCTACTGCTCTTCCACGAACAATTATTTTGGTGTCTGTACACTTTAAGCAACCACATTGCACAGCAACTTTAATGGGGAGAACATAACCCTGACAGGAGACTTCTTTTACTTCTGTCTTAGCAATTCCACAGCAGTAGGGCACAGTGTCCTTGCACCGCAGTCCATTGTCCAGATCACCAGGACAAGATGTGGAGGGACATTTTCCCACATTGTAGTAAAGCGAATTAGTGGCATTTTGAAAACAGTCATGAGGAAGCTGGATGAGATGAACCTCTGGATTTGGATTGCAAGCATGAGCATCCTGATCTGTAGAAAAAAAAAGAGACCTTTTTTTAGTCCGATCCTTCACATTTTAATCAATACTTCACATTCATCACACATAGGGCCCTTTCACATGAACAATAATTCTGTCTGAGTGCTGTCCAGGAAAAAAATGGTATTGAAGTGTTGGAGCCATTCTCACATCCATTTTATTTTTCACAGACAGATATACTGAGATAAAAAATTGTTGCTTGCACTATTTTTTTTCTCTTTTCTGTACTTGTCTCAGCCATGGAAATCTATGAGTCTGTGAAAAAAACCTCATCTGTGTGCTGTACAGTCATGGCCAAAAGTTTTGAGAATGATACAAATATAAATTTTTACAAAGTCTACTGCTTCAGTTTTTCTAATGGCAATTTGCATATACTCCAGAATGTTATAAAGAGTGATCAGCTTAACAGCAATTACTTGCAAAATCAATATTTGCCTAGAAAATGAACTTTATCCCCCAAAACACATTTCAACATCATTGCAGCCCTGCCTTAAAAGGACCACCTAACATCGTTTCAGTGATTGCTCCATTAACACAGGTGTGGGTGTTGATGAGGACAGGGCTGGAGATCAATCTGTCATGATTAAGTAAGAATGACACCACTGGACACTTTAAAAGGAGGCTGGTGCTTGCCATCATTGTTTCTCTTCTGTTAACCATGGTTATCTCTAAAGAAACACGTGCAGTCATCATTGCACTGCACAAAAATGGCCTAACTGGGAAGAGTATTGCAGCTAGAAAAATTGCACCTCAGTCAACAATCTATCGCATCATCAAGAACTTCAAGGAGAGAGGTTCCATTGGTGCCAAAAAGGCTCCAGGGCACCCAAGAAAGACCAGCAAGCGGCAGGACCGTCTCTTAAAAGTGTTTCAGCTGCGGGATCGGGCTACCAGCAGTGCAGAGCTTGCTGAGGAATGGCAGCAGGCAGGTGTGAGTGCATCTGCACGCACTGTGAGGCGGAGACTCTTGGAGCAAGGCCTGGTCTCAAGGAGGGCAGCAAAGAAGCCACTTCTCTCCAGAAAAAACATCAGGGACAGACTGATATTCTGCAAAAGGTACAGGGAGTGGACTGCTGAGGACTGGGGTAAAGTCATTTTCTCTGATGAATCCCCTTTTCGATTGTTTGGAACATCTGGAAAACAGCTTATTCGGAGAAGAAGAGGTGAGCGCTACCACCAGTCTTGTCTCATGCCAACTGTAAAGCATCCTGAAACCATTCATGTGTGGGGTTGCTTCTCAGCCAAGGGAATCGGCTCTCTCACAGTCTTGCCTAAAAACACAGCCATGAATAAAGAATGGTACCAGAATGTCCTCCAAGAGCAACTTCTCCCAACCGTCCAAGAGCAGTTTGGCGCTCAACAATGCCTTTTCCAGCATGATGGAGCACCTTGCCATAAAGCAAAGGTGATAACTAAATGGCTCAGGGAACAAAACATAGAGATTTTGGGTCCATGGCCTGGAAACTCCCCAGATCTTAATCCCATTGAGAACTTGTGGTCAATCATCAAGAGACGGGTGGACAAACAAAAACCAACAAATTCAGACAAAATTAAAGCATTGATTGTGCAAGAATGGACTGCTATCAGTCAGGATTTGGTCCAGAAGTTGATTGAGAGCATGCCAGGGAGAATTGCAGAGGTCCTGAAGAAGAAGGGTCAACACTGCAAATATTGACTTGCTGCATTAACTCATTCTAACTGTCAATATAAGCTTCTGTTACTCATAATATGAATGCAATTATATTTCTGTATGTGATAAAAACATCTGACAAACACACATAAAAACCAGAGGGCAGCAGATCATGTGAAAATATAATATTTGTGTCATTCTCAAAACTTTTGGCCATGACTGTACATGTTTCATCTGTTTTTCAGATTCATTGGTAGGTGATGCTGAAAAATAAAGATAGCATCCTTTTTTTTTTGCCAATGTAAATAAAATCGGATGACACACGGGTGACATATGGATTCATGTGAAAGCAGCCTGAAGGCTGAAGCTCCATGTGGCATAAACGCTGCAGTTAGAAGCACAGCATTTTAGCGAATCCCATTCACACATTGCAGAAAAATACCTGCAGCGGAAATGCTGCGATTTCCAAAACTGTTATGTTTTTTGAAATCGCAGCATGTCAATTTCGCTGGCGGTTTCCATATAGGTATAATTGAAGCAGAAAGTCCGCAGAGCAAAAACTATGCAGACTTTCTGTGAAAAGTGCTGTGGAAAAACCGCAATACGTTTCCGCGGTGGATTTTCCCGCATCGTTTTTTGGCTGCCGTCTGCTGCGTGGGATTTAGCCTAAGACTGGATTTTGCACGTCTATAATTCTCCATATTTCGCAAGCAAGGATATTTTGCAAACCAGACCAGATCTAATGACCCGAACATGCACATCATAGATCCCTATCATGCAGCTGGTTCAGGTCATTAGACCTGTAATGGGATTTGTAGCTATAATACAGTCTACGTAATATGGACATAATATAAACTGATTTCAGCCTATTCACATGACTAATTTTTTTGATCGTCCTATTTTTGCCCGTTTTCAAGGATCCCTGAATAGATTCAAATCTATGAGGGATCCATGAAAACAAGTGGCTTAATTTGGCTTAATTTGTAGCAAAAAAAAATTATGTATACATCTTGCACTGCATTTACTATTGCTAGGTTCACACCTGTGTATGTCTTTTTAAATGGAAAAACGGACACCATGGGTTCTGTTCTATGACAGACACAAATGGAGCCTGAGGGACCCCATAGAATAGAATGGGGCCATTGTGTGCCTTTTTTGAACACTTTTTATGCCTCATTTGACGGGGGTGTGGCTTAGTGTAGGGCAGGGTATAACTATGTGCCAAAATTTTGGTGCAAAATAAGCCAACAGTTGGTATGAAGTTAGACAAAAGTGTCTAACATGTCTACCAAGGTGCTCCAACATTATCATATAGCATGAGCCACTGTGATAAATTTGGTGTATCTCTTGGTTGTCTAAGTTTACACTGTCTATACGTATATTAGAATTATAAAGATTAGATTATCAATTTGCCCCATAGTGTTTGTAATATGGGCTCAATGTAAATGCAATAGTTCTAAGATAATAATTTTTTCCTGATTTTATGAATTACAGGTAATTTTACTAAAGGCAAATTTCAACTCACCAATGAGCGTGAGCTTGGCGGGGCTGGATTTTACAAACCCTGCATCGTTTTTAGCCTTGCAGTAGTACTCTCCAGCTTGGCTTGCCTTAAGTTTCCGAAGGGTTAGCTGGTTGTTGGATTTATGTATATTTTGGTCCAAAAGGGTTCCATTATGGTACCTAAAAAATAAATGATATAATTGGAAATAAGCACGCCACAACTACACTGTAGTGTAAAAAAGATTTCTAAAATACAATCATTGACAAAAAATAACGCACCAAGGAGTTGTTGGATTGGAATGAAACTTTCTATGTGTGAATGCAATGATAATATATGTAAGTGATTACAATATTAGAGAGAAAGGAGAAGTTTATTGGGGGAAACTGTACAATTGAAAAGAGACTGTAGTACCCTGTTAGGCAGCCAATAACCTGGATACAAGATGAGATACAGTTGGGCAGGGTGCCATATGGTATCCTGTGGCACATTTGCCCACAGATGTTGCACCTGGATCTGTAGATCCTGTACAGAATGTTGCTGAGCTGTTAGTGTCCCTTATATGATTACTAGGGGTGACCAACAGGCATATGCAATAACTCCCCAGATCATCACACCAGCAGTTTAGGCATTGTGTTGCTCCACACCAAGGCAGGATTGAAGCTTACCACCAGGCCTCCATACTTGAACCCAACCATTGTCCGTTCCCAAACAAACCTGGATTCATCACTAAAAATACAGTACCAGTCCACAAGGATCAAGTGATCTTTTCTACTGGTGGTCAGTTTGGGCCTTCTGGAGCCAGTTTGCTGTGTGTGTGCCCTCACGTAACCACTGGTCCCAGCTAGGTCAGAACGGCCAAGATGGCCACCCTGCTTCTATTAGTCCAGTGACAAGCTCTTCTCAAAGTCTATCAACTTTGAGAAGAGCTCATGGTAAAGGAGGTCATAAATTTACTATACGGGGTGAAGTATGTGAGCAGGTATTGAGAAGTATGACTAAATTACCCCATAGCAAAGTTACCACATAGTCCATGACCCCATAGAAAAGCATCATCTTTAATGTTGATGTCCACTTTACACATAGCAAGCTCATACATGTATGCTGACAGCATTCAGCTGAAGCTTACCACAGATATTGCTCTATGGCTGGCTCTCCCACAGCACTGCAGCAGAATGTCACGCTTTGTCCTACTCTCCTCACTTTGGCTTCAGGGTTTTCTACGATGTAAGGTTTTCCTGTAGAGACAAAGAATAAGGGTCATTTGTAGATACCAGAAAATCAGGTCAGATTGAACCAGATTCCACCTGGATTTTCCAAAAGTTTTTGGTTTGATTCAAACCTGAAATTTTGGGGGTTCATCACCTGCAAACCAGAAGTGCTATTATATTCTAGGGTCTCCTCAGACCCAAAGTATAATAGGTGACGCCCCATGAAGGGTATAAAAATACAGCTATAGTCACCTTAAAGGGGTTGTCCATTTTCAGCAAATAAATGTTGTTTGTATCAGTGATTCCCAACCGGGGTGCCGTGGAGACCTGATGCATCGAGCTGCAGACAAGAGCAGCAGACTTCCCAGGGAACGATGATGGGTAAGGGTTTTTTATTTAATTTATATGACACAACTACAGTGTGGGGGTTATGGGGAGGCATTACCATTTGCTTGGGTGCCACTGGGGAACTTTACCACTTACCTGGGGACTACTGGGGAGCATTACCATTTGCCTTGAGGCCACTGTGGAGCATTATTAGGTGTCTGGGGCTACTGCGGAGCATTATTAATTGTGGGCCACTGAGGTGTATTACACTGTTTTGGGCCACTGGGGAACATATACTGTGTGTTGGGAAATTAGGGAACATGATGTTATGTAGGGGCCACTAAGGGAGTCTGGTGATAGTAAAAGGTGCATTTTTATGTGTGCTAGATAGGAAGTAAAGGATGGTTTCACTTTAAGGGTGCATTCACATGGTGCAATTGTGATCAAAACTGCATCAGAAAAAATATGTGCAGTTTTGATGTGGTTTTTGGTTAGTTTTTCTAAATTTACAAGTGAAACAAATTTAAGAGGATTTTTTTTTTTCAGGGGTGTCCAGAGTCTGAAAAGGTTGTGAAACACTAGTTTGTAAAAACAAAAGTTAGACAATTTTCCAATTCTTCATGGTTTTCTAGATCTCTGATTCATTCTGCTTACTCCCAGTGAATAAAAATCAGTCCACTGTCATGTTATATACAGTTCATGGTCATGTGATTAACACAAAGGTGCACAGCTCGTTACCAGGCAGATGTCTGATTACTGAGCTGTGACTGTAACGAGCTGTGCACCTGTGTGTTCATCACATGACCGTGGACTGTATATCACATGACCATGGACTGATTGTTCCACTGGAAATAAGCAGAATGAATAACAGCAAGCAGAGATCTAGAAAACCGTGAGGAATTGATACAGAAAGTGTATTGGAAAATTGTACAACTTTATTATTACACAAATAATAACATTTATTTGCTGAAATTGGAGAACCCCTTTTACATTGTACAGTCACTGCTAAAAATTACGTATCGCGCTGACAAGGGGAACAGTATCTCCAAATTGTCAATTTATTCATACATTTCCAGACAGAAAGACAGCACCATATAGAGTTTTTTAAAAAGATGCTGCAAAATTGGCGGTACAAGTGGATTCCAAAATCAGCTACAGTAAACTTCTTAAGTAACGGACATAGTATATAAGGAAGGGCACATACTTCTATTCTGTTGAAGAAAAATTCCCTGTGTGGTTATGTGAATTCCTAGTCAAAACTGTATATTGAAGAATAACATACAGGTATGCTACAGATTATAATACTGATAAAATACTCTTACCTTTCCTCTTCATACTAATATTGATAACTGAAGAGGATCCATCGCTTTCAGGAATTTTTACATTCACTACAGAGTATTTCTCCAATTTCAGCTGTAATGTACTATTGGGACACAGCCCTATCACACGGAACTGTCCTTGGGCATCGGACACAGCTTTCACTCTGGGTTTCTTAGAGATGGCATACACATTTACACCAGCAGCGGGCGCTCCATCAGGGAGGGTGACTGTGCCATACAGTATTTGGTTTTTGCATTCACACACACTGCAGTCCGCATTGGCTTTGCCCTTAGGACAGCTGAGATTACACACTGTGAAGAGAAATAAGAATCAATGCATCATTTACATTTGGGACAACTAGATGGGAAGTAATACTAACATTGATATTATTTTTTAATCATAATGCCATATGGTGTGGTTAGTCCAATTTCCTGTTACCTGCACATGGGGCACCAATGCACCTGCGTCCTTCTTCTGTGGGTCCATTACAGTGGACATGCCACTGATCCTCTGCTAAACAGGTCCTCCGACGAATCTGCATGCCATTCCTACCACATCTGGCTGAGCAGGCACTCCATGCTGACCATTCTGACCATGGCTCATTTGGCACAGTGGGCTGTAAAACTATACAGTAATATTGTAATATTGAATATCCTGTGTACACAGAATTATTATACAGTACTAGGCAATAACCATATCAAGGTGCTTCACTTTAGCCTTTTGTAGTAATTCAGGTCAAAACATTAACATCTCACCAAGTTAAGGGGGACATCCTGTACATCATACAACAATTGGTTACAAAAACAACCACTAACTTGTTTATTAGCAACTATTTTATGTGTTTTGTTATAATGATTGGCTCTGACCAATGAAAATCTCTTCAGTTAGTGATTTATAATTCTCAGTCATTACTGATTAAACAGTAAAGTCATAGTACTTAAAGGGGTTGTATGAAACTAATGCTTTTTTTTGCTTATTTATTTATTTTGACAAAAACACTCTTCCTTATGGGCTCTGAACTCAGTCTAGTAATGCAGTACTAGAAACTACCCTTGGGCATGAGTGCTGATTTTTCTGGAAAAATACACAGATACTCTTTGCTTACCTCTTAACCTTACACCATTTAAAGGGAACATGTGACTAAAAAAATGACCTATTTTTAAATTACATTTTCATTTAAAAAAATAATTAGTAATATTTTTTTACTTTTTTTAAACATTTTCTATGTCTCTATATTTAAAAAAAAATGCTAAATCCAGCAATTTTCACTGTGGTCACTAAGCCTAATAATAGACTGACACTAGCCAAATCTGTAGATTTTTTTCTACAAATTTTGTCTCAATTTTTAGTTTCACATCAAAAAAAAAAAACTCTAAGTCACCGCATGAAAAAACAGCACCAAAGTTTGGCAGAAAATTAGGACACTGGAGCCATGATTCCTCTTAGCAGCACACATTTAAAAGTCATTCTGTGCCTGAAGAATCCCACCTCTTCCTCTCCATATTGACTTAATTTGGGAAACATTTGTGCAGTAGTCCATACTACAAGTTGCACTTTGCATCTTGAAAATAGGCACAACTTAGGTGAATTTGTGGCATCCACACCTTAAAAAATATATTTAAAAAAATGTGCAAAGGTGCTGGGGTCAGCAGCTTTGCTTATTTAGTACACAGTTGTGAACACTGTTGTAATGTTGTGAAAGTTGTAATGCAATATAAACTCATAAAATACTACACTCTGGCCAAATTTTTTATGTTACATTACGTACATATTCCAGATGATCTCAACAAATCCTCACCATTCACACATCATAAAAATACAATTGTTTTGTAAACCACAAAAAATGTAGTAACTGTGAACTCACCAATGGGACACAAGAAGCGAACCGAATAATTGGAACAGTTTTTGCCCTCTGCTTGCTCTGTATTGATACACCAGAATCCCTTTGTCAGGCTGTAATGTACCACTTCTCCAGTCTTTCCTGCTGGGACCCATTCTGTTGACCGTGCTTCCATACGGAGAGGTTTTGAGCAAACTCTGTTAGGATAGTAGAACCTAATGGCATCCAGGCGCTCATAGTCTCCATTGCCACCTGGGTGATCAATGTTGAACCAGGTTGTCCACTGCTGCAACTCTGAACCAAAGCAGAATAAAGGAATAAGAATTGCAGCTATGATGGAGCTACAATGAACTACATACAATGGTAGTAATTGTACTTAAACTGTACAAGCCTGAACACTAGCAATAAATACCCATAGAGGTCTGATTCTCGGCAACAGCTATCTTATAGAATAGAATTTGGTACTCAGAAAGCACTATGTCTTTTTCAGTGTACTCAAGGCACATTGATGTTCATTGCCTAGTGGCTATGCATGGTGTTGCAACTCAGTCCTGTGATTCTCGGGGACAATATGTAACATCTTTGCCTGTTCAGGCCTCTGCGCCATCGTCCGGCGCAGGAGGCATGTTCAGTTGTGATCCTTTGCACCTATTGTTGTAGCACAGCTGAGGATCCATTGCTGTGTATCAGTTCAGCCAGTGCTATTTATCTTTTGGCTTCTAAGGAGTTAAGTTAGTAGCTTGATTGACATTCCACCTTGCCAATCCAGTCTAGGGCGGATTCCCTTTAAATAGTTTTGCAGGCCGCTCCCTGTTGCTTGCTATTGCCTTTTCTGTGCATGCTGGCTCTATACTGTACTATTTATATTTACATTTCTGACCTTTGGCTTTTCTTGTGACTACTCTCTTGGATTCTGATTTTGTACTGCGCTGCTCGACTGGTTCTGACCCCTTGGCTTGCTTGTTTGTCTTGTCTTCGTTCTGTGTTATCACCTTTATCATAAGAAGGGACTGGCGCCCAGTTGCCCGCTGTCACCTAGGGCAGTGAGACAAGTAGGCAGGGACAGGGGGTGGGATCAGCTTAGTCTTGTCGTTCCCCTCCTCCCAAGGTTCACAAACAGCTACTGGGGAATTGCTCCGCTAGCAATTGCATTACACAATACCTTTATAATATGACATCTTAGGGATCTTACCACTATTTTAATATCCAAAACATACAAAGAGAAAAAAATTATGGTTCTCTATTAGTAGCAAACAGAGGACCGTATGGACCTGGGGGGGGCCTATTATGGCTTTGAGGTTGAAAGGTGTCCACCCTTACTTTACCTTGAATTTAGGCACATATAGGATAGACATCTCACAAGACAAGAAAATATCATTTTGAAAAACTGATCATCTCATGACAAACATATCTGGACATATCCATCAAAGAGGAACGGTAAGGAAGGACACATCTGTATGTGCAAAAGTTGCAGCTCTCATTTATCCAGTTTGGTTGTATGTGCCTTTTTCAACCTCTCTCTTCAATGATATATTACAGGTGCATGCATTTTATATCATAGCTAATTGATTTACCATTGACTTCGATCTTTAGAGGAGCAGTGGCGATTCTTTTCCCAATGCGAATTCTTCTTGTGGAATGATTTAGCACAGCATCTCCTTTCCGGGCTCCTGCAAGTCATAGAAAGCTTATTTAAATACAGACAGTTCGTAAAAATATCCGACTTTTACTGGGATAGTGGCAATCTGGCCATGTCTTTATGGGGGTTTCCTATTGCTGTCCACTACATGAGCACTGCATTACGATTATTAATTCCATATGTTGCTGGCAGCTCTAAGCCAATAAGGATTTGCTCATTTATAAGAGGATTATTCATAAAAGAAAACAGATTTTGCAGGATTTTGAAACTGAATCTTTGGAGAGTTCCGGTAAAGAGATGAATTTATGACAATATTGTATAGAACAGTATATGTTAAAATTCTCATCCTTAGGATGTAGTTTTCCTGACTCAGGGCTGGAGCTGCTTCAGCTCTCTCTTGAGGATTCTGACACAATCATAGTAAATACATTAGAAATGCAGGTGGATCACATCAGTGTGGATCCTAATACAGTAGTTGTACTGTAAAAGGAAAATGTACTGGAAAAGCTGTGGATTAAAGTTTCATTGTAAAATCTATTTTTTACAAAAATGTTATTTATTGGCATTTTAATTTGTTTATTTTTAAAATGTAGGATATAAATACTGCAGGTTTTGCATTTGTTTAGATAGATAGATAGATAGATAGATAGATAGATGAGTAGTGATTTTAATCCACATTATAGACCACAAGTGATTAAAAGAGACTAAGGCTGGATCCCCATGTGGCGTAAACGCCGCAGTTTGGCCGCGGCTGAAAACGCAGTGGAAAAAACACGGCGTTTTACTTTCCCTGCAAAGTAGATGGGATTCTAGTGAATCCCATCCACACATTGTGGGAAAATGTGCAGCGGACATGCTGTGATTTCCAAAACTGATGCAGTTTTAGAAATCGCAGCATGTCAATTATACCTACGGAAATGTCGGCGGTTTGCCTATAGGTATAATTGAAGCAGAAAGTCTGCAGAGGAAACCTCTGTGGGCTTTCTGCGAAAAGCTCTCCGGGAAAAACCACAATGTGTTGCCGCCACGGTTTTTTCCGTAGCGCTTTTTTTTGCTGTGGCCGCCTTAGCCTAAAAGAAAAACTGCCCACAGCAACCAGTCATAGCACAACTTTAATTTTTCAAGGCCAGAATATGAAACAGAGACTGTGCTGTGACAGGCTACTCTGTGCACTTTGTGCATCATTTTGTGCTTAAGTCATACCTACAGTAACCTTTAAACAAATCAATTGTAATGTGTATACATGGTGAATAACACTATTTTTATCAGGTGGCTATTTTGCAATATTTAGCAGTTTCCCACTCTGCATGCTATATTTGTTGCTTTCATCTCAATCTGAGCTGGTGGGTGGAGAGTAAGTTTCATATACTATACACAGTAAGTAAAAGAAAATACATAACTTTCTCACTTTCACTCCAAAACAGCCTCAGAATGATGCAGGACATATATAGAGAAATGCTGACCTGTGCTGATGTGAATAATGTACTTCAGTTGTGATAGAAAGCTCCTATTTAGCTCCAATGTCACAATAAATCTGTGTTTGTGCTGTTATCTCTCTCTCTCTTGCTCTGCTCATTCCTCCCCTTCCCTGTGTTATTTTAGTCATGTAACCTACAGTCCCTCTTGAGGTGGGTGTTAGTCAGTTTAGGAGAGGAGCAGGGAAACAGCCTGATCTGAGCAGAAACAGGCATTTATCTCTAATAAGATATATTATAAAATTTCTTATAATAACTTGTAGCATTTAATTATGCAGAGTTTTTTGAAAAGGCCATTTAAGGTTAGTCAGGTGTGCATGGTTATTGGGTAAAGGTACATTTTAGAAAAATTAATAAATTGCACTATTTTAAGAAGTTGCAAATGAGGTCAAAAGGGGACTCCACCAGCACATTGGTATAAATTGTAATCCACAAAACTATGCCAATAGTTTTTTCCAATACAAAATGTGACGAGTAACAAATCATGGGTAGTATTTCATAAATTCATAAGCTTCTCAAAAAGTTAAATGGACTCTACCAAATATTGAAGTTATCCCCTATCGATAGGGGACAACTTCTTGATTGGTGGGGGTGTGACGGCTGAGACCCTCACTGACTGAAGAACAGGGGTCTGGTTGTCTCATCCTGATGGGAGGGCAGGCCAAGCATGAGCCCTGCCACTCCATTCCATCTCTCCTTCTCTATGGGAGATAACTGAGTACAGTACATGCTGGGCCTGGCGATCCATCAGATGTGAGAACTGGACCCCTGTTTTATCCTATCGATAGGGGATAATTTCAAAACTTGGTACAACCCCTTTAACGCCAAGAAATTATATAAGTTTGACCCAGAATGAGAAAGCCTTGATATTTCAGTCAATGTCTTGCCTAACAACACTGAGCTTGAGAACCACCAGGAGACATTTGTCATACAGAAGCAATCTTATATTAGCATTAAAGGGGCTATGCCATGAAAAGTATTTATCTTCTATCCATAATCCTACCATCGGGTATTTACCCTCTATCCTATGAATACGGGAAAAATATTTTTCATGGCATAAACCCCTTTAACATAAGTCTTTAAATGATATTTGGTATCTCTGTACTGTTAGTTCCCCTATAAAGATGGTTGAACTATAACGTTTGAACTTGACAGTCACCATTAATATGGAAATGTATGTATTCATGTTGAACTTGAAATACAATATAAATCCGTATTGAAGAATCTTTGTAGTGATGACCTACAGGTTATTTATGGATGACGCACACAACATCGTCATGTGTTTTAAGAAGACAATTCTTCATCTATTATTTGACATCCAATAAATGTCAAGATCCCAAAAATAAAGCTAGGGCCACCTGATCTCAAGTATTCTATAGTTAGACCCAGTGGGAACAGGACTTTGAGAATAATTCCTTAGTGGTAAATTCCAGGGATGGGTGGCAATGCTGGAAATCACACAACAGCTGCTCTGCAGAAAGAACAGCTAAATCAGGAAGTGTATACTGCGCTCTAAATAATCCAGCACGTGAATACATCCTCCCCGTCCTTCCCTAAGTAGACATTTACGACAGTCACGCAAAGTACTTATCTGTATGTTTCTCATGTACAATATGGGACTAAATTGTAGATAGCACCTTTTACATACATTAGTTAAAATCCATTAAAGTGGAGGTCTGACTGCGGTGACCCTCCACAGTCTTTGGAATGAAGTGACAGCATCTGAAGGGAAGTGATATATCACTTTGGCACATTAGGCTCCACTTTTTGGTCACTAGCTGCTTTTTTTCTACTGATCGGACATCAGTGGCCTATACTGACAATATTCAGTCACTCTTTAATGGAGTAACTCCAGGGACATAGCTATAGGGGGTGCAGAGGTAGCAATCGCGACTGGGCCCTGGAGTTTTAGGGTCCCAGAGGTCACTTTACAACATAAAAAGACACCAGTATTATAGATAGTGCATAGAAAGTGGGGCGGCATATTTTGCATTGGGGCCCAGGAGTTTCAAGTTACCTCTGGGTAATACCTATAAAGGTTTGTGATCTTTTGTCCCACATGGAAGAAAATAAGCACATCTAGAAATGCAGCCATTGTCAAAAAAAGTATCATTTAAAATAATAGGTATGAGTATTATTAATAAATAATGGGTAGTAATTTTGGGTAGTAGTCATGGATGCAGATTGGTTTTTGTGAACCCATACTGACAGATCTTGTACCCCCACCAGGTTTCCTGTATACTTATATTGTGTAATATTGTTATGCTTAGGCTGTCTCTTATAATTCGTAAAAATAAAGCACAATAAAATAAATTAAACATAAGATATTGTATCATATTACACAGTATATTGATTTATATTACTTGGGCTAGAGCTATATGGTGAGCTTTGGTTGTACAACATGAAGATTGCATAGTGACAATTCAACATTGTAAGCAATGTTTCTGGACGTATTATGTGCAATAAGATGTGACCATCACATATTAGTCGCAAAAAGATTCAAATCTGCTGCATTTTTGGTTTCAGATCCTGAGTTTCCATGCTTTGGGACGGTAGCTGAAGTAGATATTTTAGTACAGGGATCAGCAACCTTTGGCACACCAGATGCTGTGAAACTACCACTCCCAGCATGTTCTATTCACTTCTATTGCAGTTCCAAGAAGAGCAGAGCATGTAGGCTGGGACTTGTAGTTCCACAACATCTAGCGTGCCTAAGGTTGCCTACCCCTGTTGTAGTAGTTCTCAACTAGTGTAAGGTGATATAGTAGTTTAATGCCCCGTTTTTTTGCTATGCAGCTTGTACAAGTGAAGAATGCAGCACAAACTGTAACATGAAGAGACATCCTAAGACTCATTTATTTCATATAAAATATGCATCACATTTAAAGGGCATGTCCATCTTTATATCCGTTGTCATGATTAAAAATCTTACATTTTGTGTCTTCAACTGCGTCTCCAAGGATACAGACTACAAGCAAACTCTGTGTAGTCTGATTCTGCATTCACATTTCACTTTACTGAATACATGTTATCACAGGGTATTTTGTAACTGGTTATATAAAGACACATGTACAGTATATACAGTACAAGGAGCTCCACATAGGAGCTCTAGACACATAGCAGTAGGTTTTTTTTAAATGCCTCCAAAATTGCCTCTAAGAAAAAGTTTCTTTTTCACCTGCAGTAACCAGTCACATGATTTTATTACTATGAATATTATCAATATTATCAGCTATACAAGTCTCAATCATTTCCTGATGGGAATTGAAGCATGGTTATATATTTATGTATTCAGAATTTGTGTATTGAGTCTACGCAGGTGTGAAAGAAATGTATCCGCCTGACATGTTACAGACAGCTGCAAGAGGGTGAAAACCCCACAATGTTCACGGTAATATGTCCCCAATGGCAGTAGATAAATATGGAATGTATGTTCCTTATTCTTGATTTATTCAAGACATCTGTAACCAGTGCAAATAATACTCCTCATATAAATGTTACCAGATTAAGATGACATCTTGTAAAATGAGCACATACCTTGTCCAGACACATAGGCTACCTCCAAGAGCAGCAGGCAAATCAATAAGCCAGGTTTCATCTTATCCTGGAGTGTCTTCTCCTGGGATTCAGTGGTCCCAGGTGCTGAAATACCTGCAAAGACATTTTACCAACATCCGTTTACTAGGCATTCTTGATATGCACAGTGCTTGTCTATGTCCATATGTCCATATGCATCATAGCAGCAACTATGTGACTGTTACTTTACTTAGAGTTGATACCACCACTGTCATACATCTTTCATTACATTACTGAATATAGGAGACTCCACTTTAGTGTGATTGCTATGGATTCTGATTGCTGATAGATACTGTACATGGTGTGGAGTTGTCCAGGATTAAAAATAAATGGCTGCTTTCTTCTAGAAACAATGCCACACCTGTCAACAGGTAATGTCTGGTACTGCACCTCAGCTACAATAAACAACAGTACAACACTTATCCTGTGGACAGGTGTGTTTCTGCAAGGAAGCAGCTATGTTTCTCAAATCCTAAAGATGAATAGAATCACGTATTCCAAGAATAAATTGGATGTCATTTGTTACATCTATATTATCGTATTGTGCATGGAAGAGGAACTGTCAGTGATTTATTATGATTCTTTTAGTGAGTACTTGCGTTTGCTATTAAATAAGTGCTAGAACATCATTTGTTAACTCTGCAGTGTGCCATTCCTCTGTTATTCATCCTGAAACTGCACAACTAAATAACTGGAACTTACCATTCCTCCGGTCTATGCGGTGTGTTTGTACAGAGTCTGACACAGTCAGCACTGGCTGGGCATTGTCAGGTTGTATAGGGACTTGCCACACTAGTGTCGCCTCCCTGTTGTTCAGGTCCATTGACTACAATGGTGTCTGTCAATATATTCATACATTTCCAGGAAAAAGAACAGAGGACTAACACAATGTAGAGATTATGTAAGAGTAAGACCATAACGCGGAAGCTTCTTTTTTTATTTATCCAGAAACTGCACCCCTGATGTCCATGCAATTGTATGTTTTTTGGAAAACAGATGCGTTTTCTCATATGTCCTTTAAGGCTAAAGCCCCATGTTGTGTAATCGCAGCGTTTTTGGTTGCTGTGGAAATGCAGCGGAAAAAAAAACGCTGCATTTACAGTATCAGCAAAGTGAATGAGATTTAGGTAGTTGCAGAGCTGTGGAAAAGCTGCTTTTTCAAAAACGCTGCATTCTAATTTTAGCTGCGGATTCCTATTTCCTATCAATTTAATTGAGCAAGAAAAAAAAAGCAGAGAAAAACGAAAAGCAAAATCTCAATGAAAAATGCTGCAAAAAAACACAATGCATTTTTATTGCATTTTTTAGTTGCTACATGTATTACTTAGCATTTTTTTTGGCTTTTCTTATTCACACAGCATTTTTCCTGCACTTTTTTTTCTTGTATTTTGAGTCCTATGAATACAAAAACATCAGAAAAAAAATGCTTGTGTTTTGAGAAAAAAAAGCATACCAAAAACTGCAATGAAAAGCTAAAAAAAAGCCTAAAACCATGTATGTAAGGTTGTTCATAATTTTTTATTGAGTACCCTGTAACATCTGGCTGCAGAATTTTTAACAGCATTAAACATTAAAAAAAAAAAAAAAAAGATTATGTGAAACCAGCCTAAATGTTGTATTCCAGATTTTATTCTCTGCTTTGTGACAGCGCTTGCTCTAGACAACATGTGTTACTTCTGACTGATTCTGCAGAGAAAGATGCTTTCTTACATTTCATGGAGATCTTAAAATTGCTCCATGTCTCTGGTGGGCCAAGGTATTTGACAGATGGTTTACTAGCAGTCAAAATTTCCCTTTTGCATTACTGTAAGAAATTGTTGCACTATAGATGTTTCCACCTCCGCACTTCACATTAAAATCTCCAGACTGTCCATATTTTATTGCAGTTATAAGCCAATGAATACATATGACATTTACATATGATATTTACCAAACCAAACTATTAGTACACTAAGGAGGAGCTGCCCCCGTGTGCTGATTCCATTGGCTACATAGATTTCAGTTCACCCAAGTCACCTGAGGGTAACACTACTTGTGAATGTCCTTTGAGACATTACATCAGGTGTCTTTGACTATCAATATGTGTCTAGCTCTGACATTTTGCTCTGTCTACATCTATGTCTCACATAACTTGGAAAGACCGTAAAGTCAACTGCTGCCCACGCGCAGCATGTAGTGGAAGAAACATCAGGCCAAAAGCTGAAAATCCTCAGGTATTAAAAAAAATTGACTGCTTCTTCATACACCTCAACTCTGCCAGCTAAACCCCAAGAAATCAGTATGACGGTCGGCCTCTGGAAAATCAATTCATTTCTATGGGAAACATAAAATATATAATTGTAATTCTTTCAAAGCCAGTGTCCAAAGAATGAATCCCCACAGTCCACTTTGTGTACAAGATGCAGGCATGAGTTGTCCAGTATAAACCCATCTCCATAAACCCTCTTAGGGAATACAGTGTTAATAAAGGGGATCCTCTGTTTAGGGATCCTCATCCACCAGAACGTATAAGAGTGTCTCTCACTTTGGAAAACCTGAACTGTCTATACTTACACGGGCAATCCATTGATATAATAAGAACTGTGTAATACTTAGTTTCACCTGTGATGGAGTTAGAGGGAAATTGAATGCAGGTTTTCCTACTGGCAATTACTAATTATTGGGGGTTCAAGTGGGAGTACAGTTTGTGACCTAAAAATTAGGGATTGTCCAAGGAAGGAGAGGCATGAAATGGCTAAAGCATCACTATAGTCCATCTATTTGGTAATGCAAGTCAATTGAATGGGGTATTAGTTGCATTTGCAGATCTAACTCATGGATTTGGTTGTACCATGAGCCTTAGGAGGTCCATAAGCACTGGTGTAACTATAACGGATGCAGTGGTCACAGCTGCAACCAGTCCCATAATCCAGGGGGGCCGCAGGTTACCCTCACAACACTAGGGCTCGATAAACTTCTTTGATCTCCTTTCTGATTTCCTTTGATGGCTGCTAGTCTGTGCTTTGTAAATATATTAGCCCTGTCCTCTAGTGCGGTAGAGTAAGACAGGGAAGGATGATTTGTGATACACAGACTTTCAATGGGAGAAATTAAATTATTAACCTTTTAAATGTCAGAAGAGCAGTTGATCAACAGTATATTGTCAAGGAGGGATTCTGTGGAGGAAAGCTGTGACACTGACAGGGGATAGGAATGACGGGAAGCTTGTGTGCACAGACATGTTGTGAACAAGTCTTCACGGTGGCCTGTGCCGAGATAAAGAAGGAAAAGGAAATACAAATGCTGCTAAGATGTATAGGTGGGACTTGGCTGATGGTCAGGAAGTTCTGCCGGGGGGGTCCAAGCATTGCTTTTGGACCAGGGCCCATGAATTTTTAGTTATGCATCTTCTGATACAGAAGCCACTTCAGAAAAATTCATCTAAACACAGAAAACATGTCAGAACGCTGTGCGTATATCAGCCCTTACCCAACTTTAATGTTTCCTCTGTTGGCCCAAAGCAAATTGAGATTAAGCAACATCCTTGGTATAATCCACTAATCCTAATTAAGGAACCTTATACCCTAAATCCCATTCATCGTGGTTTAATAGAAGGAAGAAAGACTTATATTGGCATGTCGGACAACCTTTAACTTTCTTTGCCTTGAAATAAGGATCCACTGAGCTGCTGTTGAGCTCTGAAAAATCCAGACATAGAAGGCAAATGTGCTGCTTGTTAACCAAGCGTCTGATCATGAGTCCTTGTAACCAGCCGACTGCACGAAGGTGTGTGACATCATGCTGTGCAATTGTGTAAAGATGTCATGAGACAACACAGGCTGCTTTATACATCTGTACCGGGGAAATGCGTCTCTTGTCATTTAGATCTGAAGCGACGTGCCAGAGCAATCTTCTGCTATATGTTTCATTGGACTGTAATGCTATTTATAGCTATGAAAGTCTCTCTCGCTCTGGATCCATTCATCTGCTAGAGAAGCGATTTAAAAGGGATGTCTGGGTTTTTCATTACTTATTTCTGCTCCTGTATCCTTGAGGTAGAAGCCCAGAATCAGTTCCCTGCTTGCTTTCCAAAGAAAATAAACATGCAATCACTTCTCTATAGGCACATATCTACACCAACTGGATAGTTGTACACCCCTGCCAGGCTGCCCCACGTGCCACTAGTTTGCTTGGCATTATTTCAGTATAAACACATCCTCCAGAAATGTCTGCCAATGTCTAATGAGGACGTGTCACACATTTCCTCTTGTTAACTAGTTTACTGACTGATGGTTTTGGCAATCTTCATTTTAGCTTCCCACATTAAAGGGGTTGTCCAGGAGCAATTTTTTTTTTTTTTTTTTTAACAGTCATAATGGGTTGAAAACATAAAAAACATAGTACTTAAATCGCCCATCCAACTGGTCTCCACTTCTTGGTCCCTCTCAACACACGAGAAAACACCGCACAGTCAATCACTGACTTCAGCAGGCATTCCCTAGTACTGTGTGTCAAGATGGAACCACAAAATAGAGAGCAGTGGGACCTGGGCAGCACCAGAATAGGAGCAATAGGACATGGTGAGGCAGTAACTGCTTGTTTTCATTTTTTTCCCACTGGACAACCCTGTGTAATACAAGTACAGTATGTTATACAGTATGTTACTTAGTAAATGCATCTACTGGATGATAAAAAAAAAAACTAAAACACCATCATCATAAGGGCCCCTTCAAATGGCTATATTTGGGCCAAGAAATGTGGTTCATGTACCTGTTGTTATTTCCAACCATGTTTCATGTTACCTGAATTTATAGCATCATAGTAATTTATGGATAGGATAATGCACACAATGATGTCACAGTACAAGGATAATGCACACAGTGATATCACAGTATGGAGATCATATATACAGTGATGTCACAGTACAGGGATAATAAAAACAATGATGTCACAGCACTGTGATAATACCCACTATGACATCACAGCAAAGCGATAATGCACACACAGAAGATTACTGTAGACTGTGACATCACAGCATATGAAAAAAGTAATTCTCTTCCATCATCCATAGTTACTACTAATTGCACCCTAGGTCTCAGTGGAAATGGGCCCCTTAGTTGTTGGCCCCACAGCTGCTATGTCTGCTACCCTGTTAGTTACCTCCATGGTAATAGAACTGTGTGGAAGGGCCCTAAAGCATACCACTGCAACTAGACAATTTACACAATTACATGAAGAATCTCCCTCCAAATCATTGGTAGGAGTGTTACTAGTAAGAATAGTGTTACTATGTAAGATATAGGAGGAGTAGTAATCATTGGTAGTGCAATAGGAGTAGATACAATAGATAAGAGAGTTCTACCCAAGCAGTAGCACAATAGTAATGCCATAAGAGTACTAATGGAGTTATAGGAATGCTGCAGAAATAGTGACATGGGAATAGAAGAGACGCTTATTGGAAATGGATTTTTTTGTTTTATCTACGCTTTTGATATAGAGAAAACTATGATGTTTATATGAGAATTTATTCGCACATCTCATAGGTTGTCATTTTTACTGTGATTTTCTGGTATAGTGTTTGCCAGAATTTCAGAAAATCTCAACAACTCTAGTGACAGGATTACAACATGTGGATAAACCCTAATGGTAACAGTATTGATCTACCGAGTCTTGCATGGATCTTAAAAGTCCCATATTTGCTATAACATTTCTTAAATTCTAACTCAAATTTTGGAAGTTCTGCTGCAGAGTTGATGTAATTTTACGGTAATATATATTTTAGCACACTTTTGATAAATATCCAATACTTAATGAGTATTGCAGTTTAGCCCTATTACTTGGAAGAGGAATAATTGCACAAAATGTAATTGTACTGTTATGCTCCATCACATAATCGTGACTTTTTTGCTTATGGTGTCTCTGATGGCCATCTTGACATTTACACAGTAATGCTTTTTAACATCTATTTCCAGCGAACACAATGGATGTAATATCAAATGCATGTAATATCCAACAGATTTGATCTGTTCTATGCTGTGTTCTAGCTTGGAATGTGATGTAGTAACATATGGTGCTCAGATCATTTTGATCTGACATTATAATTATTGTGTAATTGCATAGTTGTGTGTAGATGTACTGTAATATGTAACATATGTCTTGTTAGTACATGGACAGGGAACATCTAACTAGCTTCAATTGTTTATAGAAAGGAACCTTGTTCACAAACAGATTACTTAGGGAAGCCTGGCATTCATTCACCACATTGCACCTTTGTCGTGAAATGTGTTTGGATGATGTATTGTACCTCACAGTGATATCTGAGGCCTCATGAGAGCATGTGCTGTAATGTGCAGTCTTCTGCCAGCTGCCTCCTCAACAATATTGTCATGGGACACCTTGGAGTCTATCTAAAAAATATTCCCGCTACGGGATTGTGTGCCAGACTTTGTTCACATGGTGCAGATTTGTTGTTATTTTTGCATGCATTTTTAACGTATAATGAAGAATGTATATAAAAAAGACCATTTACAGACACATTGCCTGATGGGGAAGGAAAATCTCTTGACTGTCAAATAGACTGGCTAATAAAAAGATGCACAAAAAATACAGCAAATTTGGACAAATTCATACTTGGCAATTTACTGCAGTGTTTACACAATGAATTGTTTATTTTTTCATAGCTGCCATCTGTTATATAATATGAAGATTTTTATATAATTACATTTACAAAATTTGATTCACATCATAACGCCATCATTGGAGGGGTTCTGGCTTCAGACAATTCATACTTGTTAGAATGGCCCTGTAATAATAAGGCTAGGGCTATATGGCACCTTTGGAACCATGACGTTAAAGGGGTTTTGCAGGACTGGAAAACATGGCTGCTTTCTTCTTCTTAGGAAGTGACCTCATGTTCGTTGGTAACTTGGCAATGCTATAGCCCAGTCCCATTAAAATGAATGACATTAAACTGTAGCATGGCAATGTGACCAACGGACGCAATGTCACTTCCTGAGAAATAGATTATCAGCCATGTTTTCTAATCCTGAACAACCCTGGGTACAATAACTTGCTTTTTGCAACATGACCACATTCATTACCAGTTGTTGTAAGGTAGCAGATTGATACTGTGATCTTATGTTGTGTGACCACAAGTAATTGTGTAACCCTAACCTAAAAAGATCAAAATGAGCTGTAGTCTGTTGGAGACCAGACAGCAAGGCTGAAAATACACATCAGATATCGGATAGCTGTCATGTAACCATCCGATCAATGAGAGATCGTGCATATGAACAATCCCACCATCAACTAAACTGCTTAAACAGAGGGCAGTATAGTTTTTAATAATATAAAAAACAAACAGAGTCTGCGCAACTTGGCTGGAGATTGTTCAAAAGTGTCCAATCACATCAAACATTAATATCTTCGGCTGACCATCAACCAAAAGTATTCAGAATGACCCATCTACTTTTGGCAGATTAATGTTGCTAAATTGCTTGGTAATAAAAGGGTACTATGTCACCTCTCACCCAGCCAGTCATTACTCTGATTCACACTGATGACACGCAATGACCTTGAAATAGCTGTTTATGGGTAGGTTTCTCTTCCTTTTGGATATTTGGCTTTATTCTCAGATCATGCCACTAGGTTTCAGGAAAACCAGGCATTGATCTATACGGAGGTATCTTCCAAAGGGTTAGGGCTAGAGCACAATGCCCCTTTTCCACAAAGGAGAAATTATTTCCATTTACTTTTGTGCTGTACGATGGGACAAGTCCTCCAGAACGAAAGAAGCTCCTTGAACCCCTCTTCACGATGGCAAAGAGATTAGGATTTGGAACAGGGGGACCCCTATTTGAGTTCAGCAATAGAATATATGAAAATTTATCTTCTAAACAGAACTTCACCTTTAAGCTGGGAATACACACAAACTTTTGTTGCATTAGACATGTCCCACGTTTATGAAAACTGTTCAATTGTGTTAGATCTCAGTGTGATATTGCGTGTTATTCTATGATAGGCAGATAACATCAAATGTGCACAAGCTGTTCTATGCACCAGCGATACCAGATTGCAGAGCAGCCAAACATTGTACAACATTTTACCACCACAGTATGGCGGTGGTGGTATCAATATGTACATATATGAATTCACCTTTTATTCACGCATATATACTCATCACTGTTAAAGGAACCTCTACAGAAAAGAAAGGAAGGGGCGCTTCCTAGTGACGTCTGTACAGGTTTGTTAAAAGGAAACCTGTCACCAGGAAAAAGCAGTGCGATCTGCTGGCAAGATGTTATAGAGCAGGAGGAGCTGAGCAGATATATAGTTTTGTGTGTGGGAAATTATTCAGTACAACTTGTCATTTATCCATTGAAATCTCTGATCTTCCTATGTTATAAAGTCAAGGAGGTGGTCCTATCAGTGATTGACAGCCTTCCCTCTAATACTGTGTATACAGCGATAGCTGTCAGTCACTGATAGGACCACCTCCTTGACTTTATAGCGTAGAAAGAGCAGAGATTTTAAATAATAAAATAAAAATTATTCTGAATATTTCCCCACAAATCTATATCTCAGTCTGCTCAGCTCCTCCTGCTCTATAACATGCTGCCAGCAGATAGTACTGCACTACTTAAGTAACGTTAAAGTGGATTTTCATCCAGAATTTAAAAATGATCATATTTTAGAAATTCTCTACTAATTTTCTGCTGCATTTTCTGCAAACGTGAAAATATGAAATGCAGTTTTTATTGGTTGTCACTCAACAACAGATGATAAAGTGGTCACCTTCTTATTGACAATACCTAATGGCAAAAGGACACTTTTGCAAAGCTTATTCAACAGTAGTACCCAAATATGGCAGCATTCCCAGTTGTCACCATTGAAAAAGTCAATGCCATAACCGAATATAAAAATATCAGTGTAAGTAAAACAAACACACACATTAAAAATCTCGGATAACTTATTTCTAATAACCTCTCATGAACACTAATCTCTGGGACGGTGGCTTTGGGGAGACACTGTGCATTTACATACTTGCATTCGTATACAATGCTGTATAGACACAATGCACAGGTTTATAGGAAGCTCTGTATGAACCAATGGATTATCTATAGGTTATTCCATCAATAGGTGACTGATGCAGATAAGACAATTATGAGAATGAAGATGGAGTCATCTTTGTCTGTGCATTTTATTCTGTATTACAATTGCTTGTGACTGCGATAATCATTTTTCCTCTAGAATAAAGCAATACAAGCCAAATGAGGTGTTTAATATCATCCTGATGGTCTGTGAGCTCTAAACATCTTTACACACAACATAAGGCTACGTTTAAGTGGAAAAAGAATTATACTAACTAAAGAAACAGCTATAACAACAGATCCTTACCACAGTATTATACTACGCTGTTTTACTCTATATAACATAAGGATAAAATTGTTCAAAAAATTGCCACACTGGGGATCCATGGGCCAACCTTGGGCCAACTGGGGCAGTCTGTAATTCACAGGGGATGACCGCCCATGGACATATTGAACTAGTGCAGCAGCTCGGTCATTGCATATTACTCAGTTTCTTATAGTGAACTTGCTAATGTATATTATTACATTGCAATTGACATACACATACAGTATAGTTGATAGTAACATTCATACATGGAGTCACATAGTGAATAATCCAGTTTTAGCTTTTACTTCTCTTTTTCAGACCCCTTAGGTCATGCAAACACCTGTTGTACTGCTCTTTTTGTACACTGATGCAGACATAGCAAGCACCACTCACAGTGCTAAGTAAACATGGCGACACTGTCTATATATTTCAGCATATTTTCATCTATAGTCCAAAAGTCAATTTGTTGTTTTCAGTATTTGGAGTATTTTACAGCAATAAATTGTCAGTTTTAACGGTTGCACAATATATATTAATGTACTGTATAACCTTGTGTATGGTCGGTACTGCCCTGGGCACCTTATACGGGTTTTCCATGAGGCTTATAAGCACTTGATTGTACATATAACTATAATGAAGGAGGGGAATAAGTAAAGAGCATGTGGTTGACCGTTGACACAAGTACTAGTTTTCCTATGAACGTACCCATATTTATATATAAATAATTAAAAACTTTGCAGGTTTAAAGATTTTCGATTACCGTCTTAGTATTGAAAGTCTATTGTCTTCATCCATTGTTAGTGGATACAACCATGAATGCAGGAACTTTCTATGGTCTGACATGTGTCAGAAACCTATCCATGACTTACTTATTGTGTCCAGGTTATCTTCTCATACATGTGCCTGGCAACCTGTCTACAATAAGGAAATCATGGCTGGATTTCTGACACGTGCCAGACCATAGAAAGTTCCTGCATTCATGGTTGTATCTATTAAGACAAAAGACTTTCACCACTAAGATGGTTAGAGAAAATCTTTAAAACTCTGCAAAATTTTTAATTATTTATATTTGCAAAAATGTTTAACTTTTAATTATCTATACATTTAAATAGGGTTATATTCATGGGAAAACTAGTACTTGTGCTAACCATATACTCTTTACCCATTCCCCTCCATTATGCCATTATGTTGATATGTACAAGTAAGTGCTTATAAAGCCTCTAGTGACAAACAGCAACATTGTAAAAAAGGAAATAAACAAAATACCTTATATTTCTCTTCTGCCATTTAATGTATATCATGTTTGCCAGAACATGATATATCCAGCTCAAGACCAAAATGACCAGTGACAGTGCCACAGCTATGAGAAACTGCTCTTAGAGAACAAATATACTTCAAAGGAGTACTAAACTTAAGTAGAACTGTGGTACATATGGCAGCGTAGTAAAGCTTGTATGTCAGAATTCAAGACCCCCCCTCAGTTGACATCACACCTCTTTGTATATGGATGTGTACTTATGTGTATGACATCCATAGTATTCTCTATGGGCATGTAAAAGTACTTAGACACAGGCTATAGATTTTACACACAAAGTATTAAAACTTTGAGCCCATTTATCTTTTATTATTCAATGACTTAGATATATTTATTAATACATTAATGTCAGATACTTTGCCCATTGATAGATGCAAAGCTACTACTTACGCATTGCTGTACATTATCTTCCATTCAGTACTACAAAATTTTTTAATCATATATAAATAATTCATATAAAAGTATCTACAGAACTCACATAATATGTAATATTCTGCTACAAAAGGTGATTGAGAACTGAATAATAAGGAGTAATTTCAATCCAACTGAATGGTAATAAAATACATATAATAAAATACTTTGTTAAACTATAAAACAATAAACTTTCAATAAAATTCAAATTTATAGAAAAAATTAAATTAATATAAATCAATATGTCTCATCTATCTATCTATCTATCTATCTATCTATCTATCTATCTATTTCTAGTGCTTGGTTATTAATATTTCTATGTTATATTAATATGTTATATTTGTTGTGCGGTTTCTATGTGTGTGATGTAAATGATAAGTCACTGAGGTATTGTGGGGAAGTGTTAGGTCTTACCAATGCTTCTTATGTTTCCAGTTGTCCTGCAGAGCTGTGTTTCTCCTCTTGTGCTGTGCGGGGGTCTTTTTATATAGCAGCTCAGCTAACAGCTCGGGAGTGGCTGGCAGACACAGTACATAGAGGAAACCAGATCTAAAAAAGCAAATAAACTACAGAAGACTTACATGAGGGATATAGAAGGATGTCATGCCATCAGACGGGACAGGAGGACATCCCACAATATAGAGTCACATTAGTAACTATGTTCTTTAGATCAGACACTAACTATATTCTTGAGATATGACACACAAACTTTTTATTATAATCTAAAAAATGGTCTTGTTGTGTGTGAATGACTTTCCAAGACCTGAATGTTCCTGTTTAATCCCCTGTTGTCACAATTCTACTCTTTATTGAAGGTAATAATTTACCATGAAGCAAACCATTAAGTGTTGTATGTACGCCAATATTTGACAGTATCCAACGACACTTTATGACTTGGCAGTAAGACATAGCTTCGAAAATGTGGAAAGAATTTCTTGGGGGGCTCAAAAACAGGACATATGAATATATATGTGCCTCATGCAAAGAAATAAATGCATATATACTGTAAGAGACCCAATAGTGAAGCATCATTAGATGTAATACTTCATGGACCAATAGGCCACTAAGAGGGTTTATGTAAGCGCGGTCACGTCTGTTGATTTCTAGGCAGACGTTGTCATGCCGGTGGCGTTACATGTGTTGGCAGACATTAGTGGACCCACATCTTCCTTTTTCATCATTCATTGTAATGTATTGTAGGCCTGAGGGCTCATATACACTGCTATATTAATCCTCTGTACAACCTCCAAGTTTTCTAGAGCTGTAATGCAGGGCACACAGATTTCGTGGGATACTACTTCTCCTCTGTATGCCTCCAATTGCATACAAAAGGTTTAAAAAAAAATTTTCTGCTGGATTCTGTATGAATCTTGCCATGTTCCGCCAGATGCCTTGTTACAGTATACTTCTAGGAGAGAATTTCTGGCATGTCATGGGAATATAAACACCTGAGATGCCTAGTATACAGTACAAAGCAAAGCTCGTCCTTGGGACTATTGAACTGTTGATTCTGATGAATCAGAGACATTTTTGGCTACACATTGTTGCTCATGTATCAAGCAAAACCAGCCAGAAACGTATGAGAATTGCATATCTGTGAGAATTTGTGCCCATTCAATCAAAAGAGCATTTGGAACCTCAGGCATTGATGTTGGATGAGAAGATTTGTACTCTTATTCACCCCAAAGATGGGGTTTGATGGAGGTGAGGTTCAGGCTCTTAGCCCAAACCCTGAGAAACAGATTCCTACCACTATCCCTCTATCACCAATTTTCTAGTAGGCAGAATATATTACAGTAGGTAGCGTGCACCAGGCATCCTGAGTACAAAGATTTGTCCATCCAACTGCCATAGTGAAATGTAATGTCACACTACTGGGCTAATGCCCAATGTGATGTCACAGAACAGGGTTAATGCACACAGTGATGTCACAGTACTGGGATAATGTACACAGTGGTGTCACATTTCAGAGATAATAAACACAATGATGTCACCGTACAGGGATAATGCACATAGTGATGTCACAGTATAGGAATAGTAAACACAGGGTTATCACAGTAAAGGGATAATGCACACAGTGATGTCACAGTACAGGAATAATGCACACAGTGATGCCACAGTACAAGGATAATCCACGCAGTAACTTCACAGTACAGGAATAATGCACACAGTGATGTCACAGGAATAATGCATGCAGTGAAGTCACTGTACAGGCAGGGGTGTAACTAGTTAAGACTGGGCCCCCAGCAAACTTTTGACTTGGGGCCCACCCACACAGCATAGCGCCTCCTTTCCTGGCCCCCACACAGTATAACGCCCCATTTACACCCCATAATGACCCAAAGTGTCCTTCAGACAGTATAATATATGTAGTATAATTACATATTTGTTTAATCTGAGCCTGAAGCTGGAAATAGTCCCTGAATTATGGAAATCTTCTTGTGTGGTATCGGTTCCAAAAAAACCTCACCCTATAGACCTCAACGACTACAGACCTGTAGCATTGATGTCCCATTTTATGAAGATCTTAGAGAGATTGGTTCTCACACATCTCCGCCCTCTAGTGAGCCCCGCTATGGACCCTCTCCAGTTTGCTTATTGGCCAGGCATTAGGGTAGATGATTCCATCATCCACCTTCTGCACAGGGCTCTGTCTCACCTGGAAAAACCAGGGAACACGGTGAGAATAATGTTCTTTGATTTCTCCAGTGGTTTTAACACCATACAGCCGGGGCTACTGAGAGACAAGCTGGGCCTTGCTGGAGTGGACCACCACTTCTCCAATTGGATCCTAGACTACCTCACAAACCGACCTCAGTATGTGAGAGCCCGGGACTGTGTGTCAGATACAGGGGGCACCTCAGGGTACAGTTCTTGCCCCTTTCCTCTTCACACTGTACACTGCAGATTTTAGGTGCAACTCATCTAGCTGCTACTTACAGAAGTATTCTGATGACTCTGCAATATTAGACCTCATTACAGACGATGAGGATAGGGATTACAGAGAACTGAACTGGGATTTTGTGGACTGGTGCCAGCGGAACCACGTGAAGATTAACGCTGGGAATACCAAGGAGATGGTGGTGAACTTCCGTAAATGCAGATACCCTCCTAAACCAGTGGACATCCAGGGGATGGGCATAGAGATTGTCAACACCTATAAGTACCTGGGTGTGCTCCTTAATAATAAGCTGTACTGGGCAGATCACATGTAGGTCCTGTACAGGAAGGGCCACAGCAGGCTCTACCTGCTTAGGAGGCTGAGAGCCTTTGGAGTCCAGGGGGCACTTCTTAGGACATTTTTCAACTCAGTAGTGGCATCAGCCATCTTCTTCGGAGTGGCCTTCTGGGGGAGCAGTATATCAACCAGGGATAGAAATAAACTTGACAAGCTGATTAGAAGGGCCAGCTCTGTCTTGGGGAGCCCCCTGGACCCAGTGCAGGTGGTGGGTGACAGAAGGATACTGTCCGTGGTGAGCTCCATGCGGGAGAATAAGTCCCATCCCATGCATGAGACCGTGATAGCGCTGGGCAGTACTGTCAGTGACCGACTACTTCACCCTAAGTGTGAGAAGGAGCGCTATCGGAAGTCTTTCCTCCCCACTGCGGTTAGGCTGTACAACCAACACCGACCTAAGCGGAGATCATTACACACAGAGAACTGAAATATCTTTGTTTGTGATATCCCCCCTCCCCCCTGCTACTTCTTATATGTCTGTCTACTATCAATGAAATGCCTCTTACCTTGGAACATTCTTGTATATGTTGTATTTGTATTGCTTATCTTTGCTGCTGTAATACACTGAATTTATCCATGGTGGGACAATTTAAGGATTATTATTATTATTATAATGTCCCATGCGGCCCCTCCACACGGTATAATGTCCCATAGTGGCCCCTCCACATGGTATTATGTTCCACAGTGGCCCCTGCACATGGTATTATGTCCCACAGTGGTCCCTCAACAGGGTATTATGTCCCACAGTGGCCCCTGCACACAGTATTATGTACCACAGTGGCTCCTGCACACAGTATTATGTCCTACAGTGGCTCTTCCACACAGTATTATGTCCCATAGTGGCCCCTGCACACAGTATTATGTCCCACAAACTATTATTATACTCTGGGGTCTTTTCAGACCACAGAATATAATGATTGGAGGCCCAGGGTATAAAAAATAGTGTTACTCACCTTTTCTGGGCTCCGGCGCACTCCCTGCTGCTTTCAACCCTATTCAATGTCGGCACAGACGTCACGTGGGCCAGGTCAGCGTTGCGATGCATAATGACGCTGGCCTGGCCCACATGACATCTGGGACGTCACCAAATAGGTCCGAAGACTGCTGGGAGTCATGCTGGAGCGCAGGAGAGGTGAGTAACATTGGTTTTTATGTTCCATCACTTCCCCTGAGCCTCCGATCATTATACTCGGGGGGCTGAAAAGACAAACACTTTTGCCACAGGCCCGCAGCCTTACTGGCCGATCCCAGCTCCTGCTCATAACCGTATCCGCTTCCCCTTCTGCCCTACAGGGGGCGCCAGTGAAATGATATGGGATGCAGAAGGGGAAGTGGAGGGGGGCGTGAGCAGGAGCGGGGATCAGTAAGTAAAGAGGGCCCGTTACCTGCTAGGGTCATTCCAGCAGGTAATGGCCTATTAAAAAAAACGAAAAAAAAAAAAAAAAAAAAAGCATCAGGGGCCCACGGGGCCCCCTAAGGTCCCGGGCCCTGTGGCAGCCATTGAGACTGCTACCCCGGTAGTTACACCACTGTGTACAGGGATGATAAACACAGTGATGTGGCAGTACAGGGAAAATGCACACTGTGACATCTCAGCATATGAAGAAAGTAATTATAATGATGTCACATACAGGCATTATGATGCCCCAGGGAAATAATGGAAGTACATTCAGTTTTCTGCACCCCCTTCCATCATCCATAGTTCTCAGTAAATGCACCCAATGAGTCCAATTAGTTTCTGGGCCCCATAGCAGTTGGTATGTCTGTTACCCTGGTAAAGCCATACCAGGAAAGTGGATTAGATTTATACAAATCTCATCTACATACTACATACAATATTTTCGGCACTAAAATTGACATGTGATGCAGATTTTAAAAACTATGGCATGTCCATTTATTTCACAGAATTTCAATGGTGATCACACTCCTTTCAATGTGAGAGATGAAACCCGCTTAGTAATCTACAGCAAAAAATGCTGTACATGCATATTTTTCTGCTGATTTGCCATGAATCTGTGGCATATCCCTCCTTCTTTTGTGAAGAACATCACTATGTCATTAAAGTGGTCATTATTTATAACCCATACCCAATGTCTGTCTGTGGATATTGCAGTGGCTCATAGTGCCCTAAGTAACTTCAGTCTACCAACACTCCTAAGTGGTGCTGTACTTTATGGTAACATTTGCAGGGTCTTCTCATGTTATTGGAACAATATTGCGCGCTTCACATGGTGGGTATCTCCCATGTAACTGTAAGGGAGTTAAACTTTACTGCAGCTTTCTGTCTCTTAAGCTGAGCTCGGGGCCACAGATTACTGCAGGGATAGTACTGTACCGTCACAAATGGAAGACATAGAGGTAGTATTCCAGTTTCCACAAAGGATCTCAGGTTCCACTTTTGCAGATTGGATCCAATTCTCACTGATTTCACTGAGCCCAATTCCACCAATTCCCACTTTTCATCTGTAGTATGTGCAGCTGAGTTCATGAGTCTAAATATTGCTAGGTACCTTTTCTCTCTCTTTCTCTCTACATTGCTGCTTGAAATTTTGTGAATCCTTCAGAATTTTCTATATTTTTTCATAAAATTGACCTAAAACTATGTCACATTCAGCCCTAAAAGTAATTAAAGAGAACCAAATCAAACAAATGAGTAAAATAGATCAGACTTGGTCATTTATTTATAGAAGTAAAGTATGTGAACCTATAGGATTACCATAATAAAGATTCACAAAGTACAAGTTTTTTTTTTTTTTTTTTTGGAAGTGGTACAGAAAAATAGTCAGAATAAGGCAGGGTTCACACTGGGTTCCTGCATTCACGACTTTATCTACCGTTACAAAAGTAAACAAACATGATGGACGATAGCGTCCATCAAGTGTTTATATTAGTGTAATTGGGAACGGACACAGAATCAGTCCGTTCTCTGCAACAGTTTAATGTCCGTTGCTGTCATCCTATGATATTTTAGAATATGATTGGTGAGAAATGATCATGTGATGCACCGTAGTAGTGGGGAGTTAGGCTTACCAAAATGCAGCTAAAAAACACTGTGGAAAATAATGCAGCAAGAACGCATTGTGGGGTTTTTTTTTGAACTGCTTTTCTCTGTGTTTTTTCTTCCCTTATTTCTTTTGCAATGTGGGGCATTGTCCTTAGGCTAAGGCCCCACATTGAGCAAAAGCTACTTTTGTTTTGTTGCATATTTTGCTGCATTTTTCGAGCCAAAGCCAGGAGTGGACTTAAGCGAATGGAAAAGAATAAGTGTTTCCTTTATATTTCCCATCCCTTTTCAAGCCATTCAAGCCATTCTTCTTGGCTCAAAAAATTGCAGCAAAATCTGCAACAAAAAAACCTGTGTTTCCGCAATGTGGGGCCTCAATCTGAAACTAAAGCTCCATGTAGGAATCCGCAGCCAAAAAGGGCTGAAACAAGCAAAAAGACCATGGCGGAAACACATTGTGTTTTTTTTTCTACAGCGCTTCTCACAGAAAGTCCACAGAGCTTTCCTATGTGGACTATCTGTCCGTATTATACCTATACGGAAAATACCTGCGTTCCTGTAGGTATAATTGACATTCTGTGATTTACAAGAGGGACGATTATTGAAATCCCAGCATTTCCGCTGTGGATATTTTTTTGCAATGTGTGGATGGGATTAGCCAGAATCCCATCCACTTTGCATGATGCAAAACCTCAGCATTTTACAGTACCTGCAAAGTGGATGGAATTCTGGCTGATCCCATCCACACATTGCAGAAAAAAATATGCTGCGGAAATGCTGCGATTTAAAAAATCGTCACGCTTTTGTAAATCACAGCATGTCAATCATACGTCCGCAGAGGAAAACTCAGTAGTTTTTCTGCAAACAACGCAAAAAAACACACATGATATGTCATACTCAGTATCAGAACATTTGGGGGTACTATAGGTTACATTGACAATCCAATCCATTTTCATATTGTATGTCTTCAGCACTATCTGAACAGCTGTTCTTTCACTGGTAACCATGTTTCCTGTATATTAATATCTGAGACCTGACAGTGAGACTGTTTGTGCTGGCAAATAATACCTGTAAGGTCTGGAATAAAACTGTTATACAGACATCTACTAGTCCATATTTAGGGTTCTCATAATCGGATGTTACATGTCTATTTCGTTATGTCTGGATTAAGTTTTCATTAGGCTTTACCATCACCATAAAGCTTCAGTGACATTATTGCTTCATGGCAGAGGACAGGAGTCCTGGAAGTGCTTGCCTTGAAAGCTTATCTTGGCCTACTGGGTGTTGAAACAGCATATTACAACTTTCATTATAGGTCTCAGTGTAATGCCATTTGCTTTTACTGGCCAAAAAATACTAAGATATTACATTACTCATATCAATTGGACATGACATTTCCTTAATAAATCCTTCATAATATATTCAAACCAGTATACTGGCCAGCATATGAAGAAATTTACTGTAAGCAGATTTTTTTTACATGGCAATGGTTGATCTTGACTTTGGGGAGGGGTTAAACAGGTAATACTTTGTAGCCCCTTCCTCCAAAATATTGTTTTCTTACTAATCTTAAAGAGGACCTTCCACCAGCTCCAGTTCTTTGCACCCTTTACTTGAAGCCACTCAATGATCCCAATGCAGTTGGATTTTTTTCTTTAGTCACCACCATTTCTGAGCTCTGACACTGTCTGCCTCTGACTGCAACTCAGATGTCAGGATTCTCTATCCGGCTGCAATTTCAGAGTCTTCCTGGCTAGGTCCAGTTAGCAGCTAAGGAAGCCTATATAAGACCCCGTCCTTCTAACACAGGCGCCGACTAATTAGTTTACTACTCCTGGTTTGGCTCTGTTACCTGCTGTGTCTATTTGCTATTTACTGACCCCTTGGCTTGTTCTCGGATTTCCCTTTGTCTACTGATTCTGCTTTGACGTGCTCATTTGGATTTGTGACCCTTGGCTTGTTTCCTGATTTGCCTCCTGATTTGGTCTCTGGCGTCCTATCCTAATACCAAGCCATGCTTCTCCTCCACTGAGTAAGTTATAGTGGATTTTGTTTTGTTTCTGCAGTGGTGCATTTATTATTGCTACATCTATCTGTTTGGTGACAATTCAGACACCCAGATTTAGTCCAACTCACCTCAGGGTGGGCTCTGGTGAAGGTGTCTGGGGATCTATCTTGGCTCGCAGAAGTGTGCTAGTTTTAAATAGCTGTCTCTGCTGCTCACAGTTATCAGCCAATCTCCCGCTATAGCTTTTATTGTGGCTTTGCATCTTAACTATAACATCAGAATCATGCACATGTTTTCTGCTGCCTGACACCACCCACTTGACCGTACAAAACCTAAATAGTAAAATTAGGCATCAAAAATAACAGCACTCATTGCTCAGGAATGGTGGGGGCTAGAGAAAAAAAATTCAACCGCACCTAAAAAGGGATTCAAAGAACTTTAAGCTCCTCTTTAACAATTCTTAGATTATGCTAACACTGTACAGAGCATTATACATAGTAATATTTTAAAGGGTCTTTTGTAGACCACACTTGTTCACTGATTAAAGATTTTTGTTGCAATATTTTTTTTCCATATTGTTTTACTCTGTGTGAAATGTGTGGCAACTTGGAAACCATCAAGAAGTAGGCTAGAAGCTGTTAAAGATTCCTATTATGGCTTTATTTTTATGCTAATTGTGGCTTAAAGGGGGTCTCCCCAACTTATCAAGTGATGTATCCAACAAAACTTCATTCTCACAGAAAATCTTCAAGATGTTTGGAACAACTTCCCTGCCGACATCAAAAACTGTCTGCTAGTGTACCTAAAAGAATTGATTGGAGGCAAAGGATGGTCACACCAAATATTGATGTGATTTATATTTCTCTTTTCTTCATCCTCTTCATTTTATTATTTGTTAAACATAAGCTATTAACACTTCTATTTTTGAGAGCATTCTTACTTTTTAGCATTTTTTCCACAATTGTCTAAAACCTATGTACAGTACTGTACATATGGTATTGAGGTTACCGGAGGTTATATTACGTCTTTTCTGCCCCTTCCTGGTAATTATCACAGTAGAACGTACATCAGAATAAATTACTTGGCCAAGTTCTGTTTTCCCAAAGGTAATTATACTGTATATTATATCCTAGTTTGTTGATTATATCCTTTAGTAATGTTGCAATCGAAACAGTTGTCCAGAACTTGCCTTAGGAAAGTCATTGATGATCAATGGAGGTCTGACCACTAGGATTCCCACAATCAACAGGATGAAGAGGCCAAGTGTCTCTAGCAAGCCCCTTCATTGTCTATTTATGCACAATGCTGTACATCCAGGCATTGCCTGTTAACTGCAGTGGAGAGGGTATGACTTAAGGTCATCAATTTGAAGTTCCAAATATTCCCTTTAAAGACAACCTCCAGTGGAAACACAATTTTCCGTCACTGCACCCCCACCTGACTATATATATCACATTCTGCCTCCTCTTTGTTTCTAATCTTCATTAGATTTGTCCTGCTTTCTCTTTCTCTGTACTTTGCTATCAATCTCCTCATGCTTTAGCACAGCATCTCAAGGGCAGCTAGAGATAGTACCATCTTGGCCTGCTTGTGATTATCCTCTCCTCAATATTCTTCTAAATAACCTATGAGATCATAAGTATATAATCAGGGAGAATGAACTACATTTCCAGGTAGAATAACAGAATGATGGAGTAAAATGCTCTAAAAATCTGTTCCAGAATATTAATTTTATGGGAAATACAATTACTTACTAAAATAGAAATATCAGGAGACGTAAAAAAAAAAAAAAAAAATTCCCTTCCTAGAAAGCAGCCTCTTACGTGCATTGACTGATGTTTCCATCTAATGTGTTGCTATGGCAGCTGAATTTCCTAATGATCTACGGACAAATATCAGCTATAAAGGTTGAGAAAACGGAACACTTAGAGGGAAATTTATTAATACTGGTGATTCTCCGGTCTTAGCTCATTCCCCGACAGAATTACTAAGAAGCCTCTCAAATCTATGGTATAACAGTTTTCTGGCGTGAGATATAGTAAATCTGGTGGACTGGGGCTAAATTCCTGCCCTGCTCTTCCCACTTTCTAAAAAAGGGGCAAGTGGGGTGCAGGAGTTGAGATGCGCCAAAGTTGAGGCATATCTTTGGCCACTTTCTAGGCACATCCCAGGTAATAAATCTGGGCCCAGTCTTAATGGTAATATGCGTCTCTACAGTAAGTACTTTTGATACTTTTTTGGTCAAGAGTGTTTCAGTAGCTGATTCTCGGCATAAAATCCCTATACAAGAGTCCAAATACTGCAGTATAAACTGGTGACAAAAGCTGAATTATTTCCACCTTTATATAAAGTATATAAATTACTTTTAGAATATCCAAATACAGTAGATATCCAGCGGTTATGTAAGTGCAAATTCCAGGCCGATGACAAGAACTATCAGTTGAAAAATCCAGAAAGTAATCAGACTATGGAATCTGCCGAGTGAGGAAGTTATTGTAGAGGGTCAAACTGGGAATTGCTAATGAAGCTGGATAGGTTACACGAGGAAAACAGCACAGACATTACATATGTATAGAAGGTTCACATTTCAACCCTATATACATTTTTCTTCTTCAATGACATAAAACCGTTTCCTTTGGTTTCAGAGTTTAGACTTACTTACTTAGGCTTTACAGGTTATTTTCTGGTAATTGTCGGTATTATGCAATAGCCTACAATTGGTACATGAATAATATAATACTGTTTTAGATGCTATCTACAATGTACAGATGTAGCAGAGTTAACTCGAACTTCTGCAAATGGTTAAACTGTTACAGTGTCATATCTTATCACAGAAGACAACAAACACCGAAAGAAAATTCATTAAAAAATCTTTGATGACTTTTTATTGTCTTGTTGTTGTCTTCTGTAATAAGATATCACGCTGCATAGGTTTAACCAATTGCAGAAGCTTGGGTTAAGCCTGCTACATCTGTATATTACTGCAAAATAATTGGTTAAGTTGTGGTATAATAATAATGGCACATTAAAACTTGGGCACTGAACAAGATTGGTCCAAAATTATGATACAATGTTACTGAGTGATCCAGAGCAACAATAAATTGAGGAAATATAGCATAATAGCATTCAGGAAATCGTAATTGTACTGTATGTCTTCCAAGAAAATGTTTCCCTACTTGCCATTATTTGTATGTTACATACAGAATCTTGGGTCCTGTGACTTCAGTCGGCTGCCTCCAGTCTCTTCCCTGGCCTCCTCCTCTCAGAAGCATTAGGTTGCCATGTGCTGACTGATGATGCCATGGACACTTCTTTTACATAGGACTGCATCTCTCTGAGACACTGCCAACTTAGTTAATTTCTAGTTACTGGGTCTCCTTGCATCATAACTTTCTATGACGCTGCGAGTCCTCGCCTGCACGCAGTTTCATTTTATATAATGTAGAATGGTAGACCCACGAGGAGTCCAGTTCTCTTGACTGGGTTTGGGAAATCCGGCTGAAGCACAGAATGGATTTCCCAACTCAGATTGCACCATGTGCATGGGGCCTCAAACTTCAGGGTTCATGCACACAACCGACTGTGATGGCCGAGGCTCTTCTTATAGGTGGTCTGATTCTCTGTTCCATTCTGATGATTATAGAGCAGGACCTATCCTGTTCCTTGGCATTGGAACAGAGCGTAACGGAACCTCCTATACTGGGGGACAGATGGCACTAGGTGGTCATCTGAGTGCATTCTGCTATGAAATCAGTACCTCCTCCAAACGCACCCTTGGATGATTCAAGACAGCCACAAGCTGTTCTAAGCACCTGTTTAAGTTTTATTTACCTAAACCACTTTGTAGTCTCCTCTTTGTTACATCAATTTTGGTTTAGTGCACGACTGTTCCTTGGACACTCTCTGTCCTAGGCTGAAACTATGCAGCATCCAAAGGTGAGCACTATATAAAGAGTTCACCGCTGATCTGCTGTGTAACAATGTATATGAGCTAGTTGGTATAAACATTTTGTAAGTATTCTTGTCGGCTAATGGAGTGCTCAGTGCTATACGAGGACTATACTACTATGCTAGCACTATGGATCTGTCCTTACACTGTGTGGTCTGCAGGGAGTACTCCTTACACAGTACTTGTGATACAGGTCATTGCACACATAAGCTCATTTCTTACACTTTTTACATTTTGTTCTGCAGTGCTTGTAGGAAGTTTACCTTTTGTTGCTGGATACCTCTGCATGGAATAGTACAGTCTGCAAAAAAAAAGGTATACTAACAAATACCTGCTTGAGAGAGACCAATGGGATACTCTTTTGGCCTCTGTTGGGTGAATAAAAGCCTATGGATGCATTTGATGTATGTGCAAGAAGAATTCACAATGCATATGGCAAACCCACATTGCAAAAAGTGTGGAGACACTATAAAATCTACTTCTGATGTCACAGCAGTTTCTTGGCAGAAACACATTTGTGATGTCACAGTAGTTTACACGACTGAAATCCACTAGTGATGTAACAGTAGTTTTTGTGGCTAAAACTTAACAGGTGATGTCACAGCAAGCTATCAGAGGAGAAGCTACAGTAGCTTGTGATGTCACAGGATCTGACAGTTACCACAGCACGTGACAGATTCTAAGTGTGATGTCACAACAGCTTTCTGGAATAAAACACAGTGATCCAAGTTATTACTAAAACACAGTTGTGATGTCACAGTGGCTTACCTGATTGAAACACACTTCTTGTGTCACAGCAGCTCATCTCCATGAAATCCCCCTGTAATGTCACAACAGTTACCTGACAGCAGTACTGTTTAGTTGAAGTTAAGTGAATGGAGTTGCATTACGACCCCAAGAGTGCTATAACTGTGACTTTTAGTCAAAAAAGAAAATTAAGCAGTATTCAAACTTTGTTGCGAACATGTGCCGCAACCCAGTCGGAGGAAACCGTAGGATGGGAGGAGTAGTGGCGAGCACGCTCCCCATTCGCTCCAGTCCCACTCCTAGGCCGGACAAAGTTGAGGGGCGTCCTGCAGCACTACTGGATGGTGGTGGTAGTTGTTCTTTCCCCCGGGGCACTTCCAGTTGAAGAGGGGACCTCTCCTCCCTGAGCCGGTGTGGTGTTGTACGGAAGAGCCCTGATGGTAAAGCAGGCACGACTCAGGAGTCAGCGGTGCAGGTAAACCAAACAGCCGTTTATTAGGCAACTGGAACAAAGGGTTAACAGCAGCTTCCAGATGGGGGTAGTAGTCCTACAGTGTCCAACCCCCAGCCTTGGTTCTAGGAGGGTGCCCAAAGATAGTATAGGCTCCACAGGATGGCTTTCCTCTACTCCTCCTCTCTGCCTCTCCCAGCCAGGTACACTGAGGATGGAGTTAAAGGGAGCCCTGACAGGGATCTGGTTACCTGGAGACTAGGCCCCAATACGACTCTCCTGTCAGGGTCTTCTCCTGCTCCTCCTGGCACGGCACCAAGTAAATCCAGCAGCTTGGATAGCTTTACTCCTTTGATCTGGGCTGTCTTCATATGAGCCTGGGGCTGATGTTATCCCTCCTGAGGCTGTGAGAGCGGTGGTTGGCCTTCAGTCCAGAGGCTGGTGGCAGGTCAGCTCTGCACACCCAGTCTGGTCTACAGCATGCACTGAACTCACTGACCAACTGTTGCCGAGGAGATAAGATCTCCGTACAACCCCGCGCAGTGGCCTGTGATAGGCCAGGGCTGAACCAAGGCAAGGTTTTGAACACTGCAGGGGGAAAATACAAGGTAAGCTGCACAACAGTGACACTTAACATGGAACAGAACATACAAACATGAAACCCAGAGGCACAATGACAAACACACAAGAGCAGTAGCCCTCTGGGATGCTGCACATGGCACGCTCGTGGTTGCAATGCAACTCCATTCACTTATGTTAGTGAATAAGTCCCGGAACTCCTTGGTCACGGTCAGCCCTATCCTTTGTAATAACAAGCAGAGATTTTAGAACGTCACAGATGCTCAGTTAACCCGGAGGCTCTCTGTCACCTGCCTAGTTGAAGTCTGCCTACAGTATTGTGACCAGAGACGTAATGTCACAGCATTTACTCAACAGAAACACATTTGTCATGGTACAGTGGGTTACCAGACTGAATTCCACCTGTGATGTTGGTATCATTCTAGAGAAGCAGAATTGTAAGAAGCAGTTACTTGATACAACAGTAGCTTAGCATGCTGAAACCCGCTTATGATGTCACATCATTCTTACCACTTATGATGTCAAAGTAGCTTTTGTAACTCAAACACATTTGTAGGCTGCCAAAATGAAACTTATGTATGATTTCAGAGTAGCTGACATCCGTTCACTTGCAAGATTCCACTTGTGATGTCTTTGCAGCTTATGTCTGGAAACCCCACTTGTGATGTCACAGATTTCCTGAGAGAAACGATCTTATGGTGTTGCTGTAGCTTTCTTGACTACAATCCAGTTGTGATGTTGCATTCAGGAAGATGTTGGTGGTGAATTGCCTCTGTTGTGTAAATTAGATTGGATTTAGCGCTAGTGCTTAGTGCAGTTTATTCACTAATAACATGATCTATAAATTGGGCCAGCAGATTTTACTTGTGATGTCAATGCAGTTTACCTGATCCAAAACACCATTATGATGTCACAGTAGTTTTACTGAATAAAGCAAACCTGTGATATCACAGTAACTTACCCGACCAAAATCACAGTGGTTACTTGGCAGAAATACAGTTGTGATATCATATTAGCTTATGGTGTCACTATAGCTTTCATGGATGAAGCTCACCTGTGATGTCACAGCAGCTAACAACTGAATAGAAGACCTGTAGTACCCTGACACAGCAGCTCATGTACTGTAGGCTACACGTAGGATTAAGTTGCTCCTTTGGATCTATGGGGCTGAATGTGTAAGTTCATGTAAGATGAAGATTTCCTCTTGGTACTAGACTAGTTGATTAGTCTACTGAGTAGTCTTGAACTGACAATGGTCAATATCAAATCAGACTACTTGAGAAGTCATATAAGCACATCCATTGCATCGATAGGGAGCCTGCCAAATCTGCAGACAGACTTCTCATTAACCTCTACCCTGATGGGCCAGACCTGATAACACCCTCATCATTGTCAGTAAAGCAGCATTGTGCAGCTCACAATGGATATTGGTCTACAGCAAATCAGATCACACCAATCATTTCCACTTTTAGTTATATATTACAGACACCATGGTGGCTCTGTGGTTAGTACTCCAGAGTGCCTTGTAGCACTGGAGTCCTGCGTTTCAATCCAAGGACAGTAACCCAGATTTACTTACTGTGCTGTTCCTAGAAAGTGGCCAAAATGTGCATCTCAGCTCTTACATCCTGCTCTGCCAGACAGTGGACCAAGTGGGGCAGGAACCTAGGCGGCCAGGGCAAGGACTTCGCAGTCTGTCAGATTTACTATACCTCACTCCAGAAAATTGTAGAGAACTATACCAGATATCTAAGTCAGATCCTGACTCTTACTAATTCTGGTGCTTCTTGTGCCTGTCAGGGAATGAATGAAAGGTGTTACCTGGTTTCTAACATTGATGGCCTATCCTTAGGATAGACCAGGGGTCGGCAACCCCCGGCATGCGTGCCAAGAGTGGCACGCAAGGCTTATTTCCCCCGGCACAGCAGCCCGAGTCCTCACCCAGCAGCTTCGATCGGACCAAACATGGCCGAAACGAAACTGCTATTATTATACTGTGGGGTCTCTTCAGACCCCTGAGTATAATAAGCGGAGACTTAGGAGAAGTGATGAAACATAAAAAACAATGATACTCACCTTGTTCCCTGTGCTACGCGGCGGCTGTGCGATCTGCAGGCGCTTCTGACAGCTGACAGGGGTCACGTCCGGTGTCATTACACATATGTCATTACGTCATTATGCGACGTGACCCCAGAGACCCAATCAGCGGTCGCTGACTACAGGCAGAAGCGCCATAGAGAACAGAGCTGCTGCGGAGCGTGGAATGGTGACTACATTGTTTTTTTATGTTTGTCTCCTCTCTTGGTCTTACCGTGTGCAGGGACCGCTATGGGACCTAATACCATGTGCGGGGACCGCTCTGGAACATAATACCGTGTGCAGGGACCGCTATGGGACCTAATACCGTGTGCAGGGACCACTATAGGACCTAATACCATGTGCAGGGGCCGCTATGGGACCTAATACCGTGTGCAGGGACCACTATAGGACCTAATACCGTGTGCAGGGACCACTATGGGACCTAATACCATGTGCGGGAACCGCTATGGGACCTAATACCGTGTGCGGGGACCGCTATGTGACATAATACGGTGTGCAGGGGCCACTATGTGACATAATACGGTGTGCTGGGGCCACTATATGACATAATACCGTGTGCTGAGGCCACTATATGATATAATACCGTGTGTAGGGGCCACTATGTGACATAATACGGTGTGCAGAGGCTGTTATGGGATATAATACCTTGTGCAGGGGTCACTATGGGACATTATTCTTTATAACGGTGTGTTTTCTGCATTAAGGATGTGTTTTTGCACAGAAAACACAGGCATTTTTTTTTGTGCAAAAATGCACCATGTGAACGCAGTTTTACATTGAAGTAAAAGTTCCAGTGGCCTAAGACTAGATCTGCATCCAGATACATAATGTGTTACCACCCTGAGGGTGCCACCATACGGTGCTCCTGGACACTTACATTTACCACTAATTGGCGGCTGTACATGGACTTTCATTGCTTCTAATTGGAAAGTACAGGAGCGTCCCAGGAAATAGCAGTAAACGCATGTGTCCTAAAGCATCTGGTGGCAGCACTTCTGTGTTATGGTTTGTGGTATATGACTTTAGTTTAGGGGTCGTCAGACTTACAATTATTGACCGGCACTCCGTGTACCTCATCTTTGATTTTTTAATTAAAATCGGCACGCCGAACAAAAAAGGTTGCCTACCCCTGGGATAGACCAACAATATTAGATCAGCAGGGAGTTCGACACCTGGGACCCCCTGCAGATCACTGGTACCCAGACAGCGGCGCTTGTGGTATTATTTACATACTGTAGCAGTGAGTGTGGATAGTGCAGCACTGCACCTTTACTTTTTAGTGCTCGAGCCACGCTACATAAACAATATTGTGAGCATATCTATGTGTTATTTGGCTTCCTATGGGAAAAATTGACTCTAGTATGCAGTATGTGTGTTTTTGATGGCAAAATTGTGATTTGTGATTGTGACAATTTTTGTACTCTGCTGATGAAGAGGTTGATACTATGGTCTAAAGGCCGTGATAAAAAAATAAAGCACATACATTCTCTATGACTTACTTCATTGTTTCTTCATTTTTAACAGGTTAATCTCACCAGGGGTCTGCTAGGGGGAAAATATCAGAACTTTCAGCGTCCATAAGGGCTCATGCACATGGATATATTACAGCTCCAGTTTGTGTGGAGCTGGAATATTCCCCTACCCCATAGGGTTGTACTGTATCTCTGTGTGTTGCCTTTATGGAGTGGTTGTTGTTATGCTATATACAGTGCTGGCCAAAAGTATTGGCACCCCTGCAATTCTGTCAGATAATACTCAATTTCTTCCAGAAAATGATTGCAATCACAAATGCTTTGGTAATAATATCTTCATTTAATTTTGCTTGCAATAAAAAAAACACAAAAGAGAATGAAAAAAAAAAAGTCAAATCATTGATCATTTTACACAAAACTCCAAAAATGGGCCGGACAAAAGTATTGGCACCCTCAGCCTAATACTTGGTAGCACAACCTTTAGACAAAATAACTGCGAACAACCGCTTCTGGTAACCATCAATGAGTTTCTTACAATGCTCTGCTGGAATTTTAGACCATTCTTCTTTGACAAATTTCTCCAGGTCCCTGAGATTTGAAGGGTTCCTTCTCCAAACTGCCATTTTGAGATCTCTCCACAGGTGTTCTATGGGATTCAGGTCTGGACTCATTGCTGGCCACTTTAGAAGTCTCCAGTGCTTTCTCTCAAACCATTTTCTAGTGCTTTTTGAAGTGTGTTTTGGGTCATTGTCCTGCTGGAAGACCCATGACCTCTGAGGGAGACCCAGCTTTCTCACACTGGGCCCTACATTATGCTGCAAAATTTGTTGGTAGTCTTCAGACTTCATAATGCCATGCACACGGTCAAGCAGTCCAGTGCCAGAGGCAGCAAAGCAACCCCAAAACATCAGGGAACCTCCGCCATGTTTGACTGTAGGGACCGTGTTCTTTTCTTTGAAGGCCTCTTTTTTTTTTCCTGTAAACTCTATGTTGATGCCTTTTCCCAAAAAGCTCTACTTTTGTCTCATCTGACCAGAGAACATTCTTCCAAAAAGTTTTTGGCTTTCTCAGGTAAGTTTTGTGCAAACTCCAGCCTTGCTTTTTTATGTCTCTGGGTCAGAAGTGGGGTCTTCCTGGGTATCCTTCCATAGAGTCCCTTTTCATTCAGACGCCGACGGATAGTACTGGTTGTCACTGTTGTACCCTCGGACTGCAGGGCAGCTAGAACTTGTTTGGATGTTAGTCGAGGTTCTTTAGCCACCATCCGCACAATCTTTTGTTGAAATCTCTCGTCGATTTTTCTTTTCTGTCCACATCTAGGGAGGTTAGCCACAGTGCCATGGACTTTAAACTTCTTGATGACACTGCGCACGGTAGACACAGGAACATTCAGGTCTTTGGAGATGGACTTGTAGCCTTGAGATTGCTCATGCTTCCTCACAATTTTGCTTCTCAAGTCCTCAGACAGTTCTTTGGTCTTCTTTCTTTTCTCCATGCTCAATGTGGTACACACAAGGACACAGGACAGAGGTTGAGTCAACTTTAATCCATTTCAACTGGCTGCAAGTGTGATTTAGTTATTGCCACCACCTGTTATGTGCCACAGGTAAGTAACAGGTGCTGTTAATTACACAAATTGGAGAAGCATCACATGATTTTTCAAAGGGTGCCAATACTTTTCTCCACCCCCTTTTTTATGTTTGGTGTGGAATTATATCCAATTTGGCTTTTTGACAATTCTTTTTGTGGTTTTCCATTGAAGACAAATTAAATGAAGATATTATTACCAAAGCATTTGTGATTGCAATCATTTTCTGGAAGAAATTGAGTATTATCTGACAGAATTGCAGGGGTGCCAATACTTTTGGCCAGCACTGTACATCTATATAAATTGGGTTCACATGTGCGTTGTGTAATCCATTTCAGAATAGATTAAATAGAAATAGATTAAAGAAAGATCAACAATAATGGCAAACAACCATGGATCCCGATGGTTCCCATTGACTATAATGGTGTCTGTTGGGTATCCATTGTTTTCTCTGTGATTTCCCCAGGTAAATAGTTGCGTAGAACTTTTTTGCCTGCGATTCTTGATGGATTCTGCCCCAAAGACATGTACCCTTACATAGTTTGGTAGAGTTACTGTAGATAAATACAATATATCCATGCCTTTAGATCACAGCATGCTGAAAGCAATACATTATGCTTTCAGCCTAGCCAAGTGCTATGGTTAACCCTCCCAGCGGAGGCTCCTCCATAATACCCATCTGTGATGATCATTTTACCATTCTTCAATCTGCATTTTACATTGCAAAGGGTAAAAGGACACATAAAACTTACATGTGAGCTTATGGTATATTTTTTCCTTCCTAACCATAATTCTCAAGTTATAGACTAAAGAGTTATAACAGCTTTGTTGGTGTATATTACACATATGTCTCTGCATACAAGTACAACTTTATTTATGTGACATTCCCATGTCAGAAAAGAATTAATATACAATTTGCCCCTTTAAGGATTTTTAATCAGCAGCATAAGTGCAAGCAAGAGTAAGCGATAGTGCCAATAATGAATGGACAGAAACATTTCCCATAGTTAGCAACTTACTAAATGTTGACATACTGTATAAATGATCAAACACGATCTTGAAAAAAAAAAAAAAATCCTGATTCCACCCCAACATACATAAATTCCTATATGATAAATAGATATGGTAGAGAACCTGCAACCACTCCTCACATATCTGTTTAAGGCTGAAGCCCCACCTTGCAAACATGCAGTGTTTTTGCTGCGACAAACGCCGCAGCAAAAAATGCTGTGGTTTACAGTACCTGCAAAGTGAATGGGATTCACTAATCCCATCCACACATTGAAGAAAAAAATCTGCAGCAGAAAAGATGCGTTTTCAAAAACGCTTGCGTTTCTGGAAATTGCAGCTTGTCAATTATAAGGGCAGAACGTTCGTATAGGTATAATAAGGGCAGAAAGTCTGTAGAGGAAAACTCTGCGAAAACACAACAAAAATCCTGCAGAAAAAATGTGATGTGTTTCTGCTGCGTTTTTTTCCACATTTCACATGGCAGGAAAGTGAACCAGTTTCAGGCCCTTTGGTTTTCTGCTGGTGCTTTTACACACTGTTTGTCTGACATGAATGGGGCTAGTCAGCGGAGTGGCTCGCACTATGGTTTATGCAGCTGAATTAGCCACAGAATTGAGTAAGACACATATTTTGATAGAATCCTGCTTGAATATAATGGGAGGCAGATTTGGCCCCAAGTTCCTCTGTGTCAACATACTCTTGGACTTCTAACTTTATTTTATGTTGTGCTGTTTCTCTGTTATTCCTTCAGAATATTTATAAAACAACTGGGTGTTACCATTCCATTGTCAAAGAGGTGTGTCCCTACGTTTTCTAATACTTTCAGCACTGATTGGACAATGTCAGAGTATGTAGGACACCCCCAACTGCCAAGTCATCAATTTATTTATACATTTCTAGGAGGAATAACAGAGGAATTGTACAACACAGAGTTCTAAGAAAGGATGGTCCATAGTTATTATTTCATGAAGACTATATGTATTTACTAAAATAGCGATGTCAGGAGAGGTGACAGGACCTTGTAAAGAAATGTTGTTTGAGGATAAGTCCCCACGTGGCGAAAAACCATGGCGACAGTGCATCGCAGTTCTTCGTGTAGCACTTTGCACAGGAAGCTCGCAGAGGTTTCCTCTGTGGACTTTCTGCTTCAATTATACCTATAGGAAAACCACTGGCGTTTCTGTAGGTATAATTGACATGCTGCGATTTCCAAAAACGCAACGGTTTTGGAGATCACAGCGTGTCTGCTGCATGTATTTTACTGCAAAGTGGGGATGGAATTCGCTAGAATCCCATCCACTTTGCTGTGACTGTAAAATGCTGAATTTTTTTCTGCAGTGTTTCCGTCACGTGGGGCCCCGGCCTTAATGTTACTTTTGGTGTTTTTACTAAGTAGCAGAGGGTAGGGTGTCTCTTTCTCATTTTCCCATCAGTATACAGCAGTTCAATGTGTTTTGTGTTTCTATCAGCGATGCTGAAGTTGTGATGGTTTAGGACCATGACAAAGAATATTAAAGAGGATCCAGGGAAGGAAATCTATTCCTAATATCCTAATGTACAGAAGACATATTGGGGTCAATCACTTGCTAATGGGTGTCCATGACTCTCTTTCACAAATAAGCTCTTAGTCTGTTCTTGTCTGCAATGGAAATATCTCAGTTTACTATGTAATAAATAGTGAGCATAGACTTGTTCAGTATAGCGGATGGGTGAGCCCTCAGTATAATATATTCTGGTGAGCTATAGTAAAACTGACACTACACAATAACAGACACTAGAGATGTACAGAACATATAGGAAATATCTTTAATAAAAATAAATACAACGGGGAGAAGGTATTTCAATATAATGTTCCTATGTAAATAACATTAGTGTAGTGCTAATAGGAAACAGATGCCCCGATTCAATCCAAAACCAAGCTGAACTGCAGGTATGTGAGCGAGATACCATCTTAGGGGAATGTGTTCAGCGAGTCACGATAATACTGCAGTCACATACAACATTGTTATGCCCTGATGTCAGAGCTTACATTCTTGGTAGCAACAAACAAGAAAATGATGTAAAGGTTTCATGACTAACTTCAAAGGGGGCAGAAGCCAATTTTCCCCGAGAGACTGAGATTTCCTCTACTGTTTAAGAGCTACAGTAAGAATTTTTGGCAGAGGTATAACTATAGTTAACTATCCAGTGAAAAAGACTAGTGAGAAGCTCAGAGATTACAGTGTAAACAACGATCACATCACTGACTTCATGGCTACCATTTATAGATATGTACTTTAGAGGCATACCAGGTGGCTACTGCAGGGACCTTGAAGATAGAGTAGGCCATCCCTGGTGGGCTATTCAGACAGTAAGAGGTTTGAGATGCAGAGCCAAACAGTGCTCTAGTTCAGAATTGAATCAAGGGCTGAGGCAGAGTATTTTCACCTGACACATTACCTACTCAGGTGCCTGTGAGTGCTTTTCTATTCTAGGCTCTGTGCTCTCAGTACTTGCCCAGGACTTTTCCTTGTTGATTCCATGGCTTACTGACTTTGGATTAATTTTCTTGGGTATTCCCTCTCTTGCTGATTTGACTTGCAACTATTTAGCATAGGTTTAGTTACGTAGATTCTTGTCATGTAACTACATTGTTACTGCTTTGCTCCTGGTGGTGGAAAAATCTTTTTCTTCTTGTATACTAAAAATTACAACCTGTTGTCACATTCTCAAATAGCTCAGTCTGTTATTAGGTGGATCCCCAAGCGAAAGGTCACTGGTTCATATCAAGGATCAGCCATGAAGAAGGAAAGAGAAACAGCATCATTCAGTTCATCGATAGCAGTGTCTCAACCAAGAAAATTGCCAAACTGCATCATGTGAGTGCTATGATAGTTGGAAGAACACAAAATGAAGTCCGTCCATCCATTCAAAACCCAAGAGGTGAACATTCAGGCAAAATATCAGAGTCGGCTCACCACAAGGTCTATCAGTTCTGTCACGACAAACACGGCAGTGGAGGTGGCTGTATGCTTCGTCCATGTAAGCACTGTGCGACACGTATTACACAATTCTGGAATGGTTGCCCAAAAAAAGGTGAAGAAGCCTCAACTTCACTATCATCATAAGACGTGTCAATTTGAGTTTACAAAAAGTGGACAGTAGAAGATTGGATGAGGGCCATGAGACGAAAGCCAATAAACTGGGCTCTGATGGGTGCAAAGAGGTCTGAAAGAAACAAGTGAAAAGGGGGCTAACGGATAGAGAAATTAAAAGGAACTGTCAATTAAGGGAACAGGTGGAGGAAGCATGATGAAATAGGGTTGCTGTAAGGGTCTTGCCAAACGAAGCAATACCCTGACACTACTGCAGCGGTCAGGGAGTAAGGACAGAGACAAGTGAGCCCTAATCTCACCCCAGCCACTGTCCATTCCTATTGCCACAGTTACCCTAAATGGTAAAAGGACAACCTGAAGAGAAACCCTATACTGGGTAAGTGACACACAGAACAGGACCAGACAAAACAACACAGAAGCAGTGTGAGCAAGCCAAGGGGTCAGCAACAAACGAGCAATGCAGTAAAAAAATCTAAATCCAAGAGAATAGTCAAAGTCAAAGCCAGAGGTCAGAAAATCAGGTAACAAAGTAGTAAGGTATATCACAAGGAGAGCAGGCAAAGACAGAGCAATAACCGGCAGCCATGTGAGGGCTGACAACCTGTTTATAGAAAGCCTGGGACCAGCCCCAGAGCTGATAGGTACACAGGCTGTCAATCACACAGGCCAGGAAGAGATTAACTCTATGCAGTCCAGAGAGAAATGTTCCTAATTAAACGGGTGTGGCTTTACACAGCAAGGGAACTAGGACCATGTTCAGACTGAGCATCAAGAAACTTAAACAAAGAACCAAACCGAAGACGCCTCCTTCGCCACAGCGTGCGAGCGGAGGGCGGCGCCGAGACCCGAAACGGCAGAGACGTTACAGTACCCCCCCCTTTATGAGGGGCCACCGGACCCTCACCAGATAAACCAGTTTTAGTAGGACCCAGTATTTTCTCTGCCTTCAATTCAGGGTCTTTGTGCACAACCACAGACACTGGTGGGCCAGGCAAACATTTTTTATTCACCTGGCATTTCCCATCTTTTGCAGCCGAGACAGTCTCCTCAGTAACACAATTTAAGGTGTGCAAAACAATACAGTGGGATGAGCACTGATCTCCCCATTTTACCAACTCTCTTTTACCCCAATAAAAAATAGGGTTATGGAGGTTCAACCAAGGGAGCCCCAAAATAATATCAGAAGACAGATGCTCCATAACAAAAAAGCTCATGAGCTCTGAATGAGCAGAACCAACTTGCAACGTTATTAAGGGGGTCTTGAATCGGACCTTACCCCTGGCCAGTGTGGCAAAATCCGCTCCAGTAACCGCCAGAGGAGTGTCAAGTGGCAAAAGCTCAATGCCTAAAGCTGAGACCAACGAGAATGTGACAAAGTTTGCCGCAGACCCAGAGTCAACTAAGGCCTGGCCAGAAACAGATCTGTCCCCAGAGGACAGAGACACAGATAACAACATCTTATGGTTACTACTGGCAAATACCTGGTTGCCTGAGTGGTTCTTCCGAATACCACTCAGGCACTGAAGTTTTTCTGATGGTCTGCGGGGTCTGATCGAGCAGTCACTGATAAAATGACCGGAAGCACCACAGTACAGGCAGAGGTTATTCCGGAGACGATGCTCTCGTCGCATCTTGGCGTCCATAACTCCTAGTTGCATGGGTTCCTCACCAGGAGTCATGGGAGAAATAACAGGTTTCTCAGGAAAGAGTGAGGGAGAGACAGAAAACTTGGAAGAAGCAGACCCTATTCTCTCTAACATTTTCCCGGATCCTACGGTCAATACGGACAGCCAAAGTTATGGCCTGCTCAAGAGTGGGAGGATCTGGGTGACCAACCCAGAGCTCCTTAACACGGTCACACAGGCCTTGTTTAAAGTGGGCCTTTAGAGCTGACTCACACCAACCTGCAGTCACGCTGCACTTGCGGAATTCTGCGCAATATTCCTCAGCAGAGCGTTTGCCCTGCCGCATGGTGAGGAGTAGCGATTCCGCAAGACCAATGTGGTCTGGCTCAGCATATATAGACCCCAAAGACAAAAAAAAATTTTTCAAAGTCAGTCCACTCCTCAGCCCCTGGAGGGAGTTTAAGGGCCCAAGCTTGTGAATCCCCCCTGTAGGAGGGATATAACTACTCCCACCATTTGGGCCTGGGATGCATGTGGATTAATCCGAAAATACAGGCGACAGGATTCCCGGAAAGTCTCAAACCTTTCACGATCCCCTGAAAAACGGTCGGGGAGTAGCATCTTAACTCGAAAAGGGGCAGAAACAAGACTGGAGATGCTGCAGCGGCATCAGTAAGGGTCTGCACCTGTTTAGCAAGCTCATTTACCAGGACTGCCAAACCTTCCAACTTGGCTGCAAGGCCCTGAATAGGATCCATGCTGACCCTATGGGAAGCAATGGCAGAATGTATGGCCGGTTATTCTGTAAGGGTCTTGCCAAACGAAGCAATACCCTGACACTACTGCTGCGGTCAGGGAGGAAGGACAGAGACAAGTGAGCCCTAATCTCACCCCAGCCACTGTCCCTTCCTATTGCCACAGTTACCCTAAATGGTAAAAGGACAACCTGAAGACAAACCCTATACTGGGTAAGTGACACACAGAACAGGACCAGACAAAACAACACAGAAGCAGTGTGAGCAAGCCAAGGGGTCAGCAACAAACGAGCAATGCAGTACAAAATCTAAATCCAAGAGAATAGTCAAAGTCAAAGCCAGAGGTCAGAAAATCAGGTAACAAAGCAGTAAGGTATATCACAAGGAGAGCAGGCAAAGACAGAGCAATAACCGGCGACCATGTGAGGGCTGACAACCTGTTTATAGAAAGCCTGGGACCAGCCCCAGAGCTGATAGGTACACAGGCTGTCAATCACACAGGCCAGGAAGAGATTAACTCTATGCAGTCCAGAGAGAAATGTTCCTAATTAAACGGGTGTGGCTTTACACAGCAAGGGAACTAGGACCATGTTCAGACTGAGCATCAAGAAACTTAAACAAAGAACCAAACCGAAGACGCCTCCTTCGCCACAGCGTGCGAGCGGAGGGCAGCGCCGAGACCCGAAACGGCAGAGACGTTACAGTTGCTTCACAGCCAAAGGTTTTGGATACTTGGCCAGGATCGATGGTGGTCTCCATGCTGAGCTATATGTGAATATTGTGAGTATGAAAAGGATGACATAGTGTTTCAGCAGGACAACAACCCGAAGCATACATCAAGATTAGCAAAGAAATGGTTCAATGACAATGAGGTAGAGGTGCTGGATTGCGCCACCCCAAGACCTCAACCAAATCGAACACTTGTGGGTAGTGTTGAAAAAAAATTTCTCAAGTGGAATGGGGGACGGAATCCCTCAACGGAGACCGAGCATTGGTGTAAATCCAGCCTAAGTAGCTTGTTTACTTGCTATCTGCTGGTCCTGATAGTTACCTGCTGTGTATTAGGAAACTGCTAAAATAGCAATTCCATTATTCTTTGGGAATTGCTTAAGCAACAACACCCTATTCATATAGTAACAACGCTGGATTGTGCCAAGACTTCAGCTATAGCAAGCCCCTTCGCCAGGTGCTAACAGTGTCTCCTGGTACTCAGTTATGCCCAGGACTTACAGTAGGGCCAGTTGGAAAAAAACAAATGAATGTAACATGCATTGTAATACTAGAACCTAACAAATATACAAGAGAATGGACTCACCAATAGATGAATGGAATGGTAACAGGATGGTTCACTGGTCAAATGGTGAAACAAACACTTGATTATGATGGAAGATGATGGATGATAAACTGACCCTAACCATAGATATCCTTGAATCTTTTCCTACATTCACTATGCCTCATCATATACGTGATCAAAACTGTATCCTGTAGAAAGTGTCTGATTACACACACACACACATATTTCTTCTGGTTTCCTGTGAACTTTCTGCTTCCATTATACCTATAGGGAAACCACCAACATTTCCGTAGGTATAATTGACATGCTGCGATTTCCAAAACCGCAACGGTATTTTTCTACAATGTGTGGCTGTTATTCGCTACATGGGGCCCCGGCCTTAAGACAGCTTCATGTAAAGATTCTCATATCAATAAATTTATTTAGCCTTTATATTTCTGTACTTTGCATGCAGAGATATTTCATTATTTTTCCGTTCAGCTGTTACTTTGTTCTTGAAAGAATGTGAAAATGACTTTTAGATAATTCAAAAGTGACAACCGTTATGGAAAAAAATTCTATTGGATCCTATCACCTGCTGTTCAGGCTTCTGTGCTTGCTGATGTCCACAGAGGTGAGCCAAATGTGAGCGGAGGATATATACTTGTGCTCTGATGTGAGATTTGCTTGTCATACTGCAGTTTAGTAATTGATTTCGTATTGTAATAATTCTTAATAATTTTTCCATGAATCTGTAATTTCTAGTGTTCTTTTTGTTAGGTACAATAATATTCTATAATACATTGCAACTTGTTATACCAGTCCCTATGTCTATGCTCAATAAATTGTCAAGAACCTGTACCTAAAGGTCACAACTGCTACTGAGTTGATCCTGTTCTTACCTAGCAAGTTGTGCCATGGCTACAAAGGCTACTTTCAGCTACTGGGAGCTACAGTGTAATTTACTTTATCTACCACCAGGTTGTGTCAGGAGCAGGCATGCCATTGGTGCACCTGGTGCAGCTGTGCAGGATCCCATTAGGTAAGGGGGCCCTGATACTTAAAAAGCAAACTTTCTACTGCCCTAAGACTGTAGTTTAGTGACTGAGCTCATGAATCACATAGCTCACAAGAGGGTGAGCCATAGAGGGTGTTGTATAATGAGATAATAGATAATACGGGACCTATATACAGTATGTATGGGGACCGTCAACTATCTGTTTCTGCCACTAGGTTGTGTTTTGAATATAGATGTCAATCCTTTGTCCTTGTTGTAGTCTGTGCCAAAACTCACTGAGGAGGATTCATAAAGACCAGCGTATTGTATGACCATCCACTTTCTGAAAAATGGCTGGCAAGCACAAAAACACCATTTGTGGCTATTTTTGTTCCAACTGAAATTACATAGCTGCAAATCTCCAATTTGCGACTATTTTGCGCAAAAAAAACCAATATTGAATTCACCACATTGCATTGTCTATTCACTTCCAGTTCTTCTCCTGTTTTGTAACCCCTCCTGAAAGTTGTTGAGTCAATGATGTATCTCAGTCTGCCAGATACTAGAATTCTAGTGTACTTTCAATAATACATTTATCCCATTGGGTTTGCCGCTGTTGTAGTCTATTTCCGTCCATCCATCTTCAGTAAAGAAAGAGTTAATTGCACACTTCAGTTTTTTGTTGGCTATCCACCTGCACCTCATAGTAACATACTGCATGGCTGCAGGAGTGGATAGGAATGGCTGCCTGTGGTAAAGTGCTCATCTCACATTAGTGGTGGAATGTCCCTATGGTTTTCTTAGTGAAAGGTACATCAGTGATTTTTGCCCTCGTCTCTAAACTTGGGCTATAGTCACACAATTGTGGAGAGTAATGGCTGAGAAAAATGGACTTAATGGTCTGTTTTTTCACAGCTGTCGTACCTCCATTTTTTTGGCGAATCCCGCATAGACTTCAGTTTATTGAGAGATTTTTGAAAACGGACATGTTCTATTTTTTGACAGTCCTTTAGAATGGGCCTTCAAAAAATGGCATGTGACTAGACACTGATATCAATGGCCAAGATTTACTATTGTGGTTATGACTAGACGCTGGTATAAACATTGCGCATCTTTGGTTCAATGGGTTGTGTGTGGCGCATCTAGTTTGGGCTAAAAAAAATTTTACTTGCTAGATATGTGGGTGTGGATTCTCAAAAAAGGGGTGCGGCACAGTGCCACAGTGCGCCAAAATTGAGTCATACATTTTTAGCTCAAATTAGCCAACTAAAAGGTGGTATAAACATAGACTAGATAATGTAAAGACCCTCCAGAGTTATCATCCAGCATCAGCCACTGTGATAAATCTGGTATCAGACTCCCTGTCTATGCTTGCACTGTCTAACTATTAGTAAATAAATGAGTGAATATATTAGAGAATATAACCTTACACTACAGAAACTGTTCACAAGCATTCATTCTGTACAGGTTTTAAATACAACGGAGAAGTGGTATTAATATTGGCACAAAGTGTGACTGGTGCACTAGTAATTTGTGTAGTATATGCTAGAATGGTCAACATGGTGCACACCCTAATGATAAATCTAGTGCAGGCTACATATAGGTGGGACCTGGATAATGTTCTGATTCTGCCCAAATATGCAAAACTTGTCTTGCAAGATTAGTTGATATGAACTCAGATCTGTGCCTTGTGTCTTCATATTTCTATAGTCAGAGGGTTGACTTCAGTTCATTCTTGAATGTTTAAAAGGACAGCCTTCCAGACTTGTGGACCGTTCCAAGTACTTTTGTCCTTGTGATGTGATTTACCCGATTCCAGACACAGCAGAAATCTATATTAGAAGATTAGAGATACATACAGTATATTTGACAGTGCGATATTTATACATCACCAACAACCTTTTCTCCTTTGAAAAATAACCTTGCAGTATAACAAACTAATCTATATACTATGTACTGCTTTAACACTTTCTAGCACGGCCATTTTTCATTTTTGCGTTTTTTATTCCCCCCCGCCTTCCAAAAGCCATAATTTTTTTTTTTTTCACATAGTCATATGACAGTTTTTTTTTACCTTTTGTACTTTCTAAGGCTGGGGCCCCACATAGTGTAAACACCATAAAGACTGCGGCGTTTTACAGTCCCAGACATTGCAGAAAATTACGTACAAAGGAAATGCTGCAATTTGCAAAACCAGAGCATTTTTAGAAATCGCAGCATGTCAGTTATACCTACGGAGATGCCGGTGGTTTCCCTATAGGTATAATTGAAGCAGAAAGTCCACAGAGGAAACCTCTGCAAACTTTCTGTGCAAAGCACTGTGGGAAAAACTGCAATGCACTACTGCCGTGGGTTTTCCCTCATTGCTTTTCCACTGCAGCCCGCTACATGGGGCCTTAGTCTAAGGGCACCATTTTATATCCCATATCATGTACTGGGAAGCTGGAAAATATTAACAGAGTGGAATTAAAAAAAAACAAAAAACTTGCCCTAGTATTGTACGTTTTACATCATTCACTGGGTTGTAAAAATGGCATATCACCTTTTTTCTGCGGGTCAGTGCGATTATAGGGATATCAAATTTATATAGTTTTTGTTATGTTTTAATAATGGGGAAAAATGTTTTACATTTTTAAATATTTACGGTAATACTGTATTTTACATTTTTTAAAAATTCTTTGCATCTCCATATTCTGGCACAACATTTTCTTCCATTACAAAAGTAAACAAACATGACAGAAGATAGTATCCGTCATGTTTTTTACATTAGTGTCAATGTCTGTAACCGAAAGAGAAGGGGTACAGGGTGGCACTCAACTCCTTATGACTCAAAAAATTATGGGTGCACGTTCACTAGGGAACTGACCAACTCACAAAATTAGACTATCCAAAAAAGTATGTGACAGCACTCCAAAGTTGTATCTGCATAAAGTATTTATTAACAATTTGGTGTGAAATGCAACGTGCATTCATTTTTCACCATCCACCAACGGTTCTTCCCTGGCTACCACATGACATCATATTGCCACATTATCCATCTCTGGACCAATGCCTGAATGAAGGGACGTGTTCCCGAATCATTGCACTTCATACTTCAGAGTGCTGTTTTTGGACAGACTCAGTCTGTGCCCATTCTCTGCAACAGTTAATGTCCATTACTGTCATCCTATGGTGGAAGACAGCAACGGACATTAACAATGGTTGTGTGAACCCAGTCTAACTTTTTGACGTTTCCACCTACAGAACTGTCTAAGGGTAAATTCACAAATCCTACTTAAATCCTCCTAAAAAAACCACCTGATCCTCCATTTCAATATGAGTCATTGGCAGCTACAAAAGAAAAAAAAGCGTTCAGGGATTTTCAGACGTGGTTGTATCAGTTATTTAATTTCTTCATATTTTTTTTTTGTCTTTTATTTTATAACTTTTTCCTTAATCATTATTAATAACCCCCTCTCCTAGGGCATTTGAACATTATATAACTCATACTGTACCATAGACTGCATTACTATAGACAAGATATCAAACTATAGAAAAGTTATCCAGTGAGGCTATGGCACTCTCTGCCACAAGATGTTCTGGTTGATTCATTCTACAAGTTCAAAAGGGGCCTGGATGTCTTTCTTGAAATAAATATTATTGCAGGTTATAGGTATTAGATCTCTGTAGATGGGGCTGTATTGATCCAGGGATTTATTTTGTTTTCCATAGTTGGAATTAGAAAGGAAATGTTTTCCTTGTTTGCTTTAGAGATGGGTGAACCTCATGAGATTCGTTTCAAGGAATAGTCCTGCGGTTCTGCCCAGGGAAGGTGAGTAAAAATAACAATCTGTTATTCTCACCTTGCCTCACCTTTCTTGGGCACACTTGCTGTGTCTGACAGTTTCCAGTTGTCCTCTTGGCCCCAATTACAGGCTTCAGCGAACATGTGGAAAGTGCCAATGTTATGACATTGTTTTCCCCATGTGACCTCAGAGGCCAAATCACAGGTGGTGAACGCGGGAGCGTGATGTCAGCCAGAGTCTTGAAGAGGATGCAGAGGGATCACTGAACACCCAGAAGAGATAAGGCAAGGTGAGTATAATAGTTTGTTATGTTTACTCACCTACCCGGGCCTCCACTTATTATATTCAGAGGTCTGAGGAGACCCCAGAGTATAATAGTGTTTAGTGGTGGCAAATCCCAAAAGTTTTGGTTCAAATCTGATTCTACCTGAATCGTTTGCTCATTCTTAGTTGGCTTTGTCATTTGTTTCATTAGTTCATTTGGCCTTCCTCGGGATTGACAAATGAGGATTAAAGGTTCGATGTGATGGATCTGTGTCCATTTTTTCAACCCTTTCAACTATGTAACTATGTAGCATATTCTCCAGTGCAAACTGTTAAAGTTCAATAATAACTATATAATTATTACTAGGAAGAAGAATCCTTTTCTTGTGTCTAGTTTTGTTCTATGGCTCATTTGTATGTATTTCACATTGAATAAAACAGTCACACATATAGTATTTCACTATTTATAGCAGATTAGACAAAGAATTAAAGATTTGTTCCCTGAAAAACATCTCCTTTGATCTGTATTGATACATGTAGTTTATGATATGTGTGAAGGGTAATTTACTAGTTCTAGGAAATAAAAGGATTTCCAATACTTTCTAAATACAGTAATCCCAGGAAGGTTCAGTAGTTCCACAATTTTTTCACAATTTTTAGGAACTTGGAAAAAGAGAAATTGTTTCATGAGTTTTATCCCACGATCTGATCGCTACCTTTATCTATAAGGTATGAAATGATGCAAGTGACACCATAGTTATCAAAGTGACATGACTGGCTTGATAAATTTGGCAGCTGGGTACACTTTTTATCCTTATGCCACCTAATGGCTAGTGCACATCTACACCACTCATGAGTTTTTGCCCTGCCTGTTCCATACAGATTTTCCAAACCTGTTTCACAATTGGATGATACATCTTCTGCATACCACTTGCACTATTTTGGTGCCAGTTATGACACTTTCTGCTACAATTATGTTGATAAATGTGCCTCTAATGTTAGTGAATACTCTACATTATAGGGAATGTAGTATTGCTGGCTATTTATAGAAAATGGCTGTCTATATAAAGTTCATGGACTATCTGTGATGACGAATAAAAGAACTAAACTTAAGACTTATGGAGAGTTGTCTAAGTCTGGATTGTGAGAAGGGACATGTACACAACGTCCAGGAAGTTTTTCAGTATCACTCAGATGCTTAATTAATATGGTGCTCATTCTGAACACCATCAGACCACTTTATTGAAAAAATTCTTGTATGAATCAGTCACCATATAACCAGACAAGTGAAATAAATATATTAATAAATAATCCTCTATACAGTTCACTCAGTTTTAGAGAGTGATAAAACTTGCTGCCTGAAGCCACCACTAGGGGGAGTTCATGGCATTGAAATTCATACAGCTATCATTGGACTCAGTGAAAGCTGTAAAAATCTCCTTACACTGTGGTGTTCCTCCAGGGGTGTCATGCAGAAGCCTGGAAGAGGAACCCAAGTGTTAAGAATATGCTCTGTGCTAACTATCGAATTACTACTCCCAGCAGGCCCCATCCCCTGGTTACTTTGGTTTTTCGCTGTGCAGCCTATGCTTCTCCATGTAGCTGTCTTTCTGTTGCTGGCATACCTTCCCTCTTGGCAACTTGAAGGTTAACATGTATACCTGTGTACCTCCCAGCCAATCCCAGAATGCTCTGGTCTTCTTATACCTGCTCAGTCCTCTGCTTGGCCCCTGAGCAACATAGGTTCTTGGTGAGCCAGTTCCTGCATGGATTTTGTTATTGTGTTCCTTCTAGATTTTCCTTTTTATTGACTTTGGCTTTTCCTGAATCTGCTTCTGATTCTGTCCCTGATCTATTGACCTTCTGTATATGACCTTTTGCTACTTACAACTCTGCAAACCTGCTGCCTTCCCTGACTTTCAGACTAGACTCGACTACCCTTTTGGTGACTTGGAACCTACAATACCTGAGGGGTAGCAAATCAGTAGTCTTCCTATGGCAAAGACCAGATTCTTGTATATTAAAGGATGAAGACCAGGGAGGCTACTTAGATAACGCCCTTGGGAGTGGCCCAAACAGGTTAGATGGCACAACGTGTCCACATCTGCTGCCAGTATTACAGTTGCTCAGGCCATGGACGTGCTGACAATCTTAGAATACTTGTGCAAGTTCTGTATAATGCCATAGATAACTTGAGGGATCACAAAGACCAGCTCATGCAAGTTACCAGTATGATTACCGACAGTCTGGATAACACAGCAGAAACTTCACAAGTATTGATGCGAGCTATCAATATGATTTCAGAACATCTAGATAACATAGCAAAACTACTGCCAGGTATTCCATGAGTTTTAGCAGCAGTTCAACTGATGCAATAACTTGCACTTCTCTCTATGGAGAGGGGAGGGGAAGGAGAAAGCTGTTAATTGACTTATTGCCTATTCTGTGCATTGGTAAGCTTTTTTTTTCTTGAAACATAACTTTGTTAATAGAGCTACCTGAATTACAGAGTAGCTGTTAGGATTCAGATTGACTTTGGCTGAATCTGGAGACCGGAATTGTTACCAAAACAGAATAGTGTACTACAAATAGATGCACTGCAGCAGAAACCAAACACCAAATCCACACACTCACAGGGACAGAGAACACAGAATGGTCATCAAATCACAAGTCAGCAGCTGAAGAGGGCAACAAGGAACCAAATCGTGAGATGAAGTCAGGTCCAGCAAACAAGCCAAAAGTCGAATCCAACTGGGAACGCCAAAACCAAATCGCCAGACAGAGAGGAATCCAAAAACGTAGCCAAAGGTCAGTATAGGAGTATCAATACTAAGTCAGGAGCAAACTAGCAGAGAGCAAACAGAGCTAATAGTCCGCACATGAGTCAGGAGGGCGTGGCCTTTTATAGGTCTCCTGTGCTGCTAACTGGACCAAGCCAGGAAGCCTCAGGTGCAGCAGCCAGATAGAGAATCCTGACAGTAGCAGCTGCAATTATTATGCCCCATAGTGGCCCCTGCACACAGTATTATGCCCCATAGTGGCCCCTGCGCACACAGTATTATGCAGCATAGTGGCCCCTGCACACAGTATTATGCCCCATAGTGGCCCCTGCACACGGTATTATGTACCATTATGGACCACCCATGAACTATTTTACTCTGGGGTCTTTTCAGACCCCAGAGTATAATGATCGGAGACCCAGGGGAGGATAAAACATAAAAAAACAATTCTACTTACCTGTTCCTCACTCCGGTCCACTCTCTGCTACTTCAGCCTTCTTCAATGTTGGACCAGGCCGGCGTCACATGATGCGACACAAAATGATGTCGGCTGACGTCTGGGACGTCACCAAACAGGCCCGAAGCCTGGAGAAGCGTAGGAGAGGTAAGTACATTGTTTTTTATGTTCCCTCACCTCCCCTGGGCCTCCGATTATTATACTCGAGGGTCTGAAAAGATCCCGGAGTATAATGATAGCAGTGATTGTGGTGTTCAGCCTGTGGCCTTACCTTCCGATCCCCGCTACTGCGCACAGAGTGGGAAGCGCAGGCGGCTGTGAGCAGGACCCGGGGGAACGGTAAGTATATAGGGCCTGTTACCTGCTGGGGTAACGACCTATTAAAAAAAAAAAAAAAAAAACATCGGAGGCCCGCGGGGCCTGTGGCAGCCGCTACCGCTGCTACCCTGGTAGTTACGTCCTTGGCCCCATAGCAGCTGCTATGCCTGCTAACCTGGCAGTTATGCTCATGTTTAACTTTTCAGTTTGTTTCCTTCTTCTTTGTATAGAATATCCCCTAGATTAGGAGGCCATTATTGTTAATATGTTAATATATTACTAGCATAAGTTGACTGAATATTATTGCTGAATTGTGGCTATATTTGTACTGAATTGTAATAGTGCACACTATATGAAGGAGCAGCAAATTTCCATTCTTCCTATGCTATATATTACTGTATATTTATCCAAACTACCCTATATATGTATCCTTTTAATTATCTACAATGGACTCATTCATCTTAACCTGTCTTTCCTTTCTTCTTTCTGTAACCTAATTTGGAGTAAGTGGTGTGTGAACAGACAAATACTCTACAAGGGAAGTAGCAATCACACCGATGTAGAATAATTCATGGAAACAGTCCTTTACGTGTTGGAATACTCCCGTCTCCAGCAGGAGTATTATAAAGAAAGAGCATAAAAATAATACACACAGAGCAGCTGCCAACACTAACACTGTAAGATTTCAAATAAATTGTCAAATATCTGTAATTCTTCAGAAACCAGGGCGCACGGAGATGAATACATTTGGGCAAACAAGCTATTAATCTAACTGTGGCTGACATCATCTAGAATTCAATGTTCAATGTTTAGTTATTCCCAGACTGCACAAGTCTACTCTTTAATTTACAGATTCTTCATTTACTTCATATGAATGGAAAATTAAATTGCACTACATGACATTAAGTAATTTTTCTCCAGATTATCGTCAATGCAGCATTAAAATATGCAGCAAAATGGTTTATATAAGCTATGTATTAAAATAAATGTGAATTTCTAATTTTGAGGGCAAAGTGTGACTTCAGTGCTGGTCTCACTGGAGGAAGTATGCCTTGCCCTGATCTATAAAAAATATGTTTGCTCACTTTTAATTACACCATAAACTTCTCAAAGCCGTATCTTTTTTTAAACATACAAGGGCTTTTATTTGTGGGACATTAAAACAGTATTTTTCAATGCTATTATCTGAATACCCTTTAAGCAGTCATTGGTTTTCTACAACATTGATTATCATCATTTCCAGATTCATGGCATATCCTGTGAATATGACATAATTTAACTAGTAAAACGTCTTTAAACCCTTCCCGACATTCGCCGTACTATTTTGGCGGATGTTGGGTATTTACAGTGTTGGCCAAAAGTATTGGCACCCCTGCAATTCTGTCAGATAATACTCAATTTCTTCCAGAAAATGATTGCAACCACAAATGCTTTGGTAATAATATCTTCATTTATTTTGCTTGCAATGAAAAAACACAAAAGAGAATGAAAAAAAAAGTCAAATCATTGATCATTTTACACAAAACTCCAAAAATGGGCCGGACAAAAGTATTGGCACCCTCAGCCTAATACTTGGTAGCACAACCTTTAGACAAAATAACTGCGAACAACCGCTTCCGGTAACCATCAATGAGTTTCTTACAATGCTCTGCTGGAATTTCTCCAGGTCCCTGAGATTTGAAGGGTGCCTTCTCCAAACTGCCATTTTGAGATCTCTCCACAGGTGTTCTATGGGATTCAGGTCTGGACTCATTGCTGGCCACTTTAGAAGTCTCCAGTGCTTTCTCTCAAACCATTTTCTAGTGCTTTTTGAAGTGTGTTTTGGGTCATTGTCCTGCTGGAAGACCCATGACCTCTGAGGGAGACCCAGCTTTCTCACACTGGTCCCTACATTATGCTGCAAAATTTGTTGGTAGTCTTCAGACTTCATAATGCCATGCACACGGTCAAGCAGTCCAGTGTCAGAGGCAGCAAAGCAACCCCAAAACATCAGGGAACCTCCGCCATGTTTGACTGTAGGGACCGTGTTCTTTTCTTTGAAGGCCTCTTTTTTTTTCCTGTAAACTCTATGTTGATGCCTTTTCCCAAAAAGCTCTACTTTTGTCTCATCTGACCAGAGAACATTCTTCCAAAAAGTTTTTGGCTTTCTCAGGTAAGTTTTGGCAAACTCCAGCCTGGCCTTTTTATGTCTCTGGGTCAGAAGTGGGGTCTTCCTGGGTATCCTACCATAGAGTCCCTTTTCATTCAGACGCCGACGGATAGTACGGGTTGACACTGTTGTACCCTCGGACTGCAGGGCAGCTAGAACTTGTTTGGATGTTAGTCGAGGTTCTTTAGCCACCATCTGCACAATCTTTCGTTGAAATCTCTCGTCAATTTTTCTTTTCCGTCCACATCTAGGGAGGTTAGCCACAGTGCCATGGGCTTTAAACTTCTTGATGACACTGCGCACGGTAGACACAGGAACATTCAGGTCTTTGGAGATGGACTTGTAGCTTTGAGATTGCTCATGCTTCCTCACAATTTTGCTTCTCAAGTCCTCAGACAGTTCTTTGGTCTTCTTTCTTTTCTCCATTCTCAATGTGGTACACACAAGGACACAGGACAGAGGTTGAGTCAACTTTAATCCATTTCAACTGGCTGCAAGTGTGATTTAGTTATTGCCACCACCTGTTATGTGCCACAGGTAAGTAACAGGTGCTGTTAATTACACAAATTAGAGAAGCATCACATGATTTTTCAAAGGGTGCCAATACTTTTGTCCACCCCCTTTTTTATGTTTGGTGTGGAATTATATCCAATTTGGCATTTTGACAATTCTTTTTGTGGTTTTCCATTGAAGACAAATGAAATGAAGATATTATTACCAAAGCATTTGTGATTGCAATCATTTTCTGGAAGAAAGTGAGTATTATCTGACAGAATTGCAGGGGTGCCAATACTTTTGGCCAGCACTGTAAATATAGACATGTAAAAAATGTTACGGGTGTCAGAATATGGCGACGTTAAGAAAAAAAATGTTTTTTGCAAAGTTTTGGACTTTTGTTAAGGGGTTAAAATGTAAATAAAACTATATAAATTTGGTCTCCCCAGAATCGTACCAAACCATAGAATACAGGTGACATGTCATTTTGGTTGCACAGTGAACGCTGTAAAAACAAAGCCCATAAGAAAGTTGCACAAATACACTTTTTCTTCAATTCAACCCCATTCTGAATTTTTTTCCAGCTTCCCAGTAAATTGTACAGAATAAAAAATGATACCACTATGAAGAACAATTTGTCTTGCAAACATTAAGCTCTCGATTGGCTCTTATGGAAAAATACAAAAGTTATGGGGTTTGGAAGGCGGAGAGTCAAAAACAAAAATCGAAAAATGCCTCTGGCGGGAAGGGGTTAACCAGTTCCAGACCGCCCATAGAGTATATACATCCGGGTGATCCCTTTCTTATTCTGGAAGGATGTACTGGTACGTCCTTGCAGTTATAAGCAGCTTCACAAAATCATACAACTTCAGAACTGGGGAACTGGCTGTAACTACAGCCGGAGCTCCTCTAGAGAAGGCAGGGATGATTTATTACCGTCCCTGCCTTCTTGATCACTGTATACATAGCACTCAATGAGCACTTTATACAGAGCTATGAGAGCCGCCATAATACAGCTCCCCTCTGACCTGGCGGTCACGTGATTCGATGGGTATCAGAGACTGTTAGAGCTGCTGGGTCCTAGAGGATGTCCAGTTATGGGCAGGAGACTGTATTCCTTCTGTAACTGGGGCTAAGGTATCAGCCCCAGTTACAGGGGAAATCAGTTCCCCCACTATAAAAATTACTGTTAAAATGCCCCGAACCGTCTATTATGACTTTATGGGGACACAATGTAAAAAAATAAATGAGTAAAAAATAAAAATTTTAAGTAAAATAATTTAAAAAAAGAAAAAAATAATATGCCAATACCACGCCCACATCAAAGGTTCTAGCCCCACACCCAACAAAACGATACCAAATAAAAATTACTGTAACGGAAAACTATTTCACATCTAATGGCTCCAATGGCTGGCTTGAGTGAATAATGCAGCCTATGTTATTAATCTTGTGTACAGAGTAAGCAAGGGACATTATGGGAGCAGGACTCATTCCTCTGAAGGCTAGTAGAGTAGGGTGCTCAATAAATGAAGGATCTTGGGTAGCTTTTCTGTAAGCAGAAAGCCTGCTATAGATTAACAAAATCATCCAAGCCTGATGCAGACGACAGAATTTGGGACTGATATCACATGCATCCTGAGTATGGTGTAAAAGCACTTTAGTATCATTTCTTTCACATCACAATCTGGAGATCAAAAGAAGGATCAGACAGTGTCCTTGAGAGGTGTAACATTTCATAAGGAGATGATGGGGAAGGTTATCTCTCTCTTTTGCTGAGTTTCAAACCTTCTTTTGATATAAGACATCTTCTTTTCGTCAAGGTCATAGGTGGTTCTGAAGATGTGTGATCATCATCTACAGCTTTTTTTTTTTTTTTTTTTTTTACTGGGTTCGGATCCAACACAGATGAGAGGTAAAATATTATTTTCCAATTTCTCTCACTTAATCACAGTTTTGTCATAATAGAAAAAATGAATACCAAGAAACTAGGATGTGTGACCCTGAACAACTTCAGAAGTATCACTGCTACATATTCCTCAGGAATCAGTTTTATAGTGTGGTATACTTACCTTTTGCCATGGTTCTTGACTTTTTTTTTTTAAATGACAGCAAAGTATTTTCATACAATATGTAGAAAGCAGTGCTGCTCAACAATAGCACATCTGAACATAGCCTCAAATCCTCATATTTGTGAACTACTCATAACTGTTGGAGTCTAGCATCCAATGTTACATGCATATGTTATTTATCATAGGTATAGAAAGCTTTGAAATGTTCTTATGGACTAGTCTGAGATGAATCCGGAAATGGTAGCTGAGAAAGCAGGCATCAGCCGTGTGTGCCATATAATGTCCTACATAATGTAGAAGTATACAGCATGTAATGACAGCATCTTCTGATAATCCACAGCTGCTGATATCACTGTGTGACAAGTATATAAGATTTGATGCACAATGTCGTAGTTCATTTCACTTTTTATATGATAACTGAAAACAATAAGTTATCTACTATATATATATATATATTACAGTGAAATCTATTTCCACCCTTCCTGATATCCTGATTCTTATACATTTAACACGTTTTCTTACTTATGACATACGTTATTTTAGCCTGTACAGTTTAATTCCTCAGACACTTCCTCCATCAGTATGGCCCCTATTGACCTTTGCAGTATTGAATTGAATAAAATTTGGGTCCCAAGTGTGGAATGAGCTGTCTGGAATTTTTACAGGAAGAAAAATATTAGGAAACAAAGAAGACACGAGTTCCTATCAAAGTCGGCCATGCACATTAGATTTTGGAGGGCTGTCCTGAGTCCAATTGATATATCGTGTTGGTCATACGAATATTCCAACCATCAACATTAAAAACTATACTACCCAATCAGGGGGGCAGTTCAGGCTACATTCACATTTGCACCCACTGCTTTCAGTTTAAAAACAACATACACCTGATGGACCCCATTAGAGTCAATGATGTTTTCATGGCCCATGGTTGGCTGAAATCATCAATATCAGCCAATAAAAATCTAATGTGTAAAGTAATTGCCTTTATTTACTTTTGTTTTATTTTTATTATAACTAAGGGACGATTTAAGGAACATCCATATGTCAAATCTTAGCTGTAAAACCCTATAAGAGGTTAGTCTCACATCACGTCAGAGGTATAGATTGGGAGTATCTCCTTGTGTATTCCTACAGTGCTGGCCAAAAGTATTGGCACCCCTGCAATTCTGTCAGATAATACTCAATTTCTTCCAGAAAATGATTGCAATCACAAATGCTTTGGTAATAATATCTTCATTTAATTTGTCATCAATGGAAAACCACAAAAAGAATTGTCTAAAAGCCAAATTTGATATAATTCCACACCAAACATAAAAAAGGGGGTGGACAAAAGTATTGGCACCCTTTGAAAAATCATGTGATGCTTCTCTAATTTGTGTAATTAACAGCACCTGTTACTTACCTGTGGCACATAACAGGTGGTGGCAATAACTAAATCACACTTGCAGCCAGTTGAAATGGCTTAAAGTTGACTCAACCTCTGTCCTGTGTCGTTGTGTGTACCACATTGAGCATGGAGAAAAGAAAGAAGACCAAAGAACTGTCTGAGGACTTGAGAAGCAAAATTGTGAGGAAGCATGAGCAATCTCAAGGCTACAAGTCCATCTCCAAAGACCTGAATGTTCCTGTGTCTACCATGCGCAGTGTCATCAAGAAGTTTAAAGCCCATGGCACTGTGGCTAACCTCCCTAGATGTGGACGGAAAAGAAAAATTGACGAGAGATTTCAACGAAAGATTGTGCGGATGGTGGCTAAAGAACCTCGACTAACATCCAAACAAGTTCTAGCTGCCCTGCAGTCCGAGGGTACAACAGTGTCAACCCGTACTATCTGTCGGCGTCTGAATGAAAAGGGACTCTATGGTAGGATACCCAGGAAGACCCCACTTCTGACCCAGAGACATAAAAAGGCCAGGCTGGAGTTTGCCAAAACTTACCTGAGAAAGCCAAAAACTTTTTGGAAGAATGTTCTCTGGTCAGATGAGACAAAAGTAGAGCTTTTTGGGAAAAGGCATCAACATAGAGTTTACAGGAAAAAAAAAAGAGGCCTTCAAAGAAAAGAACACGGTCCCTACAGTCAAACATGGCGGAGGTTCCCTGATGTTTTGGGGTTGCTTTGCTGCCTCTGACACTGGACTGCTTGACCGTGTGCATGGCATTATGAAGTCTGAAGACTACCAACAAATTTTGCAGCATAATGTAGGTCCCAGTATGAGAAAGCTGGGTCTCCCTCAGAGGTCATGGGTCTTCCAGCAGGACAATGACCCAAAACACACTTCAAAAAGCACTAGAAAATGGTTTGAGAGAAAGCACTGGAGACTTCTAAAGTGGCCAGCAATGAGTCCAGACCTGAATCCCATAGAACACCTGTGGAGAGATCTCAAAATGGCAGTTTGGAGAAGGCACCCTTCAAATCTCAGGGACCTGGAGAAATTTGCCAAAGAAGAATGGTCTAAAATTCCAGCAGAGCATTGTAAGAAACTCATTGATGGTTACCAGAAGCGGTTGTTCGCAGTTATTTTGTCTAAAGGTTGTGCTACCAAGTATTAGGCTGAGGGTGCAATACTTTTGTCCGGCCCATTTTTGGAGTTTTGTGTAAAATGATCAATGATTTGACTTTTTTTTCATTCTCTTTTGTGTTTTTTCATTGCAAGCAAAATAAATGAAGATATTATTACCAAAGCATTTGTGATTGCAATCATTTTCTGGAAGAAATTGAGTATTATCTGACAGAATTGCAGGGGTGCCAATACTTTTGGCCAGCACTGTATAACACAAAAACTGCAATATATCCCTTGTATATTCCTACAGAGGGTTATATCGTTAATAAGCAACCACAATGCTTTTAGCTGTTTTCTACTTTTTTATTTTGTTATGACTAGATGTATGTTACCTACTGTATGTTAAGCCAGTTATTCTATAAAGGGTCAATGTAATATTATGCAGATTCTCCCTGTGGTGGAAATAGGAACGCTGCTTATACATGTATGGAAGTAAAAACAAGACAAGCTGTGGAAATGAACAGAACTATTCAGCTAAAGGTCTTAATGAAGTTTGCTCCACGACTGCTAAGTAGTATCTCAATGGACTTAATGATTGAAATCACGCTTTACAGGGGCAAGTGGTTCTTCTTATAGCCTGTCATTTACTTATTGACATTTCACAGTCTCATTGCAGACCTTACCTATGAGGTGTGCAATGAAGGACTGACAAATAACCTCATTAGAATCCTGGCACATGCAATGCTTCATCTCATGTGTCGCTATTCTGTACTATCACAGTAAATATAGTAAATGTATTGGACAGCTCTGCACACAGTCGCCATTCACTATATCCTTCATCTGAACCAGAAAGGTCTTCATCTCCCAGTGCCAATATCTACGCCATAACCCATAGCAGACAATAGTCCGCATGGTTGACATCCATAAGAATATTCCTCTTGAAATCTGAAGGATCATTACTTTGCAGGAAAGAGAATCCTGAGCAGACCTCTTCTGTCTGGTGGTACATAATATTAGTTACCCACTAAACCTTTACTAACCTAGTCATTTACACACCTACATAGGAAAGTAAAATCTGGACTCACTGAGGAGTTGCTGACAGGCAGTAGTACTCCGCCTGCTGGTGAAGCTAAGTATTTCTTTATAGGCAAAATTCACAAACCATTTTTGAAATGAAAAAACAGGGTTGACAATATCTCTATAAAGTGCTCTGGAATATGATGGTGCTATATGAGTCAGCAAAATAAATATAAAGATTTGAATTTTTAGGTTTTTAAAAACTTTTTGTCTCATGACATGTCTAGCTGAGTAAATCCTTGCATTCTTCATTAATTCATTCTGTGTGAGCATCTTTTTTTCATAATTCTGACCAGTGCCATTCCTCTAGAAAGTTCTGAATAAATTGACAACTGGTTATTACAGGTAGGGGATGCCCCTACACAGTCTGAAACTATCCAATCTGTGATGACAGTATCAAAGTGTGTAAGGACACACCTTTTTGAGAAGGACAATGGTAGCATTCAGTCATCAATTCATACATTTCTAGGAGGAATAACAGAGGAATGGCACAGTGCAAACTTCTAGGGAATTTTTATAGTATGAAGAGTGCTGTATGTACTAAAACAGACATGAGGAGAGGTTACAGATCTTCTTTATGTCCTCTGCAAATGTCAGCCTAGATATTCACAGATGAAGACTCTGGAACAATGTTGGTACCTGGGACAGCTCATTCAAAGGAAACACTGGCAGAGCCTGGAACCTGGGAACTGCCCTATACCAGTGCGCACGTTTTTGGTCTCTCTCAAGCCTGAAAGTATTGTGTCGAAATCATGCTGAACATACTAACTTTACTTGTGTAAACTTGTGTTTTTAGCCCATTGATGTAATGATTTTTCTATTAATGTGGTGTAATTGGCTTTCACCTCATAGGGGTTTTTTTGCCCCCACTGTAGGATTATAGGTTGAACTTAATATTACGACATCCTTTTTCAACCTTACTATCTTATTATATGTTATTATAATAACTTATCACTTTTTATTATTTTAGCTACCAAGATATTGCAAATATAAAAATAGACTATGGATGTTAAATGGTTATTCCAGTTCATTTTTATTGAGGAGCACTGTTACTATTCACCGTTTACAATGAACACTGTCTGATTCATAGCAACCCTGAGATGTAATGACAACCTCTCCCATAGCAGTGAACGGTATGATCCTGTAATTACATTACATGGCTGCTATGAATCAGATGGCGTGCAATGTAAACAGAGAAGGATCACAGCGCTCATATAAGCGGCGTGGCCCTTTCAAACAGCTGATCTGTGGCCCCAGGTGTCAGAACCCACTGATCTTTCATTGATGACTTATCCTGAGGATACTCAGGAACTAGAATAACCCTTTAACCTGACCTGTTGTCACTCCTGACATGTCTGTTTTAGAAAATACTTGTGTTCACCATGAAACATCAATTCTGGAGCATCCCGGGGTCACTGCTGAGGCCTGTGATTGGGCATGTGACCTCACGGAAGAGGCCTGAAGAGCATGCATGGGGTTCATCGGTGAGGCAAAGTGAGTATACGTGTTTGTTATTTTTCTTCACCTCCCCTGGGCCTCCATTTATTATACTCTGGGGTCTTTGTAGACCCCAGAGTATAATAGTGTTTCATGGGTGACAAACCCCAAAAGTTTCATGTTCAGGCAAACCCAAAACATTTGGAAATGTTGGGTCCTTGAGCACTCACATACTAATCTGTCAGTTCTGACAGTGTCAGACTTTATAATGACCATTACAAGGTAGAATAACAGAGGAAGGGAACACAGAGTTACAGGAAAAGCTCCTCTAGAATCTATATGGGGAATTTACTATATGTGTATATAGTATAGTATGTGTATATACTATTTAAAAGGTCATCTTAACCCTTTATGGCATATCCACAACTGAGACCTTACCTATCAGGAGTTTATAGCATATCCTTGGGTGAATTAAATAATAACGTCCGGATGCAGTAAGTCCCATCCAGACCTGCCCATACTCTGCTGACTTTTTACAAAGTACGTGGTGGAGAGATGCGTGCACCAAAATTTGCATCCTTTATTATGCCCAAAATCTATTATTCCTAGTTTGAAATCCCCCCCAAGGATTCTTTCACAACATATGTTTTCATTCAGTATAATGTATAGGGCAGGAAAGCTCCCAGTGGATGTGTTGAACTGAAATAATGGATGCCACTGAGTGGTGTTTGTCTGCCATAGGATGCAATCGACTACTATGCTTTTCTGTGCAGCAAAAAACCCCAGAAACCTTAAGGCTACTTAAGGCCTCACATAGCTAGCCGCAGCTAAAAGACGCTGCAGAAAAGATCACGGCGGAGACGCACTGCATTTTTTTTCACACATTTATTCACACAAAGTCCACAGAGCTTTCCTCTGAGGACTTTCTGCTTCTATTATACCCATTGACATTGACATGAAATGCACGCTCACATTTTTGAAATCGCAGCATTTCTGCTGCAGATTTTTGTCTGCATTGTGTGGATTGGATTAGCCAGAAAACCATCCACTTTGCAGGTACTGTAAAACACAGCGTTTTTGCAAAGTAGGGTCCCGGCCTAAAGTGGTTTCTAGTTACAGGGGAAATCGGCAAAAAAAAAAAAAAAAAAAAAAAAAATGCCCCCCAAAAGGCCTATTATGACCATATGGGGGAAGCACAATGTGTAAAAACAAAACAAAAATAAAAATGAAGTAAAAAAAAATGCCACTACCATTTCCACATCACAGGTTCTAGTCCTGCCTACATAAAAAATTAATATAATGGAGTGGGAAAACTACAATAATATTTTATGCTATTAAAAAAAATTTAAAATTTGCTTACATTTTCTTGGATATTAAAATAAAGAAAAAACATGGAAAAATAAAGCCATATTTATCACTGAAAAAAAGATGCAAAAATTATTTACATAACCCAAGGGAAAAAATGTTATAGCCCTCAAAACTGCATGTATGAAAAAACCTGAAAATATGTCTGGTCCAGAACCTGGGAAGATAGCCCAGTCTTAAAATGGGCAAACAAGAAAAAGAAAAAAAATTGTGCCTGTTCTTAAAACGTGAGTGAAGCCATCAAGAATTATTGCCCTCATGCTACTGAGATTGATATGCTTGTTGCCTAAGGTTAAGGCCCCACTTTGCGGAAATGTAGAATTTTTTGTTTCTGATCTTGCTGAGTGTGTTAAAGAGAAGGGAAATGTCTAAATGCTTCATTTATATTTTCCATTCTTTTTCAAGCCACTCCTGAATTTGGCTGAAAAAATGCAACAAAATCTGCAACAAAAAACTCTGCGTTTCCACAATGTTGGGACTTAGCGGGCCGCAGCAAAAAAACGCTGCGGGAAAAACCATGGAGGCAATGTGTCGCAGTTTCCGTAGCTATAATTGACATGATGCAATATCCAGAACAGCAATGGTTTTGGAAATCGTAGCACTTCCGTTGCCACTATTTTTCTGCAATGTGTGGATGGGATTGACTAGATTCCCATCTACTTTGCAGTGGCTGCAAATTGTGACATTTAGGATACATGGGGCCCCGACCTAGAGTTTCCCAGTAAAGAATCTTGTTGAATTTTTATCTGTCCAGTCTACCTCTGGTTTTTGCCTTCTTAGACCCCACGACTGTGTGCATTGTCAGTGTGCTAGCCATGTTTTTATCACAGGCCCGTACAGTATGTTTTATCACAGGCCTGTACTGTATATGGTCCTATTCCTGTCCGTTTTGCAGTCTGGGATCACTGAAGTTAATTAATTGGTCTGTTGAGCCACGGGCGACAGGCGGACACCATGTGCCATCCATGAGCATGAAGCCTAAAGTGAACCTAAAGCGTTCAAAAATCCTCAGATTTTTTTGGCTATATTTGTGACATTAGTAAATGTTATAATATATTTTATTTATGAATTTTGGCTCCTTTCCATGAAATCCTGTTTGAAGTTTACTTACGCTTTAACCTGCTCTTTATTACAAACTTATGAGGAAAAGTTGAGAAAAATCCATTTCTCGATTTATCATTTGCAGCAGTTCCTCACATCACTTATGGCACCTATTGAAAAATCAATGTATAAAGATGCTCTCTTACTGGAGGTTCCTCTTTTACTCTGTTCATATAAACCTATAGAATACTGAAATCCATTAAAGGTGCATTCTGCATGCATTACAGTATATAACCAAGAATATGTTTTCTCAGAATGGTCTTTCTTCAAGAATGTCTCCAGGAACCAGACTGATTAGTCGCAAAGAAAAGAGCAGCTGTCTCTTATTGCGTCCCTGACTTAACCGAGTAACTAATGTGGTTTTCTCTGGCGTCTTTCAGCGTTGTAATACGTAGTTAACCCTTCTGTCTCCAACTAACTATCTTCACTCAGCTTCTGGACGTGGAACAGACGTAGGGTGGAAATAAGTGGTGAGAGCTGTGGTAATCCCTGCATGCCTGGAGTGATGTGTATAGTGAGGGCTTCAATATGTGCAGACGTCAATGCTGAAGACATATGATTCACGTCCAGCCGTACAGTGATTAATTGTAACAAAACTTAAGGTTAATATTTATTGAAGGTTATCACGACAACAAGCAGTCAATGGATTAAAATATTGGTTTTAATTAGACAAATCTTTAAGAAAATCAAAACTTGAGCCTGTGGTCGGAAAAGGCTCTGACGTAATCCACCATATTGATGAATGTCACTAAGCAATGGCTAATAGCAAAGTGTTATACTATATGGTGGTGTGTTTAGCTAAAAATATAATAGGGCAGATTTATTGTCTAGCGCTTAGACAGTGCAAATTTAGACTACACAGTCTTCAACTGCAACAGATCTATTACAGTGACTTAATGCTGGAGAGATAAAGGGAGCCTGTCCAGTCCAAAATGACCTCTAAACCAATAATAGTGCTGTGTAGGGGCCTTTCATAGGAGCAGAAAAATACCTTTGTGTCCCATTTTATGGGTATGCAAATCAGAATGCTATGTAATGCTGATGGGACCTGATTTGACAAATTTGCGAACATTTTGTACTTTTGCTGCTGTTGCAATATTGCTGCTGAGAAATTCGAATTATAGACTACATGCACACAATCCCGTGCATGTGCCCTGTCCGTGGTGAAACGGCATGGACAGCACATGGATGACAGTCATGTGCCACCCTTGCCTCCATGGACCCATTCACTTCATCTAGGTGTTTTGCCCTGGGCTCACTACCACATACACAGGCCTGTGATAATACATGGGTGTGTATATGGGGCCATAGAGATGAATGGGTCAGTGTGCTAGCTGTGAAAAAACATTGTTAACAAACTTACAAAGCACACGGTCATGTGCATAGAGCCTTATAAGATATGCAAATGATCTGCACTTGGGACAGAGTCACGCCATGGGACAGGTCTGTCTTTCCGCTGCGGGGACAGCACTGGGAGTGCTTCAGCAGGTGAGACCATGAGCCAATAATCGGAGGCTTTATAATTAACCCTTTTAGTGGCTAAGACAACAAGGAATGCTAGCATTAAAGAAACACTGCAGTAAATTAAGTTTGTTCCCCCATTTGAAAAGCAGTCTGTGTGTATTGTAATGCTACTGAATAACTTACCAACAGCTTTATTGTGAAGTTATATCCTCCCCATTAAGGCTGGGGCCCCACGTGGCTTAAATGCCGTGGCAAAAATTGTGGCGTTTTACAGGCCCCACAAAGTGGATGGGATTCGCTAGATTGCAGAAAAATAACCTCAGTGGAAATGCTACAATTTCCAAGACCGTCACGTTTTTGGAAATCGCAGCATATCAATTATACCTACAGAAACACCAGTGGTTTCCTTATAGGTATAACTAAAGCAGAAAGTCAGCAGAAGAAAAATCTGCAGACTTTCTGTGAAAAGCGCTGCAGGAAAAACCATGATGTGTTCCTGGTGTGGTTTTTCCTGCAGCACTTTTGTGCTGCAACTCTCTACCTAGGGCCTTACCCTAAAGCACTGACTTCCTCTCTGCTCCTCTGATGCACACAGTGTATGAACAGGAGGTCAAACTAAGGCTCCCAGTACATGAACATGCGCATTGTCAGTATGCTAGCCATGTTTTTCACTGCTAGTACACTGATTCATTATAGTGTAATGGCCCTATTCATACCATTGTGTATTATCACAGACCCATGTATGTGGCCATGAGCCTGTGGAAAAACTCAGGACAGGACCTATACCTGTCTGTTTTGGGGCCCAGTCTCACTCAAAGATATTAATGGGTTTGGTTGTATGGTTGTGTGCATGTTGCCTTACAATGGAGGTTTATGGGAGTCAGATCAAGAATCTAGTAGACTTGCATTGTGAGTTTGGCTTCCTTTTCATACAGGAAGCACCGTGTGCATCAGAGAATCAGCATGTAGGACATGTACTGTAATTCCAGTTTTCTGTCAACAGACTGACACTAGAAACTACTGTTCCTAATTTACGGAAATAAGGAAATATATGAAACATGAAAAGAAAATATAGAACAATTATTTTTCTTTTCTCTACCATTAAGCTGGATAAATTGGTAAAACATGGCATATTGTCAAAACAACAGGAACAGAATGCAATGGATCAGTGCCCTTACTAAGGGTAGAGCTACGGTAAGGGCAACTATGTGCTCGTACAGATGAAGCAAACTTTATATTGACATTGATACTTGCTGCAGCATTATATCTTATTACTTAACACAGCAAAATCCATTAAAAACCATTGAAAAGTCAAGACAAGTTAAAGTTTACTACATGTATACCATACTTGTGGGAGAACAAGAAAGGGCTACTAAGTGCTTATAATATACCAAAAATAATATTTCTGAATAGTGGCTCTAGATAAAAAATAGGATTTTCAGGTCCCTATGTGAATTTTATTTTCTGAACTGATATTTAAGTCTGGGGCTAGAGTGCCCCTACCAGGCCATATGAAATAATACCTTGCTTTACAAGCATGAATATATTGTAAAATGATGTCCGCTGCTCACACCTTAACCTAATACAAATGATTTGTGGCTCAAGACTATATTTCTAGACATTAGGATTAAGAGAATGACTTGATATTCTGGGAAGACAGCAATGTCACAGGAAATGGGATTCTGTCCACCATATTTACAGTATTTCTAGAGATCATTTTTGAGATTTTAGGGATTTTAGAAGGAGGAATTAAGTCTCAAAAGTAAAGAGCCCATTATATGGCCCAATAATCTAGTACATTATTGAGAGCAAGTGTTTCTAGGAATAATTGTCATCCATTTGTGCTGCCAATTAGCTAACCAACATTGGTCAACTGAGTACTACATTTAGAGCGCTGTCACACAGTATATCTACTGTGTAAGCACTACCAAGGAGGCATTCACTATGTGTGCTGCTTTATAGCCCATTGGTAAAGTGTAACATTGTCCTATAGAAGCAATGTTACTAAGGCAAGATACCTCTGTAATAAGGCATTTGATGCTGCAAGCATTTTACAGCCCCATTAAGGTACTGTATAATGGAAGGTCAAGAGAAAAATTTTACAAGTGGAATCTGTAGGATAACAATTTCATCCTCCAAACACTAAAGCAAAAGCTCAGTCTGGACATATCTGAAGAATTGTATCAGGAGGTGACCAGCTTTGGAAAAAAAACATGATTTTACAATAAACTTTCACGACCTGTCTATGTTATTATTCTCTATAGCTGCAGCCTGTCAATAAATCATCAGTGCTATGTAATATGTACAATTCTAACAACTCTTCATCTCTTCATATATGTGCATGCAAAATGGGCATAAGGGAACCAATTTGGCTCAGAGGTTAGCACTGTTGCCTTCCAGCACTGGGGGCTTTGGTTTAGATTTGACCATGGTCAATATCTGAATGGTGTTTTATATGAGTTTGCACAGGAGCACATACAAGAGAGCCCCATACAATCCGTGCACAGTGCTGTAGAATTATTGCCCCTATATAAGCAATATCGAACAAATAGATTACACAATTACGGCCTGACCAGATGGCGGAAAATGAAAAGGAATTGAGATGGACTTCTGCCTCAGATTCTTCTTCATTTACCTGCCCTCTGGTTACCCATGGCAGAAAGCAGTGGTTTTCTCCTCGGCTTTGTCTCGCTGATCAGCCCTAGAACAATGGGTTGGATCTCCTGGCTGTCTCGTGCTGTGGTTTCTGTGGCAAAATCGAGCAGGTTGCATATTTTTACATTGAAAACAGTGGAAGGCAGTTTCAGGGAGAAATTTAATGCTGATTTTGAGGCGGAATCCTGTGGATTTATGAGAACAGTTCAAAAAAGCCCAAGATTCTTACTCAATAGAAATATGACATAGACATTATTTTGTGCAATCTGGGGGGCAACAGTATGGAGATACCATAGTCACAAGTAAGCTCAAGATGGTGGCCTCACTAGTTACGGGAGATGATGCTGAAAGGTCCACCAGGGCACTCCATGCTACTTGTCTCCAGTGTTATGGTGTTTCAGGGTACATAAATACAGAACAATAACCAACTTCAGTACATAAATAAAGCACAAGAACCACGCTACTAACAAAAACACAGTATAAGAACCAACCTCAGTACATACATTAAATGCAACATAAGAATCAAACTCAGTACATAGGTAGAGCACCAGAATCATTCTCAGTACATAAATACAGCACCAGAACCAACCTCAGTACATAAATACAGCACCAGAACCAACCTCAGTACATAAATACAGCACCATAATCATTCTCAGTACATAAATACAGCACCAGAACCAACCTCAGTACATAAATACAGCACCAGAACCAACCTCAGTACATAAATACAGCACCAGAACCAACCTCAGTACATAAATACAGCACCAGAACCAACCTCAGTACATAAATACAGCACCAGAATCACTCAGTACATAAATTCAGCACCAGAACCAACCTCAGTATATAAATACAGCACCAGAATCATTCTCAGTACATAAATACAGCACCAGAACCAACCTCAGTACATAAATACAGCACCAGAACCAACCTCAGTACATAAATACAGCACCAGAACCAACCTCAGTACATAAATACAGCACCAGAATCATTATCAGTACATAAATACAGCACCAGAACCAACCTCAGTACATAAATACAGCACCAGGAGTTGTTGCTTCTCCCCATCATCAATTTGCAGATCATACACTCACCACAGTACTGATCAGACACAGAATAAGTATTTACAAACGTCGACTCACAGGTGATGCTTTCTCTTGTTAAAGTTGTTTGCATTCTTTTCCTCTCCATTTGGTCCAGACCGTTATGATGAATTTTCTGCGTCATGACTCCTTTTTGCAGAGTTTCTTCGGTTCCTCGCTTTTTCTGCACATCCGAACACTGTATCTCTAAAAGTAACAGAGTGACATACAGTGCCGCCTAAATATAATTGCTCCACACACTGTGCCCCTAAATATAGTAGTTACACACACTGCCCACTGAATATACACTGTGGCTTCTGTATATAATAGTGCTATACACTGTGCCCCTGAATTAAATAATGCTATACGCTATAAACCCTGAATATAATAGTGCTATACACTTAGCATAAATGTTAAAAATCTCCACATGGTGTTGCCTAATTTAAAAAATGTCCCTACTGTGCCTCTTAATTAAATAATTCCCAGACAGTGCCCAAGTGCCCACTGTCTCCACTGTGCCCATTGATTGACATAATACCCCCCACTATGTCCAGGGGAAGCACAAAAGTGTAAGGAGCCAAGCAAAGCTACCTTGCATGTGGAAGCACCAGCACCGCTACTTTATTTAATTGTATGCAGATACAATTAAATACAAGGCTGACTGGCGCCCCTCTTAGAGTCTGGTGGCTGGCACACTGGTTAACCCTATCAGCCACTAAATAGCCTGAAGAGTTCAAGGAGCTTCCACAAGTTACTCCCTGGCTATAGGCTGGGGGCTCCTAACAAATAGCCAGTAATAAACATTATTAAACAGTGCAAACACATGATGCATACAATATAACAGTTCAGTCCTTTAGCAGTGGTCCTTTTGGGGACACTACAGATGTTCCACCAAGCTGGTTATAAGGGCACCAATGTGGCTCACAGCTTAGCGCTGTTTCCCTGCAGCACTGGGAGGTTCGGTTCACATCAGACCAAGGTCAACATCTGCATGAAGTTTTATATTTGTTTGCATGGCAGTGCATAGAAGAGAACCCCCCACAATAGCAGACAAATAGGAGATTATATCATTACAATAGACTCTTGTTAACCTGCAGATTTATGGGAAAAGTTCCAAAAAGTCCAAATTATTTACATAGCAGAAAAATGACTCAGTATTTAGACATTATTTTGTGGTGATGAAATCCGTGTCTGGAGAAGAATAGATGTGAGATCATTGTATGCGTGCTTGCTTAGCTCCAGCCATACAGCTGATTAACACATGTTCATTGTATATTGTGGATGTAAAATCCTCACAAAAAAGGTACAGGCTTGATACATATAAAGACAAAACGTGGAGTGGTTTCTCATAGCAACCTCTGAAATTCCAGATTTTTTTTTTTTATTTTGGAACGGAAAATAAATTCTCAGTTTTTTTTTTTTTTTTTTTTTTTTTTTATAAGTTTACATAAATGAGACCTACACTGAGATGAAAGGCCCTGTAAACATTTTACAAATGGCACCCATACCTCATAACATAACCATTAACTATTACATTCCTGGTACAATCCAATCAAGAAAATTTCCTTAAATTCCTTTTTACATATTATTACTATTCCCAACCATTTTATTAGCTACCTAACAAGTTCCTCGAATACTTTGTGGCTGCCATAATTCTGCTTAACAGGGCAACCATAAAACTGTTTATTTCAGGCCTGCCACAAAAAGTGTGAAAGAACTTGTTAAATATACAAATGAAATCACGTAGAGGGAAACAAATAAGTACAGCGTGATGATGGGAGGCCGTCACACAACATATGTAGGAAATTAAGCATGTGTGGTCATCGCTCAAAATGATCTTAACACATGGCAGAACTGTAGAGGTTAACCAGATAAATGCATGAATATGGAACAAGGCTCATTCCTTTGCTTGTAACTTGCATGGCATGTTCGTGGAGGAGACAGGAAGGACACAGCGGCGGTTATTTGTTGGCAGATCGGAGACTCAGACATTTGTATACAGCACATTTTGTAACTTAAACAGAGCAAAATCTGGTAAAGTCATCAGCATAACCCCTGCAGTTCATCAGTGAGAACGGGATATCGGGAAATATTGCTATTTATGTATTATGGATTAGCCGTTACTTAGTGAGCAACACTTTACTTGGCTCAACCTGTTCCCACACAGCAGTAAGAATAGTAAGGAAAAAGATATTAAAAGATGTTACGTGGCATTCCAATTTATTTTTCAGTAAACATGTTAATGGAGCCTACTCATATACCAAAAAATGCAGGAATTCCAGTTTTTACCAAGTACAAGTTCCAAGGGTGGATTCTTACTTGGTAGGCTACACAAAGACCTCAATGGACTGATGAGCTGAGAGAGACAAGTTCTGTTTTTCTTATTTTGTTTTGGGAAATCCCACCTGCTTCATATCTGTGGTACAGATGATGATGTTGTCCTTTTGGTGTACGTCTTCACAGTACCAGAATTCATTTCAGAGTTCTAGGCCAGGGGTCTCAAACCCCACACATAGAAAAAATTTTAAGTTGATGGGCCACATTCCTTATGTAGGCCCCATACAGAAAAATGGCCCCCACTAGTTGTCTTCCATAACGTGGTTGGGCCCCCATTACTGCCCTCATACAGAGGTAATTGATAGTACAATACTTCCCTTTCTGCTCACCCCTGCGCTCTTCCTCTGCTCCTGACGCAATATTGTGGCGTGTAATGTGTGCCCGAAGTAGGAAGGTGCGGTAGCAGTATTGAAGTGGAGAGGTAAGTACTGCACTCGCACTGCCCGCAGCTTATAGGCTGTAGACCTAATGTGGCCTGTGGCCTACAAGTCTGAAAGTGGTAGGGCAGGAAGCCTATGATTCTGTGTTTTTATCAATAGGATTGGCAGAACTGGGGAGAACCGACTGTCTGACTCCCCTGCCCTTGGGTTGCAGATGACAGCCTCAGGGGCCACATGTTTGAGACCCATGTTCTTAGCCATGGGTAGAAGGCGAATCATAGCTCCTGATAATGAGTAAAAGTGTACCAGGGATTATAACAAAGTTTTAGAAATATTTAATGAATTGCGTAAAATGTCCTGGAGTGACATAAAGGGAATTAATGAAGGCGTAAGTGGGATAGGGAGATTGTACAGTATATACCCCCTAGGTCTGAAGGTTTCAAAAACATCATTGACCAAAGGAGATCTCACTGTAACATAGTGATGGGAAGAGACATCATTGTCTGAGTAGCATTCTCTGTAGGAAATATTGGTTGGTTGCAAGCTGCAGTCTCTTAGCTTTTGGGGCAGATTGTGCAGTGTGAATTTTAATTCTAGGTAGAATTGCTTTTCTAATAATTCAAAGACATTAGATATAAGGTGGTATATTTCATCTCAGGATAGGTCTGTGTACTGTTATGTACATTTGTTTGTGTTCTTTGTATCTCTTTGCATTGTAATAGTTGTGTTTGCTGTATACTGTAAGGATCACTAATGAAAATGCTGCTGAGTTATGTTTTCACTGTGTATTTTATAGGCCACTGTCACTTTAATTGGTGCTGCTACGATGATTCTCCCCAGATGAAACTGTTTCACCTATTGACTGTGCCGCAGGCATTGCCTTTTCGCTCTTCCTGACGCACAGACTATACAGTACATGCTGCAGTTGGATGCTTTACAGTCATGTCAGGGCCAGAAAAATGTCCTATTTTCAAAGTTTTTCTATGCTTTTTGGGGACATTGAGTCCAGTCTGGAATATTGGTGCGATTAGTGCAATTCCCTATCAGAGTAGATTGACCATAGTGTAACTGTAAGGGAATTGCTAGAGGAGTGATTCCCCAGTAGCTGTAGCTCCCTGGGGGGAGGGACAAAACAAGACAGTGAACCCTAAGCTGAATTCCCCCCCACTGTCCCTGGCTATTTGCCTGATCTGTCCTAGGCGACAGCCAACAACTGGTCGACGGTCCCTTCTTAATATAAGTGACAACACAGAATGCATATGTAGATGCTAAGTAGAGGGCAAAAGGCAATTAAAATCTCTACACACCTTCACTGGTGCTCTCCTCAATGTGAGAGATTCTTGTCCCTAACCCACTCATTGCCTCCCACTAAGCTAGCCAATTCACTTTGCTCTGTACTGATGAAGGACAACAATCCGGAAACAGCGCTGTATGCAGATAAGTGAAATTGGCTTGGCTAAAATCCCTTTTGCTGTCTCAAGGCTCGGTGAGTCAAAAGCAAATTGAGGATCTGTTACATCCAACAGAGGGCGCATGAGCTCCCCAGCTCCTTTCCCATAATGCCTTGTGATATGTAGATGCTAAGTAGAGGGCAAAAGGCAATTAAAATCTCTACACACCTTCACTGGTGCTCTCCTCAATGTGAGAGATTCTTGTCCCTAACCCACTCATTGCCTCCCACTAAGCCAGCCAATTCACTTTGCTCTGTACTGATGAAGGACAACAATCCGGAAACAGCGCTGTATGCAGATAAGTGAAATTGGCTTGGCTAAAATCCCTTTTGCTGTCTCGAGGCTCGGTGAGTATCTGTTACATCCAAGAGGGCGCATGAGCTCCCCAGCTCCTTTCCCATAATGCCTTGTGATATGTAAATGCTAAGTAGAGGGCAAAAGGCAATTAAAATCTCTACACACCTTCACTGGTGCTCTCCTCAATGTGAGAGATTCTTGTCCCTAACACAGAATGCAGACAGGACAAACAACAACAAAGGGAGGTCAGCCAGCCAAGGGGTCGGTAACAGTCGAGCAATGCATTACCAAAACTAAATCCTAGAGAATAATCAAAGTCAAAGCCAGAGGTCAGGAATAAGAATACAATAATAACAGAAGAGGCGCTAGCAGGGACAAAGTCACAGGACAGAATCTCAATAGCCAGTCACCATGTGTGGGCTGATGACCTGTTTATAGCAAGTCCAGGACCTGCCCCAGACTTGATTGGTAGAAAGGCTGTCAATCACACAGGCAAGGCTAAGATTAACTATGGAGGAGCCGAAAGAAACAAGGTGCAGGAGACGGGTGTGGCTGAAATTCAATTACATAGTCTAGGACAGTGTTTAGACTGGGTAACAAGAATCTTAAGCAAGGAATCAAACTGAACACGCCTCCTGCGCCGCAGTGTGCTAACGGAGGGTGGCACAGAGACCCGAACAGGCAGAGATGTTACAGTACCCCCCTTTTATGAAGGGCCACCGGACCCTCAACAGACAAACCAGTTTTAGAAGGACCCAGTATTTCTTATGCCTCTCCCTGAACAACAACAGGCGCTGGTGAAATAGGCAAACGTTTTTTATTTGCTGGCGTTTGCAATACTTTTGGGTTAAGACTAGAGGGGCGTTCCCAACCTTTAGCAGCCGAGACCGTCTCCTCACTGATACAATCTAAGGTGTGCATAACAATACAGTGGGATGAGCACTGATCTCCCCATTTTACCAACTCCCTTTTACCCCAATCAAAAATAGGGTTATGGAGTTTCAACCAGGGGAGCCCCAAAATAATATCGGAAGACAGATGCTCCATAAAAAAAAAAAGCTCATGACCTCCGAATGAGCAGAACCCACTTGCAACGTGATTAAGGGGGTCTTGAATCAGACCTTACCCCTGGCCAGTGGGTAATCTGCACCAGTAACAGACAGAGGAGTGTCGAGTGGCAAAAGCTCAATGCCTAAAGCTGAGACAAACGAGAATGTGACAAAGTTTGCCGCAGACCCAGAGTCAACTAGAGCCTGGCCAGAAACAGATCTGTCCCCAGAGGACAGAGACACACATAACACCATCTCATTGTTATTTTCAGCAAATACCTGGTTGCCTGAGTGGTTCTTCCAACTACCACTCAGGCACTGAAATTCTTCCGCTGGTGTACGGGGTCTGATTGAGCAGTCTCAGATGATATGACCTGAAGTACCACAGTACAGGCAGAGGTTATTCCGGAGACGATGCTCTTGTCGAGTCTTGGTGTCCATAGCTCCCAGTTGCATGGGTTCCTCACCAGGAGTGATGGGAGAAAAAGTAGGTTTTTCATAAGATAGAGAGGAACGGACAGAAAACTTGGAGGAAACAGGCCCTACTCTCTCTTGAAAATTTTCCCGGATTCTCCAGTCAGTACGAGAGCTAGACTCTCGAAAGCTTACTGTCAAATATACTCAGTTAGCCTCTAAAACGTATCACCTGATTTCTTCACTCTTACACTACTTTCTATGGCTAACACGGTACAACATTATACTACCAGTCAGTACGGACAGCCAAAGTCATGGCCTACTCAAGAGTAGGGGGATCTGGTTGACCAACCACCTCCTTAACATGATCACATAGGCCTTGTTTAAAGTGAGCCTTAAGGGCTGACTCACACCAACCTGCAGTTACACTGCACTTGTGGAACTCTGAGCAATACTCCTCGGCAGAGCCTTTACCCTGATGCATGGTGAGGAGTTGCGATTCCGCAAGCCCAATGTGGTCTGGCTCAGCATAGATAGAGCCCAGGGACATAATTTTTTTTTTCAAAATCAGACCACTCCTCAGCCCTAGGAGGGAGTTTAAGGGCCCAAGCTTGTGGATCCCCCTGTAGGAGGGATATAACTACTCCCACCATTTGGGCCTGGGATGCATGAGGGTTAATCCGAAAATACAGGCGACAAGACTCCCGGAAAGTCTCAAATTTATCTTGGTCCTCCGAGAAAAGATCCGGGAGTAACATCTTAACCCTGGGAAGGGAAGAAACAGCAGGGGATGCTGGAGCAGCATCAGTAAGGGTCTGAACCTGTTTAGCTAGCTCAGCTACCAGGCCAGCCAAACCCTCCATCTTGGCTACAAGGCCCTGAATAGGATCCATGCTGATCCGGAGGGAAGTAATGGCAGAAGGTAATTTTTGGGATGGCTATTCTGTAAGGGAATTGCCAGTTTAGCAATTTCACAGTGCTGCTGCAGAAACCTGAGAGGAAGGGAATGACAGAGACAGTGAGTCCTAAACTTACCAAGCCTCTGTCCCTGCCTATTTGCCACACTGTCCTAATGACAGGAGCAACTGGCGGCAAAACCCTTCCTAGAAATAAGTGACAACACAGAACGCAGACAGGACAAACAACAACAAAGGGAGGTCAGCCAGCCAAGGGGTCGGTAACAGTTGAGCAATGCAGTACCAAAACGAAATTTCAAGAGAATAGTCAAAGAATACAATAATAACAGAAGAGGAGCTAACAGAACAAAGTCACAGGACAGAATCTCAATAGCCAGCCACCATGTGTGGGCTGATGACCTATTTATAGCAAGTCCAGGACCTGCCCCAGACTTGATTGGTAAACAGGCTGTCAATAACACAGGCAAGGCTAAGATTAACTATGGAGGAGCCGAAAGAAACAAGGTGCAGGAGACGGGTGTGGCTGAAATTCAATTACATAGTCTAGGACAGTGTTCAGACTGGGCAACAAGAATCTTAAACAAGGAATAAAACTGAACACGCCTCCTGTGCCGCAGTGTGCTAATAGAGGGTGGCACAGAGACCCGAACAGACAGAGATGTTACAGTAACATGGGCTTTTCCCGAAAACCAGTGGAGTGAGTAACAGCAATAACCAGGAGTAGCGGAGTCTGTGTGAGCTGAGTGCAACCCCTTCGCAAGCAGGAACGCTGCTGCGGGACTGCTAATCCAACATTGTCTCAAAAGACCATTGTCACCCTGCTGTGAAGCTGCTGTGTTACGTCTGTGAATTACTGTGAAGACCGGCATAAGCTCTTGCCCAGCCATCCAGTAACCGTGCTCTGTACTGATGATGGGCAAGAATCCACCAAACAGCTGTCTGTAGATGGGTGTCTGGGGTGCAATGTGTTCATTTGCAAAGAACAAGATTCAAATATATTAATACATCTAATATATATATCTAAGGTTAACATGACGATAATGCATTAACAACACTGTGCTACAGATTGTTAACTTGACTCTTTATAATGGTTTTCAATGGTTTTTGGCCTTTTCTAAGATAGGATAGGATAAGTTATCATGCTGAAGAAAATACAGTTAAACAGTGCTATATCTATATATACTGTATAGGATTAACTTTAAATAAATACTTATTGTATGCAGTGATCAATAGCCCATATATTTCCCAGACTTACTGTAGCAACACTTTTGATACTACTATATTTTCCTTTGTCTCCAAAACGATGTCTGTTTATGTATTTAAAGGGCTTTTTCAGCTGCAATTGGATTTTTTATACTGATGACATACCCACAGGAATTGTAGTGCCACTCCTATTATTTTAATAAGAAGCTGCAGGTGCTCCCCATCCACTGCACCCACTTCTGGTGCCTGGAGGCTGCCGTAGCACCTAACCTGTGTGTGGTCTGATTGTCTGACCCCCAATAATCATATACTGATGACCTATCCTTTGGCTAGGTCATCAGTATGAAAACTCCATTTGGGGCCAGAAAACCCCTTTAATGTATTTACTACTGTTATAATACAGTTTATAATAGCATAGACTACCCAGTACAATACCCAGTACCCAGAGCAATAGTATCATATTATTTCCAGATGAAAAAGATATAAAGTGACCATATACAGTAAATAGTGTCATAATGTGCTCAGATATACTCTGCCAGACATGGCCTGTAAATACTTCCACACAGTGCCCATATCAATAGTGCCTTACAGTGTACAACTCAATAGTGCCAAGCCATGCAATGCACAGATCAATATAAACCATACCTATGTGCTCCACATAGCACCTTAGTTATGTGACCTTTGCCAGTGGTGGATCTTGAAGCTCCTGAGCTCCAAAATCCATAATAGGGTCCCCACTTACCACGTCCCACTTACAATACTGTTGCTTTGAGCAGAGGTCTTTGGGCCTCCCCAGGCACAAGGCCAGGGTACAGATGCTACCTCTACACCTCCAATAACTACAATCCTGCTTACCTTCCTTGGAAGGATGACACTTGTTTGCTTAACTGAGCAGCAATACATCTAACAGAGCAGGTGGAACAAGCAGCATGCTGTAATTCACACCTCAGTGCTGGGCAGGACAAGACATTTTTAGCACTTTTCACCTCAAAGTATACATCCCGTCTTGTCTGCTAAGCTTCCAGCTCCCGTAATTGTACAATGTGGAAAGCCTAAACACTACTTAATAAATCATGACAATAACCAGACGACAACATAGCATTTCCAAGTGGAGGAGCCGAGAGATAAATATTTTATTGATTGTTTTTCAGTCATTTCATTTACTGAAGTTCTAACAAGAGTCTCCTGCAGAATGTCAAATGACTTTCCTCTGCCTTTTCCTCCCTAGGTTTATTAATTTGCTAAATATTAGGCATCATTTTTCTTTTTCCTCTTGTTCTTCCACATAAACCAGCCAAAGTGGTCTGGAGGCCTTCCAGTGGAAATATCATTGCTACCACAACGCACATATTCTACACGTGTTTATTTAGCTTGAGACGTTTTCCCTCAAACAACATTTTTCCAGAGGGAGGAAAAGAATCCCTAAGCCAAAATATTACAAGATGAGTCTGCCATCCTTCGATGGGCATTTGTCTACAAAAGGCCATGGAATACCAGAGAGATATGGCAGAATACACAACATACCTAGTTTAATAGTTAAAAATGACCTTCTTATTCTGATTCCTCCTTACACGTGTTCAAGAAGTCATTTCACAGTCTACTTTATTAATGCTTATTATTGAAAACATCTTAGGCTGAGGCCATACGGAAAAGCTGTGTTTTTTTTTTTTTACAGTTTTTTAAGGCAAAGCCAATAATGGCTTCAAAAAGAATGCAAAATATAAAGGTAGGATTTAGGGTAGGTTCACACAGAGGAAAATGAAGAGAAATTCCCCTTAATTTATGGCGCCGTATTGAGCCGCAGGATTGCCACGACGGAATACCGAAGCCTCTGCATTGGCATTCCGTCACGGCTTTCCTCTGCTGATTAGGCCCGGATGAATGGGCCTAATTGGCAGGGACTCCTGAGCTGCGCAATCCATGGCAAGATCGAGCAGGACGCTGATTTTTTTTTTCTGCATCCTGGTACGATCTCTGTTTCCCATTGAAAACAATGGGAGGCTGATTCGGGGTGGGGGGGTGGAATCCACTTCCAAATCTGTGGCCGATTCCCCCGTGTGAACCTAGCCTTATACTTCTCTCTTTTGAGACAACTCCTGGCTTTGGCTCAAACACCTACAAATAATCTACAATAAGAAACATATCATTTATGCAATGTGTGGCCCTAGCCTAAAAGTGTATATCGAGGTTTAGCTTAGAAACCCCTTTGTATAGGCTCTTTAGGGGTATATGGTCATTAAACAGGAGACCTTCCTGTGTTTGGATGGGTTTCCCTTTTGTACTGCAGTTTTATCCAACATCTAAAAAAAAAATAAAAAAATCACTGGATCCACTGGATTAAGTAGACATTGATGTAGAAAAGTTTCCAATATGACTTCTATCTCACAGTGGATAAAAGTAGTTGAACATTTACTTAGAACAGAGGTTACAGTAAAAAAAGAGTTTTAGAGCGAGAATATTAAGAAATAAAGAAATTAGAGAATTCTGAGCCTTCTCAAAAAACATGGGCTTTTAAATCTAATTTCTGGTTATTTGCCATAAAGAAATTTCCTTACAACCTAGGAATCTGCACAAATAACACATCAACAAGGATCATTGTCTAAAACATTGTTTTACATTTACTGTTGAAAATGTGCCAGGAAATGTTGTACATACTTTATATCAGATTTAATAGCTGGCTGTTCTGTACCTGGTGAAGGTTTACTAGAAAAATACGGGCTTATCAGAAAAGGGACACCGTGACCCAAAAATGTGGCCAAATTTTCCCCTTTTTTGTTGGAAACTAGGTGGTGTAAACTTAAACTGGACAGCCTAAAACTGTTCCCAGGAGGCTGTCTGGAGTACAACTCTCTGCTGTATGGAGTTTTCCTTGGGATCCTTGGAGCTATCCATGAAGTCTGGTGCCATTTGAACTGTGTTTAGGAAGCTTTGTGGCTTGCCAAGAAATACCTGGTTATAAACTAGGAGAGGATGTCCGAAGACTATTCCATCATGGACAGTCTGGACATCAATGAAAAAGAGTACCGATACCAAGAGACATAACTTGAAGCTATTGAGCCCCAATGCAAGATATGTAACAGGGTCCCCACTTACCATGTGTTATATAATACTGGCGACCTCATATGTTGTAGAGAGGCCTTTGGACCCCCTTAAAGGGTTATTCCCATGATCATAACCATATCTATATTTGTAGATAATTAAAAGTAAAATATTTTTGCAAATATAAGTAATTAAATATTCTGCAGAGTTTTAAAGATTTTCTCTAACTATCTTAGTGGTGACAGTCTGTTGTCTTGATCGGTTGCCAATGGATACGACCACAAATGCAGAAACTTTCTATGGTCTGGGACTTGTCAAAAACCCAGCCATGATTTTCTTATTGTAGCTGGGTTATCAGGTAGGGACACTACATGTATGAGAAGATATCCCAGCCACGATAAGGAAACCATTGCTGATTTTCTGACCTTAGAAAGATCCTGCATTCATGGTCGTATCCATTGGCAACTGATCAAGACAACAAGACTGTGACCACAAGATATTTAGAGAAAATCTTTAAAACTCTGCAAAATATTTAATTACTTATACTTGCAAAAATGTTTAACTTTTAATTATCTACAAATTTAAAAATGGTTATGTTAGTGGGAATACCCCTTTAAGCTACTGCTACACCTCCAATAGCTACACCACTGCCGATACCCCTCTCCTTCGCCTTATTCTTTGGGGTGTCTATCTTTTAATAAAGCTTTGGGCCTGTGATTGTCCTTGCTTTACTCCTCTTCTTATTTTCCCTTGCTTTAACTCTTTTGTTTTGTGAAATGATGTATGAAGCTTTTTAGAATGTTGGTCTAGGATCTGTGCCTTTACTGTATGTCATGCTTCTGTACTGCTTAGTATACATATGATATTTATTGTGGTGCGATCCAGTTAGCACTGGTCATGGCCCCATGTATGTTTGTCATGTGATGACCGATTGTAAAATGTACTAGATTTATCATTCTGCATCAGTCACTGTGATAAATCTGGTGCATTTTGAAACTATCTAGTCTAAGTTTGCACTGTCTAAAACTTAGACAGTAATAGTAAATCCACCATGTTATGTCTATTTTTGACCACTACCATGTTGTTGGCTTCCACCGGTTGTTTTCTATAGCACAAGACAAAGACAGGTGGAATTCCATTCTGGAACATTTAACAAGATTATATGAAAAACAAGGCAGTGTACTGTACATATATGTCATAAAAATACAATTTATAGGCAACTAATTGTACTATATTGATTATACTTTATTAAAATTAATAAAATAACTCTTTCCACATAACTATACATCAACCTTCTTATCCTCTCCTGCTCTGTAACATGTAGTGTTTTGAAGGTGATAGGTTCCCTTTAAGAGCCAGTCACAGCAGATTCATCTGACAAGGTTATGTAAAGGAGGAATGATCCTGAGCTGGCCCTTATCTAAACTGTTACTGAAATGTATCTGGATCTTTCTAAATAATTTGATATTGCCCTACAAAAAAGATTTTGTATATATGATAAGAGCATAATGACAAAGTGGAGTGGAAAAGATAACTTGATGCCTGATAGGAAAAAGATGGTGTTACATATCTGTTTAACATGTTTAGAGGGCTGAGGCCATTAGTTTGCACATTTATACTACTGCTTTTAAAGAAGGTAAGCCCTGAACGAAGCATATTCACTTACACCAAGTGTTATCATGTGCGGACAAAGCCAATCTTCCAGTGATAGCCTTGATCAGTCTTTGATCTCATGATCGATCCAACATTCCCAAGATCTAATAATAGGTGAAGGTGATACATGAATTGCTGTAATGTATACAGTAGCTGACACAGACAAGATAAGCCAATAGTTCCACATTTACAGCAAAGCAAATGTTTAATGGGACTCCAGGTCGATAGAAAACTATATGAATCTGTAAAAGATACAAGGATATGTTATTATTTTATCTATAGGACTATATTTTTAAGCAACAGGATCAGGGTGGTACTTTATTATATTTCATTGAATAGAGGCAGCCGTGTATGGAGACTTATTTTCTTATTTTCAGCACAAAGCTTCATTAGACCAAAAGTAATTAACTAATACCAGCCATGCCAGAGACACTCATCTGTAGACTGCTGCTTTGGGGGTCCTTGCCTAGATGTCTGAATGAGATTCTTTAGATGCAGCTTGGGAGGTACGGCTTCTCACTGAAGAGACACATCTCTTCCAGTTGGGTAGAGGTTGAGTAGTGATGGGCGAACCTCTCAAGATTCATTTAGTTTCGGGTTCAAGCGACTCGGGTCCCAGATTCGTTTTGGGTTGAACAAGTTTGGATAGAACTGAAAGTGAAATTATTATACTCTGGGGTTTCTTCTAGGCCCAGGGGAGGTGTAAAAAAAATAAAAAAAACATTTATAGTCATGGTGTTTGTCGTGTCAATGTCACTGCTGTAGCCCAATCACCAAGGAGCCCGGGAGAACGCATTGAACACCACCAGGAGGCCCGAAAGAGGTGATCGAAGCGGAGTATAAATGTTTGTTTTTAGTTTTTTCACCTCCCCTGGGCCTCTACCTATTATACTCTGGAGTCTGAAGAGACCCAGAGTATAATAATTTAACACAATGCATGTCGCAGTGGCGATTTTAGATTTTAGACAAATCCCCAATTGTTTAGTTTCATTAAAAACCGAACATTATTTGGGTCAAACCTGGCTCAGAATAAATCGATTTGCCCATTTGTACCATTATTCATAGCCTAAAAAATAAGTGTTCATACAGTGCGGTGTCTCTTCAGGATATAAATATATATATATATATATATATATATATATATGTATCTACAGTACAGACCAAAAGTTTGGACACACCTTCTCATTCCAAGAGTTTTCTGTATTTTCATGACTATAAAAATTGTAGATTCACACTGAAGGCATCAAAACTATGAATTAACACATGTGGAATTATATACTTAACAAAAAAGTGTGAAACAACTGAAAATATGTCTTATATTCTAGGTTCTTCAAAGTAGCCACCTTTTGCTTTGATTACTGCTTTGCACACTCTTGGCATTCTCTTGATGAGCTTCAATAGGTAGTCACCTGAAATGGTCTTCCAACAGTCTTGAAGGAGTTTCCAGAGATGCTTAGCACTTGTTGGCCCTTTTGCCTTCACTCTGCGGTCCAGCTCACCCCAAACCATCTCGATTGGGTTCAGGTCTGGTGACTGTGGAGGCCAGGTCATCTGGCGTAGCACCCCATCACTCTCCTTCTTGGTCAAATAGCCCTTACACAGTCTGGAGGTGTGTTTGGGGTCATTGTCCTGTTGAAAAATAAATGATGGTCCAACTAAACGCAAACCGGATGGAATAGCATGCCGCTGCAAGATGCTGTGGTAACCATGCTGGTTCAGTATTCCTTCAATTTTGACTAGATCCCCAACAGTGTCACCAGCAAAGCACCCCCACACCATCACACCTCCTCCTCCATGCTTCACGGTGGGAACCAGGCATGTAGAGTCCATTCGTTCACCTTTTCTTCGTCGCACAAAGACACGGTGGTTGGAACCAAAGATCTCAAATTTGGACTCATCAGACCAAAGCAGAGATTTCCACAGGTCTAATGTCCATTCCTTGTGTTCTTTAGCCCAAACAAGTCTCTTCTGCTTGTTGCCTGTCCTTAGCAGTGGTTTCCTAGCAGCTATTTTACCATGAAGGCCTGCTGCACACAGTCTCCTCTTAACAGTTGTTGTAGAGATGTGTCTGCTGCTAGAACTCTGTGTGGCATTGACCTGGTCTCTAATCTGAGCTGCTGTTAACCTGCGATTTCTGAGGCTGGTGACTCGGATGAACTTATCCTCCGCAGCAGAGGTGACTCTTGGTCTTCCTTTCCTGGGGCGGTCCTCATGTGAGCCAGTTTCTTTGTAGCGCTTGATGGTTTTGCCACTGCACTTGGGGACACTTTCAAAGTTTCCCAATTTTTCGGACTGACCTTCATTTCTTAAAGTAATGATGGCCACTCGTTTTTCTTTACTTAGCTGCTTTTTTCTTGCCATAATACAAATTCTAACACTCCATTCAGTAGGACTATCAGCTGTGTATCCACCTGACTTCTGAACAACACGACTGATGGTCCCAACCCCATTTATAAGGCAAGAAATCCCACTTATTAAACCTGACAGGGCACACCTGTGAAGTGAAAACAATTTCAGGTGACTACCTCTTGAAGCTCATCAAGAGAATGCCAAGAGTGTGCAAAGCAGTAATCAAAGCAAAAGGTGGCTACTTTGAAGAACCTAGAATATAAGACATATTTTCAGTTGTTTCACACTTTTTTGTTAAGTATATAATTCCACATGTGTTAATTCATAGTTTTGATGCCTTCAGTGTGAATCTACAATTTTTATAGTCATGAAAATACAGAAAACTATTGGAATGAGAAGGTGTGTCCAAACTTTTGGTCTGTACTGTATCTATCTATCTATCTATCTATCTATCTATCTATCTATCTTTATAGATTGATACACACACACAAATCCTTATATGTTTTACAGATATCTAGCCATTTATCTATACAGCTGCTCATTTTTCAGTAACAATACATATTTACAGAAAGTGTTTATTTGCATAATAGTAAATAATTTCATAATACTAATAGATTTCTAAGGATATACTGATTTTAGTAAGAAATAGTATTACTTATCAGATTCCTCTTCTTACGTCCTCTTGGCAGACTATTGTGTGGTCAGGATTCTATGACTATGCAGGAAATGATGCCATGGGCACCAGAAGGTGTTATGTATTTACAGGTCACAGCTGGGCAAATGCAGCGTTGCCCATGCTATAACCATGCTATAAGACAAACACATTCCTGTTCATAAGACATGCTTGTCTTTTTTTTCCTTATAGACACAATAAATTAGGCAATGTAGACAGCAGCAGCCAGCCGTCCAGATAGCTTATTATGGATGTTGTCCTGGTGACATAATCTTGTCCCTACAGACAATTTTCCTATTTATGCTCAGGTTCGTACTCACTCGTGTTTTCTCCACATCAACTGAATTACTTTTAAGACTTAATTAATCCAATTAGTAGTCACCAAGTAGTCGACCGCAATAAACAGGACTTTGTTGAATGGTGGTGTTTGTGTCACCAAGAAATAGTATTTATTATGGTTACTAAGCGTAAAATTTCAACATTATCCAATGTCCTGCAGCAGCGGCAGGGTTAATGCAAATGGGAAGAATCATATGGCAGAACCAGCAGCCCAACGGGAGTTAAAGGGAGGACAATAAATTATGGATCCAGTATATGAATCAGAACCAGGTTGACGCATCTGTACTGAGTCGCTAATCCCCAGATGATCCCTGTGGCTCTGTACTTTACTGACACTACTCCTTCCTGGCAATACACACTGTGCTCTCGGTGACCTCCCCAGCCTGGCCTTCTTCATGTTGGCAAGAAAGTTACCAAACACTATTTGTAACAGGATCTACTGTATTGGATGGTGGTTCTCTCTGGGGCTATACATCTGGGAAAATTGTAGAAGTGTTTTTGAGAATACTATACTGCACTGGACTTATACATATGCATTCCAATTTATTCTCATATTTTCTTATTTATAGGGAAGCAGGCTCATTTGTTTTTATTATTTGACTTGATCTCATGAGGATGTGATGAATCTGAATTTATCATTTCTGTGCTGCAACAATAATACCTTTTTATTAAGCTCACTTCTTCATTGTCCAGTTTCGGCAGTCATGGCCAAGATGGGAATACGCGGCTGTAAGCTAGGTGGGAGTTATGAAAACAGCCGTGTTGGCTGTGCTATGGTGTTTCGGTAATTTCTGTAGAAGTGTTTTAGAGAATACTAAATTGCACTGGACATATATGAATGCATACCAATTTATTCTCATATGTGTTCCTATTTATAGGAAAGTCTCATTTTTCTCATCATTTGGTTTGATTTCAAGAGGGTGAGATGAATCTGAATGTATCATTTCTTTGCTGCAACAATAAGGGTAAGTTCACATGGAGGAATTTGGTGACGTTTTTCTTCTTTAAATCAGATCCAACTTCCTTCCTGAATCTGCCTCCCATTGTTTTCAAGGCATTGACAAAATAAACGTCCTGCTCATTTCTTGCCGCAAATTCCGCTGCTGATTCAGCCACAAAACCCACAGCAAACCAAAAGCCTCAAGCAGATTATCCCCAATTGCTATAGACATTAATAGGAATTCTACAGGAATGCTAATTGGAATTACACAAACATCTCCTGAGTTATAGAGACAGTGTAGCTTACCTTGCTCTGCGGTTCCTCCTAGCTCACATTCACTTCTATGGGAGTTATAGAAACAGCACAGCCTGCTTTTTGGTTCCATAACTCCTGATTTGGTGGCTGGGAATTGAAATGGCATATCCCTCTCATGACAGAGATGGGAATACTCCTTTAAAGTGCCAGTCACATGGTTACATAGAGTGCACCATGCTGGCCAATAGCCTTTTAGTCACGTCCATATTAGTTAGATCAGTTGGGCTGTCCAGTACCTTTACAAGGACATCCCACAAGTAGTGGCACCCAGTGGCATAGCTATAGGGGTGTAGTGGTCCCAGCTGTGATCAGACCAGTAGACCAAGAGAGTCTACAGCCCTTTTGGCCACAATATCACAGATCAGTCAGAGTGCTCCTAGATCACTCTGCCTGATCATAGAACTGTGCAACCACATAGATACAGCTACAAGATTCTCTGCACTTATATCTAAGATTAATGTAGGGAAAAAACAGGAAGTTATAGCTAGGGCAAATCTGGAGCCTGCAGACATGTGCAACCCACTGGACCTAAGATATACAACATTAACCGTTTCACTGCGACCAACAGGAATATTAGCATTAACCATTTTACTCTCCTAAAAAACAGAGATCCTTACCTTAACCCTTTCACTGTTATAGGCTACTTGTGATACTGGAATTAAAGGGATTGTCAAACGTATACATTTTTTCTGAAGGCAGGGAATACTTGCAATAATAACCAAAATTCACCCATGTAAGCACCCGCCACTCCTGTTCTCCTGCTGGTCTCTGACTGGAGACTTGAGATTTGCAGCGATACAGCGAGTGAATTCCATTTTGAAGATCATTCAAGAATAAAATTTTTAAAGATCATCTACAGAGAACATCTAATCTAGAAAATCGTCTTCTATGGGAAGAAATGCCTATTTTATAACAAGCTTATAACAAGATTAGAATTCTGGCATTAAACATCAAGCTATGGATCTTTTCAAGTGCAAATAAATTGTATAAGCCACAAATATAGGAAAAATGAACAGTAGTCTCATGAATATGTTGTTAGTTTATCCTCAGTAGTAACATAGAGACAGTCTGTGTGGCTAAAATAGTGTAAGGCAGTGCAGACACATACCTTAATAAGTGGACTATTCTCCGCCTTGGTCCATATGAACAGTGTGTATGCAGCAGAAGGATTGGCATATAGTCCAATAAAGGAGAGTCCCAGTCCTGGTTGGTCCCATCACCTTTGCTATGAGAACTTGTACAGGACTCCCCACTACTGTATTGAAAACCTGACCCTGGGTCATTAAAAGGACATGATGGGATAGAAAACACTGTCCGGTCTGCCCTTGGTGACAAAACCCAGCACAACAGTGTGGGGTCCAATTTAGTCCTTGCAATGGGACCTGTCATTACTGTGTATGCCACTGGCTCTACACGACATGTTGTATATCTATACTTACTAAAAAAAATATAATGCGGCCCATAAAAAAAATCCCCAAATTGTATTGGTTATGTATGAAGGCTGCAGTGAGTTCAGTAATGTCCCTAGACATGTTCAACTCTGACAGCCATGCAACGAATGTGATATATTAGCATTAGCTGCATATATAACACAAACTTTTATTTAATACTACATACATCAATTTTCCGTTTAATGTCTTTCATTCCGATCGTCATAAGGCTCCCGTAGTTTACCCACAGATGCGTACATAAAGACATACTTGTGTTTAAATTCTCAGATTTGATGTAGTAGGCAGATGTGAAGAGACCATAGAGAGTTAGGCTTTTGGCAGATACTCAAGAAAACTAAATCAAATTAATGTTCACCCTCAATCGAGGAAAAGTTCTTAATTATTCCTTCCTGCAGAGATAAATGTCTCATTGTCTACGTCCCATTGTGACAAGATACTGGCTACAAACCAAGTAAGCAGCACTGACATGAGGAGAAGACAAGTTAAGCCCACTCCTTCCTCTACTGCTTACAGGCAGAAGGCACATCTCCCCAGAAAATGGGGCTAAAGCTCTTTTCCCATTCTCATGTATCTTCGTCATGTTTGGTTCATAAAAAGAAGAGGGACAGCTGACTGAATGGCTACGATGGTCACTTATATCAAAGCTAGGCTTTCCTTCACCCAGATTGCTGCAATTTACCTAATAGTATGGCCAAGGTAGATTAACTTGTTTGCTGCCCTTTGTTGCCAAGCACTACCAGCCCCTATCTATGCCCTGTCTGTATATCCTAGTAGATTGATTTCTATGCTAAAAAAATCCATAAATGGCAATGGTTGTATATTTTTTGCAGAAAATCTTGGCTGGAAAATGAGTATGATAATGACAATATTGGAATTTTCCAGAGCCTATAATTTCTGCTCATCAAATGATCATATGGTAAAAAGAAAGGCCCATAGCAATTGTTAATAGGGCTACCCTTCTGGTGCTTGTTATCAGTACTATACCTCTAACAATCTGGGATAGGAGAACTTCGTGCTTGGTTGTCCCCATCTTCTTTCTATGAGTCTTAGATGGATTGCCCCCCCCCCCAAAAAAAAAAAAAAAAAAAAGAATAGTACAACAGTTGCCTGGCCTTCTTCTATGGCATGCATCTTCTTTGCAGCCATTTTTGCAGCTGTGAAATATAAATCATTTCAGTAGGACAGTAATTCCAAAACATAGCTGACCAACTGTACGTAATGAAGGGAGTCTGTAAAGACTGGTGTTTTATATGCCAGTCTTAATCACAGGAAATTTGTTATGCGGCATACAGCTCTTAATAAATTTGGTCATCTTGCAGTAGTCCATGCACTAGAACAGAAAACCTATGGCCGCTATAAGCTAGTATTGCTATGCACTATAATGTTCCTGGCATAGATGATAGTAAATGTGTTGGATTTTCAAGAGGTTTTCACTAAGCCCTACCCATCTATATAAGCTTTGGCTGACAAGGAGGCAAAACTGTTAGCATAACTTTTGGAAACGATTCTGTAAGTCATATACTCTTTACCTATATCTATTCCAGTGCTATGTCAGACAGTAGAATAAGATCCCAGCTGAAGCACCTGCTGTCGCATTTGGTAGCTCCCAAACCATTCTCTTGTGGTTATTACTCAACCTTACAAGCATGCAGGATTTAGTGTGGTTTGCCGGAATGCACATTGTGGTTCAAAACCGCCAAACTAAGTTAATAGTCTGGGTTCTTACGAACTTGGGAACGTTGGTTTTACCTCCAGAGGGAGTAATAATTTCTGCAGATGGAAGTGCTGATTGCTAAACATATTACGGAATGTGATCCTTCCTATCGCACGGAGCACAAGAAAGATTTTTTTTTTTCTTTTTTTTTTTCAAGGTGAGGATGTTTAAAGCGATGAGGTCAGCTTCTTCCACTCTTTTTAAATGTCATTTCCAGAGACAGTAGCTTCTTGTGAAAGTGATTATATTTCCAGTTGTCTGGCAGGCTCATAGAGATGGTGGGATTGTGTAGAGGTGAATTGCCGTTTTCAGTCTGTATGACACAGTACATTAAGAAAGAGAAGATCCTTACAGTCGTTCCCCGCTTCTGTGAATGGTATCTTTGTGGAATTTATTTACCAGGAATGCTATATTGAGTGACTGAACAGACTCAGGACATACCTGCCATATTACATGTTACACCAAACATTTCCTCTCATTATGTGAATGATTGGTTGCTGCTTGTTAGGCTACACAGAGAATTACCTGATGTATTACTACATGTAGACAACACTTCCATATTCTATGTCATCGCAATGAAACCTACCATAAAGCTCGGTTCTTTATGCTAGTTCTGGCACTGATGACTCTTAAGAATAGCTTATCGCTGGGTGTTTCAGATGTTGGATCCCCACTTATCTGATATTGATAACTTACCTTAAACTGTATAGGTTTAGGCTTCATACATATGTCCAAGTGTGCAGGCTGATGGGGGCCAATTATGTAGTGGAATGCACCTGGATCACACTCTCCCAAGTGTCATCTGAGTGCCTTCCATTCCCCATTGATTTCAGTTTTCAAGATTTGTATATGATTTCAGGTGTGGTCTGATTAGATACTGGATCTTGCCACAAGAGGGTGAAAAAGTGCTTCCCCGAAGCCCTATATAAAGGCTCTCAGATGCTACTTTGGGTAGTGTATCTCTTGGCAAGAGATCATTGACTGCTGTACATGCTTCTACAATGCATTTAAAGACATTTTAGCCAATTGAAAGACTTTGAGAGGCGGTGCATCATTGGAGAAGCAGGATGGCCATTGTAATGAATTGCCCACCATCTAAGCTAGTCTGACATAGCTGTTAGAAGGTATTGGGAGTAGTGGTTATGTGAGAACAGGCAAACAGGCTCTGAATGGCCCAGACAGAAGACTAGTTGAAAGGATTGTTTGATCCATGAAACACTAGAGGCTCCCACAGTCTCCTTGTCCACCATCCAGACTTAGGTGGCACATTCAGTACACACCCCTGTCTCTGCCAAGCCCATTATGTGTCCTGCCATTGACAGCGAGACACTGTCAACTTCGTTTGCACTGAGGCTGTAAATGAGAAACCTGGACTGCTATGTACTGGAACCAATTGTCTTTGGCGACAAATCAAGGTTCTATTTGGAATCTAATGGCAGTCAGGTTTCAGTATGGAAGTCTCGTGGTGAGTGCTTGAATCCTGCCAACTGCTGGTGTGATGATCTGGGGAGCCATTGCATACGATAGTTGGTCACCCCTAGTAGTGATATGAGAGACACTAACAGCTCAGTGATGCACAGGATATCCTCCGGCTACATGCTTTATCTTTCATAACAGGGATTCCTGCAATAATACACACACTAAGTGTGTCCCTTCCTTGGCCTGCCCTGGAAGCATTTATGGGACCAGCTGGGACTCCATCTTCAATAACCTACAGGCCCAGCTGCAACATCTGTGGGCAAATGTGCCCCAGGATACCATACAGAATCTTTATGTCTCTATGCCCAATAATATCTCATCTTGTATCCAGGCTACAATTTTCCCCAATAAACAGATATAGTTATTGAGCTTACTTGTATAGCACCATCATTTTACGGAGCACTTTACAGATAGGTAGTGCTTGAATAATAACGATGCAAAAAATATTTTGTTCTGTGATTCCTTGTCACAATTGATCAGTCATATACTGTGTTCACTATCTAAGTGTATGTCTGTGGCCTTATTACTGTATATACAGTATATAATATACATATCAGGACTATGTACAGATGTAGAAATGACTTTGACACCTTTATCTGAATGAGATATATTTTGTAAACCCCTATAAGACTTGGATTATTAATATAATGCACAGAAACATCTGTTTTCTCTCCTGATAATGACTCTTTCTTCCATCTGTTACAGTCAGCTGTCCACCAAAGAGGATGTCTGATAAACAGTACTTCCCGCTGGCGAGTATGTGGTGAGACTTTCCGTAGCCTTCTCTTCCAACAAGATGAAGACCTCTGACTCTACCCACACACACAAATCTGTGCTCCGGTGCAGAAAATCCACCCCTTGGGCTTTCTGCTTAATGACAATCCATTCATATCCAACCATCTTTCCCGCTCATCTATTGTCACTGAACTGTAGACAACAGCTGGGGAAAAAGTTACAGGGAATGTATGGAAAGGCTATGCTTGCTTAAAAGTGACACTAATGTAAGCAAGGTTGATGACTAAGTACAGTATTTACTAAGAATTCCTATTAGTAAATGCTGTCCAGTCATTGTACATATGTTGTCGGTGTTCTCTAGGGTTAGAAACCAATAAATCTTGACACACAGACAGAGGTTAGTAGGTAGAAACATCCTGAGGTGTATGACATCACGTCACTATATAACACTGGAGTAAAGCACAGCTGTCTCTGATAAACTGTGACGTTAGCATTTTTGTGAATTAGTATTGACTACTATGCAGCATTTCAATTCAATGTAACCAAGAGCATTGCAGGGACACTTTAAAAAAAATGCCAGAATATAGATAGCTCATTGCAATTCATGCTGGATAACCTTCCTTTAAAGGGAACCTGTCACATGGAAAATGCTGTACAATCTGCAGGCAGCATGTTATAGAGCAGGAGTACCTGAGCAGATTGATGTATAGTTTTGTGAGAAAGATTCAGTATAACTTGTGCAGCATCCCAGAGGGTTACTGCTTTTATGTGTTTGTCTTGTGTGCCTCTGGGTTTTATGTTTGTAAGTCCTGTTCTGTGTTAAGTGTTAAATGTGACATTTTGTGCAGCTTTTCCCTCGGCATTTCCCCCTGCAGTGTTCAAACCCAGACTTGGTTCAGTCCTGGCCTATCACAGGCCACTGGGCGGGGTTGTGAGGAGATATTATCTCCTCGGCGATGGTTGGAAGTTAGTTCAGTGCATGCTGTAAACCAGACTAGGTGTGCAGAGCTGACCTGCCACCAGCCTCTGGACTGAGGGCCAACCGCCGCTTCTACAGCCCCAGGAGGGACATCATCAGCCCCAGGCTCACCTGAAGACAGCACAGAGCAAGGGAGTAAAGTTTTCCAAGTGGCTGATTCATTCGGTGCCATGCCAGGAGGAGCAGGAGAGGACCCTGACAGGAGAGTTGTACTCGGGCCTAGTCTCCAGGTAACCAGATCCCTGCCAGGGCTCCCTGTAACTCCATCCCCAGAGTACCTGGCTGGGAGAGGCAGAGAGGAGGAGTAGAGGAAGCCATCCTGTGGAGCCTATACCATCTTTGGGCGCCCTCCTAGAACCAAGGCTGAGGTTAGGACACTGTAGGACTACTACCCCCATCTGGAAGCTGCTGTTAACCCTTTGTTCCAGTTGCTTTAATAAACGGCTGTTTGGTTTACCTGCAACGCTGAATCCTCGATTTTGTACGGCCTAGGGGTTTGATTGGAGCCGTTTGGGAGCGTGCTTGGCCTGCTAGGTGGCACAGCATCCGCCACTACTACTCCCATCCTCCGGTCTCATCCGACTGGGTTGCGGCACATGGTCATTGGAAACTGCTCTTCTATGTGAGAAGTCAAGGAGGCAGTCCTATTAATGATTGACAGCTCTCTCTGTATGCACAGTTACAGAAGGGGGCTGACAGTCACTGATAGTGCAGCATTCCAGTACACAATACGCATTACGACGTTTAATATGTTTTTGCCTTTGATCCAGCCTGGAAGCCTGGCTTGCATTTCTTATTGCATTGCATTTGATATCTAGTGTGGTTGTGCCTTTATTTAGGGTTATGTAACTGTAGGTTTATATAATCAGTGACTGCAGCAGGAGAAAGAACTTCCCCTCAACTTTAGTATCCTCCTAAAATGTTCCAGCAGGGGGTTGGGCTAGTCTATATACAGTAGGCTTCACTCACCCCTTGCTCTTGGTGTAGAATTACCACAGAGCCTCATTGACTGTGAATAGGCCTCTCTGAGCTTCTGGTCGGGTCTGGTGCTTGATTTGTTGGGCGAGGAGAAAAAGCACACTTTTGGCAGACTGGAAAAGAAACTAATCGGACAGGGGTACAAGAGCTGATGACCTTAAAGGGAATCTTTCCCCACCTCCACCAATTTAAGTTCTTAGCATCTGTTAATACGCACGGCTCCACTGATTCAAGCGCAGTTGGAATTTTTTTCTGTAGCTTCCACCATTCATGAGCAATAAGCGCAGTTAGTTTTGGTGCCTGATGTGCTATTTAAGCTGTGTAATGTCAGGAGGGCAGTGTCAGGCAGGGGAAGCTGACTCAGAGCTCCAATCAGAGGTAGCTAGTGTCAGCGCTCAGAATCACACCCCTTGCCTGCTCCTGCCTGACACCGCCCTCCTGACAGTATTGAGTCTAAATAGTATATCAGGCACCAACACCTAACAATAGAACTAATAGAAATATTTCCAACTGTACCGGAATCAATGGAGCAGCATCTATTAAATGATGTAAAAAACTGAACTTGGAGGTGATGAAAGGTCCTCTTTAAAGGAGGAACATCTCCGACCCCCTGCTCCAGCCCAGATGGCTTCAAATGGAAGTGCCTTTATTCTTGGAAGTGTTTGCAACCTGTTGATGACTTTTGCACATTGCTGCCTCTGTAAATAACTATGAGAGAGATTTATCAAGATTGGTGTTTTCCACGTTGGTGTTGACAATCTCTACGCCAGCAGAGAGTGCACCCCGTTTATAACAAGACGCACATCTCATCAAAAATGAGGCGTATTCTCCGGCAGAATCTGCGGCTGTACTGATATGTGCACTAGCTTCTTGTTGGTGTAGCTTTCAGAAATCATTAATTTCAGTTATGCCAGAAAACTAGCATAAATGATGATAAATCTGACAGAGACCTTCCCCAAGCATGCCCCCCGCCATACCACCTTTCAAGAAAGTGTCAAAGTCTATGTAAAAAGCCACTTGCAAGAAATATAGGTGCAAGTGGTATATAAAAAGTCACAAACCAGTGGTTTGTGACTTTTGTACAGCACAAAAGTGTCATAGATACAATAAAATATCCCTATAAGTATTATTGCAAGTTACTCCTGTCACCTGTCTAATCATTCCTGCACTAGCCCAACAAGAGCACCCCAACCACCATCTGCCAGGAGACATCACACAGGGTGTGCACTGGGGGAATAACTACAACCACCATCATCAGCACTGCACTCCCCCTCATCTCTGCACAGTCCTGAGGAATATGGGATGTTTGGTGGAGATAGATCTCCATGTGCACCGCGACATTACTACCACGCCCATTCTCTGGGTTGCTGTTTCCTTGACGTCTCAAAATAGAAAGAGCAGAGATTTCAATGGATAAATGATAGGTTAGACAATCTTTTCCCACAAACCTATTCATCAATCTGCTTAGCTCCTCTTGATCTATAACATACTACCTACAGATTAAAAGCAATTTTCATGTGACAGGTTCCCTTTAAACATAGCACTGACATTTATTTTATTTCATGAGAGGGCTTAGCAATTTCTATGACACTCGTGGTAATGACTGGCATCATAGTAATGCCACAGTACTAAACTGATGTACTGAATCTGTACAGAGTGTCATCATGAGTATCAGTAAAGGACTATGTCTATCCCTATTCTATCATATATACTTCAGTATACAGTATTGTTTCTTTACTTAAAGGTGACCTGTCAGCTCTTCTGCTATGTCATTTTTAGTAAATAATTGAAATTACAATTGTGGAGCATTTTTCCATAGAACTCTGTGTTGTACTGTTCCTCTGTTATTCCCCCTAGAAATTTATGGACAAATTGACAACTGTTACCAATTGGGGGTGTGTCCCCACATAGACTGACATTATCCACTCACTGCTTCCTCTGTAGGGACACACCCCTTTGACAAGGAGAATGGTAACATCTGGTTGTTCATTTATTCAAAAATTTGTAGAAGGAATAACAGAGGAACAGCAAAATGCAGGATTATAAGAAAAGATGATAAAGAATTGGCATATTATTTACTAAACCAGCCAGACCAGAAGGTCCTCTCTAATACCGTCTAGTGCTATTGACGTCTACAAAACTGGACTTCCAGTACATATCAGAAACCTGTAGGTAAAAATGCTTGATCCTCCATTTATTAAGCCATAATTTATGTAAACTAACATGTTAAGGTAAATCTAAAATAACTTTGTATTATTGGATGGCTTGCCTCATTTTTAGATACCCTGTAAGGGTGCCCTTGGGTAATAGAGGAGAACGTTTATCTATTAGCTGGGACTATAAAGGCCATTGTGTTCTAGATCTCACATGTACATATATATAATCCAGTGACTTCACAGAAAAATGTGCAATGCTTCATTTCTCCTATGGGGGATTAAATATTTGCTGCCAAGTTTACCTACAGATTACAGCCGATCGAAGGACATTCTAGTGGGACTACTTATTCGTCTTATGTTCAAGGAACCCTTCCAACAGAATTGTACAAATTGGATAATTTCTTAAATCAAGTACCATGCTAAAGCTCAGAAGATTTTTCTAATATGTAACTTCCAACTAGATATAAAATCTGTCCCTCCACTTTCCAAACTCCAGATGGGGAGGAGATGGGCGCCATTTTGCCTTTCATCCTCAGGCAGGTAGAAGCATCTCCACATACCAGAGGCCTGTTTATCATATTATTCTTTCATATCTGACTCCACAGGGGATACATAGCTCATCCGATTGTTTCTGAAGAGCACATTTTCGTCTACTTACATTTTCTACATAGTCATCAGGATTTCCTCTCATCTCTACTGGAAAGCCTTTCAGCTGACTTCTACAATTCCTGCTTAGCTCACTGGAATACAAAGCAAACATGGCACCTGCTGAGTCCGGCACTCCACTGTCTAATACAGGGCTTAGAGAGTTAACATTACTGTACCCAGAGACTGAATAAGTGCATTGCTGCAGAGAGTCTGTTCCCTACTGCTTACATCATCATCCCTGCAGCACAGGAGCTCTAGGAGAGAAACATGTTTTTTATTCCACAGGAAAATCTCTTCCTTCCAATATGGTTAGAAAAGGGATCAGCCGAAAAGTAAATTCCTCTCTTTCTTGCGTCAGCATGAAACGTACACAAATCTTAATGATTTTGCATACACAGAGGCCTGAACTATTGATAAGATGTTAACTGTGATTGTTACAAAATGGCAGCCAGATTACATTATGTTCCCTTCTGGTACTATCATAACACTTATCTATAATCTTCCCTAATCGCAACATGATGTAGACGTCTTCTGAAGAGGTGAAGAACTCCTTGTTATTTTGCCAACTTTCTTTTTGCTACTCGTCACCGGCAGAGAAGATAAATATTCATCATTTCCATTTCCTGTAGAAGATTTGGAGCAATGATGTAGTAAAATTACCCAAGGCCTTAGGTGGTTCTCAAGCCTTAGAGTCCCACTTGACATATCAGTCCCATTTGTCATTCCTCATTATCCTTGTTCCATGACTATTATGGATAACATACATTATACACGATAAGAACACTTCGGCCAATAATTATAACAAAATAGCTAGATTCCTGTAATGCTATTAGCCTCTTCCTGCCATAGCCGTTTTTCATTTGTGCATTTTTTTTTTCAGTCCCCACCTTGCAAAAGCCATAACTTTTTTTATTTTGCCATTCACAGAGCTGTAAAAAAACAAAAAACAAACTCTGCTTGCACCATTTTCCTATGGGTTTGCGTTTAGGGCATTTACTAAAAGCAACATATTCTTTATATTCTTTGGGTCGTCATGATCACAGAGATACCAAAGTGATATATATATATTTTTCATATTGATATACTTTTTGTTACTTCTTAATACCTTCACAAAAATCAAAAACTTTGAAAAATGCAAAAAAATTATTTAATCACCATATTCTGTAACCTGTAACTTTGATTTTGAACAGAACTGTATAAGGGTTTTTTCAGCACAAGATGTAGTTTTTATTTATATAATTTTGAAGAATGTCTGATTTTTCAATCACTTTTTTGGGTTGTGAAATGTCGAAAAAACTGCAATTCTCATATATATATATATTTAGTGTATATATAGATATATATATAGATATATATTAGGAGTACCTCTTTTTCAGGATCGCCTTTGCTAGAGCCAAAAGGAACTGTGTTCGAGTCCACCTCCAGATCACACTACATAGGTTTAAGCTGGACGGTCATCAGGTTTCTTTAAAAAGGTTACAAACAAGCAAACAAAATAACACAACCACAAAATAAATCCTTGCCCTTCCACCACTTATGATACATTAGACTTTCCTGTCAGCTGGAGAGCTTCTCTTTGCACATTTCTCCGGAGAAGACCACTCTCTTGAAGATTTGTGGGTTGTGGTTTTAATGGGACATTTTAAGACACAGAGGGAGAGAAAGGAATGGGAATATAAATTAATGCAAAAAATTCAAACTTTGCAATTTGGACTTAATATTCATGCCAGTTTCATGTTATACTATATATGAACTGTGAAGGTCACAAATCACCACCAGATAGCAAACAGATAACAGCAAGAATTACTGATCCCTCCGTCACGCCCCACAAGTTTCCAGATTGTTTATTTTTTGACCTGTTGTAAACAACTTCTCTACTTATATTGCATTTTGTTTTTTTAAGGATTCTAAGATCCTTTGAAGGTCCATGTCTTTTGTGTATAAAAAGTCTGTGAATTTTCAGTTTTCTGTATAACACCATGTCTGAAGAAGAGAGCTAGTACTCTCAAAAGCTTACCTCTAAAAGGTATCGCCTGATTTCTTCACTCTTCCACCAGTTCAACAAAGTCATAGTTTTGCAACCTTTTCTGTCCCCTTGTCTCTCACAGATAAGCTTCCTGTGTCCCCAGGCTGAGAGCACCATCTGACTGTTCCACAGCATCTTATAAGTAACTACACACCTGGTGCTTAATTTCACCCATCTGAAGTGAAAGCCCTGGCCTGTACTTGTGGAGTGGGCTCTCCCTTCTCTTCTCACACTAGCAATGAAATGCTTGTTCCAGGCTGCCCTGGAAACCTGTTCATTTTGTGCCCAAACATACGTTTATGAAGTGCTTTAGCCCCTGGGCTGGAGATAACCTCCAAATTCACGTACGTGGAACTCACATTTTTGAGGTTTCACATCTTGCATATCCAAGTGGGCATGGTCTATATTCTATACCAGCTAGATCTAAAGTTGTTATTAGAAGCCACATTAATTGTACCCAAAACTGGCAGTGGCATTTACTGGAGAAGTCATCTCATGGGAATTAACAACATGGTGAGCAGAAACATTATTTTGCCCTAAAAACTCACAAAAGAAGCTAAAATCTCAGTCCAGAACCATCACCTCATCCAAAGAATAAGATTTTTAGAATTGTTTCACTGTCCAAAATACCATCTCAATGTACAGTAGTAGACAAGGCATGATTCTTGAAGTTTTTTTTTCATTTGGATCCAGACTGATCCTTAATGGGGTGGTCTATTTTCTAAAACTGAGGGCCCAGCTTTAGGATAGGCCATCAATATTAGATCTGCAGGGGTCCGACATCCAGGACACGTGCAGATCACCAGTACTGAGTCAACATGGAAGAACTGTACTACTTACTCACCCTAAAGACTGTAGCAGTTAGTGTAGGTACTGCAGCACTGCCCCATTGAAGTCTACAGGGCATCGCTACAGTATCTACTACTAGTATGTTCAGTTTGTACAGCGAGTGAGCAGTGTGGGTCTCCCACACTGCTCAATACTGGTGATCTCCAGGGGTCCTGGGTGTTGGACTCCCACAGATCTAATAGTGATCCTAAGGACAGGCCATCAGTCTTAGAAACCGGATAATCCCATTAATGGGAATTCACCCACAGTTACTTCACTATGTTTGTCTGCAGGTCCACCTGTATGTTAATCTCAGAAATACGAAATCTCTCTGAAATCACAAGAGGCTTATGCAAGGGATCCTCAGAGCGTTTAATACATAATAGATAGACCATTGCAATGTACCCTTGCTTTTGGTAATGCAAACACTTTAATGGCATCTTGTGGTGCCGCAGCTGATTGCATTAAAGAGGACTTTTCATGTCCTTTATGATGTGACATATTATCTACTTCCAGAAATATCAGTGATGTAAGTTTCGGCTACTGATATCACTGCACTGTCAGAGGGGTTGGCCTCACAGCTCAGCATTATCGCGGGGGAGTTGAGGAATGACCCCCTGATGGTACACTTCTATACACTTGCACTATAAATTGATATTTAATGTAACATCCTTGCCTGTTTGGACTTTGGCACCATCCTCCGGGCACACGCTGTGGCGCAGGAGGTGTGTCCGGTTGTGATTCCTTCCTTTGGGTTTTTCTTGTATTGTCTGAACACTGTCCTATTCCCTCACCTCCTTAATTGATTTTCCACCACACCCTTCTCCTTCACCTTGCTTTCCCCCTGCTCCACTAAGAGTTAACTTTAGCCTTACCTGTGTGATTGACAGCCTATCGTCCTATCAAGTCTGGGCCGGGTTCTTCCTCCCTATTTATTGTTTGCTCACTTTCACATTAGCGCCTGCTATTGCATTTCGCTTACTGGCTATACTCTTTGTTCTTTGTTACCTGTTCTTCTGATTTCCTGACCACTGGCTTCCCTTTGACTTTTCTCTTGGATTCTGATTTTGTACTGCATTGTTCGTTTGTTACCAACCCCTTGGCTAGCTGACCTCCCTTTGTTGTGTTTGTCCTGTCTGCGTTCTATCACTTATTGTAAGCAGGGACTGTCGACTGGTTGCTGGCTGTCGCCTAGGACAGATTGGCAAGTAAGCAGGGACAGTGGGGGGGATCAGCTTAGGGTCCACTGTTTTGTTGTGCCCCTCCCCCCAGGGTTCTCCAGCAGCTATCTGTGAATCACTTCTCTAGTGATTCCCTTACACTTAATACCTTAGATCAGAGAGGACTCTGTTTCTAAATGGGCGCCATATTTAAAGACCCAACATCTGCCATAATGGAACATCAGGTGTCGGGAAGGGGTTAAAGGACAAGAACTACCTATTATAATTTGTAAGATTTCCAACAAGAACAATAATAACACTGAGTCCAACTGTTTAGAAACAGAATGACGTACCTTCTCTTATGAGCCAACAAAATATATGAGCAAAATGCTTTTAGAACTGTAAGGTCCTATGAAAATAGAAATGACACATGATATTGGCTGCTGTTTTCTAGACATTTATATAAAAGAAAACATAGCAAAAGGGTTGAAGTGAAAAATTCCTTCACCATTTCCAACTGATAAGAATGTCTTGAAGGAATAGGCACAGCGTCTACAGACATGTTTATTAGAACTAATGGAGCACGGAAAGTAGGTCTCTATGTTGTAATGCTCATCAAATCCAAGAAATATGACCTTAAAATCTTTCGAACAACATCTTGACTTCCACATACTAAGTACATCCCTAGAAGAATGTATCAAGAAACTAGAATGGGAAATTATCTCCACAAAGGTTTAAAAATCAAAATAAGACCACATTGAAATGTTACAAACAACTAGTGAGCCCACAGCGCCAAAAGTAGAACAAGCCCACATCAGTAAAATCAATAATACCACTATTGCCACCAGGACCAAAGAAATCACTCAGTTGTTTGTTTGTTTGTTTGTTTGTTTGTTTGAGTTGGAAGGGACCTCAAGGGCCATCGAGTCCAACCCCCTGCAAAAGCAGGAATTCCTAAAACATCCCAGCTATATACCTATCCAGTTTCCGCTTGAAGATTTCAATTGATGAAGAACTCACCACCTCCCGTGGCAGCCTATTCCACTCTCTCACTACCCTTACTGTTAGAAAGTTTTTCCTAATGTCTAATCTGAATCTCCTTCCCCTTAGTTTCATCCCATTACTTCTCGTGCTTCCTTCTGCTAATGAGAATAGGGTAGATCCCTCTGCACTGTGACAACCTTTCAGATATTTAAATACCGCTATTAAGTCTCCCCTTAGCCTTCTCTTCTGCAAACTAAGCAGTCCCAATTCTTTTAGCCTCTCCTCGTAGGACATGGTTTGTAGACCTTCCACCATTTTGGTTGCTCTTCTCTGGACCTGCTCCAATGAATCGATGTCTTTCTTAAACTGGGGCGCCCAGAACTGTACACAGTATTCCAGGTGGGGTCTGACCAGGGCAGAGTACAGCGGAATAATTACCTCTCTTGATCTAGCTACAATGCTCGTCTTGATACATCCTAGAATTTGGTTAGCCTTTTTAGCCACCGCACCGCACTGTTGACTCATGTTGAGTTTGCGATCTATTATTATGCCCAGATCCTTTTCCCCTGTACTCTCACTTAGTACTATTCCTCCCATACTATATATGCTTCTTGCATTTCTGTTACCCAGATGTAGAACTTTGCATTTGTCCCTGTTGAATACCATTTTGTTCACCTCAGCCCATTGTTCCAGTGTGTCTAAGTCCTTTTGGATGCACTCTCTCTCCTCTCTAGTGTTGGCCATTCCTCCTATTTTTGTATCATCTGCAAATTTTATTAGTTCCCCATTAGCCCCATCATCCAGATCATTTATAAAAATATTAAAAAGTACTGGGCCCAGGACAGAGCCCTGCGGCACCCTGCTTTTTACTTTCTTCCAGTTTGATGTATAGCCATTTAGAATTACTCGTTGTGCCCGATCATTAAGCCAATTGTGAACCCACCTCACTGATATTTTATCAAAGCCATACTTGATCATTTTTTCAATAAGAATGTTATGTGATACTTTATCAAAGGCCTTACTAAAGTCAAGATATACTATGTCCACTGCATTCCCCTGGTCCAACCATTCAGTGACTTTATTATAGAAGGAAATAAGATTAGTCTGGCAAGATTTATTAGGCATAAAGCCGTGCTGGCTTTGATTAATTAAAGCCTTCCCATCCAGGTACCTAATTAAATGTTCTTTAACGATTTGTTCAAAGATTTTTCCTACTATCGAGGTCAGACTTACCGGCCTATAATTTCCTGGGTCGTCCCTATTCCCCTTTTTGTAGATGGGGACCACATTTGCCCTTTTCCAATCTAGAGGGACCACTCCTGTCTCCCATGACTTATTAAAGATTATTGCAAGGGGTTCTGTTATTTCCTCTGCTAATTCTTTTAAAACTCTAGGGTGTAAATCATCCGGTCCTGGGGACTTGGTTTCCTTAATCTTAGCTAAATGTTCTCTTACCAAACCTTCACTTATAATCAGCTTGGAGTCCTCATTCCCCTCATCACTATCACCATTAATGTTGATATTTCCATCCATTTCTTGGGAGAAGACGGATACAAAATATGAATTTAGTAACTCCACTTGCTGATCCACCATGTTAACTTTTTCACCCTTTTCGTTCTTTAGGACTCCAATGGTTTCCTTCACTTTTCTTTTGCTCTTAACATATCCCCAAAAACCTTTTACATTACTCTTAACTTCTTTTGCAAGCTTCAATTCGTATTCAGCCTTGGCTTTTTTAATGCTTATCTTGCAGAGTCTGCAAACTGCTGTATACTCTCCCTTAGATATAGCTCCCATCTTCCACTTGTTGTAAGTTTCCTTTTTCTTTTTTAGTAGGTTATGTAATTTTTTGGTCATCCATCCTGGAGTTTTTAGGTGGTTCCCATTTTTCTTGCTTCTAGGTATTGTTAGTTCCTGTGCATTAATGATTTCCCTACGGAAAATTTCCCACCCCTCATGTGCATTTTTGTGCTTAAGTAATTTTCGCCATGGAATTCTACTAACCCTTACCTTTAGGCCCCTAAAATCTGCCCTACTAAAATTGAGTCTTCTAGTCTTTGTCTTCTCAGGTCTTCTTCTTCTTAACTGGGATAATAACAATAATAACAAAAAGATCTGACCACCTAAACAAAATCCAGCTCATAAACCTCTGTTTTACAAAGAAACTCCACTGCCAAAATCCAACATGCACATCAACCCACATGTACTATTATTATTACTACTTTTTTTAGAGCACCATTAATTCCATGGTGCTTAACATTTGAAGAGGGCATATATACAGAACACAAAATACAAAAACAAGTACAATAGACTAACTTAGTGACCAATGGGTACAATGAGATAGAGGGCCCTCTATAAGGGAAGGGGGATAGAGAGGGTGGCAGCTGCTCATTTTGTGTTATGGTGTAAGCGGCGTTTTTTGGAGTTTGTAGGCTTTCCTGAAGAGGTGAGTCTTTTTCCATTTGGGTTAATTCCAAAGAATGAGTTGTCTCTACACCTATAGGGCTTACTATCCGATCATAATCCAACTGGCACTGTGTGCTTATTACAAGAATCAACTCAAATGATATCACAACTAGAGCCATTCTTGTCCTGAATTCATACCCTACCTTGGGGAACAGATTTTAATAATTCTCACATTCCGGCCACCTTATTTCCTCCCCACAATGTTGATCCCATCAATCCACCCTTATCTATCAGGTACCCACACCTCTCCCCACCAGTAAAGTGTCTGATTCCTCTGATACATCCTCAAGCGCTACATCTTCAGCTTCACCGTGTTCCTTTTCTATATCTTCCCTGCCAACTTACCATGTCCCCAATTCTTTCCCCTCTGATGACCATACAAGTCACAGATACCCTTTTACCCATTGTAAGTGGTCACCATAATAAGCAGATTATCCAATGATACCTCATAACACACAGGATCATAAAAAGAACAGCTAAAGAAAAAATAATATAGAGGCTGGCCAAGGGAGAATAAAGCAGAAAAAAACAGGAGATCTGAAGAATAGCTCCAGTTCCAGCTTCTAGCAGCCATGAAACTAAGGGACAAAAAGAAACAGTAAAATGGTTCAATTTATCCAGCTACACGCTTAATGCATATGAAATTATACTCCTATTGAAGGGTGTCTGTTTCTGCCCCACAGCTCAATCGGCTTTATTTCACCTACATCTCAACCTCAACTCCTTCACCAGCAAGCTCACGTCAACTAGACATTTTTCTCTCTTGGCCCTAAAAAACCCTAAAGGATTCAATGCTTAGCCTATACATGTACATTCTGACACTCCTATATCAGTAGATGTCAAACCTAAGTCCTTATTTTTTCCAACTCATCATAAAGGACCAGCAATTTACACTTTTTTTCACTTTAGTCGCTAATGATTTCAAAACCATTGAAACCCCCTACCCATTTAAAAGACAACCTCACCCGGAAAGAAAGACAAGCATTGAAAAACCTTTCACAAAACCATGAGGTCATAATACGATCTGCTGACAAGGACTGGAAGATAGGGATATATAATAGATTGGATTACTTAAGGGAAGCAAATAGAATTTTGTCTGATATGAAATTCTATTAGCCTTTGGATTCTAATCCCATGAAAGAATGTGTCACAGCATATAATTCTGCGATTAATACAGCAGCTCAGAGTCAAGACTATTTGCTTACACAAAAAGAGAAGCATTTCTTAACAGTCAAAGATCTATCATTTGACCAAGGTCCATAAATCACTTGAAAACCCACCAGGGCATACTATAATTTCTAGTATTGGACCCATAATAAGCAATTTATCGCATCACATTGATCTTCATCCACAAAACTGCGTACTCACATTACCCGCATACATCAAAGATTCTTCCCGGCTTATTCAGTAGCTCAATAGCCTCTACTTATCGGACTGTACTGAATTTGCTCTTCTAACAACTGATGTTTGTCGATTTATTCTATCATTCCTCACCAAGCAGGTTGGATAGTGGTAGATCAATTTTTTGTCTTTGGATCCATAAATGTCTTTAAAATAGAAATTGTTCCTCCTGGATTGCATCTATTTTATTCTGCACAAGAATATTTTTGAATGTGATGAGCATACACATACAAATGAAAGACTGAGCTATGGAGACCAGATTCACACCAGCCTATGTAAACTTTTACATGGGCCTTTTGGAATCTCTTTGGATACTATCTGAACATCCTTACAGTGCTAAAATTTTATATTTCTACAGGTACATTGATGACTTCTTTTTTTAAGAAAAGGTACAACCAGAAAGTTTTATGGAATGGTTTTATATACTGCTAGAAAGCTGACAGTGCGCTGAATTCAGCGCACTGTCGGCTTTCCTGTTATGTGCCCCGGGGCTGGAGATATCGGTGCTGATAGTGCGTCTGCCCATTGTCAGAAGGGCGTTCCTGACAGTCTAGCTGGGCTGTAGGGAAACGCCTCCCCTGACAGTACTCATCCATAGACTTGTTCTGGGTGGGGCGTTGCTTACAGCTCAGCGTCATCATTGGGTGGTAAGGAACGCCCCTTCTGACAGTACAGGGCTATGGACGAGTACTGTAGGGGGGGCGTTCCTCACAGCCCAGCTGAACTGTCAGGAACGCCCTTCTGACGATGGGCAGACGCACTACCAGCACCGAAATCTCCAGCCCCGGGGCACATAACGGGAAAGCCGAAAGTATGCTGAATTCAGCGCGCTGTCGGCTTTCTAGCGGTATATAAAACCACATGTGCATGAGGACCTGAAAGGTCCTTTTTAAATAACACCATAAGAATCCCAGAGTAACTACCTTCTGTGTTGAACTGACTGCCTAAAAAATGATGTCCCTATATGCTATAGTCCCTACATGTTTCTGCACCTCTCATCCTCTAGGTGCGTCATCAGGGGGACAATAATTTTATTAAGGCACATTTCTTATATTTATACTGCATAGCCACAGTTTCTGAGCTGCAGGATTAGATAGCACAAATCTGCTGGCTCTTGTGTGTAGGCACCTACATACAATGAAGCTGGATGGTATAGCTGATGTTAGTCTAATTGTGTATGCCTAGTTTAACTCAGAAAGCTTTGCCTGCAATCTGCTGTTTCTTTGTATATACCTTTACACGGCTAGCGGCTGGTGAGCAGCTCATACTGTTTTTTTGTATAACCTTGTTTGATAAAAGATTGCTGGACCAGTGTTCCAAGCAAGCACTTTTACCTCTTATGTCACTCCTATTTCTCATAGATTGTAGGCTCTTGTGAGTCCTCTATTTATGTGGTTCTAAAGCAATCACCCACTATATATCTGCAGCGGGCCATTGAAACTACTCCTGAAAAAAACTAAAAATAGAATGTGACTGATTCTCATAAGTCCTGAACAGCTTGGGATGCATCTTAACAGAAATGTAATTGTATTTTGTCAAAACGGTTCGACTTTTCTGCACGACAATGTGTTTTGTACTTATTACAATGTGTTAGAGGGCTAAGGAATAGTAATACTAATAATAGGAGATAATACTGAAGAAATTCAGAATTCTGTTATTGTATAAGTTTATATTGCTATATGTAGGTTATTCTTATCATTTCACAATAAATAATGTTATAAAAAACAAACAAAACACAATAAGCAAAGAAAGCTATAACACATACTGTAATATATATATATATATATATATATATATATATATATACAGTCATATGAAAAAGTTTGGGCACCCCTATTAATCTTAATCATTTTTAGTTCTAAATATTTGGGTGTTTGCAACAGCCATTTCAATTTGATATATCTAATAACTGATGGACACAGTAATATTTCAGGATTGAAATGAGGTTTATTGTACTAACAGAAAATGTGCAATATGCATTAAACCAAAATTTGACCGGTGCAAAAATTTGGGTACCCTTATCATTTTATTGATTTGAATACTCCTAACTACTTTTTACTGACTTACTGAAGCACAAAATTGGTTTTGTAACCTCACTGAGCTTTGAACTTCATAGCCAGGTGTATCCAATCATGAGAAAAGGTATTTAAGGTGGCCAATTGCAAGTTGTTCTCCTATTTGAATCTCCTCTGAAGAGTGGCATCATGGGCTCCTCAAAACAACTCTCAAATGATCTGAAAACAAAGATTGTTCAACATAGTTGTTCAGGGGAAGGATACAAAAAGTTGTCTCAGAGATTTAACCTGTCAGTTTCCACTGTGAGGAACATAGTAAGGAAATGGTAGACCACAGGGACAGTTCTTGTTAAGCCCAGAAGTGGCAGGCCAAGAAAAATATCAGAAAGGCAGAGAAGAAGAATGGTGAGAACAGTCAAGGACAATCCACAGACCACCTCCAAAGAGCTGCAGCATCATCTTGCTGCAGATGGTGTCACTGTGCATCGGTCAACAATACAGCACACTTTGCACAAGGAGAAGCTGTATGGGAGAGTGATGCGAAAGAAGCCGTTTCTGAAAGCACGCCACAAACAGAGTCGCCTGAGGTATGCAAAAGCACATTTGGACAAGCCAGCTTCATTTTGGAAGAAGGTCCTGTGGACTGATGAAACAAAGTTTGAGTTGTTTGGTCATACAAAAAGGCGTTATGCATGGCGTCAAAAAAACACAGCATTCCAAGAAAAACACTTGCTACCCACTGTAAAATTTGGTGGAGGTTCCATCATGCTTTGGGGCTGTGTGGCCAATGCCGGCACCGGGAATCTTCTTAAAGTTGAGGGTCGCATGGATTCAACTCAGTATCAGCAGATTCTTGAGAATAATGTACAAGAATCAGTGACGAATTTGAAGTTACGCCGGGGATGGATATTTCAGCAAGACAATGATCCAAAACACAACTCCAAATCTACTCAGGCATTCATGCAGAGGAACAATTACAATGTTCTGGAATGGCCATCCCAGTCCCCAGACCTGAATATCATTGAACATCTGTGGGATAATTTGAAGCGGGCTGTCCATGCTCGGCGACCATCAAACTTAACTGAACTGGAATTGTTTTGTAAAGAGGAATGGTCAAAAATACCTTCATCCAGGATCCAGGAACTGATTAAAAGCTACAGGAAGCGACTAGAGGCTGTTATTTTTGCAAAAGGGGATCTACTAAATATTAATGTCACTTTTCTGTTGAGGTGCCCATACTTTTGCACCGGTCAAATTTTGGTTTAATGCATATTGCACATTTTCTGTTAGTACAATAAACCTCATTTCAATACGGAAATATTACTGTGTCCATCAGTTATTAGATATATCAAATTGAAATGGCTGTTACAAACACCCAAATATTTAGAACTAAAAATTATTAAGATTAATAGGGGTGCCCAAACTTTTTCATATGACTGTATATATATATATATATATATATATATATATATATATATAATTTATACTGTTTGTGACATAGTACTAGCACATCCGTATAGAGGATTCAAACACAATATTCAATGGATGACTACCTGTTAATTACTTTGCATTTCTGGTCTTTGCCATAAGCTCCCAGCCAGTGCTGCCCTCTACTGGAAAATTATTTTATTAAAATTTTGTTTAAAGCTGATAAGACACAGTGATAACCACCATATGCATCAAGTCCACCACAATACTGTCCACTGAGCTTACATTCTGATATAGTAGTGGGCACCAGCTACAACTGATAACCTCTCCCAAAGCCTGCATGGGTGCAGATCCTGGGCTGCCAGGGTTTATTGCTGTTTTGTTATCCCACAACTATCAGACATTATTAATGATATACCTTGTATGTAATATTAGATGCTTATATGCAAACTAAATAAAAATGTGGCCATTATATATAACTGGAAGGCTGGGTACCTAATCTTTTTTCTATGGTTGGCTCAAGGTATCCCAGTGTGACCTATAAACTTAATAAATTGATGTAAACTAAATCTCATGACAACCATTGCAACACATAGAACATAGTGACACATTGTCAGGTACAGCCTGGAGTGAAATGACAGAAGCTGAGAGTGAAATATATATATATATATATATAGGGTTACATGTATTAATTTGTGACTATTTACGGTAAGTATATGTTTTCTATCTTGAAACATTTTTATTGCTGCTACAAGTCACTTACATTGAGTGGGCATTACGTGTGGTAACATGGCATACTTCAATTGCTTATGATTACAGCCTTGGCTGAAAATGCTTTTAATGGAAACAAAATGGATGGAGAATAAATACGGTTCTCGCTGAAAACTGATTTGAACCACTCAGTCATATAATCCCTTTACTACGTGAATAATTTTGATTTCATTGCAAACCCCTAAGCATCATGTCTCAATGCTGTTGCTCATGTGGATATGGGCACTGTTTAAGTGTATTGCTGTCAATGAGCAGATGTGAGCTGCATTCCTTAAAAAGTTGTCTAACACCTTCAGAATTTGACAAATGCTATGAAAATGACCTATTTAATATGAAACATATGTCAAAATATACAAATATTGTATAACCTTTTTTTTTCTTATGGACATCCCTACTACTGATTTATACCAAATTTGTTTAAAAGGTATTGACCATTGAATCTTACGTGAATAGAACACCTCTTCAATCAATATAGTGGGAAATTTTAGGAAATGTGTAAAGTTGGAAGAATCAGCTTTTTTAATTCTAATTGTCATGTACACATGTGGACAAAATTGTTGGTACCCCTCATTTAATGAAAGAAAAACCCATAATGGTCACAGAAATAACTTGAATCTGACAAAACTGGAATTTGCCAAACTACATGTTGACAAGCCACAAAGCTTCTGGGAGAATTTCCTATGGACAGATGAGACAAAAATCAAAAATTTTTGGCAAGGCACATCAGCTCTATGTTCACAGACAGAAAAATGAAGCATATCTTGAAAAGAACACTGTCCCTACTGTGAAACATGGAGGAGGCTCTGTTATGTTCTGGGGATGCTTTGCTGCATCTGGCACAGGGTGTCTTGAATCTGTGCAGGGTACAATGAAATCTCAAAATTATCAAGGGATTCTAGAGAGAAATGTGCTGCCCAGTGTCAGAAAGCTTCGTCTCAGTCGCGGGTCATGGGTCTTGCAACAGGATAATGACCCAAAACACACAGCTAAAAACACCCAAGAATGGCTAAGAGGAAAACATTGGACTATTCTGAAGTGGCCTTCTATGAGCCCTGACCTAAATCCTATTGAGCATCTTTGGAAGGAGCTGAAACATGCCGTCTGGAAAAGGCACCCTTCAAACCTGAGACAACTGGAGCAGTTTGCTCATGAGGAGTGGCCAAAATACCTGTTGAGAGGTGCAGAAGTCTCATTGACAGTTACAGGAATCGTTTGATTGCAGTGATTGCCTCAAAAGGTTGTGCAACAAAATATTAAGTTAAGGGAACCATCATTTCTGTCCAGGCCTGTTTCATGAGTTTTCTTTTTTAAAAAATTCTGTTGAAGCATGGTTGAAAAGCAATGTCTAACTTTCATTTGTTCATTTTCACAGAATTTTTATATATTATTACTTTTGTCAGATTCAAGTTATTTCTGTGGCCATTGTGGGTTTTTCTTTCATTAAACAAGGGGTACCAACAATTTTGTCCACGTGTGTACATGGCTCAAAGTCTGAATCAACATCATTCCCATCTATGACCTATGGACTGCAACATCTTCATCGGCTGCCTCCTCTAGGCTCCATGTCTCTGCTGACTTTGGTAGTGGAAGAGTGTCATCATGTGGGACTGTTCTCATAGCTGAAGGTAGATTGTTTCACAGTAGGGAGTGTTCTTTTCATGATATGCTTCATTTTTCCGTCTGTGAACATAGAGCTGATGTGCCTTGCCAAAAATTTCGATTTTTGTCTCATCTGTCCATAGGACATTCTCCCAGAAGCTTTGTGACTTGTCAACATGTAGTTTGGCATATTCCAGTTTTGTCAGATTTAAGTTATTTCTGTGGGTTTTTCTTTCATTAAACAAGGGGTACCAACAATTTTGTCCACGTGTGTAGCTATTTATAGATCATCTGCTTGCCATTAAGAATTGACACCAATTTCTTCATGCATTGTTATCTAGATTTATGATATATTAAAGGGGTAGAGTAGAAGGTAGAGTGGTAGCAGCCGCACCACATAAGCAGCTACCGGTATTATACATGGTGAATGGTGAGGGGAGGGTCCTGCTATAGGTTTTCCATAGGGTTCCAGAAACTTTAAAGAGGTTGTCCAGGCATTTTGTTTTAATGCTTGGACAATCGGGGGAGGCGAAAAAAAAAAAAAAAAAAATCATACTCACCTGTCGCCAATGCTACGGTGTCCTCCCAGCACATTCCATCCTTCTGCTCCGGCTGCTTCTCACAGGTTCAGCTGAAGCCGCTGATTGGCCTCAGCAGTCACTTGACCACTGAAGCGCTCTCAGCAGGCCTCAGGAAGATACCCATGATGTCACAGGTAGCGACATCGCATGCCCTTCGCTGAGGTCGCTGATTGGCCTAAGCGATCACATGTCAGCACGGGACTGAGAAGACCGGACAGTGCAGGGAGGCACTGGATCACCGTGGAAAGGAGAGTATGAATTTTTTATATTTTTTTCACTGCCCCTGGCCTATTTAAAACTTAAACGAGTTGTCCATTTTTGCCTGGATAACCCCTTTAAGTTACATCTCTGATTAGCACAGGGTTTCTTGAAAAATATGTAACTGACGTATGTATCAGTTTGTCATGGGTTAATGTTTTTATGTAATTTCATAAGGAAATGCATAAGGAAAAATATGAATTTCTGTCAATGTTCTTGGGGCATATATATGTTCTAGCTGTAACTATTACTAAGCAAACATTAATTGTATGAGCTAATTATTCTAATTAAGAAGAACCTCTCATGCATGTATTACTAAATCCAATGATAGACATAAAATACTAATTCCTCTATCCAGACCCGTAGACAAAAAGCACAAGAAGATACAAAGCACTAAATAGCACTCACATAACATTTCCTTCATCTGCTAGCACACATCATTAGCATCAGCCTAATTTGCATGATACACGTATAGATTGTTAAATATAAGCACACAATTTGAGGAAGTATTTCATCTATACCCTTCAAAAATTCCCTCTTCACCCGCTGCATGCCTATTAATCTTCATTGTTCAGCTAGGCTCTCCACAGGAGACCGCAGAGAGACTAATACAATCACTGCCAGTCAATAGTTCACTATCTATTAGCTATAGAGGATGCATCACCTTCCCTGCTGAGCATTAGACACCTATCCAAATGCAAGTTCTATAAAAACTAGCTGTTTAGCACTACCCATTGCACATGCTAAAACTCTTTTTTTCTAGAGATATATCCAACCTGTCCATATCCAACAATCAATAATATAATTAAAACCACAGACAGGTTACAATGGCGTGTGCTTGGGGTGGGATAGATTAGACAGTAAGTGAAAAGTCAGTTCTTGAACTTGATGTGTTAAGAGCAAGAAAATAAGTGAGAATCTAAGAGAATTTGACAAGGTCCTATTGCGAAGTCTAGATGATTGGGAGATCATCCCAAACTGGAAAGTCTTGTATTGTGTTCCCAGTATGCAGTGCTTAGTTCCCACCATAAGATGGTCCAAGGAAGGACAACTAGTCAACTGGCAACAGGGTCATGAGTTCCCAAGGCTCATTAAAGGAGGTTATACAACTTCCAAAAATTATCTGCAAATACATCCACAGCACTTTAAACACTGTTCCCTTGTGCACCTTTTGCTTGGCTTTATTTTACTTGCTGCTCCTTGTATCAATTTTATCTACATGCAGTGAATCTGTGGAAAAACTAAAATTCCCATGATTCATCTTCCTGCTCTCACTCTCTGTGTACCCCTTCCCCACTCTCCCCTGGATTGCCCCTCCCCCAGGTCTGTGTTGTGTCAGATTTCTTATTCAGTCCGCATATCTAACCAGGTAATAAATCACTCCCACATCTGATCAGTATGGGAGACTTCAAACAGTAAGGAGGTCTTGTTTTCCTGACTGAACTGCTCACAGGGAGGGGTACTGAGGTTGTCAATGAAACCACAGCTGTGGTCAATGACCTGAAAATAAAGCAAATAAGCAGTGCCGAATTTAAACAGAATATCTATTAGGAAGTATTTTGTATGGCTGCATCCTGCTATTTGGCCCATATTTTTTAAAAACTGTATAACCACTTTAATGGTCATTGGGAACAAAATCTAATCATTTGGTCATAAAGGTGTCAGAACATATAGCACCCTGCAGTTTTCTGTTTATGGGTTCATGTAGCCACAGAGGGGTCTGAGTGCTCATGGTGACCCCTGTCCACTGCTGAAAGTGCCTACAGTGGGCATGTGAGGGGCACAACTGGACCCTGAGCAATGGAAAAAGAGGCCTGGTCTGAAGAATCACCTTTTTTTTAAAAACCTATGGATAGAGTTGTTATTAAAAAGTGTTTCCATGGATCAGTTATTTTCCAGTCTCCTACTGCCATATTGCATCATATATTATCTTATGCCTGTTCAATCATACTTACCAACAGTAGTCAATTGGTATCCTGCACTCCTTTAAAGGATAGGGGGTGCGTGTGAAGAACCCATACAATGAAATTAGTGTTCCATTCATTAATGTGTTAACAGTGAAAATCAGGCATATCAGAGTTCAGGCAAACTGACATAGAGAAAACTGCTTGCAAATTTGCAATTAATAGAGAAAATTGTTTGCAATTGGACATTTCGGTCCCAATGGGCCTTTCTCAGCATATCTCTGTGCAGGTCAAAAGGGAGAATACCCTGGCTTCTAGTTCGGTTCGGCACTAGAAGCCAGGACACGCTCTGTTTTGACATGTACAGAAACATGCTGTGGAAGGCCCATCAGGACCGAAACGTCCAAATGCAAGTAATTAATTGTAAGCAGTACTTTCAGTGTTTGTGTAGTACACCGATAACAATATCATGATATGTATATATAAAATTAAAATCTGCACAAATAATTCCTGTAATTGGTTACTATGTAATTTTACTATTGCTTATTTCTCCTTGGAGCATTCTTTAATGAGTATTATATAACATAAGACTCACGCTCAAAATTGTGTCTGGGAGCCACTATAGCCGATGGCTTCTACTATAGTAATATTGATAATCCCAAGAGGACTTTGTCAGGAAAATTATTGGGGAAGAATGGAAGTAATGATCATACATGCCATTTATCATGGAACAAATCATAGCCTACTGTAACTGGAAACCCAGCCTTGAGAGATATACTGTGATTTTAAGATTATACTGTATGATGCCATGTCAGCCTGGAAATCTTCATGAAATACAAATAATATAATAAAATATGTAATTTATGCATAGTAAAATATAAAATACAATAATTGAATACCTAATAATAGATATATTTCTCAGTTACTGCCCACATCTACATCAGCACAACCATTTTAAGCAAGTAAAACTGATATATAAGATTAAAGTTTATGGCCTTTTGTACATGAACATATTTGGGAACTTTGTAATAGAGATCCCAAATACTGTGGCAATGTATTCCTATAGAGCAAGGGTTGGCATCTTTTTTATATTGCGTGCCAATCTTATTTAAAAAAAAAATCAAAGATGAAGCAGTCAGTGTGCCATGCAATAATTGTAAGGATGTCGACCTCTATATGAAAGTCATATAACACAATCCATATTTGCAACCAATGAATTACTTGATTAAACTTCTATTTCATTGCACTCCTTCTCTGGTGATAGGATCAGCTTTCGTATGATCCGAGGAGTCAGAGTAGACATTTTCACAGCCCGATCTTTATGTTTAATAAATTCATACACACATTTCCAGCTTTGTTGAATGATTGAATGCCCACTTTAGTGTGTTCTGCTGCCATATTATACTTTTACACTACATTCAAGGTATAAAACAATTGCTGCCCTCTTACACCCAGACACAATGTCACAACTCATGACTCCCCTTAGTACCTCCTCTCCTGGAACACCACAGCTGAGAGAGCCCTATCCAAGGTAGATATGCCTGAACTTCCAAATTTGGCAAAAGTGTTGGAGGTTGCTGACTCTTGATATAGAGGGATATCTATGAAAAGGTTAAAACCTAATGCCATTCCTCTCTTCGTTATATAAAAAGGTTGGAAACAAATGGTATATATATATACTGTATATATATATTAATATAATCCTTTAATAGTCCCATAATGGGGAAATTCAGTGTGTTACAGCAGCATAGATAATACAAATACACATACAAAAAAGCTCCAAGGTAGAGGCATTACAGGGACAGTAGGTACAGATTAAAAAGGTAAAGGTAAAAAAAAAAGTAGTAGAAGGGATATCACAACTTAAGATCTTTCAGTTCTCTGTGTGGAGAGATCTCCGCTTAGGTCGGTGTTGGTTGTACAGCCTGACTGCAGCGGGGAGGAAAGACTTCCGATAGCGCTCCTTCTCATACTTAGGGTGAAGCAGTCGGTCACTGACAGTACTGCACAGCGCTATCACGGTCTCATGCATGGGATGGTAGTTATTCTCCCGTATGGAGCTCACCACGGACAGTATCTTTCAGTCACCCACCACCTGCACTGGGTCCAGGGGGCTCCCCAGGATAGAGCTGGCCCTTCTAATCAGCTTGTCGAGTCTATTCCTTTCCCTGGTTGATATGCTGCTCCCCCAGCAGGCCACTCCGAAGAAGATGGCTGATGCCACTACCGAGTTGAAAAAGGCCCTAAGAAGTGCCCCCTGGACTCCAAAGGCTCTCAGCCTCCTAAGCAGGTAGAGTCTGCTGTGGCCTTTTCTGTACAGTGCATACAAGTGATCTGCCCAGTCCAGCTTATTATTAAGGAGCACACCCAGGTACTTATAGGTGTTGACTATCTCAATGCCCGTCCCCTGGATGTCCACTGGTTTTGGAGGGTATCTGCGCTTGCGAAATTCCACCACCATCTCCTTGGTCTTCCCAGCATTAATCCTAAGGTCGTTCCGCTGGCACCAATCCACAAAATCCCGGTTCAATTATTGCAGAGTCATCAGAATACTTCTGTATGTAGCAGCTAGATGAGTTGCACCTAAAATCAGCAGTGTACAGTGTGAAAAGGAAAGGGGCAAGAACTGTACCTTGAGATGCCCCTGTATTACAGATCACGGTATCTGACACACAGTCCCGGGCTCTCACATACTGAGGTCGGTTTGTGAGGTTGTCTAGGATCCAATTGGAGAGGTGGTGGTCCACTCCAGCAAGGGCCAGCTTGTCTCTCAGTAGATTGCTGCGGGACCCACCGCCGAAACTAACGTCTGCCCAATAGACATTTTTTAACCAGACCCTATTTAGATTTAGAAATCATTTAATACCGATACAAAGGAACGTATAGGACAAATGTCTAGTTATTACATCCATCTAATAAAATAGCACCACTGTATCATGGAGGGTGACTGGTACAGCTGGTAAAGTTGCTGAGATTTTAAAATTTACTTGCCCCAAGCATGTGACCTTCCTCAACTTCTTAACAATAAGAATAAGAGGAGCAAAACGACCCTTGTCCCTTGTGCCCCTTGACATGGTAAATGAAGAGCAAACAAATCCAGGATTATGAGGTGGGACACTTTCTGTCTGCTTACCCATGAATACTTGTCATAAATTCTTCACTTGCAGTTGTTTTTATATTTGATGTATTCTTAACATATTCATGAACTTTCCTGCATTTTCTTCCTGCGTTGATATATTCTTTTTACGCTCTATTTTATAAAAAATCTTCCATTAAACCTTTCCTGTCCCCGTCTCGTGTCATTACCTCCCTTAATCTTCAAGGCTCTAGAACAACTTGTTTACAGTCCTTTTTATCATGTTCTTTCCACTCACCCTTTAAAAATGAAGCATGGCCAAAAGGGAACAGTTAGCTGATTTCGGTGCCTTCACTTAAGACAAAAATCTTGTTACACAGAAAAAATAACTAACAATTCAGTTTCAATTTCCTTTCTGGATTTAGCAGATATTAAATATTTTCTTCTATTCTATTTTTATTAGTTTAGTAACCAATTTATTGAAGTAAAATTCTGTGGGACAGAATCAGAAGGATTTGTACAAAGTAAATTTTGTATATAATGAGGCTCATGCCTCATTACACTGAACAACAAAGATTTTGCTTCCTGAACACTTTTGAGTG